>JAUIMM010000187.1:885000-1575000 GCA_031769625.1 Taudactylus pleione
GAATTGTGTGCGCAGTAGCCGCACGTGCATCAACAAAGTAGTGCCAAGCGTGCGCCTGTGTCATAAGTAAAGGGCCCGCTGGCTTGACCGTTAAAGGGTGCTGTAACCCCCAAAGTACACTCCAAACCAAATAAAAAAATTTCTGTGTTTGTGAATTGTGTGCGCAGTAGCCGCACGTGCATCAACAAAGGAGCAGCGCCAAGCGTGCGTCTGTGTCATAAGTAAAGGGACGGCTGGCTTGACCGTTAAAGGGTGCTGTAACCCCCAAAGTACACTCCAAACTAAATATAAAAATATTTTCTGTGCTTGTGAATTGTGTGCGCAGTAGCTGCACGTGCATCAACAAAGTAGTGCCAAGCGTGCGCCTGTGTCATAAGTAAAGGGCCGGCTGGCTTGACCGTTAAAGGGTGCTGTAATCCCCAAAGTACTCTCCAAACAAAATAAAAAAATATTTTCTGTGTTTGTGAATTGTGTGCGCAGTAGCCGCACGTGCATCAACAAAGGAGCAGCGCCAAGCGTGCGCCTGTGTCCCATAAGTAAAGAGCCGGCTGGCTCATTTCTTAAAGGGTGGTGTAACCCACAAAGTGCACTACTCTCCAGCAAAAATATAAAAATATTTTCTGTGTTTGTGTGCGCCTTAGCCGCACGTATATATCAATATAACATAAATGGAGGACCAAACTTTCTCCGATAAAAATAAAATAGGGAAAGATCAAGAACCACTTCCTCCTAGTGCTGTTGCTGCTGCTGGGAGTTGTTCATCATCCCAGAGAGGAAGTAGGAACACCACTACTTTTACTAAACAATTGACCCTCCAACAGTCCCTAGCGATGAGGATGAAGTACAACAGCAGTCATCCTGAAGCAAAACGTATAACTGAGGCCTTGACTGCTATGTCGGTGTTAGACGTGCGTCCGGTATCCGCCATTAGTGCAGTGGGATTTAGACAATTGATGGAGGTAGTGTGTCCCCGGTTCCAAATCCCGTCTAGATTCCACCTGCATCCTCAAAGCAGCAGCGACAAGCATGCGTCTGTCTGTTAAAGGGTGGTGTAACCCTCAAAGTGCGCTCCACAAATAATAAAAAATTTCTTCTTTTTTTTTCTGTCTTTGTGAAATGTGTGGGCTGTAGCAGCACTTGCATCCTCAAAGCAGCAGCAACAAGCGTGCGTCTGTCTGTTAAAGGATTACATCGGTGACAGCATCCAAGTAGGCATGTCAGACAGTCCGTACATGTACTGGCAGGAAAAAGAGGCAATTTGGAGGCCCCTGTACAAACTGGCTCTATTTTACCTGAGTTGCCCCCCCTCCAGTGTGTACTCCGAAAGAATGTTTAGTGCAGCCGGGAACCTTGTCAGCAAAAGGCGTAGGAGGTTGCTTCCACAAAATGTGGAGATGATGTTCATAAAAATGAATTATCAACTCTTCCAGGGAGACCAGCCTCCAGAACGTACAGAGGGACCTGTGGTGGTGGATTCCAGCGGGGACGAATTAATACTCTGTGAGGATGAGGATGTACACAACACTGAAGAGGGTGAGGAATCGGTGAATGAGGAGGATGAGGACGACATCTTGCCTCCGTAGAGCCAGTTTGTGCAGGGACAGATTAATTGCCAGCTTGTTTTGTGGGGGCCCAAACGAACCATTCATTTCAGCCACAGTCGTGTGGCAGACCCTGGCGCTGAAATGATTGGTTTTGTTAAAGTGTGCATGTCCTGTTTATACAACATAAGGGTGGGTGGGAGGGCAAAAGGACAATTCCATCTTGCACCTCTTTTTTTTCTTTGCATTATGTACTGTTTGGGGCCTAGTGTTTTAAACTGCCATCCTGTCTGCCACTGCAGTGTCACTCCTAGATGGGCCACGTGTTTGTGCCGCCCACTCGTGTCGCTTAGCATAGTCATCCATCTACCTCGGTGCAACCTTTTGGACATAAAAACACTATTGTGAGGTGTGAGGTGTTCAGAATAAACTGGAAATGAGTGGAAATTAAGGTGTTTGAGGTTAATAATAGCATAGGAGCAGAAAAACCCACAAATTCTGTGATTTTAGCTGTTTTTATGCTTTTTTTCAAAAAAATACAGATCCAAAACACAAAACCCAGAACCCAAAACACCGAAGGGTGGTTTTGGCAAAACCAATCCAGATCCAAAACACGAAGAAAGATCCAGATCCAAAACAAAAACACAAAACACGAAAAGTGGCCGGTGCACACCCCTAATCTAAATTAGGGGTGTGCACCGGCCACTTTTCGTGTTTTGGATCTGGATCTTTCTTCGTGTTTTGGATCTGGATTGGTTTTGCCAAAACCACCCTTCGGTGTTCTGGGTTTTGTGTTTTGGATCTGTATTTTTTTTTAAAAAAGCATAAAAACAGCTAAAATCACAGAATTTGTGGGTTTTTCTGCTCCTATGCTATTATTAACCTCAATAACCTTAATTTCCACTCATTTGCAGTCTATTCTGAACACCTCACAATAGTGTTTTTATGTCCAAAAGGTTGCACCGAGGTAGCTGGATGACTATGCTAAGAGATACGAGTGGGCGGCACAAACACGTGGTCCATCTAGGAGTGACACTGCAGTGGCAGACAGGATGGCAGTTTAAAACACTAGGCCCCAAACAGTACATAATGCAAAGAAAAAAAAGAGGTGCAAGATGGAATTGTCCTTGGGCCCTCCCACCCACCCTTATGTTGTATAAACAGGACATGCACACTTTAACAAAACCAATCATTTCAGCGCCAGGGTCTGCCACACGACTGTGGCTGAAATGATTGGTTCGTTTGGGCCCCCACAAAACAAGCTGGCAATTAATCTGTCCCTGCACAAACTGGCTCTACGGAGGCAAGATGTCGTCCTCATCCTCCTCATCCACCGATTCCTCACCCTCTTCAGTGTTGTGTACATCCTCATCCTCACAGAGTATTAATTTGTCCCCGCTGGAATCCACAACCACTGGTCCCTCTGTACGTTCTGGAGGCTGGTCTCCCTGGAAGAGTTGATAATTCATTTTATGAACATCATCTTCTCCACATTTTGTGGAAGCAACCTCCTACGCTTTTCGCTGACAAAACACTCTTTCGGAGTACACACTGGAGGGGGGGCAACTCAGGTAAAATAGAGCCAGTTTGTACAGGGACCTCCAAATTGCTTCTCTTTCCTGCCAGTACAGGTACGGACTGTCTGACATGCCTACTTGGATGCTGTCACCGATGTAATCCTTTAACAGACAGACGCACGCTTGTCGCTGCTGCTTTGAGGATGCAAGTGCGGCTACAGCCCACACAATTCACAAAGACAGAAAAAAGAAGAATATTTTTATTGTTTGTGTAGCACACTTTGAGGGTTACACCACCCTTTAACAGACAGACGCACGCTTGTCGCTTCTGCTTTGAGGATGCAAGTGCGGCTACAGCCCACACAATTCACAAAGACAGAAAAAAGAAGAAGAATATTTTTATTGTTTGTGTAGCACACTTTGAGGGTGTCACCACCCTTTAACAGACAGACGCACGCTTGTCGCTGCTGCTTTGAGGACAGTATCATATGCAGTGACAGTAGACTTGTCAGAAATTGTTGGTACGTCCTTCAGTCCGGACCAGATGTCCAAACCAGCCCTTGACTTATGACACAGGCGCACGCTTGGCGCTGCTACTATGTTGATGCACGTGCGGCTACATCGCACACAAGTCACAAACACATAAAAAAAATAGTTTTTTATTTTTTGGAGCACTTTGAGGGTTACACCACCCTTTAACAGACAGACGCACGCTTGTCGCTGCTGCTTTGAGGATGCAAGTGCGGCTACAGCCCACACAATTCACAAAGACAGAATAAAAAAGAATATTTTTATTGTTTGTGTAGCACACTTTGAGGGTGTCACCACCCTTTAACAGACAGATGCACGCTTGTCGCTGCTGCTTTGAGGATGCAGGTGGAATCTAGACGGGATTTGGAACCGGGGACACACTACCTCCATCAATTGTCTAAATCCCACTGCACTAATGGCGGATACCGGACGCACGTCTAACACCAACATAGCAGTCAAGGCCTCAGTTATACGTTTTGCTTCAGGATGACTGCTGTCGTACTTCATCCTCATCGCTAGGGACTGTTGGAGGGTCAATTGTTTAGTAAAAGTAGTGATGTTCCTACTTCCTCTCTGGGATGATGAACAACTCCCAGCAGCAGCAACAGCACTAGGAGGAAGTGGTTCTTGATCTTTCCCTATTTTATTTTTATCGGAGAAAGTTTGGTCCTCCATTTATGTTATATTGATATATACGTGCGGCTATATATATATATATATATATGTGTGTGTGTGTACATATATATATACATGTCATATGTATATATATATATGTGTGTGTACGTATATACGTGTGTGTGTGTATATATATATATATATATATATATACATACACATATGACATAGGACCTATATGTGTGAATATATATATATGTGTGTGTATACATATATATATATATATATATATATATATATACACACACATGTCATATATATATATATATATATATATGTGTATATATATATATATATATATATATACATATACATATACATACACATATGACATAGGACCCTTTTAATATACGTATAGTATGATCACATCACATCCCACTAAGGCAGCATCACCTAAAACATTATATATATATTCTAAGCATTAAACCTTAGTATAATGTATCTGGAGATGACCTACTGTAAAAGCAGCTGCATCATCAATATTCCAGGACACTCTAAAACAGCAGGATGCAGTTTATAGACCGGTGGACTAAATGTCGCCGGTCTATATCCCGACACGAGAAGCCCAACGGGGGACTTCAGATAGGCGTCAAAATACTGACGTCTATCTGAATCCCGACGCCTGGACGGGATTCAGCCCGAACGAGGTAAGTCTGCGGCATACTTAGCGTTAGCCGTGGGGGGGGAGGGTTAGGTTTACGGAGTATAGTGGGATTAAATTTTGGGGGGGAAGGTTAGGGTTAGGCATCCCCCCCAGGAGGGATAGGTTTAGGGTACGGGGAGGGGGGATAAGTTTAGGCACCCCTGTGGGGGACTTAGGGTTAGGCACAACCCCAGGGGTTTTAGGGTTAGGGCCCCATAAGGGAGGGTTAGGGTACTTACCAGCCGGCGTCAGGATCTTCTGCTGTCGGGCTTCTCGTGTCAGGATTTGAACCGCCAGTATTACATACTGATTCCAAAACAACAAATATACTAGCAATGGTAAGTAAAAGGATGCATTATGCTAAGGTTGATGCTTAGAATAACAGCTATGGAATACATTGGGTCATGTATTTATAATAATTTTATATATTTGTAATAATTTATATATCTGCAATTTTTGTAGGATTTACACAGTTTTTTATTTTGAGGTGCATAGGGTGGGATGTACTAGGCATTGCATTCGCGATGCGGTACATCTCGCCTGTCAACGGGTACATACCGCGGTTGATTACCACGGTATATACCTAGAAAATTGCAAAGGACAGCTCTCTAGATAAGAGCTGTCCTTTCCCATGGCTTTGGAGAGAGGGACTTCTGGGTTTAACACATGGAATTCCCTCTGGCGTCCATATGTGCATGCGCAGAAGGCTGCTGGTCGCGGGTGGTTATGGGAGGGATCCGATTACATCCCTTTCAGGAGAGGCATAGTAAAAGAAGCCTATAGGCTTCTATTGGGTAACACCACCTCAAGATAGCGTTATCCATTGTGATGAAGCTTAGTACATATGGGGTATGTGGTAAAACCCCCCAAAACTGCATTTTTAATTCATCCCGCCTATAGTCACTTGTCCATTTCTGTTACAAAGGGTCAGCTGATGTGGTGGAGTGGGGTGGGTTGGGATTCTGATAGAGCCGAAAGCACTCCAGGGCTTGCGGCCATGAGACCCTACCACAAGGGTCTTGTCGCAAGCCCGATGGTCGCGATGGTCTTGACCATCGCGACCATCTTTTTGGCCGCTCGCTATAGCTGTGGGTGGTCACCCACAGCTATACGAGTGGCCTGGAGGCGGCTCTAAAAAAAGAGAAGGACGGCCCTGATTCAGAGCGAGCTCTCTGTCAGAGCGTCCGGCTCTGAATCAGGGCCAGTGTCTCTGTATTTATTTAGATTAGGGGTGAGCGGGTTCGGATTTCTGAAATCCGTACCCCCCCGAGCCCCCCTGATCCGAGGCCGATCCGAGTCAGGCTCGACTTTTCCCGCCTGACTCGGATCTGAAATCGAGGCAAAACGTCATCATCCCGCCTTCCGAGTCTCGTGGGTTTTGGATCCTATATAAGGTACCCGCGTCGGCACCATTTTCTCACTCGGCTGTGGACAGTGAAGAGGGAGGGTGGGAGTTAGGGCTGGCTGGGCTGTATAGTATAGTGTAGTGTAGTGCAGAGTAGTGTTGTGCTGCGCTATGCTGCTGTTGTCCATAGGGGCTGTGTCCACTACTTCAAAGTCCATAGGGGCTGGCTGTGTTGTGCTGTGCTGCTGTTGTCCATAGGTGCTGTGTCCACTACTTCAAAGTTCATAGGGGCTGGCTGGCCTGTGTTGTGCAGTCAGTTGTCCATAGGGGCTGTGTCCACTCCAAAGTCCTGTGCAGTGTCCCAGTCCTAAAGGGGTGCTCTGTCCATCAGGGGTGCTCCCCCCAAGTGCTAAAAAAATATATATTTTTTCTGTGTTTGTGAATTGTGTGCGCAGTAGCCGCACGTGCATCAACAAAGTAGTGCCAAGCGTGCGCCTGTGTCATAAGTAAAGGGCCCGCTGGCTTGACCGTTAAAGGGTGCTGTAACCCCCAAAGTACACTCCAAACAAAATAAAAAAATATTTTCTGTGTTTGTGAATTGTGTGCACTGTGGCTGCACGTGCATCAACAAAGGAGCAGCGCCAAGCGTGCGCCTGTGTCCCATAAGTAAAGAGCCGGCTGTAACCCACAAAGTGCACTACTCTCCAGCAAAAATATAAAAATATTTTCTGTGTTTGTGTGCGCCTTAGCCGCACGTATATATCAATATAACATAAATGGAGGACCAAACTTTCTCCAATAAAAATAAAATAGGGAAAGATCAAGAACCACTTCCTCCTAGTGCTGTTGCTGCTGCTGGGAGTTGTTCATCATCCCAGAGAGGAAGTAGGAACACCACTACTTTTACTAAACAATTGACCCTCCAACAGTCCCTAGCGATGAGGATGAAGTACAACAGCTGTCATCCTGAAGCAAAACGTATAACTGAGGCCTTGACTGCTATGTCGGTGTTAGACGTGCGTCCGGTATCCGCCATTAGTGCAGTGGGATTTAGACAATTGATGGAGGTAGTGTGTCCCCGGTTCCAAATCCCGTCTAGATTCCACCTGCATCCTCAAAGCAGCAGCGACAAGCGTGCGTCTGTCTGTTAAAGGGTGGTGTAACCCTCAAAGTGCGCTCCACAAATAATAAAAAATTTCTTCTTTTTTTTTTCTGTCTTTGTGAAATGTGTGGGCTGTAGCCGTACTTGCATCCTCAAAGCAGCAGCGACAAGCGTGCGTCTGTCTGTTAAAGGATTACATCGGTGACAGCATCCAAGTAGGCATGTCAGACAGTCCGTACATGTACTGGCAGGAAAAAGCGGCAATTTGGAGGCCCCTGTACAAACTGGCTCTATTTTACCTGAGTTGCCCCCCCTCCAGTGTGCACTCCGAAAGAATGTTTAGTGCAGCCGGGAACCTTGTCAGCAAAAGGCGTAGGAGGTTGCTTCCACAAAATGTGGAGATGATGTTCATAAAAATGAATTATCAACTCTTCCAGGGAGACCAGCCTCCAGAACGTACAGAGGGACCTGTGGTGGTGGATTCCAGCGGGGACGAATTAATACTCTGTGAGGATGAGGATGTACACAACACTGAAGAGGGTGAGGAATCGGTGAATGCGGAGGATGAGGACAACATCTTGCCTCCGTAGAGCCAGTTTGTGCAGGGCCAGATTAATTGCCAGCTTGTTTTGTGGGGGCCCAAACGAACCATTCATTTCAGCCACAGTCGTGTGGCAGACCCTGGCGCTGAAATGATTGGTTTTGTTAAAGTGTGCATGTCCTGTTTATACAACATAAGGGTGGGTGGGAGGGCCCAAGGACAATTCCATCTTGCACCTCTTTTTTTTCTTTGCATTATGTACTGTTTGGGGCCTAGTGTTTTAAACTGCCATCCTGTCTGCCACTGCAGTGTCACTCCTAGATGGGCCACGTGTTTGTGCCGCCCACTCGTGTCGCTTAGCATAGTCATCCATCTACCTCGGTGCAACCTTTTGGACATAAAAACACTATTGTGAGGTGTGAGGTGTTCAGAATAAACTGGAAATGAGTGGAAATTAAGGTTTTTGAGGTTAATAATAGCATAGGAGCAGAAAAATCAACACATTCTGTGATTTTAGCTGTTTTTATGCTTTTTTTAAAAAAAATACAGATCCAAAACACAAAACCCAGAACCCAAAACACCGAAGGGTGGTTTTGGCAAAACCAATCCAGATCCAAAACACGAAGAAAGATCCAGATCCAAAACAAAAACACAAAACACGAAAAGTGGCCGGTGCACACCCCTAATCTAAATTAGGGGTGTGCACCGGCCACTTTTCGTGTTTTGGATCTGGATCTTTCTTCTTGTTTTGGATCTGGATTGGTTTTGCCAAAACCACCCTTCCGTGTTTTGGGTTCTGAGTTTTGTGTTTTGGATCTGTATTTTTTTTTAAAAAAGCATAAAAACAGCTAAAATCACAGAATTTGTGGGTTTTTCTGCTCCTATGCTATTATTAACCTCGATAACCTTAATTTCCACTCATTTCCAGTCTATTCTGAGCACCTCACACCTCACAATAGTGTTTTTATGTCCAAAAGGTTGCACCGAGGTAGCTGGATGACTATGCTAAGAGATACGAGTGGGCGGCACAAACACGTGGTCCATCTAGGAGTGACACTGCAGTGGCAGACAGGATGGCAGTTTGAAAAACTAGGCCCCAAACTATACATAATGCAAAGAAAAAAAGAGGTGCAAGATGGAATTGTCCTTGGGCCCTCCCACCACCCTTATGTTGTATAAACAGGACATGCACACTTTAACAAACCAATCATTTCAGCGCCAGGGTCTGCCACACGACTGTGGCTGAAATGATTGGTTCGTTTGGGCCCCCACAAAACAAGCTGGCAATTAATCTGTCCCTGCACAAACTGGCTCTACGGAGGCAAGATGTCGTCCTCATCCTCCTCATCCACCGATTCCTCACCCTCTTCAGTGTTGTGTACATCCTCATCCTCACAGAGTATTAATTCGTCCCCGCTGGAATCCACAACCACAGGTCCCTCTGTACGTTCTGGAGGCTGGTCTCCCTGGAAGAGTTGATAATTCATTTTATGAACATCATCTTCTCCACATTTTGTGGAAGCAACCTCCTACGCCTTTCGCTGACAAGGTTCCTGGCTGCACTAAACACTCTTTCGGAGTACACACTGGAGGGGGGGCAACTCAGGTAAAATAGAGCCAGTTTGTACAGGGACCTCCAATTGCTTCTTTTTCCTGCCAGTACAGGTACGGACTGTCTGACATGCCTACTTGGATGCTGTCACCGATGTAATCCTTTAACAGACAGACGCACGCTTGTCGCTGCTGCTTTGAGGATGCAAGTGCGGCTACAGCCCACACAATTCACAAAGACAGAAAAAAGAAGAAGAATATTTTTATTGTTTGTGTAGCACACTTTGAGGGTTACACCACCCTTTAACAGACAGACGCACGCTTGTCGCTGCTGCTTTGAGGATGCAAGTGCGGCTACAGCCCACACAATTCACAAAGACAGAAAAAAGAAGAAGAATATTTTTATTGTTTGTGTAGCACACTTTGAGGGTGTCACCACCCTTTAACAGACAGACGCACGCTTGTCGCTGCTGCTTTGAGGACAGTATCATATGCAGTGACAGTAGACTTGTCAGAAATTGTTGGCACGTCCTTCAGTCCGGACCAGATGTCCAAACCAGCCCTTGACTTATGACACAGGCGCACGCTTGGCGCTGCTACTATGTTGATGCACGTGCGGCTACATCGCACACAAGTCACAAACACATAAAAAAAATAGTTTTTTATTTTTTGGAGCACTTTGAGGATTACACCACCCTTTAACAGACAGACGCACGCTTGTCGCTGCTGCTTTGAGGATGCAAGTGCGGCTACAGCCCACACAATTCACAAAGACAGAAAAAAAAAAGAATATTTTTATTGTTTGTGTAGCACACTTTGAGGGTGTCACCACCCTTTAACAGACAGATGCACGCTTGTCGCTGCTGCTTTGAGGATGCAGGTGGAATCTAGATGGGATTTGGAACCGGGGACACACTACCTCCATCAATTGTCTAAATCCCACTGCACTAATGGCGGATACCGGACGCACGTCTAACACCAACATAGCAGTCAAGGCCTCAGTTATACGTTTTGCTTCAGGATGACTGCTGTCGTACTTCATCCTCATCGCTAGGGACTGTTGGAGGGTCAATTGTTTAGTAAAAGTAGTGATGTTCCTACTTCCTCTCTGGGATGATGAACAACTCCCAGCAGCAGCAACAGCACTAGGAGGAAGTGGTTCTTGATCTTTCCCTATTTTATTTTTATCGGAGAAAGTTTGGTCCTCCATTTATGTTATATTGATATATACGTGCGGCTAAAGCGCACACAAACACAGAAAATATTTTTATATTTTTGCTGGAGAGTAGTTCACTTTGTGGGTTACACCACCCTTTAAGAAATGAGCCAGCCGGCTCTTTACTTATGGGACACAGGCGCACGCTTGGCACTACTTTGTTGATGCACATGCGGCTACTGCGCACACAATTCACAAACACAGAAAATAATTTTTTTTTTGGTTTGGACTGGAGTGTACTTTGGGGGTTACAGCACCCTTTAACGGTCAAGCCAGCCAGCCCTTTACTTATGACACAGGCGCACGCTTGGCACTACTTTGTTGATGCACGTGCGGCTACTGCGCACTCAATTCACAAACACAGAAAATAATATTTTTTTTGGTTTGGACTGGAGTGTACTTTGGGGGTTACAGCACCCTTTAACAGTCAAGCCAGCCGGCCCTTTACTTATGACACAGGCGCACGCTTGGCACTACTTTGTTGATGCACGTGCAGCTACTGCGCACACAATTCACAAACACAGAAAAAATATTTTGTTATTTGGTTTGAAGTGTACTTTGGGGGTTACAGCACCCTTTAACGGTCAAGCCAGCCGGCCCTTTACTTATGACTCAGGCGCACGCTTGGCACTACTTTGTTGATGCATGTGCGGCTACTGCGCACACAATTCACAAACACACAAAAAATATTATTTTTTTAGCACTTGGGGGGAGCACCCCTGATGGACAGAGCACCCCCTGGACAACACTACAGCACCCCTTTAGGACTGGGACACTGCACAGGACTTTGGAGTGGACACAGCCCCTATGGAGAACTGACTGCACGACACAGTCCAGCCAGCCCCTATGGACTTTGAAGTAGTGGACACAGCCCCTATTAACAACAGCAGCACAGCACAACACAGCCAGCCCCTATGGACTTTGAAGTAGTGGACAACAGCAGCGCAGCACAGCACAACACTACTCTGCACTGCACTACACTACACGACACAGCCCAGCCAGCCCTAACTCCCACCCTCCCTCTTCACTGTCCACATCCGAGTGAGAAAATGGCGCCGACGTGGGTACCTTATATAGGATCCAAAACCCGCGAGACTCGGAAGGCGGGATGATGACGTTTTGCCTCGATTTCAGATCCGAGTCAGGCGGGAAAAGTCGAGCCTGACTCGGATCTGCCTCGGATCGGGGGGGTTCGGATTTCAGAAATCCGAACCCGCTCACCCCTAATTTAGATGCACACATGAAGAAGTCAATTGTAAATGTGTTGGGCATTCCTGGCTAATCAGGCACAGATGTAACATAGTATAGGTGAGTTATTGGAGTGTCGCTGGTGTGTCGCTGCAAATGGGTGCATACAGAGATGTGGAATCGCTCACATTGGAGGTCATTCTCAAATGGTCCTAGGATAGGACTGGTACAAGTTTCACTGAACCCATAAATATACTATATAGTCCAGGAAAACAAACATTGGCATTTTCAGTTTTTAAAAAACTTTTGATTCTGGGGAGGGAGTATCCCACCCTCCTCAACAGCCCCGCCTCTGCAACAGACCCCGCCTCTGCAACAGACCCCACCTCCATTAGGGCTGCTTCCAAAAATTTCCCGGGCTGGTTTTCCATTCCAATCCGCTCCTGGGTTTAGTTTAAAATCATGAGAGCCCCGGGGGAGCAACAGTGCAATGGAGACAGACGGGGCTGGGCTGGCTGGCTGCTTGGGAGACTTCCATCTGCACCTGCAGCATGCAGGAGTTGGGATAATTTTTTTCTTTTAAAGTGGCTAATAGGGAGATGGAATCATGAAGAGATTTGTCTCAGGGGAGGATGTGTGTGTGAGGGGGGGGGGTAATGATGATCTGAGAGGGGGGTTATTCTGTAATAAGGGGAGATGATCTGTGGGGGAGAGAGCTATATTTTGCAAAGGGGAGAGGATCTGTCTGAGGGGGAGGGGGGATCTGCTGTACTAGGGGTGATTCTGTGCTAGGGGAAGATGATCTATCTGTGGGGAGGGGGCTATTCTATGCTAAGGGAATATGATCTGTGTGTGGAGGAGGTGGGCTATTATGTGCTAGGGCAGTAGGATGGCGCTGGGGAGATGCAGGATCTGGCGCTAGGGAGACGCAGGATGATGGCACTGAGGATACGCAACATGTTGGCATTGGGGATACCCAAGGCGATGGTGCTGGAGACACACATGGAAGGGCAGCAGGACCACTGGTACTATTAGAAGAACAGACTGGGGGACAATTATCTTCAGTAAGACAACAATTCTAATGAAGCCATATTACTGATGCAAATGGAACCAAATGAGCAAATATATTTTATTAATATAAAATTGCTTGATATGGGAAACTCACATTTGCCCCAAAACATCTATTACTATCTGGTTGAACCTCTCTTGAATGATAATGACATTGGCTTTATTACAACACAAACAGGTGGCTTCCAGACTATTCCTGCATGAATAGTACTGCAGACACTGCCCATCCAGCAAGGGTCAATTTCTTCAGAGGTTCCCTCGGTGTAGAGAAATCATATAGGTAAGAAAATACTCATTCACATGCTTTATGTGCTTATTCACTGGAGAGAGGGACTGTGGGTATGGCTATCAGCTCTTGAAACGGTGGGCATGCCCCATGCATGACGAAAATGGGGGGAGTGGCTTGCGGACATAACTTTTCACATTAGGCCACACCCCTGCCACAAGGCCACACCCACTTTTCAGGCGCACGCCTTTGGCGCACGCACATGGGGCCACTTTCTAAGTATTTTCCGGGGCCACTTTAAATTCCCAATCCGCCCCTGGATGTGTGAAAGCGGTAGTGGGCGTCTCTATACTAGCATTGCGATTGCAGTCATTAACATATTTTTGCAGCATACCTGCATTAGTAATCGCAGCTGCGATCGCAATAGCGATCCGTCCTGATTCAGTCCCATTGCTTTCATGTTGATCCGTCAAGTCAAAGCTCAGTAACAACAACATGATAATAGCACCATTAATTGGGTCATCTATAAATGTATTTCTAAATTCTAGGGGTGTGCACCGGCCACTTTTCGTGTTTTGGTTTTGGATCTGGATCTTTCTTCGTGTTTTGGATCTGGATTGGTTTTGCCAAAACCACCCTTCCGTGTTTTGGGTTCTGGGTTTTGTGTTTTGGATCTGTATTTTTTTTTAAAAAAGCATAAAAAGCTAAAATCACAGAATTTGTTGGTTTCTCTGCTCCTATGCTATTATTAACCTCAATAACCTTAATTTCCACTCATTTCCAGTCTATTCTGAACACCTCACAATAGTGTTTTTATGTCCAAAAGGTTGCACCGAGGTAGCTGGATGACTATGCTAAGCGACACGAGTGGGCGGCACAAACGCGTGACCCATCTAGGAGTGACACTGCAGTGGCAGACAGGATGGCAGTTAGAAAAACTAGGCCCCAAACTGTACATAATGCAAAGAAAAAAAAGAAGTGCAAGATGGAATTGTCCTTGGGCCCTCCCACCCACCCTTATGTTGTATAAACAGGACATGCACACTTTAACAAATCAATAATTTCAGCGCCAGGGTCTGCCACACAACTGTGGCTGAAATGATTGGTTCGTTTGGGCCCCCACAAAACAAGCTGGCAATTAATGTGTCCCTGCACAAACTGGCTCTACGGAGACAAGATGTCATCCTCATCCTCCTCATCCACCGATTCCTCACCCTCTTCAGTGTGTACATCCTCATCCTCACAAAGTATTAACTCGTCCCCACTTGAATCCACCACCACAGGTCCCTCTGTACCTTCTGGAGGCTGGTCTCCCTGGAAGAGCTGATAATTCATTTTGATGAACATCATCTTCTCCACATTCTGTGGAAGCAACCTCCTACGCCTTTCGCTGACAAGGTTCCCGGCTGCACTAAACACTCTTTCGGAGTACACACTGGAGGGGGGGCAACTCAGGTAAAATAGAGCCAGCTTGTACAGGGGCCTCCAAATTGCCTCTTTTTCCTGCCAGTACAGGTATGGACTGTCTGACATGCCTACTTGGATGCTGTCACCGATGTAATTCTCCACCATTCTGTCAATGGTGACAGTATCATATGCAGTGACAGTAGACATGTCAGAAATTGTTGCCAGGTCCTTCAGTCCGGACCAGATGTCCAAACTTGGTCCTGCCTGCCCTGCATCACCGCCAGCGGGTTGCTTAGGATACCTAAGTTTTTTCCTGGCAGCCCCAGTTGCGGGAGAAAATGAAGAAGGAGCCGTTGACGTGTCACGTTCCGCTTCAGCTGACAGTGTGTTCACCAGCAGGTCTTTGCACCTCTGCAGGCTTGTGTCGGCCGGAAAGAGAGACACCACATAGGCTTTAAACCTAGGATCAAGCACGGTGGCCAAAATGTAGTGGTCTGATTTCAACAGATTGACCACCCTGGAATCCTGGCAAAGCGAATGAAGGGCTTCATCCACAAGTCCCACATGCCGAGCGGAATCGCTCCGTCTTAGCTCCTCCTTCACTTTCTCCAGCTGCTTCTGCAAAAGCCTGATGAGGGGAATGACCTGACTCAAGCTGGCTGTGTCTGAACTGACTTCACGTGTGGCAAGTTCGAAGGGCTGGAGAACCTTGCACAACACGGAAATCATTCTCCACTGCGCTTGAGTCAGGTGCATACCCCCTCCTTTGCCTATGTCATAGGTGGATGTATAGGCTTGTATGGCCTTTTGCTGCTCCTCCATCCTCTGAAGCATATAGAGGGTTGAGTTCCACCACGTCACAACCTCTTGCTTCAGGTGATGGCGGGGCAGGTTCAAGAGTGTTTGCTGGCGCTCCAGTCTTCGGCACGCAGTCGCTGAATGGCGAAAGTGGCCAGAAATTTTTCGGGCCACCCAAAGCGTCTCCTGCACGCCCCTGTCGCTTTTCAGAAAATTCTGCACCACCAAGTTTATTGTGTGAGCAAAACATGGGACGTGCTGGAATTTGCCCAGATGTAATGCCCGCACAATATTGGTGGCGTTGTCAGATATCACAAATCCCCAGGAGAGTCTAAGTGGGGTAAGCCACTGGGCGATGATTTCCCTCAGTTTCTCTAAGAGGTTGTCGGCGGTGTGCCTCTTACTGAAACCGGTGATACACAGCGTAGCCTGCCTTGTAACGAGCTGGCGTTTCTGAGATGCTGCTACTGGTGACGCTGCTGCTGTTGCTGCGTAAGGTGATACATCTACCCAGTGGGCTGTCACAGGCATATAGTCCTTAGTCTGCCCTGTTCCACTTGTCCACATGTCCGTGGTTAAGTGGACATAGTGTACAACGGCATTTTTCAGGACACTGAGGACACTTTTTCTGACGTTTCTGTACAGTCTCGGTATCGCCTGCCTTTTGAAGTGGAATCTAGACGGGATTTGGAACCGGGGACACACTACCTCCATCAATTGTCTAAATCCCACTGCACTAATGGCGGATACCGGACGCACGTCTAACACCAACATAGCAGTCAAGGCCTCAGTTATACGTTTTGCTTCAGGATGACTGCTGTCGTACTTCATCCTCCTCGCTAAGGACTGTTGGAGGGTCAATTGTTTAGTAAAAGTAGTGGTGTTCCTACTTCCTCTCTGGGATGATGAACGACTCCCAGCAGCAGCAACAGCAGCAGCGGCAGCAGTAGGCGTAGCAATGCAGGATCCTCCAGAGGAATCCCGGATAGGAGAGTCAGTCATGCCAGAGACATGGCCTGCAGGACTACTTCCGATCCTGACTAAGGAGGAAATTGACGAGGAGGGAGTTGACGGTGTGGTTTGCAGGCGCTTGGATACAACAGGACAACGGGATTTAGGTGTCCCTGGACTGCTTACGGTCTTAGCCAAAGTTTCTGAACTTGACAGTAACTTTTCATGAACGCGCTGCAGGTGCCGTATAAGGGAGGATGTTCCTAGGTGGTTGACGTCCCTACCCCTACTTATTTCACCTTTACATATGGTACATATGGCAAGACAGTTGTTGTCCGGATTTGGATAGAAATATTGCCAGACCAAAGAGGTGGAATGTTTGGTCTTCTGCCCAGGCATGACCGTGATGGGCTTTTTCATCCCACTGACAACAACTGTCTCCCCCGGAGCCTGATTTAAACAAACCACATCACCATCAGAATCCTCCTCGCCAACTTCCTCCTCAGCGCCAGCTACACCAGTATCCTCATCCTGTTGTACTTCAACAGTGACATCTTCAATTTGCATATCAGCAAGTGGACTGTGGGTGCTCCTTTCAGCACTTGCAGGGGGCGTGCAAATGGTGGAAAGAGCCACCTCTTCCCGTCCAGTGCTGGGAAGGTCAGGCATCGCAACCACCACCACACTTGGACTCTCCTTGGGGATTTGTGATATCTTCTTAGAAAGCACAGTTCTTCGCTGTGCTTTTGCCAGCTTAACTCTTTTGATTTTTTTAGTGGGAGGAGGGCTTCCATCGTCATGTGAAGCTGAACCACTAGTCATGAACATACTAGGGATCGACCTTAGCCGTTCCTTGCCACTCCGTGTCGTAAATGGCATATTGGCAAGTTTACGTTTCTCTTCAGCTGATTTAAATGTCTTTTTCAAGGTCATTTTCCTGAACTTTGCCATTTGGGATTGTATGTGCCCTCTACTATGACATTGGGCATCGGCCTTGGCAGACGACGTTGATGGCATGTTATCGTCTATGTCATGACTAGTGGCAGCAGCTTCAGCACTAGGAGGAAGTGGTTCTTGATCTTTCTCTATTTTATTTTTATCGGAGAAAGTTTGGTCCTCCATTTATATTATATCGATTTGATATATACGTGCGGCTAAACACAGAAAATAATTTTTTTTTTGGTTTGGACTGGAGTGTACTTTCGGGGGTTACAGCACCCTTAACGGTCAAGCCAGCCGGCCCTTTACTTATGACACAGGCGCACGCTTGGCACTACTTTGTTGATGCACGTGCGGCTACTGCGCACACAATTCACAAACACAGAAAATAATTTTTTTTTTGGTTTGGACTGGAGTGTACTTTCGGGGGTTACAGCACCCTTAACGGTCAAGCCAGCCGGCCCTTTACTTATGACACAGGCACACGCTTGGCACTACTTTGTTGATGCACGTGCGGCTACTGCGCACACAATTCACAAACACAGAAAATAATTTTTTTTTTGGTTTGGACTGGAGTGTACTTTCGGGGGTTACAGCACCCTTAACAGTCAAGCCAGCCGGCCCTTTACTTATGACACAGGCGCACGCTTGGCACTACTTTGTTGATGCACGTGCGGCTACTGCGCACACAATTCACAAACACAGAAAATAATTTTTTTTTTGGTTTGGACTGGAGTGTACTTTCGGGGGTTACAGCACCCTTAACGGTCAAGCCAGCCAGCCCTTTACTTATGACACAGGCGCACGCTTGGCACTACTTTGTTGATGGATGTGCGGCTACTGCGCACACAATTCACAAACACAGAAAATAATTTTTTGGGGGTTTGGACTGGAGTGTACTTTCGGGGGTTACAGCACCCTTTAACGGTCAAGCCAGCCGGCTCTTTACTTATGACACAGGCGCACGCTTGGCACTACTTTGTTGATGCACGTGCGGCTACTGCGCACACAATTCACAAACACAGAAAATATATTATTTTTTTAGCACTTGGGGGGAGCACCCCTGATGGACAGAGCACCCCCTGGACAACACTACAGCACCCCTTTAGGACTGGGACACTGCACAGGACTTTGGAGTGGACACAGCCCCTATGGAGAACTGACTGCACAACACAGTCCAGCCAGCCCCTATGGACTTTGAAGTAGTGGACACAGCCCCTATTAACAACAGCAGCACAGCACAAAACAGCCAGCCCCTATGGACTTTGAAGTAGTGGACAACAGCAGCACTACACTACACTACACTACACAGCCCTAACTCCCACCCTCCCTCTTCACTGTCCACAGCCGAGTGAGAAAATGGCGCCGATGCGGGTACCTTATATAGGATCCAAAACCCGCGAGACTCGGAAGGCGGGATGATGACGTTTTGCTTCGATTTCAGATCCGAGTCAGGCGGGAAAAGTCGAGCCTGACTCGGATCGGACTCGGATCGGGGGGGTTCGGATTTCAGAAATCCGAACCCGCTCACCCCTACTAAATTCAGAGTTACAGTGACTTACCTGAGGAGACCCCACAATCCTCCAATTTGGCACTACAAGGATCAGCATATTCTATATATCTCATGCACCCCTTTTAACCTAATTAATCTAGTTTGTGTCAGCTGTTTTCCTAGGTGCTTTGCAGCAGGTGTGCTTGGTGACTGTCTCTCCTTTAAAAGCAAAGTTGCTGTGAGCTTTAAACCAGATAGCATACCTTGACTATAACATTAATGTGATGGCTGTTTCCATGTTATAATTCTGAGCAATAGAGTAGGGACTTGCACTCACTGTTATAATTCTGAGCAATAGAGTAGGGACTTGCACTCACTCACTTCAAACTGTCATTTCTTTAAATACAGTTTGAAAAGTTAGTGCCGAGTTTGTATGATTTTTTTATGTAAATGGTGTGGTCACATACAAAGGGCACCCCAGATTGTTGAGCGCCGTGGATTAAGCCTATTATTTATATGCATTTTTTGTGGTCACACTTTCTAGGGCTCCCTGCTTTTCAAATGTAAGACAAACTTTGTCAGTTTATTCCCAGGTGCTTATATTACTGTATAAGACAGGACCCAAACACATACATAATTTGTATTTAACACCTGTGTGTTAGCTGGAGCCAAATGTGCAATGCTCATATCTTTGTGAGTCAGTGTAGGGACTAACCAAATGGGAAGACCTTGATGGCCAGCTGGGTAAATTGTTCCAATATATTGGAACTAACAATCCCTGTATTTAAAGGAATTACAGTTTGAAAAGTAAGTGAGTGCCCCAAGTTTGTATCATATATATATATATATATATATATATATATATATATATATTGCAGAAAGTGAGGAGCTACACTCCAAGGTTAAGGTGCTTTGTTTATTGATTAAAGCAACAATTACTCAAACTAAACCCAAGAGTCTGAAACTTTGCTGCTTTAATCAATAAACCAAGTGTTTATTCACCTTATCCTTGGAGTACTGTTACCCTTTTTCTGCACTGAATATTGTTTCTGTTCATGGCAACCAACCTGATAACCGAGGACAATCATTGTGGCGTGCCCACAATTACAAGCCTCTCTGTGTAGTGTGTGTATATGTGTGTATGTGTGTATATATATATAATATATATATATATATATATATATATATATATTAGGGGTGTGCACCGGACACTTTTCGTGTTTTGTGTTTTGGATCTGGATCTTTCTTCGTGTTTTGGATCTGGATTGGTTTTGCCAAAACCACCCTTCCGTGTTTTGGGTTCTGGGTTTTGTGTTTTGGATCTGGATTTTTTCTTAAAAAATAAAAAAAAAACGCTAAAATCACATAAATGGGCCTTTTTTTGTTCCTACGCTATTAATAACCCCAATAACATTAATTTCCACTCATTTCCACTCTATTCTGAACACCTCACACCTCACAATATTGTTTTTAGGCCAAAAGGTTGTACCGAGGAAGCTGGATGACTATGCTAAGCGACACAAGGGGGCGGCACAAACACGTGGCCCATCTAGGAGTGGCACTGCAGTGGCAGACAGGAAGCCAATCAGCGTTATGGTGCCCATTTGCATGTAGCACGAACCCGGGAGATCCGTGCTACATGCATCTGTGTGATTGGCACAGAGCAATGACAGGTCCGTGAGACCCGTCTGTGCTGCTGTGGTAAAAAAAAAAAACCTGTGTAAAAAAAGAAAAAAATGGCGTGCACCCCCCCAAAAAAGAGCAACCAGCCCCGGGCATTAGTAACCCAGTGCTGGGTGTGCTTAAATACAGGGGACAAACGACGTAGGGGTCCCCTGTACTTAAGCACAACCAGCACCGGGCTAGTCAGAACCAGCGCTGGTTGCCAAAATACGGGGGACAAACGACGTAGGGGTCCCCTGTATTCTGCGCAACCAGCTCTGGGCTCTGATCCGGTCCTGGTTCTGGAAATATAGGGGACAAAAAATGAGTAGGGTTCCCCTGTATGTTCCAGAACCAGCACTGGACTTTTTCTAGCGGGGGGCTGATGCCACAGCCAGGGGAGCCCTTTCACCGGGCCCCCCAGCCGCAGCATCAACCCTGACCGCTAGTCAGCCCAGGCCGGGGATCCCTGGAGAGCTGGGGACCCCCCCAATAAAAGGGTCACCCTCTCCAGGGCACCCCAGGCCCAGGCTGATAGCCCGGGGCTATCCCCGCCACCCCTGGTGGCGGTGGGTGGCGGGTTGATTGTGTGGTGTGGTGTAAATAAAGAATATCAAACATTGTCTTTACAAGTAGAACTGCAAGTCCCAGCTAGCCTGCCCCGCATGCTGGTACTTGGAGAACCACAAGTACCAGCATGCAGGGCATTAAGGGCCCACTAGTACCTGTAGTTCACCTGTAAAAAAAATGTTTAAAAAAACACAGGACACACACACCGTGACAGTATAAGTTTATTAAACATACATACACACACACACATGTACACATACTCACCTATGTAACCTGTAGCATCGGTCCACTTGTCCGGTAAAGTATCCCTAGGGGACCTGTGAAAAAAAACATACTCACCATCTCCTATGCGAGGTTCTGTCCTCTTCGTTCCAAAGTAGGCATCCCCGGACTTGGCAAAAAAAAAAAACGAAAACGCGATCCACGAACTTAGTACCGTTCTATAGAACGGTACTTCCCGAATGAGAGCTTAGCGGCGGGGTATCACCATGGAAACCCCGCTGCTAAGCGTTCATTGGCTGAGAGAGGTCATCTCCCGTCTCTCAGCCAATGAACGGCTCCCTCCATTGTAGTCAATGGTGGGAACCGCAGGGTAAACTTTAATAACCTTGCGGCTCCCAGCATTGACTACAATGGAGGGAGCCGTTCATTGGCTGAGAGAGACGGGAGATGGCCTCTCTCAGCCAATGAACGCTTAGCAGCGGGGTTTCCATGGTGATACCCTGCCGCTAAGCTCTCATTCGGGAAGTACCGTTCTATAGAACGGTACTAAGTTCGTGGATCGCGTTTTCGTTTTTTTTTTTTTTGCCAAGTCCGGGGATGCCTACTTTGGAACGAAGAGGACAGAACCTCGCATAGGAGATGGTGAGTATGTTTTTTTTCACAGGTCCCCTAGGGATACTTTACCGGACAAGTGGACCGATGCTACAGGTTACATAGGTGAGTATGTGTACATGTGTGTGTGTGTATGTATGTTTAATAAACTTATACTGTCACGGTGTGTGTGTCCTGTGTTTTTTTTAAACATTTTTTTACAGGTGAACTACAGGTACTAGTGGGCCCTTAATGCCCTGCATGCTGGTACTTGTGGTTCTCCAAGTACCAGCATGCGGGGCAAGCTTGCTGGGACTTGCAGTTCTACTTGTAAAGACAATGTTTGATATTCTTTATTTACACCACACCACACAATCAACCCGCCACCCACCGCCACCAGGGGTGGCGGGGATAGCCCCGGGCTATCAGCCTGGGCCTGGGGTGCCCTGGAGAGGGTGACCCCTTTATTGGGGGGGTCCCCAGCTCTCCAGGGATCCCCGGCCTGGGCTGACTAGCGGTCAGGGCTGATGCTGCGGCTGGGGGGCCCGGTGAAAGGGCTCCCCTGGCTGTGGCATCAGCCCCCCGCTAGAAAAAGTCCAGTGCTGGTTCTGGAACATACAGGGGAACCCTACTCATTTTTTTCCCCTGTATTTCCAGAACCAGGACCGGATCAGAGCCCAGAGCTGGTTGCGCAGAATACGGGGGACCCCTACGTCGTTTGTCCCCCGTATTTTGGCAACCAGCTCTGGTTCTGACTAGCCCGGTGCTGGTTGTGTTTAAGTACAGGGGACCCCTATGTCGTTTGTCCCCTGTATTTAAGCACACCCAGCACTGGGTCACTAATGCCCGGGGCTGGTTGCTCTTTTTTTGGGGGGGGGGGCACGCCATTTTTTTCTCTTTTTACACAGGTTTTTTTTTTTTTATTTACCACAGCAGCACAGACGGGTCTCACGGACCCGTTAGTGCTCTGTGTCAATGACACAGATGCAAGTAGCACGGATCTCCTGGTCCGTGCGTGCATCTGTGTCATTGAAATACACAGCAGCACAGACGGGTCTCACTGACCCATCTGTGCTCTGTGTCACTGTCAATCACACAGATGCATGTAGCACGGATCTCACGAGTCCGTGCTACATGCAAATGAGCACCATAATGCTGATTGGCTGAGAGCCGTGACAGACGGCTCTGTCAGCCAATCAGCACTTTGCCCATTAAAGGCAAAGGCATTTTTTTTTAAATGGCCGCTCGAGGCAAAACCTCGAGATCCGACAGCAGATCTCGAGGTTTTGCCTCGGGAGAGGGATCCGGGGCAGACAGGGAGATCCGAGCTTGGGCTCGGATCGCCCCGGATCCCCGAAGTTCGGGTGGGTTCGGTTCTCAGGGAACCGAACCCGCTCATCCCTAATATATATATATATATATATATATATATATTCCAGAATTAACTCGGCACGCCAAGGACAAGATTAGCTTTTTCTTGCTGTGGTGCCTTCCTTAGGGAATTAGCTCCGTATATAGAGAGTCAAAAAAGGTGGCACTCAACAGGCTTCATAAGTAAAGCAAAGCGTCCTTTATTCCAGCGACATTTCGGGGTAACCCCCGTCTTCACCTGCACCTGGAGCAACATTCATTTAAAGTTTGGCAACATATTTTCATACAGGATTTTTGTGTTGACTTGCAGGTACCCTTCTAATCCTGCATAGTCCTTTTTTTAAATCAGTTTTTTACTAAAATAAAGTGAAAAATGGTGTTTTCATACCCTTTTCACATTATTTTAGTTTCACCTACAGTTACTATAGGGCAATTCGTAAAATTCTACTCCAACCCCTAAGTATCACTTATTTTTAGTAAGCAGATCGCATTTCCCATAATTGTAATGGGAAATGTGATCTGACCAGAGTTACTAAAAATAAATTGAAAAAAAATACTGGAGAAAGCCCAGTGATAATAACGCCACCTGGAGGTGGCGTTATCCAGGGTCTCCCCCGGTTACCGGACTCCTGCCCTGCTCTAACGGGGAGAGCACAGCCGGGAGTCGGCCCCAGTAATCAGCTGTGTGGTCTAAACAGACCGCAAGCTGATCACTGCAAAAAAAATAAAAAATTTACCTGACTTAATAACGGGGTCGGGGCTTAGCGTTGGGTGGGGGGTAGCAGCGACATTCGGTCGGCGCATGCGCGGGGCACTTGTCACGGTATTTTTTGGTGAAAATACTGTAATTAGTGCGTGGAGGGGATTCACAGGGACAGAGCTTTCTCGCAAGCTCTGTCCCTCAGTGGCGTCACAAGGGGGTGACACCAAAGAGCAGCGCACACACACCCGTGGGCCGCACCCCATCTGCACTCCCTTCCCCGGCACCACCGCACCCCGCCTGGAGTCACTCTCACCGCTGCCGGCGTCCAGCCCCACACACAGAGCACAAAGAATCTCTCTGTGCCTGTGTGTGGCTTTGGACACCGACCGCGGTGATGTCATCACGCATGCGGCACGCCGGAGGGAGAAGAAGGAGATGCGCGCCCGGACAACGTGAAGAGAGGTAAGTACTATTGCACAGTGGAGGGGGCACAGTATAAGGGGCGTTACTGGGGGTACTGTATGGGGGCACAGTATAAGGGTACTACTGTGGGGGCACTACTGGGGGTACTGTATGGGGGCACTACTGTCTGGGGGCACTGCATAAGGAGAGCTCCTGGGGCCAGGCATTGTATTAGGGTCACTACTGGGGGCATTGCATAAGAGCACTACTGGGGGTACTGTATAAGGGCACTACAGGGGACACTGCATAAGGGGAGCTCCTGGGGGTATTGTAAAAGGGACACTGCATAAGAGCTCTACTGGGGGTACAGTATAAGAGCTCTACTGGGGGTACAGTATAAGGGCACTACTGTCTGGAGGCACTACTGGGGGCACTGCATAAGAGGAGCTCCTGGGGGTATTGTATAAGGAGCACTACTGGGGGCACTGCATAAGGAGCACAGCATAAGGGGCTTTAATACAGGAGGCATTGCATAAAGGGCTACAATACAGGGGGAACTGCATAATGGGCACAGCTACAGGGGGCATTGCATATGTGGCACTACTACTGGGGGCATTGCAGAGGGGCACTACTACTGGGCGCATTGCATAAGGGGCACTACTACTGGGCGCATTGCATAAGGGGCACTACTACAGGTGGCATTGAATAAGGGGCACTACTGTGGGCTTTGTGTATATGGGTCAATAATGTGGTCATTGTGTAAAATGGGCACTACTGTGTGTCAGAACATAAATAATGGACACTACTTTATGGTGTAATGTGATTCAGGGGCACTATGGGCCTGATTCAGGGCCGCTCGTAAGCGACCGCTCGTTCGCTCGGAGCGATGTTCACATATCTGCGCATGCGCATGGGTCGTAATGCACATGCGCCAACCAGTCAGTGCGGTCGGAAAACGTGTGTTCGCAAAATTGCGGGTGCCTGCTAATTTGAGTGACAGGATGAGGCGTTTGTGGGTGGTAACAGGGGAAGGTGCTTGAAAACGGGTAGTGGAGATCCGAACGCAGGCGTGCCAAACGGTCAAAACGGGCGTTTTAAGGGTGTGCATAATTAACAAAGCAGCGTCATCGACCACGTCACTTGGTTGTCTCTTAGCCTGAACTTTTCGCATGATTGCGGTAGGAAAATCCAACCACAAGCACTGCGAGCAGTTCAGACACCTTTCGATGTACTCGATTAATCTAATAAATAGCGGAGATGACGTATGATGCGAGCGGCCAGGGGGCGTCTTTTCAAAATAGCGAGCGCATGTTTCATTCGCTCGCTCAGACATAGAGGCGTCAACAGACCGCAAAGAGCGAGCGCTCAATTTAAATAGCCGGCCCCTTTTTCTGAACGAGTGAGTGCAAATAGCGTCCGGCTCTGAATCAGGCCCCATGTGCGGTGTAATGTGGATAAGATTGTGCTACTGTGTGGTGTAATTTGAATTTGGGATAGTATTGTATGACCATGCCCTTTTCTTTCGAGATCACGCCCCTTTGTTGCGCCACACGCCTTTGGCGCATGCTGCCCTTTTATTGATAAATTGCAGAGGAAGGGGGGGTTGTTCCACCACGTCTCTATGACCACTTTAAGCACTGCTACCCAGAATATCGGGCGTGGCATCATCACGCCCGTCGGGTGCGCCTGTCATTCTGGGAGGAGCACAGTGTGACTGCTGGACTGGTAGGGGGGAAGAGCTCGCAGAGCTGTGCACCTTGGTCCCAAATTTTTATTTTTGTTGGGGGTGGGGGTGTCACCGTGCAGCACAGCACTGGGTGACACCAACCCTAGTGACGCCTCTGCTGTCCCTGCAAGGGATTTGTAGTAAATCCCTGTGATATTGCCTGAATTCGCAATGCAAATTAAGTCGGTAATATCACACTACAATCTGCATTACCAATGCGGATTGTAGTAAACAGAGGGCCTGATTCAGAGCCGGATGCTCTGACCAGAGCGCTCGCTCTGAATCAGGGCCCTCCTACATGAAAATGGAGCGGCCTCTTGGACGCTCGCATAGCTGTGGGTGACCACCCACAGCTATAGCGAGCTTCCATGATGATGGTCGCGATGGTCAAGACCATCGCGACCATCGGGCTTGCAACGGAGACCCTGCGGTAGGGTCTCGCTGCCGCAAGCCCTGGAGTGATTTTGGCTCTATCAGAGCCAAAATCACTCCCACTGACATCACTACTGATATCAGTGGGGCCGGCTTCAGACGGTAGGCGTTCCCATGGGAATGCCTCCGTCTGGCAGCCACGCCCCTGGCACGCCCACCAAAGGGGGCGTGCTGTCAATCAACATGGACAGCACGCCCCCTTTGGTGCGAGACCCGGAGCGACGGCTATCCCGTCGCTAGCCGGGTCACGCGCATGCGCACGACGGAGCTCCCTCTGTCGTGCGCATGCGCAGTAGGGCACCATCGACCCGCTTGCGAGCGTCCTGCGCTCGCGAGCGGGTCTGAATCAGGCCCTCAGTCGGTAATATCACACTAGAATCTGCATTACCAATGCGGATTGTAGTAAACAGAGCCCTTTGTCTGTTATGTAGAGATTTTTTTCTCTTAAACAGCAGCAACTGAGCAACTTATTCATTGGATTAACATCATTGACATTATGTCCCAAATTACTATGGAAGCGGATGCATTATTGGATTTTGCTCAAATAGACACAGGAGAAACGATCAGCTACTCCGAAGGTGCATCCATATTATACCAACAGGGATTGGACGAGGACTCTGCCACTTTGACACCAGAAGTTTTATTCAAACAGTGGGTGAAATTAAAACAAAAAGAGTGTGATTATTTATATCATGGCATTTGCCTCTCGGATTATTATAAAAACAAACAGATACTGAGGGGCTTCCACATCAAGAACACACCCACGATAGGTGGGTATAGCCTACCATTTTGTAAAAAGTGGACAGCCATCCTCAACAAGTGTAGTATGGACTTACTTCTATTGGTAATAGAAGAATCAACACGTGAGCTCAATATTACAAAAGATAAATTATTAGCCTTTGAAACTTTACACAAACCCACCTAGAACAAAGACACCAACAACCAGTGGGTGGATAAGCTGACTGCACAAATGGAACAATACAAAAAAGACAATTCTTTTTAAGAAAGGGAAATTTCTCAAGGTACAGATGGATTACGAGCAACGGCGAGTATATACATGGGTCAATCGGTCAAACCTACAGAGACAAAAACCACACTACTCTAAATATCGCAAGCAGCGACCAAGATTTCGCGAAACGGAGGGATCCAGTACCTCCTTAAGTGAGGCTGAAGCACAACCCTCTACCTTAACAGAGCGATTACCCCTTTAGGGCTACAAACCAGGTCAACAACCTATATTCCGCCAGTAGGAGGACGAGGCGCTCGGGGCAGAACACAATGCAACGCCAAAAAACCACCGCGCCAATAGAAGACTTTGTATTTAATTTATCTTCCAAACCTCTATCTGTAGCAGAAAGGAATGTGTTATCAAAAGGGCTGTCATTCATACCCACCACCCACTTTGATCCATTTCAGTGGAAAGTGGACACTTATAAGCTTAATGGATCATTGCGCATCAAAGAGTATTTTGATAAAAGTCCACCTACTCCTCAAACTATACAAACCTTGGATGTACCTTATCAATTGAAGAAAATAATTTCTCGCTCCAAGGGCCTGATTCAGAGCCGAACGCTCTGACCAGAGCGCTCGCTCTGAATCAGGGCCCTCCTCCATGAAAATGGAGCGGCCTCCTGGCCGCTCGCATAGCTGTGGGTGACCACCCACAGCATCTGCGAGCGTCCATGATGATGGTCGCGATGATCTTGACCATCGCGACCATCGGGCTTGCGACGGAGACCCTGCGGTAGGGTCTCGCTGCCGCAAGCCCTGGAGTGATTTTGGCTCTATCAGAGCCAAAATCACTCCCACTGACATCACTAGTGATGTCAGTGGGGCCGGCTTCAGACGGTAGGCGTTCCCATGGGAACGCCTCCGTCTGGCGGCATGCCCCCGGCACGCCCACCAAAGGGGGTGTGCTGTCAATCAACATCGACAGCACGCCCCCTTTGGTGCGAGAGCCGGAGCGATGGAGAGCCCGTCACTCGCCGTGTCTCCCGCATGCGCACGACGGAGCGCGCGACGGAATGTGTATATGGTAAATGCGTACCCATACTCACACTCTCTGGTGCTTAATGAAGCTCATCAAGGTATCTTTTCAAAAAAGCCTCAAAAATGCATCGGATATAATGTAAAAATATTTATTTCATAAAGCACATAAAAAAGACATATCGCTATATTTAAAAATCCATAAAAACCAAAGTCAGAACCAATAAAGGTCGAAACGAATTAATGGGTCAGTATTCCCACAATAAAAAATATGATAGGGGGGTACTAAAGGAAACATATACCTTCACTCTCCTTGCATTGTAATGTCTCCTGTAGTAAGCCGCGACATTGATCTACAAAACCGGAAGTCCCGCGTTTTGTAGATCAACGTCGCGGCTCACTACAGGAGACCCGTGGACACTATAAAAGAAGACATCAGGAACAGTACCTCCATACCTTGAATCCCGAAACACGTTGGTCCTGGAGGCTGTTTTGATAGGTGTTTTGGTACTGGAATAGAGGTGAAGTATGTGTTCTCCTATTTTCTCATTACCATCTATGTGATTGTGTTGGCACCCACTCATCACGTTTTTTTGGACACGTTTCTTTGCCTATGTTTCCATTAGCACCCCCCTATCATATTTTTTATTGTGGGAATACTGACCCATTAATTAGTTTTGACCTTTATTGGTTCTGACTTTGGTTTTTATGGATTTTTAAATATAGCGATATGTCTTTTTTATGTGCTTTATGAAATAAATATTTTTACATTATATCCGAGGCATTTTTGAGGCTTTTTTGAAAAGATACCTTGATGAGCTTCATTAAGCACCAGAGAGTGTGAGTATGGGTACGCATTTACCATATACACATTCAACAGATAAGATTGTCTACAACTGAACTACTGCCTGTTTGAAAGAAACTTTTATATGCTTCCTAGCACACCTTACATGTGTAAGTCAGGTGTGTGAATTGCCACTAATGGTTATTGAATATTTGTTTGGAAGATAATTTTGTGTGTCTGGGAAGACACCTTATAATTATAAGTTAAGTGTGTAACCTAGACTGTCCCACCAATACGAAGGTGTTTATATATATATATATATATATATATATATATATTAGGGGTGTGCACCGGCCACTTTTCGTGTTTTGTGTTTTGGTTTTGGATCTGGATCTTTCTTCGTGTTTTGGATCTGGATTGGTTTTGCCAAAACCACCCTTCCGTGTTTTGGGTTCTGGGTTTTGTGTTTTGGATCTGTATTTTTTTGAAAAAAAGCATAAAAACAGCTAAAATCACAGAATTTGTAGGTTTTTCTGCTCCTATGCTATTATTAACCTCAATAACCTTAATTTCCACTCATTTCCAGTCTATTCTGAACACCTCACACCTCACAATAGTGTTTTTATGTCCAAAAGGTTGCACCGAGGTAGCTGGATGACTATGCTAAGCGACACGAGTGGGCGGCACAAACACGTGACCCATCTAGGAGTGACACTGCAGTGGCAGACAGGATGGCAGTTAGAAAAACTAGGCCCCAAACTGTACATAATGCAAAGAAAAAAAGAGGTGCAAGATGGAATTGTCCTTGGGCCCTCCCACCCACCCTTATGTTGTATAAACAGGACATGCACACTTTAACAAATCAATCATTTCAGCGCCAGGGTCTGCCACACAACTGTGGCTGAAATGATTGGTTCGTTTGGGCCCCCACAAAACAAGCTGGCAATTAATGTGTCCCTGCACAAACTGGCTCTACGGAGGCAAGATGTCATCCTCATCCTCCTCATCCACCGATTCCTCACCCTCTTCAGTGTGTACATCCTCATCCTCACAAAGTATTAACTCGTCCCCACTTGAATCCACCACCACAGGTCCCTCTGTACGTTCTGGAGGCTGGTCTCCCTGGAAGAGCTGATAATTCATTTTGATGAACATCATCTTCTCCACATTCTGTGGAAGCAACCTCCTACGCCTTTCGCTGACAAGGTTCCCGGCTGCACTAAACACTCTTTCGGAGTACACACTGGAGGGGGGGCAACTCAGGTAAAATAGAGCCAGTTTGTACAGGGGCCTCCAAATTGCCTCTTTTTCCTGCCAGTACAGGTATGGACTGTCTGACATGCCTACTTGGATGCTGTCACCGATGTAATCCTCCACCATTCTGTCAATGGTGACAGTATCATATGCAGTGACAGTAGACATGTCAGAAATTGTTGCCAGGTCCTTCAGTCCGGACCAGATGTCCAAACTTGGTCCTGCCTGCCCTGCATCACCGCCAGCGGGTTGCTTAGGATACCTAAGTTTTTTCCTGGCAGCCCCAGTTGCGGGAGAAAATGAAGAAGGAGCCGTTGACGTGTCACGTTCCGCTTCAGCTGACAGTGTGTTCACCAGCAGGTCTTTGCACCTCTGCAGGCTTGTGTCGGCCGGAAAGAGAGACACCACATAGGCTTTAAACCTAGGATCGAGCACGGTGGCCAAAATGTAGTGGTCTGATTTCAACAGATTGACCACCCTGGAATCCTGGCAAAGCGAATGAAGGGCTTCATCCACAAGTCCCACATGCCGAGCGGAATCGCTCCGTCTTAGCTCCTCCTTCACTTTCTCCAGCTGCTTCTGCAAAAGCCTGATGAGGGGAATGACCTGACTCAAGCTGGCAGTGTCTGAACTGACTTCACGTGTGGCAAGTTCGAAGGGCTGAAGAACCTTGCACAACACGGAAATCATTCTCCACTGCGCTTGAGTCAGGTGCATACCCCCTCCTTTGCCTATGTCATAGGTGGATGTATAGGCTTGTATGGCCTTTTGCTGCTCCTCCATCCTCTGAAGCATATAGAGGGTTGAGTTCCACCGCGTCACAACCTCTTGCTTCAGGTGATGGCGGGGCAGGTTCAAGAGTGTTTGCTGGCGCTCCAGTCTTCGGCACGCAGTCGCTGAATGGCGAAAGTGGCCAGAAATTTTTCGGGCCACCCAAAGCGTCTCCTGCACGCCCCTGTCGCTTTTCAGAAAATTCTGCACCACCAAGTTTATTGTGTGAGCAAAACATGGGACGTGCTGGAATTTGCCCAGATGTAATGCCCGCACAATATTGGTGGCGTTGTCAGATATCACAAATCCCCAGGAGAGTCTAAGTGGGGTAAGCCACTGGGCGATGATTTCCCTCAGTTTCTCTAAGAGGTTGTCGGCGGTGTGCCTCTTACTGAAACCGGTGATACACAGCGTAGCCTGCCTTGTAACGAGCTGGCGTTTCTGAGATGCTGCTACTGGTGACGCTGCTGCTGTTGCTGCGTAAGGTGATACATCTACCCAGTGGGCTGTCACAGTCATATAGTCCTTAGTCTGCCCTGTTCCACTTGTCCACATGTCCGTGGTTAAGTGGACATTGTGTACAACGGCATTTTTCAGGACACTGAGGACACTTTTTCTGACGTTTCTGTACAGTCTCGGTATCGCCTGCCTAGTGAAGTGGAATCTAGACGGGATTTGGAACCGGGGACACACTACCTCCATCAATTGTCTAAATCCCACTGCACTAATGGCGGATACCGGACGCACGTCTAACACCAACATAGCAGTCAAGGCCTCAGTTATACGTTTTGCTTCAGGATGACTGCTGTCGTACTTCATCCTCCTCGCTAAGGACTGTTGGAGGGTCAATTGTTTAGTAAAAGTAGTGGTGTTCCTACTTCCTCTCTGGGATGATGAACGACTCCCAGCAGCAGCAGCAACAGCAGCAGCGGCAGCAGTAGGCGTAGCAATGCAGGATCCTCCGGAGGAATCCCGGATAGGAGAGTCAGTCATGCCAGTGATATGGCCTGCAGGACTACTTCCGATCCTGACTAAGGAGGAAATTGACGAGGAGGGAGTTGACGGTGTGGTTTGCAGGCGCTTGGATACAACAGGACAACGGGATTTAGGTGTCCCTGGACTGCTTACGGTCTGAGCCAAAGTTTCTGAACTTGACAGTAACTTTTTATGAACGCGCTGCAGGTGCCGTATAAGGGAGGATGTTCCTAGGTGGTTGACGTCCCTACCCCTACTTATTTCACCTTTACATATGGTACATATGGCAAGACAGTTGTTGTCCGGATTTGGATAGAAATATTGCCAGACCAAAGAGGTGGAATGTTTGGTCTTCTGCCCAGGCATGACCGTGATGGGCTTTTTCATCCCACGGACAACAACTGTCTCCCCCGGAGCCTGATTTAAACAAACCACATCACCATCAGAATCCTCCTCGCCAACTTCCTCCTCAGCGCCAGCTACACCAGTATCCTCATCCTGTTGTACTTCAACAGTGACATCTTCAATTTGCATATCAGCAAGTGGACTGTGGGTGCTCCTTTCAGCACTTGCAGGGGGCGTGCAAATGGTGGAAAGAGCCACCTCTTCCCGTCCAGTGCTGGGAAGGTCAGGCATCGCAACCACCACCACACTTGGACTCTCCTTGGGGATTTGTGATATCTTCTTAGAAAGCACAGTTCTTCGCTGTGCTTTTGCCAGCTTAACTCTTTTGATTTTTTTAGTGGGAGGAGTGCTTCCATCGTCATGTGAAGCTGAACCACTAGTCATGAACATACTAGGGATCGACCTTAGCCGTTCCTTGCCACTCCGTGTCGTAAATGGCATATTGGCAAGTTTACGTTTCTCTTCAGCTGATTTAAATGTCTTTTTCAAGGTCATTTTCCTGAACTTTGCCATTTGGGATTGTATGTGCCCTCTACTATGACATTGGGCATCGGCCTTGGCAGACGACGTTGATGGCATGTTATCGTCTATGTCATGACTAGTGGCAGCAGCTTCAGCACTAGGAGGAAGTGGTTCTTGATCTTTCTCTATTTTATTTTTATCGGAGAAAGTTTGGTCCTCCATTTATGTTATATCGATTTGATATATACGTGCGGCTAAACACAGAAAATAATTTTTTTTTTGGTTTGGACTGGAGTGTACTTTGTGGGTTACAGCACCCTTTAACGGTCAAGCCAGCCGGCCCTTTACTTATGACACAGGCGCACTCTTGGCACTACTTTGTTGATGCACGTGCGGCTACTGCGCACACAATTCACAAACACAGAAAATAATTTTTTTTTGGTTTGGACTGGAGTGTACTTTGGGGGTTACAGCACCCTTTAACGGTCAAGCCAGCCGGCCCTTTACTTATGACACAGGCGCACGCTTGGCACTACTTTGTTGATGCACGTGCGGCTACTGCGCACACAATTCACAAACACAGAAAATAATTTTTTTTTGGTTTGGACTGGAGTGTACTTTGGGGGGTTACAGCACCCTTTAACGGTCAAGCCAGCCGGCCCTTTACTTATGACACAGGCGCACGCTTGGCACTACTTTGTTGATGCACGTGCGGCTACTGCGCACACAATTCACAAACACAGAAAATAATTTTTTTTTGGTTTGGACTGGAGTGTACTTTCGGGGGTTACAGCACCCTTTAACGGTCAAGCCAGCCGGCCCTTTACTTATGACACAGGCGCACGCTTGGCACTACTTTGTTGATGCACGTGCGGCTACTGCGCACACAATTCACAAACACAGAAAATAATTTTTTTTTGGTTTGGACTGGAGTGTACTTTCGGGGGTTACAGCACCCTTTAACGGTCAAGCCAGCCGGCCCTTTACTTATGACACAGGCGCACGCTTGGCACTACTTTGTTGATGCACGTGCGGCTACTGCGCACACAATTCACAAACACAGAAAATAATTTTTTTTTAGGTTTGGACTGGAGTGTACTTTCGGGGGTTACAGCACCCTTAACGGTCAAGCCAGCCGGCCCTTTACTTATGACACAGGCGCACGCTTGGCACTACTTTGTTGATGCACGTGCGGCTACTGCGCACACAATTCACAAACACAGAAAATAATTTTTTTTTTGGTTTGGACTGGAGTGTACTTTCGGGGGTTACAGCACCCTTTAACGGTCAAGCCAGCCAGCCCTTTACTTATGACACAGGCGCACGCTTGGCACTACTTTGTTGATGCACGTGCGGCTACTGCGCACACAATTCACAAACACAGAAAATTATTTTTTTTTGGTTTGGACTGGAGTGTACTTTCGGGGGTTACAGCACCCTTTAACGGTCAAGCCAGCCGGCCCTTTACTTATGACACAGGCGCACGCTTGGCACTACTTTGTTGATGCACGTGCGGCTACTGCGCACACAATTCACAAACACAGAAAATAATTTTTTTTTGGTTTGGACTGGAGTGTACTTTCGGGGGTTACAGCACCCTTTAACGGTCAAGCCAGCCGGCCCTTTACTTATGACACAGGCGCACTCTTGGCACTACTTTGTTGATGCACGTGCGGCTACTGCGCACACAATTCACAAACACAGAAAATAATTTTTTTTTAGGTTTGGACTGGAGTGTACTTTCGGGGGTTACAGCACCCTTAACGGTCAAGCCAGCCGGCCCTTTACTTATGACACAGGCGCACGCTTGGCACTACTTTGTTGATGCACGTGCGGCTACTGCGCACACAATTCACAAACACAGAAAATAATTTTTTTTTGGTTTGGACTGGAGTGTACTTTCGGAGGTTACAGCACCCTTTAACGGTCAAGCCAGCCGGCCCTTTACTTAAGACACAGGCGCACGCTTGGCACTACTTTGTTGATGCACGTGCGGCTACTGCGCACACAATTCACAAACACAGAAAATAATTTTTTTTTAGGTTTGGACTGGAGTGTACTTTCGGGGGTTACAGCACCCTTAACGGTCAAGCCAGCCGGCCCTTTACTTATGACACAGGCGCACGCTTGGCACTACTTTGTTGATGCACGTGCGGCTACTGCGCACACAATTCACAAACACAGAAAATAATTTTTTTTTTGGTTTGGACTGGAGTGTACTTTCGGGGGTTACAGCACCCTTAACGGTCAAGCCAGCCGGCCCTTTACTTATGACACAGGCGCACGCTTGGCACTACTTTGTTGATGCACGTGCGGCTACTGCGCACACAATTCACAAACACAGAAAATAATTTTTTTTTTGGTTTGGACTGGAGTGTACTTTCGGGGGTTACAGCACCCTTAACGGTCAAGCCAGCCGGCCCTTTACTTATGACACAGGCGCACGCTTGGCACTACTTTGTTGATGCACGTGCGGCTACTGCGCACACAATTCACAAACACAGAAAATAATTTTTTTTTAGGTTTGGACTGGAGTGTACTTTCGGGGGTTACAGCACCCTTAACGGTCAAGCCAGCCGGCCCTTTACTTATGACACAGGCGCACGCTTGGCACTACTTTGTTGATGCACGTGCGGCTACTGCGCACACAATTCACAAACACAGAAAATAATTTTTTTTTGGTTTGGACTGGAGTGTACTTTCGGGGGTTACAGCACCCTTTAACGGTCAAGCCAGCTGGCCCTTTACTTATGACACAGGCGCACGCTTGGCACTACTTTGTTGATGCACGTGCGGCTACTGCGCACACAATTCACAAACACAGAAAATAATTTTTTTTTAGGTTTGGACTGGAGTGTACTTTCGGGGGTTACAGCACCCTTAACGGTCAAGCCAGCCGGCCCTTTACTTATGACACAGGCGCACGCTTGGCACTACTTTGTTGATGCACGTGCGGCTACTGCGCACACAATTCACAAACACAGAAAATAATTTTTTTTTTGGTTTGGACTGGAGTGTACTTTCGGGGGTTACAGCACCCTTAACGGTCAAGCCAGCCGGCCCTTTACTTATGACACAGGCGCACGCTTGGCACTACTTTGTTGATGCACGTGCGGCTACTGCGCACACAATTCACAAACACAGAAAATAATTTTTTTTTTGGTTTGGACTGGAGTGTACTTTCGGGGGTTACAGCACCCTTAACGATCAAGCCAGCCGGCCCTTTACTTATGACACAGGCGCACGCTTGGCACTACTTTGTTGATGCACGTGCGGCTACTGCGCACACAATTCACAAACACAGAAAATAATTTTTTTTGGGTTTGGACTGGAGTGTACTTTCGGGGGTTACAGCACCCTTTAACGGTCAAGCCAGCCGGCCCTTTACTTATGACACAGGCGCACGCTTGGCACTACTTTGTTGATGCACGTGCGGCTACTGCGCACACAATTCACAAACACAGAAAATATATTATTTTTTTAGCACTTGGGGGGAGCACCCCTGATGGACAGAGCACCCCCTGGACAACACTACAGCACCCCTTTAGGACTGGGACACTGCACAGGACTTTGGAGTGGACACAGCCCCTATGGAGAACTGACTGCACAACACAGTCCAGCCAGCCCCTATGGACTTTGAAGTAGTGGACACAGCCCCTATTAACAACAGCAGCACAGCACAACACAGCCAGCCCCTATGGACTTTGAAGTAGTGGACAACAGCAGCACTACACTACACTACACTACACAGCACTAACTCCCACCCTCCCTCTTCACTGTCCACAGCCGAGTGAGAAAATGGCGCCGACGCGGGTACCTTATATAGGATCCAAAACCCGCGAGACTCGGAAGGCGGGATGATGACGTTTTGCCTCGATGTCAGATCCGAGTCAGGCGGGAAAAGTCGAGCCTGACTCGGATCGGACTCGGATCGGGGGGGCTCGGGGGGGTTCGGATTTCAGAAATCCGAACCCGCTCACCCCTAATATATATATATATTTTAAGTACATATTTGGAGTTGAATTATCACCTGTACACTTGGAATACACCAGTGTATGTAAACCATAGTTGCCGACTTTCTGGCTGCTCCTTCTGGGAGGGAGCAGCCAGATCGGCAGGGCAGCGTGGGGCGTGGCCAAAAAAGGGGGCGTGTCCGGATGGGTGCCTGGCATTTGTAGGCGTCACGGGGGCGGGGTCACGCGATCACGTCATTTTGGCCCCGCTACACAATGCCGATAATACAGGCATTGTGAGGCAGGGGGCGGGGCCAAAATGACACGAATCGCGTCACTGGCTGCCCTCGCAGCGGGGGTTAGGTGTAAATTGCGGGGGGATCGGCGGCGATCGAACGGCCGCCGAGAGGCTTGCCTGCCTTTCCGGGGGGGCGTGAGCTGCACCCGATTATCGGGAGGCTCCCGCCCAAATCGGGAGGGTAGGCAACCCTGATATAAACCAGGTAAACTACCTGGCCCATTTTACCGAGTCAGGAGTGTTTTCTAGTACACTTTTAATATTCTGGGACCAGTTTTACACTTTAAAATTCTCACTGGGACAGCACAAACTCACTCCTATAAGGTGAAGCTACAAAGTCCTTTTTGGTCCGATTTATTATTAGCACATTATTCAATAGAAGAATCTACACATTCCGTTTTTTCATATCATTTATTTTCATGCATATGAAATTATCTCGACGGATGACCTCTAAGGGAGACGACCAATTATAACGTTTGTGGATAAAGAAAGAAAACCATCCTATGTTGTCTAGATAAGTATTTTCCTTCTGTTATCCCTTGACTTCTCACACAGTCAGCGCCCCCACTCTATTCCACACTCTTTTTTTCAAAACCGATTATTGGACCTATTGGGATAGGTCTGCTGGAGTAGGTGCAGAGGTCTGTGAGCAGCGCCATCTCTATTACCTATTTTTTGCACTGCCACACAGAACGCCTTCATCAGAACATTTGCTAGATTGGTTGATAATGCGTATCAACATCCATCTAAACATCAACCTTATCATTCTAATTTATCCAAGGATGAATTGATTGCATTAAAATCATTATCAAAGCGCTCTGACATAATGATCAGGAGTGCTGACAAAGGTGGTGCGGTGGTGGTACAGGATACGGACAATTATCGTAAGGAGTGTCAGAGACAGCTCAGCGATCCAGCCACATATAACCTTCTTTCTATTGATCCTACCAGTAAATTCAAAGTAGAGTTGGATAAAATTTTACAAAAGCTAAAAGATGAGCTTATTATATCTTTGGATTTATTACAAGCATTGACAGTTGATTTTCCAGTAGTCCCACTGTTCTATGTGATCCCCAAAATTCACATTAAGTCGCACCATAGGTCACGCCATCGTACATTGCGCCAGCCCTATGGAGGCGCAGAAAGTCCATATGAACATGGCAGCCTGTGCCAGTGTTACTGCTGCGAAAGTCGCAGTCCCTGGCCGCAACACGCCTGCATCTGGCTAGCCACCCCCCTCTTACCACCCAGGAGCGCCCACTGGCATTGCCTCCCTCTGCGTCCAAATTCATACTGCACCTTTCGGCGGTATCTATTGGGACGCATGCGCAGACTGCAAACATTGGCCGCTTGTGTCTGACCTGTGAACCAGACCATACTGTAGTCATGTAATGGGGGTAGGGGCTTGCTCTAAAATCTGTTTGGTGATACCGGGGGTTAATCATGTAAAGTTGGGTAAGAAGGAATCATTTATTATTGGGGGATATATATTTGATAGGGTTGGGGAGTAGCCAAGTCCCCGGCATGCTGGTTATTCCCACTCTGATGGCGTGATGTGGAAAGCCCCCTACCAGGGGCGTATCTATACTGGGACCAGGGGGGCCCCACACCGCACACTCTGCACCCAGAATATTACTTACCACTCCGAAGTCCAAGGTCGGTGCTGTAAAACCACTGGAAAAAGGCCACGGTGGCCATCTTCCCATCGTTTGCGCATGCGCAGTACAGGGAAAATGGCCGCCGCGGCCATTTTCCCAGTGACCTGTGCATACACTATAAACTCTAGGCACACTATAGTGCCCAGAGTCTATAACTTCAATACTGGCCGCGCACAGCTCAGTGCGCTGCCGGGCGGAGAGGAGTGGGCCCGTGTCGGAGTGCCCCCTACCGAGATATCCTGCATTTGCCTCAGTCCGGCTCCGTTAGAAACGTGCAGAAAAAGGCAAACGTCACAGCTATATTATGATATCCTTGTTGGAATAAAATGTCAGCAGAAAGCTCTATTGAATAAAGCACCTGTCAGAGTAATATATTAGCACCAATGTGAGCTCAGTAAAACAAGTCAGTATAAACTGCATGTGAAAAAGTAACAAATGTCAATAATTCATCTATTATTGTAAAGAAGAAGGGAATTGAAGAATAACAGCCGTCCGCTCCGCACTCCCATTACCTTACACTTTATTGCTTTCCGCTTCATTCATACTAAAGACATTTGCTGCTTTGTAAACGCGATGTAGGAAAATAATATATATCAAAAGGGAATCTGTAAAATTTTCTTTTATCTCGCCATCTATAAAGAGAATTGAACCATTTATCTGCTTTATGATCCCTTTGGCTCCCCTATAGGTAATTTCCTTATGTCAACATTTTCATTCCTCCTTGCTGTGATGTTTGTCAGATTTGACCTAGATTTCCTTTTATCTTATCCCTTTATTACTTTGCCCATTGCCAAACTCGCTCACATTTGGCTTTTATCCAGGATTTTTTTATTTTGCCATTGAACACAACGTGCTCTACATCAGTTGTTCATAATGCCTTGTCAGCAATTCCCTGTGCAGCCAGCCAAAGAACCGCTACCGTGCGCACAAAGGATTTTATGCTGCTGCTATATACCATTAGGAGGAAAGCCTGATATCTCTTTTTATCACTATACTGAAAAGTACATATAATACTTTCCTGTCAATGCCTTGATGTTCTTACATTTAAAAAAATATATATATCTGTACTGCATAAACAATCCACTCACTTTCATGTCATCATTGTATTGAAATGGATAAGGTTTTGGGGATAGCAGTCAACATTAATTCAGGGATTATTCAATGGCAATCTGATCGCACATTTTTCCTTCTCTTTGTGAATTTTGCCGGTGGCACCTTTATTCAAACGGAAAAGGTTAACTAGTTGCCATGGCTATTGCTATCTCCTGATTGGTTGTTTACAATTAATTGGGACCGGGTCAGCCTTGAGACAAGAAGAGTAAAGGTGGGTACACACTTGTGCGACCATCAATCGTGCCGATGTCCAGGGACATAGCATGTTTGCCGGGACACACTGCAGCGATTAATGAGGAACGGAACAATCACTCATTCCTGACGTACCAGAGGCCGGGAGGAACATTCACTTTTACCGAGAGGTTGCCACCAGGTAAGAGTCCACAGTGCAGTGTTGACCCTTCTTTTTCAAGACCTTAGCAATTCACCCTGGCATGCTGTCAATCAACTTCTGGGCCACATACTGACTGATGGCTGCCCATTCTTGCCTAATCAATGCTTGGTGTATGTCAGAATTTGTGGGTTTTTGTTTGTCCATCTGCCTCTTGAGGATTGACCACAAGTTCTCAATGGGATTAAGGTCTGGGGAGTTTTCTGGCCATGGACCCAAAATTTAAATGTTTTGTTCCCTGAGCCACTTAGTTATCACTTTTGCCTTATGGCAAGGTGCTCCATCATGCTGGAAAAGACATTGTTCATCACCAAACTGTTCTTGGATGGTTGGGAGAAGCTGCTCTTGGAGGATGTTTTGCTACCATTCTTTATTCATGGCTGTGTTCTTAGGCAAAATTGTGAGTGATCCAACTCCCTTAGCTGAGAAGCAACCTCACACATGAATGGTCTCGGGATGCTTTACTGTTGGCATGACACAGGACTGATGGTAACGTTCACCTTTCCTTCTCCGGACAAGAGTTTTTCCAGATGCCCCAAACAATCTGAAAGGGGATTCATCAGAGAAAATAACTTTACCCCAGTCCTCAGCAGTCCAATCCCTGTACCTTTTGCAGAATATCAGTCTGTCCCTGATGTTTTTCCTGGAGAGAAGTGGCTGTCCTTCTTGACACCAGGCCATCCTCCAAAAGTCTTCGCCTCACTGTTCGTGAAGATACACTTACACTTGCCTGCTGCTGTTCCTGAGCAAGCTCCACACTGGTGGTGCCCCGATCCCACAGCTGAATCAACTTTAGGAGATGGTCCTGGCGCTTGCTGGACATTCTTGGGCGCCCGGAAGCCTTCTTCACAACTATTGAACCTCTCTCCTTGAAGTTCTTGACGATCCGATAAATGGTTGATTTAGGTGCAATCTTACTAGCAGCAATATCATTGCCTGTGAATTGCTTTTTGTGCAAAGCATTGATGACTGCACGTGTTTCCTTACAGGTAACCATGGTTAAGGAGCTCCACCCTCCTTTTAAAGCTTCCAGTCTGTTATTCTAACTCAATCAGCAGAGTAATCTCCAGCCTTGTTCTCGTCAACACTCTCACCTGTGTTAACGAGAGAATCACTGACATGATGTCAGCTTATCCTTTTGTGGCAGGGTTGAAATGCAGTGGAAATGTTGTTTCTGGGATTAAGTTCATTGTCATGGCAAAGAGGGACTTTGCAATTAATTGCAATTCATCTGATCACTCTTCATGACATTCTGGAGTATATGCAAATTGCCATCATAAAAACTGAAGCAGCAGACTTTGTTATAACCAATACTTGTGCCATTCTCCAAACTTTTGGCCAGGCTGTATTGCTTCTCTGCCCACTGGCTGCCTGTCTTCTGCCCTCTATCACAGGATGTACATCCTTCTTGCATACAGTATGTTCTCTCAAATTAATTCTTCTTTCAAATGTATCTCTCATCTTAATCTTTATTTTACATTCTTGACACACTGTCTCCTCTTTCCTGTTTTGAACTATTTATTCCTTTTACTCATTTCCAGCATCTTTATTATATTTATTTTGCCAGTGCGAGACCTCCTTGTTGACCCGATTTTCCCAGAATCAGTATGAATGACCGCCGGCACTATGGATCAAATCCTGATGCCGGTAGACCAACAACAGTGAAAATCCTGAGAGGGGATTTAGGTTGCCTTAGTTCGGTATGCCGGGCGTCAGGCTCCTGGCATAGAGATAATGATAGGCGTTGGGATTTAGACGCCTGACATTAGTACCCTGTCGGCATTTTGACCGTTGACTTCCTGACTGTATCCCATGTTCCCTGTACCTGTTTTATCTATTTTTCAGCTTTTTCCACCCTGTACCTGATTTCCCTTGATTTCTAATACACATCCCCCTCTACAAATCTCTTCATACATGATCTATCCCATCTGCCTTCCTCAATACTCTAACATGCCCAATCTACCTGCCTTTCCTTCTGTGCATCTGTATTCTTTTATGTTTTAAACATGTGTTGTGTTTTCAACTTTCCACTTGTTGGAATAAAGTAGTCCCACCTCTTCATCATTTCTTGTGCTATAAATAGTGCATTGTAACAGAAGATATTTAGAAGGGCAGTGAGCTAATGTAAAAGTTTCTGCCACATGTCAGCACCTTTTTTGAGTCTCTGTACAAATATCAACTATATATAAATTATATCTGTCTTTGGACACCCCCTTGTCGCATATGGCAGTCACTAGTTACCCCCTGTACTAAAGAGTGGTCACTAAGATGCTCTTTTTATTGTATGGCATTCATTAGGATGCTCTCTTTGTATAGCATTCACTGGAATGTTCACTAGAGTGTATGGTGGTCACTAGGTTTCTTTTTATGCTGTTTAGCAGTCTATGTAATGCTCTTTGTATTGCATAGTGGGCACTAGGTGGCTATCTATATTGTTTGGTGGACACCACGATGCACTCTGTATTATATGGTGCCAGCTAAGATGCTGTCTCTATTGTATGGCTCATTAAGTTGCTGCCTGTAATTTATATTGGTCTCTGAGATGCCTATGTATTAAATATAGGTCCCTAAAATGACAGACAATATCGTGCCTCTGTCTATCATTGTGTGCTGCATTGGCTTCACCTACCACCAATGTGGATAGTTAGGGGCATAAAGACATGGACAAGACAATAAATTGCATGACATCTAAAGGAAGACACTGGAACAAAGCCCAAATAATGTAAGGCTGGTGAAATAGTAAAATACAGTGTGGTCCATAGTTGTGGAAACACCCTTATAAAAGGAAATGTGTAAGGAAATATTAATCTAGTGTCTACCCATATGATATGGGAGTGGGAAAACTTTTTAGGGTATGTCATCAGTATGACGGCCATCTTGAAATCAATTGTAATTTTTTAATTGGAAAGTTACATTTCCCCCTTCCCGGGCACATAATGCTCATCTGCTCCTGAATCTCTTCTCCTTCTGCTCCTCACTCATATCGGCTGCTGAGCTGCTCTTCCCGGTGGCATGCTGATGACGTGGTAGTGGATTGGAGTTCCCCCCGATATCACAGGTACACTTTCACGGGCAATATTCAATAACGGATGTGGCCGCAGCAGGTGTTTTTTTACCGGTTTTAAAAAATGGCTGCTGCGGCCACGTGCAATAAAACACTTGTCGCATCCATACGACCTCCCAAAAAACCAGACCCAATACTTTAAACCCATTTTCAGAGGTGGTTTTTTTTGCCAAAAATTTGCCCGCCCATTTTTCCTTGTGAAGTGGGCAGAATTAGGAGAATTTCCACAGCGGTTGCGGGTATCCATGCAGGGAGCGGGGCTTAATGATGAGATTTGCATCATTTGGCTCCGCCTCTATTTAAATTTAAGCCAATCGCAGGCATTTTACCACGAGGGGGCCGGGCTTAATGATGCAATTTGTCAGGCCCAGCCCCCCGTCACCACCCACCGGCCACTCCTCCCAGGGCTTCTCTCGGGGAAGAGACAGCAAAGGTAGGCAACTATAACAGTGATATCATGATATACATTTTATAAAAATTGTAACCCACCTTAGTGGGTAAAAAAAAGAAATAATTTTTGATTATACAAAATTTGTGGAAAAGGGGGTTAAACAAATGTATAGTTAATAAATTGCGATTGTATATGTATTTCTATTTACATTGTGATTTATGTTCAGAGGTGAAGCTTGCCCCAGGGAAGGTAATTGAAGCATCCAATATATGCAGGGCCAGATTAAGGTCTGTGGGGGCCCCTGGGCAACAAACTTGTGGGGGCCCCTTATCATACTTGCCTACTCTCCCGGGAGGTTGCCGACTTTTCGGGTAACCCCCCGCACCCCCGGAATAGTAGGCAGATCTCACGCATCCCGCCCACTTCCTAGTGAAGTGGGCAGGATGGGGAGATTCTCTGTGAAATTTGTGGGTCCATCGGGAGGGGGTGGGGCTAAATTACGTGAATCGTGTCATTTAGCCATGCCCCCTCTGCGCGGGGCCGCAAATCGCGGGGGGGTGTCCTGTAAAGGGGGCAGGGTCGAATGTCAGCAATAGACTGGCCCCGCCCCCTGAAGCAGAGAGAAGATGATCCTGCCCGGCTGCTCCTGGAATGGAGTGAACCAAAGTTGGTAAGTATGCCCCTTATGCAGTGCCCTCAGCAATGGTCCCCCCGATGCAGTGCCCACTGTAGTAATGCCCCTTATGCAGTGCCCCAGTAGTGGTCCCCCTATGCAGTGCTTATATAATGCCCCCAGACCCAGTAGTGGTCCCTCCTATGTAGTGCCCCTTATATAGTGCCCCCAGTAGTAGTCCCCCCCCTTTACAGTGGGGCCAGTAGTTGTCCCCCCTATGCATTGACCATAGTAGCTGCCGCCCTATACAGTGACCCCTGTAGCAGCCTCCCCTATGCAGTGTCCCCTGTAGCGCCCCCCCTATGCAGTGCCCCCTGTAGCAGCCCCCCCTACGCAGTGTCCCCTGTAGCAGCCCCCCTATGCAGTATTCCCTGTAGCGGCCCCCCCTATGCAGTGTCCCCTGTAGTGGCCCCCCCTATGCAGTGTCCCCTGTAGCGGCCCCCCTATGCAGTGTCCCCTGTAGCGCCCCCCCTATGCAGTGTCCCCTGTAGTGGCCCCCCTATGCAGTGTCCCCTGTAGTGGCCCCCACTATGCAGTGCCACCTGTAGCGGTCCCTCCATTGAGCTGTGCGCGGCCAGCGCCAGAGTTATAGACTCTGGGCACTAGAGTGTGTCGAGAGTCTATAATGTATGCACAGGTCATTTTCCCTGTACTGCACATGCGCAAACGACAGGAAAATGGTAGCAGTGGCCATTTTCCAGTCGTTTTACAGCATCGGACCCCCGCGCCGACGTGGGACTTCGGAGACGTAAGTAATATTATGGGTGCAAGGTGTGCGGTGCCGGGCCCCCCTGGACTCAGGGCCCCGTGTTCCCCGCACACCCTGCACCCATTATAGATACGCCCCCCTGCTCTGTATTATAAACCTTGCTGGGAATAGGTATTAGGGATGGACTCACATTGTAGCACCTATATCTTGAAAAGTTTCACAGGAAAAGGATACTACCCCATGCGGCCCTTCCAGAACTTTCTTAAATACCATATATTGGATGCTTCAATTACCTTCCCTGGGGCACGCTTCACCTCCTGAACATAAATCACAATGTAAGTAAAAATACATATACAATTGCAATTTATTAACTATACATTTGTTAAACCCTTTTTCCAACAAATTTTGTATAACCAAAAATAATTTTTTCTTGCTTTAACTTTTTTTTTTTACTCTCTAAGGGAGTTACAAAATAAATGTGTGAGGTTGCAGCATGCTGACGGACCCCCGGGCAGTCTGGGACCCTTATAGAAGTACCCCCATACCACGCCAATGGCAGCCCTGCTGGCGACCACTGCAATCATGGAATATAAAAAGAAGACAAGTATCCCTGTGCGCATCTGAAGCTTTTGATTATAATCATAAATGATCATTATTGACTTCTGCATCGTCTGCTGAGTTAGAGGGAGAATATTATGCAAGTCAGCATTTAACTAGCATGATATCACTCCTGGGAACACATTTAGTTCTGAGAGGACAATGAATTACTAGGTTACTGCTCAATCACTGAATAACTCCTGTAAGTATTCACACCAGCTTATCTGGAATTCGTTTTTTATAGCTACAATATAAACTATTCAGTGAACTCCACTGTAAATGATCAAATTGTATCATTACGGTATCTTGCATACCTGAAACTCCTATCTAGCTTGTATCACTATTGTGTTTGACTCCACATTTAATGCGTTGGTAAGTTTGGCAGTTGTGTTATTGCTGTAAAATGTTTAAAGCATTATGATCCGGACATTGTACTTTATATATGGGTTTAAGTACCTGTTTTAAATCCTAAATGCAGAGCCAGGCTGCCCATAAGGGGAAATAGTCAGCCGCCTAGGTTCCCGTGGGTCCTAAGGGACGCGCCATCTGCACATTATTATTTTTCAGACAAAGGGCCTCAGGGGCCTGCAGGGACTGTATTCTGATGGTGGGGTGCGTAGTCTCATTGGAGTGTGCTGCCATTCCATCCATTCTATAGACTGCCAGATATCCTTGAAGTGTTGGAGTGTACGCAAATATGGAGTGTAGTCAGGTGCGGTGGTAGCGGGTACTAATTATCCGGGCCCAGGTCTGGCGCCGCCACCCGCTCCCTCTTAAATTACAGCAGCCGAGCGCACACACCACGCCTCCTGCAATTAGGCCACGCCCTCTTCACCGGCCGGCCTCTCTACGCCCTTGAGTGTAGTAGGGGAGGAGCTTTCTGCACATCACTATTCTCAGCCAATCACAGGGGTCACAGAAGCATGTGCTGTGTTCCCACTATAAGAGTTCAGCACACTCTCCAGTGACCCCATGCAGCTCAGGTCAGGATGGAGACTGAGAGGATGATCCCATAGGCATGTAGGAAGCCCCGCCCATTCTACTCTGCCAGTAACCCTAGAAGTGCTGGCTCGGGTTCACACAGAGGGCCCCATTTATCAATGATACATAACCCCTTGCTAAGGGGTTTATGTCATGCTTTCACTATTTAACAAACAGCGGTAATCTAAGATTTACAGCTATTTGTCACTGCATCGCTCTTGCCATATAGATGGCGAGATCAATGCAGTCCCCATTCCCGGCAAGCGAAGCCTCCCAGGTATTACCGGGTCCCTGCCGGGTGAAAGTGTCATGCACATGACACAGAAAACCGATGCTGGCAGTGATAGAAGAGAAGATGCCGCTGAAGAGGGAGATCATCGCTGGAACTCGCTGGAGGGGTAAGTAATGATGAATACTGCGATACTAAGCAAAATATGCCCCTGGTAATAAGTTACCTTAATAAATGAGGCCCTGAGAGTGCAATTTATACAACTACAAGATGCATCAGGTCGAGAATTTGCTGACAGCATCCAATCAGCTAGTTATCATTTTAGAAATTGTCCTTGATAAATGACAGCTGCAAGCTGAGTTTTGACAGCCTTTGCCTAAACTAGGGGTCTGAAATGGCCAGGGAGCAGCATGTTTTTTCTCTTTTATAACATCTAGTTCAATGATCTGTATAGTTTTCATGGACAGCCTCTTTGTAGTGATGCGTACATTTATTTTATCGCCGTTTATTACAGCGACAAAAAATGCTTATCACCACAATTTGTCAAGAAAATACCGCAGTACTTAGCTGCCCCAGTAAAAACGCCCCAAAGCTGTAAAGGTGCATACACATGTAACGATTTTTTGAACGATTTAACTATAACGACGTCGTAATCGTTCAATTGTTGAAAAAATCGTTCAGTTTCTGAGTTATAACGATGAACGATTATCGTTCATGCGCGTTCCCGTTTGTAGTTTGTAGTTCATTCTGACTGACCAACCGAACGATTTTCATTAAGGGAAGTTACAAAAATCGTTTGTAGTTCAAAAAATCGTTCATTATACTTTAAAAAATCTGACAGAAAATCGTTCATAAAATCGTTGGTAACAAAATCGTGTGTGTATGCAGCTTTAGAGTTAACTTACCACTTTTTCCAGGTCAGCCTTTGAGTCGGCTTGCAAGATTTAGGCTTTCATTTTTGCTAAATTGGAATAAAAGGAAAATAAAACAAATTTTTAAATAGATAAATTGAATTAAAAAAGAAAGCAAAAATATTTAAAAACCTTTATGTATTAAAAAAGGCTTTAGTCAAGGAGTAACGGCATTTTTAACTAGTTAAATGTCTATCAAGATAGATATTGTGGTTGCACAAGTACCATCATATACTTGTGCAGTTCACGTATGGTAACAAGTGTTATCGAATTTATTGAGTCAGAGGTGGATGCAGTTGCAGCTGCGACTGAGTCTTTGTGAGCAGCACGACTGCGACTTAACGCCGATGACTCAGCCGATTGGCCTTTCTACTAAGCCGCCTACCGACTGCAGCGCTAACTTGTCACTGTGCGTAAAATGTTGCTCAATCAGTCGCACAGGCCGCTTGCGCCGGACATTACCACTGCACCCATTATGTTTTATATTTAGTGGTTTTAATAATATGAACAAAACAAGGTATATTTTAAATGTCAACAACTGCAGGAGTACCCCAAAATTAATACTTTCACATTTTTGATTACAGTACATGCAATGGTGTAACTATAAATTTTGCTTCCCCCTGCCAAATAAGTTTCTGGTGACCCTCCCTCCCATATATATGCATGTAAACAGCAGGAGCGAGGCAGAGCTTGGGACTGGTCCGGAAGCAGCAGCTACAAGCCTTCTTTCTCCCGGTCCCGGCTGGGCAGGCAGCAGCCACCCCGGCAGACACATTTAATATGTGGCGATCTGGCACACCCGGACCACCCCCTAGTTTCGCCAGTGCCGTAAGCCGTCACCTTACCACTGAGTGTTTGGGTGTATACAGGGCCGGAAATGGGGGGGAGCTAGAGGTGCATGTGCACCGGGCACTGGATTTGAGGGGGTGCTGAAGGGCTGACTCAGCCCCTGCATACCCCGTGGTGGCTTGGGGGCGCGGAGGCTTGTGGAGCACGGTTGCTTGCGGGCTGCAGATTCCATGCGGACTAGCTGTCCGCATGGAATCTGCTGAAAACGGCCCTCCAAAAATAGACGCTGCCTAGGAGGAGACATATACTAGAGGTCCTAGTGGACCTCTAGTGTCTGTTAGGCCAGCGCATAACACATAGTGTTCCCGGAAGTGCTGGAGACGCTGGTGCTGCCGGGAGAAGATGCAGAAAGCCGCATCTTCACCCGTGAAAGCACTGGCAACGAGCGTAAAACCCCTGACAATGAACGTGAAACCCCTGACAACGAACATGAAACCCCTGGCAATGAGCATGCACTCCTCATCCTGCAAAGGGCAGCAGTGCCCGGGCTGGCTCCAATCTCCTATATCCACAGGGTGAGGTGACCCCACTGCCTGACGCCTGGTTGTGATAATCCTGCACCAGCCCCAGCGGTGAGATGGGTGTCAGCGCCCCTTCCGGGTGACTGGTGAGATGGGTGTCAGAGCCCGGGGGACCCCCATTGCTGTATGCTGGGAGTAGTCCACACGCTGCCTGGCCGCCACTGTCCCTGGAGTGTCTGCCTGGCAGTCGCACGTGTTCCTCTCTCTCCATAGATGGAGCGCTCTCCGGGCAACCCGAGCACGCAGCCTCCCCCGGTGCCCGGCCACACCCTACCAGCGTTCTGTGTGCACTGTGGCTCGGGGGGGGGGGGGGGTGGTGATACGACAGTGGGACAAACCCCCCTCTGCTGGAGCCCCCAAGGTACCACGGGGTCTGTGGGGACTCTTGCTATGCCACACAAAAATAAAACACACCAAATTTCCAGTACTATATACTACTGCACCTTTGTGTAATGCCCACATGTAGCCTCTGGTTCATATATGTATGTGTAAATCTGGCTCTGACACTAGCCAGTGCCTCCCCAGCCATTTACCTCACCGCACGTCACTGGTCATCTGTGTCCTATTGTTTGATGTCTATAGGTAACACCATATACGCAGATGATAAGAAACTCGGCTGTGTGGGCTTAAACCTAACCAAACTTAGCTTATTAATCCTAATAATAATTGAATAAAAACACTTAAATAGTATTAGCAATAGCAAAATCTATATAATAAACAGTGGTGGCTCCTTAACTGTCTGGCTGGGGGGGGTCTGCACGCCATAGGCTGCAGTCCATGTAGTTCTCTCCTCCCTACCATCCCTGTGATTGACAGTTGATGTCGCTGGGAGATGGGGCTTAAGTCAGGCAGCAGTGAGGGACGGGGCCTACATAAGGGAGCTGTCATGTCTGAGACTAGAGAAGAGGACGTGGTGGGCCTAAGTTGGGGAAAGAAGCGGAGACGAGGGGCCTGGATGTACGTTCTCCTCATCCACAGGTCTTGAGTGTTGGCGAGACCTGGGCAAAGGTGCGGAGTCTAACCCACAGGATGGTGTTCACCAGTGACCCCCCAATTGGGATATGGGCATAGCTGCACCCCGTGAGCAGGTCGCGGTCCTTTGACCAGGTACCCAAGCCCTGCAGGGATAGAAACACTACACCCGTGGCCCAGCGAGGATATGCCTGCAAGGCACCAAACAGTCCCTTAAAACACTGTATAGAAAAACACCTTGACACGAGGATCAAATGTCAATAAGGATTTCAAGTGGGCAGCAACTCACGGTTACTTGAGACGTCACCAGAGATAGAAGGCACACGGGTAGAGGTGGTATACATTGTAGCACGGATGTTCACTGGAGACGTAAGGCACACAGGTGGGGATGGCACGGGTATTCACCTAGAGACGTATAGGCACACAGGTAAAGGTGGTAACACTGCTGCACGGGTATTCACCAGAGACGGGAGGCACACAGGTAGAGATGGTATACACTGCTGCACGGGTATTCACCAGAGACGGGAGGCACACAGGTAGAGATGGTATACACTGCTGCACGGATATTCACCAGAGACGGAAGGCACACAGGTGGAGATGGTATACACTGCTGCACGGATGTTACAGAGACGGAATGCACACAGGTAGAGATGATAACACTGCTGCTACAAGGAAGGTTAGGAACCTGGACCAGGAACTCACTATAGCACGCTAGGAGACAACCGTTGTTCAGGCAATTTCCTGGAACCTGTGGAACAGTTTTATACCCAGGGGAACCCTTAGACAGGTGCACAGCATGAGCTGATCACGGACCTATTAGGGAGAAGGATGCAGTCACATGGGCCGACTGCCATGGCGGCGCCCATGTCCGGACTTGCGATGCTGGACACCAGCCCACCAGGAAGCCACTGCATGCGGGGAGAATACTCAGCTTCTCCCCCGCTGTCGCGCAAGCTGCCCGACCACCCAGGATGACAGGGGAAGCCGGCGGCGCGGTAAGCGGGAGCCGATCCCCGGCTGAGCCCTGACAGTACCCCCTCCTTTAAGGGTGGGCACTGAACACCCATCAGGCTTACCTGGAAATCTCCTATGAAAACTCTGGATTAGTCGCGGAGCGTGTACATCAGAGGCTCTGATCCAGGCCCTTTCCTCGGGGCCGTAGCCCTTCCAATCGATGAGATATTGAAGGGTGTTGAATTTGTGCCGGGAATCCAGGATCTTCTCCACCTCAAATTCAGTGCCTGTGATGTCTTGACTTGAGGCAATTTAGGAGAACAATTCTGAAAACGATTGAGCACCAGGGGTCGTAAGAGAGAAATGTGAAAAGTATTTGAAATCTTCATTTGAGGAGGAAGTTCCAATTTATAAGTTACTGGACTGATTATCTTAAGGATACGATATGGCCCAACAAAACGTGGAGCAAGTTTCATGGACGGGACTCTTAAGCGAATATTCTTGGAAGATAACCAAACCCTGTCCCCAACTCTCAACAGTGGAACAGCCAAACGTCTTCTTGTAATTCCTTGAAGATTGCTTTAGGGATAGGTGAATTTTATTCCATAAAACTGAAAAGGATTGGATCTCTTGATTCACAGCCGGGACATCTATAGATGGAAGCTTCTGGAAATCTGGAACTCATGGGTGTCTACCAAAAACCGTAAAAAAAGGAGTGGATTTAGAGGAAGAATGGAATTTAAAATTATGAGAGAACTCTGCCCATGGTAGGAGGTCCACCCAATCATCCTGGGAAGATGACACAAAGAGCCTAATGAAGGTCTCCAGCTCTTGATTGACCCTATCCGTTTGACCATTCGACTGTGGGTGGTAGGCTGAGGAAAAGTTCAGTTTAATTCCACAGGTGTTACACAGGGCTCTCCAGAATTTGGCTGTAAATTGAACACCTCGATCAGAGACTATTTCCTTGGGGAGACCGGGTAAAATTTTTTGCTAATTGAGGAGCAGAAGGAAGGCCAACGAGCGGGATAAAGTGTGCCATTTTAGAAAAGTGATCCACGACCACCCATACCGTGTTATGCCCCTTGAGGTAATTCAGAAATAAAATCCATTGAGATGTGGGTCCATGGAGCAGCTGGGATAGACACGGGACGAAGAGGACCAACCATCTGTCTACGCGGAGTTTTATGTTGGGCGCATTTGACACAGGAGCGGACAAACTCCGTGACATCCTTCTTCATGGTCGGCTACCAGTAAGATCGAAGTAAGAACTGGTAGGTTTTGGTGATTCCAGTGTGACCTGCGAACAAGGATGCATGAGCCCAAACCAGCAATTTTTTACGTAAATTAGGAGGTACAAAAATTTTCCCAGGTGGTAGAGATACTACTTGAGTAGGAGCAAACACCATTGGGTCTAAAATGGGACGAACTTGAGAACACTCCTCCTCCTCCAACTTGGTCATAAAGGAGCGAGATAATGCATCAGCTTTTTTGTTCAACACACCTGGACGAAACTGAAGTTTTAAATCAAACCTAGAAAAGAAAAGTGACCATCGTGCCTGCCTGGCATTCAACCGGTGTGCAGTTTGCAGATAGATTAGATTCTTATGGTCTGTAATAATCGTAACAGGAAATTTAGCCCCTTCAAGAAGATACCGCCATTCCTCCAAGGCTAAATGCATAGCTAACAGTTCTTGGTCGCCAATAATATAATTCCTTTCTGCAGGAGAAAATTTACGGGAGAAAAATCCACAGGGATGAGTCTTCCCGTCTTCAGCAGTCTGAGATAATACCGCCCCTACTCCAACAGAGGATGCGCCCACCTCCACAATGAACGGTTTGTCAATTCGCGGCTGGCAGAGAATTGGAGCTCCAGAAAAGGCTCTTTTTAGGTTTTGAAAGGCTTGTACTGCTGGAACAGACCATTTAGAAGGATTGGCTCCTTTCCTTGTGAGGGAGGTAATGGGTGCTACCAGTGTAGAAAAATGTGGAATAAATCTCCTATAGTAGTTCGCGAATCCTAAGAAACGCTGGGTACCTTTTAAAGAAGTAGGTAGGGGCCACTCCGAGATTGCTTTTAGTTTATCAGGATCCATCTGGAGACTCCTCCCGGAGATTATATGACCCAGAAAAGGTACCGACGTTTGATTAAACACACATTTGGATAGTTTCCCAAAGAGGTGATGAGCACGAAGGCGGGACAATACCTCCCGTACATGAAGATGATGGTTCTGTAAATCTCTGGAAAAAATTAAGATGTCATCGAGATAAATCACAACAAATTTATGAAGAATATCCATCAAAACCTCGTTGACATAGCCTTGAAAAATAGCTGGTGCATTGCAAAGACCGAAGGGCATTACAAGGTACTCGAAGTGCCCGTCCCTGGTATTGAACGCGGTCTTCCACTCGTCCCCCGCTTTAATTCGAATCAAGTTATACGCGCCACGTAGATCCAGCTTGGTGAAAACTTGAGCCCCTTGGACTTTGTCAAAAAGTTCAGAAATTAAAGGTAAGGGGTACCGATTTTTTTATGGTGATCTGATTTAAACCTCGGTAGTCTATGCACGGACGGAGTCCTCCATCCTTTTTCCCTACAAAAAAGAAACCTGCCCCTGCAGGAGAAGAAGAGGGCCGTATGAACCCTTTACCAAGGTTTTCCTTAATGTATTCTTCCATGGCCGTGGTCTCTGGCACGGACAAGGGGTAAACACGGCCACATGGAGGACTTTTCCTGGGAAGTAAATCGATAGCGCAGTCCCATGGTCGATGCGGAGGAAGTACATCTGCGGCTTGCTCACAGAATACGTCGGCAAACTCTTGATAAACCTCAGGCAACCCCGTCTGGGAGGGGTGTCTAGGAGACTCTGGACGGAGGAACTTCTTAGCTGGGTTGGAGACCGTTGCTTGGTTACATACTGGAATGACCTTGGCCAAACAGTTTTGAAAACAATGTGAGCCCCAGGACAAGATTTGCATAGCATCCCAGTCGAAGACAGGATTGTGTAGTTTCAACCAGGGCAATCCTAATACCAGCTCATAGGAGGATTCGGGTAATACAAAAAATTCTAACATTTCCTGATGTAAGCATCCAACTCGGACAGTCACAGGATAAGAAAGCGTAGAAATGGGTAGCCCCACCAGCGTTTTACCATCTAGCCCGGACAGTAACAATTTATTAGGTAGGGGAACAACTGGAACACCCAAAATGTGAATCAATTTCTCTGAAATAAAATTACCAGCGGCTCCAGAATCAATTAAAGCATGGACCTTTCTTGTCCTGGACTTATGGGAAAGTGACACTACTAGAAGACTTTCTGATAATTGGGATGGCTTGAGAATGACCCCCAACTGAATGCTCCCTACTTCAGTCAGGGTCTCGCATTTCCCGCAAGTAGAGGACAATTCTTCAAAATGTGGTTAGGTGCAGCGCAATAAATACACAGCTTATTTTGGAAGCGTCTATTGCGCTCTGCCGGGGTGAGTTTAGTTCTATTGACCTGCATCGGTTCCTCTTCCATAGCTGAGGTGGGCATAGGCAGACTGGCAGCAGAAGGACGGACAGGTAGACGTTCACCTCTTCCCCTACTAGTCCACCTTTCCCGGTAACGAAGATCAATTTTGATACAAAGAGAGATCACGTCAGCGAAGGATTCTGGCAAATCCCTGGAGGCAAGTTCATCCTTCATCCTCTCAGAGAGTCCATGAAGGAAGGACGCCTTAAGAGCTTCCTCGTTCCATTTTAATTCTGATGCCAGGGTCTGAAACTGGACTACATACTGCCCTACGGATCGTGCGCCCTGACGCACACGGAGAAGATCAGAAGATGCAGATGCAGAACGGCCTGGCTCATCAAAAATTCTCTTAAATGCTAAAACGAATTCCTCGTAAGTAGATACGATGGGGTCAGCCCATTCCCATAGAGGGGAGACCCAGTCTAGCGCTGCTCCTGTTAACAGGGATATAACATATGCCACTTTTGCCCGAGACGTGGGGAAATTCTGGGGAAGGCACTCAAATTGGATCTCACATTGGTTAATGAATCCGCGGCACCGCCTGGGATCACCATCAAACCTTTCGGGAGTAGCTAACTGGAGTCGGGGTTTGGGGGTGGGAGCCACCAGTGGAGGAACTGATGGAGGAGGTGCGGGAGCTGCAGCCGGAGGAGCCGGAAGAATAGAGGCCAATGTGGTTTGTATAGAAACCAATTGCCTCGAGAGCTCCTGTAAGTACTGAGCCACTTGTTGTTGAGCCGCCTCTTGGTTGTCCATCCGAGAGGTCAACTCTTGTAGAGACCCAGTACCTTGGGATCCTGCAGCCTCCATTTGGCCTGAACAAACTGTCACGTCTGAGACTAGAGAAGAGGACGTGGTGGGCCTAAGTTGGGGAAAGAAGCGGAGACGAGGGGCCTGGATGTACGTTCTCCTAATCCACAGGTCTTGAGTGTTGGCGAGACCTGGGCAAAGGTGCGGAGTCTAACCCACAGGATGGTGTTCACCAGTGACCACCCCAATTGGGATATGGGCTTAGCTGCACCCCGTGAGCAGGTCACGGTCCTTTGACCAGGTACCCAAGCCCTGCAGGGATAGAGACACTACACCCATGGCCCAGCGAGGATATGCCTGCAAGGCACCAAACAGTCCCTTAAAACACTGTATAGAAAAACACCTTGACACGAGGATCAAATGTCAATAAGGATTTCAAGTGGGCAGCAACTCAAGGTTACTTGAGACGTCACCAGAGATAGAAGGCACACGGGTAGAGGTGGTATACGTTGTAGCACGGATGTTCACTGGAGACGTAAGGCACACAGTGGGGATGGCACGGGTATTCACCTAGAGACGTATAGGCACACAGGTAAAGGTGGTAACACTGCTGCACGGGTATTCATCAGAGACAGGAGGCACACGGGTAGAGATGGTATACACTGCTGCACGGGTATTCACCAGAGACGGGAGGCACACAGGTAGAGATGGTATACACTGCTGCACGGATATTCACCAGAGACAGGAGGCACACAGGTGGAGATGGTATACACTGCTGCACGGATGTTACAGAGATGGAAGGCACACAGGTAGAGATGATAACACTGCTGCTACAAGGAAGGTTAGGTACCTGGACCGGGAACTCACTATTGCACGCTATGAGACAACCGTTGTTCAGGCAATTTCCTGGAACCTGTGGAACAGTTTTATACCCTGGGGAACCCTTAGACAGGTGCACAGCATGAGCTGATCACGGACCTATCAGGGAGAAGGATGCAGTCACATGGGCCGACTGTCATGGCGGCGCCCCTGTCCGGACTTGCGATGCCGGACACCAGCCCACCAGGAAGCCACTGCATGCGGGGAGAATACTCAGCTTCTCCCCCGCTGTCACGCAAGCTGCCCGACCACCCAGGATGACAGGGGAAGCTGGCGTCGCGGTAAGCGGGAGCCGATCCCCGGCTGAGCCACGACAGGAGCATATTTTGCAGGTGGATCGTCATATACCTCATTACTATTTTCTGTATCTAAATTGATATCATCCTTATTTTTAATCACAATTAGATCTCTGAAGTATTTTTTCTGTTTCTTATTTTTTAGTTCTTTGACCTATTTCTGGACATACAAAAATTTGTCCGGAAATTTTATTTAAAATTATTTCTAAATAAAGGGGAGGAAAAAGAGCTAAATGAGGAAACCACAGTACGCTGTGGGTCCATATTTAGACCTAAATCTTCTATTTACCCCATACATCAAAGAGGGAGATATTTGGAACGCTTTAATAAAATCATTAGTAAAGAAACTGAGAAAGTCATAATAAACTCAAAAAGAATGAAAAATCTCACTAGAAAAGTGTTTGAAGCAATTAAGGCCCTTAAAATGGACCCCAAATTAATAATAAACCCGGCTGATAAGGGGGAGGGGTTGTTCTAATGAGCAAGGATAATTACATGTCTGAAATTCATAAATAACTTAACAGTGGAGAGACCTATAAGAAATTAAAAAGTGATCCCACTATAAAAATTTCCAAGTTACTTATGGATATGACTAAAAAAGCATGGGATAGTCAAATAATAACCAAATCTGAATATGAATTTAGAAATATATCATCCCCTTCAATACCAACAATATACATCCTACTGAAGGTTCATAAAGACCCTTTAAATCCCCCCGGCAGACCAATTATATCGGGGTCGAATAGTATTACTTCGAATCTTTTCCTGCACTAATTGATTTTTACCTTCAACCTTTAGTTAAAAGCACTAAAGCTTGTTTAAAAGATACGAAAGATGTTCTTAATAAGTTACACATGATGAAATGGGAAGATAACTATTTTTTAGTTAGTGCTGATGTGAGTACACTATATACCATCATCAATTCCAAATTAGGTATATGAGCAGTATCTTATTTTTTAAATAAGACAGAAATGTCAAAAGAACTAAAAGATTTCATCTTGGAGGGAATTTAATTTATTTTATCAAATAATTATTTTATATTTAATGGATCGTATTATGTACAACAAGTCAGAACTGCCATGGGTACCAGGTTTGCACCCAGCTATGCTAATCTCGTTATGGCCTTTTGGGAAGAACAAATGATATGGCCAGAGGGAAGGCTGGGTGCAGACCTGGGATCATGGCAGAGATATATATAGGTGATGTTTTATTGATATGGAAGGGGTCAGAAGAGGACCTTTTAAACTTTTTTAATGTTATTAATCGGAATGATTTTAACATTAATTTTACTTATTCCTATAGTCATACAGAAAAAGATTTTTTAGACTTATTTATATTAAGGAAAACTTGATATAGACTTAGTGCTATAGAAAAGATACAAATTCCAATAGTTATATTGAATGGAATAGCCAGCATCATGAGAATGGCTTAAGGGGATTCCCTTCGGTCAATTTCTTCGAGTGAAATGAAATTGTACTGAAGAAAAAGTTTGTGAATGCCAGATAGTAGAGATGTCTTCTAGTTTTAAAAACAAGGGGTATGATAGTTCCTTTTTAGAGAAGGTGAAAAACGATGTAAAGAAAGTCAGTAGAGAGAATTTTCTTAAAAATTAAGAAATGATAGCAGATCCAGGAATTAAATATCAGTGGGCTTTTATTAGCCAATATAACTCTAATCATAGGAATATTGAGAAAGTTATTAAAAGCAATTGGCATATACTAAAACAGGATGACATTTTGGGAAAAGTATTACTGGATAGTCTGGTGTTTATATATAGAAAAGCTCCATCTTTACAAAATCAGATGGTAAGAAGCAGTTTAGAAACCAATAAAAGAACAAGTATACGTTCTAAAGAGTTTTATAGATGTGGTTTCTGTTTAATGTGTCAAACAGTTAAGGGAAACAGCAAAATAAATGAATTTTAAATAAATGGTAAGACCTTTCAAATTAAAGACTTTATAACGTGCAATTCCAAAAATATTATTTATTTATTGGAATGTCAGTGCGGTCTTTTTTATGTAGGTAAGACAAAGAGAAACCTTAAAGTTCGCCTGGCTGAACATACTGTATATATAATATTAGAAAAAGTTTGGAAACACATTCCTTTTCTGCACATTTTAAAGAAAAACATAATTCACAGCACACACTGCCTGGATTGGACAACAAAGCCCAGCACAGCACACCCCTGTATTGGACAACACACCTCAGCACAGTGCACCCCTGTATTGGACAACACAGCCCAGCACTGCACACCCCTGTATTGGACAACACAGCCCCCCTTGGAAGAAGCACAGCCCTGATAGCCCGGGACTCAGCAAGCAAATGGCGTGATCACCGCAGGGAAGGACTTGTATACAATCCAAAACCTGCGAGAATCCGACAGCAGGATGATGAAGTTTTTCCTCGTTTTGGGATCCGAGTTAGGCGGGAAAACCTGAGCCAGACTCTGATCCTGGCCCGGATCGCAAAGTTCAAGGTGAGTCCGGTTCTCAGAGAACCGGACCTGCACATCTCTAGTTTTAGGCGAGGACAATGTAAACAAATAAAGGCCACAAATGTATTTCAGGATCCAGTCTTCAACCCGGGCAACACCCGGTATCCCAGCTAGTATGAAATAAAGGTGCCTAGAAATTTCTAAGGTCATTGGCAACAGCCTATCCCTAATGCTACAGTACTTAATAATTGGGGAGTATGATAGGTGCTACCTATCATTTTACATTTTATAGAATGTACTTGATTAAAGATAGCTAAAAGCTGATTGGTTGCTATAGTCAAGTTCTACATTTCTCCACTCTATCACAAACTGGGTACACATTAAATGATGTGTACCCAGTGCCACCGATGGGATGACATATCGGGTGGCTGGTACACCTTAGACGATCCAGTACCCAACCGCCCGATATGTTAGACTGATCCATCTAATGTGTTACCCAGCTTTAGCCATCAATAATTACACCTGTAATAGATTCTAGATGATAAATACCCCAGATCTTGTTACTCACCTTGGTGATGAAGGGGGTTCTTTTTTGTTTCATAGTTGTCAGGTTTGGGGTAGTAGAATCCCCTACTGAGGGGTTGTGGTTTAGATTTTGGAAGAACTCGGGGTGAGAGGCCTGGATACGAAGAGCTCCTCGTCCACGGACCTTGAACATTGGCGAGACTTGGTCAATGGTGCGGGATCTAACCTGCAGGGAGGTGTTCGCCAGTGACCCCTCCAATTGGGATATGGGCTTAGCTGCACCCTGCAGGCAGGTCACGGTCCTTTGACCAGGTATCCAAGATCCATAGGAATAGAGACTCGAAATATCAGTGGCCCGGGGAGAGTGCCTAACCAAGGCACTGTTACACAGAGAGATGATACTTGAGAGTATTCCTGGAATTAAATACTGATGCACTTTAGCACAACTGGTTGACACTAGAGACAGAGGCATATCTATAATGGGTGCAGTGTGTGCGGGGCACACGGGCCCCCCCGGGTCCAGGGGGGCCCCACACCGCACACACTGCACCCATATTATTTTAGACTTACCTGTCCGTGGTCCCACGTCAGGTGTCTGCGCTGCTCAGAACACCAGAAAATGGCCGCCGTGGCCATTTTTCCGGTGTTCTGCGCATGCGCAGTAGACTCCGGGCACACTCTAGTGCCCGGAGTCTACTAAAGCTCCGGTGGCTGGCTAGCCACGTCAGTCGGCTGTCAGCCACCGGAGAGAGAGGAGGGGGCCCAGCACAGGGAGCGCACACGGGCCCCCTCCTCTCTTAAGATGCCCCTGACTAGAGAGGTATTTGCAGTAATACTGAGAGGTTCACTGGAATCACACCTTCAGAGGTACACTGGGGATGGCACTTGAGAAGACACAGGGAGTGACGTGTGGACGCCCTTTGTCACGTGGAATGGCACTAGAGGAATACACAAGAAATGCTGTGCAGACGCACTTTAGCATCACAGGTTAACTCACAAGGGATACACAGGGAGATGTGGACACACTTTGCACTGCAGGGTGGCACATGAGGGAAACACAAGGAGAGGAGTGCTGACGCACTTTAGCACCACAGGTAAGACACAAGGGATACACAGGGAGATGGCGTGTGGACACACTTTTGCAACACGGGGTGGCACAGGTAATATATATACAGGCTAGGATGTAATTGCTCTGTAACTCACAGGAGACACTGGTAACTTAATGCACCGGCATTGATGTTGGTCACACTGCTGCTCACTGGGAAACACTAGCACTTAGGCACACAGGAAGAGATGTAATTAGAACTGCTGCTCACAGGGAACACTTGTAGCTAGTAAACAAGGAGAAGATTGCACAGTGGTGAAGCTGTGAGACACACAGGATAATCTTGTAGTTTGCAAACAGGCAGAGATGTACATCGCACTGCTGCTCGCTGGAAAACACTAGAACTAGGCTAGGAATCCAAGGGAACCTGGAACAGACCTCAACTAGAACACTAGGAGTGACAATAGTTGATCAGGCAACTTCCTGGAGTTCTGGAGGTAGATTTATACACAGGGGTAGCAGATAATTGGAGCACAGCGTCAGCTGACTGAGATCATGCTACCATTGGTTAGGAGGACTGTCACATGAGAAGAACTGTCATGGCGGAGCCCACGATGGGAACTCCAATCCCCAACACACACAGCCAACCATTGAAGTCCGTAGAAAGCACCTAAGGCAGAATACTCAGCATCTCGCCTATCACTGCACCAGATGTCTGACCACAAAGAAGTCAGGGGAAGCCGGCACGAAGGTTAGAGATGGCCGATCTTAGGCTGACCCCTGACAATAGTGCTGCAATCAAGCACTTGATGGTGTTGGAGATACAGTCAGGTGCATAAATATTGGGACATTTGTAGAATTCTCATATTTTGGCCTCTATTCACCACCACAAAGGCTTTGAAATGAAACAAACAAGATGTGCTTTAACTGCAGACTTTCAGATTTAATTTGAGGGTAATTACATCCAAATCAATTGAACAGTGTAGGATTTACAACGGTTTCTATATGTGCCTCCCACTTTTTAAGGGGCCAAAAGTAATGGGACTATCAACTCTAAAGCTATTTCATGGACAGGTGTGGGCTATTCCCTCATTATTTCATTAACAATTAAGCAGGTAAAAGGTCTGGAGTTGATTCTAGGTGTGACATTTGCATTTGGTATCAGTTGCTGTCGACTCTCAATATGAGATCCAAAGAGCTGTCACTATAAGTGAAGCAAGCCATCATTATGCTGAAAAATCAAAACAAACCCATCAGAGAGATAGCAAAAACATTAGGTGTGGCCAAATCAACTGTTTGGAACATTCTTAAAAAGAAAGAATGCATCGGAGAGCTCAGCAACACCAAAAGACCCGGAAGACCACGGAAAACAACTGTGGTGGATGACAGAAGAATTATTTCCCTGGTGAAGAAAAACCCCTTCACAACAGTTGGCCAAATCAAGAACACTCTCCAGGAGGTAGGTGTATATGTGTCAAAGTCAACAATCAAGAGAAGACTTCACAAGAGTGAATATAGAGGGTCCACCACAAGATGTAAACCATTGGTGAGCCACAAAAACAGGAAGACCAGATTAGAGTTTGCCAAACAACATCTAAAAAAGCCATTACAGTTCTGGAACAACATCCTATGGACAGATGAGACAAAGATCAACTTGTACCAGAGTGATGGGAAGAGAAGAGTATGGAGAAGGAAAGGAACTGCTCATGATCCAAAACATACCACCTCATCAGTGAAGCATGGTGGTGGTAGTGTCATGGCATGGGCATGTATGGCTGCCAATGGAACTGGTTCCCTTGTATTTATTGATGATGTGACTGCTGACAAAAGCAGCAGAATTAATTCTGAAGTGTTTTAGGCAATATTATATGCTCATATTCAGTCAAATGCTTCAGAACTCATTGGACGGTACTTCACAGTACACATGGACAATGACCCGAAGCATACTGCAAAAGCAACCAAAGAGTTTTTTAAGGCAAAAAAGTGGAATGTTATGCAATGGCCAAGTCAATCCCCTGACCTGAATCTGATTTAGCATTTCACTTGATGAAGACAAAACTGAAGGGAAAATGCCCCAAGAACAAGCAGGGACTGAAGACATTTGCAGTAGAGGCCTGGCAGAGCATCACCAGGGATGAAACCCAACGTCTGGTGATGTCTATGCGTTCCAGACTTCAGGCTGTAATTGCCTGCAAAGGATTTGCAACAAAGTATTAAAAAGTGAAAGTTAGATTTAGGATTGTTTAGTTTGTCCCATTACTTTTGGCCCCTTAAAAAGTGGGAGGCACATATAGAAACCGTTGTAATTCCTAAACCGTTCACCTGATTTGGATGTAATTACCCTCAAATTAAATCTGAAAATCTGCAGTTAAAGCACATCTTGCTTGTTTCATTTCAAAGCCATTGTGATGGCGAATAGAGGCCAAAATATGAAAATTCTGTCAATGTCCCAATATTTATGCACCTGACTGTATGTTTAATAAAAGCTAATTAATAGTTACTAATAAGTGCTCTGCAATGCTTGGTGTATATGGAATGATGTATGAGACTTTTACAATATGGTAATAGGTTATAGTGTGATTTTGGGGTCAAAACACGATTACAGTGGATGCCTGAGATTGCGCCTGTACCCACGCATGCTGAAGAAGAATATGAGCTCCTGGTGGATGTCCTCTCCCAAAGAGATGTTGGTACAGGGTCTAATGATCATAGAATAATATCTATGCTTCTGCGATTGGCATTATGTTACCTATATTGTCTGGGCTCAGTAAAAACCACATCATTGACATTGATTTCTATTTGAATTTTTTGATGCAACTCAGATACTTTACTTTTCAAAGTTACTTTAGTAAAATCATTATAACTTATAATTCTACATTCATAGACCAGAGCTGGAGGGATGTCGGCCACTGGGTGGTGCTAAAGTCACATAACTTACATGGATTATGTTTGCAGGAGTTGTACTTATTGCGAGCAGCTGTTCACTGTACATTCAAATGAATGTCAAGTGTATGTATAAGTAATTAACATCTAATACACTTTAATACCTTTCATTAACAATTATTAGCTGTTATTAATATTGAATTGCAAATTACTTGCACAGTTTTCATTTCTAACTCATACAGGACAGTAATCTCTACACACTGTTCGTTTTACAGTTTAGAGATATTGTATATTATTCATCTACTATTTTATTTATTTTTCAATCGGAAATATTAATATTATTTATTACTACTATTATTAGGAATGTTTGTGGACCCCCTTGTTTTGATTCTGCCACCGTCTAGTGTTTTAGTTCAGATTCGGTATTAGATTTCTTTAAAAATTGATAAAAACCGCTGAAATGATGTAACTTGGAGCTGTTTTTGTTCCTATACTATTATTAATCTTAACATCAATAACATTCATTTCCAGTCAATTTTGTCCAACTCGCAGCACGTAAAATCACGGTGGAGAGACTTAAATACAATCCAAAACAGGCAAGATCTGTTTTCTAAATCCGAGTTCCGAATTGAGAGAAGGCCTGAGTCAGGACTCTGGACCTCATTCAGAGTCGGTCGCAAGCGCTGAGCGCTCGCAACCGACTCAATGTTTTGGTCCTGCGCATGCGCAGCGGCCGCACTGCGCGTGCACAACCCCCGGAGCGAGAGAGATACTCTCTTGCTCTGGAGCTCACTGCAAAAGGGCTTGCTGTCGATGTTGATCAACAGCTTGGCCCGTTTTGTAGGCGGGGAGGGGGGGTGGTTACACAAACGAAGGTGTTTCTGATGGAACGCTTGCCGTTTTGTGGGCGGCCGCACTGATATCAGCAGTGATGTCAGTGGGGAGTTTCCTGCTCGATCAGAGTAGGAAGCTCCCTGGGGCTTGCGGTTGCATAGATCCATCCTTAGGGTCTCGTCGCAAGCCCCGATGGTCGCGATGGTCTTGACCATTGCGACCATCACCCTGGTCGGTCGCTAAGCTGTGGGTGGTAACCCACAGCTTAGCTAGCGACCAGAAGGCCGCACTTAAAAAAAAGAAGCGGCCGCCCTCATTCAGAACGAACGCTCTCTTCTTGCGATCGCCTCTGAATGAGGGCGTCTGTTCTACTCAGGACCCCAAAGTGATTCTGAACTGGGACACGGTTTGACTCGGAACCCCTAAGTTCGGGTGTGTTCCGTTTTCTCAAAAACCAAACCGTTCATCTCTAATTATTATTATTATTATTATTATTATTAATTTTAGCATTAAAGTGTAGACATGGCTGTAGTGTATACAGTAGGCTGAGTTACGGGGCCCAGGGGGAGGGATGAAACAGGAGGAGAGAGGGCCCTGCTCACAAGAGCTTAAATTGTAAAAAGGAGGGGGAAGCAGTGGGGTAAAGGGGAGAAACAACGGTTTAGGAATGGTGGAGGAAAGACCCAGGGCCTGATTCAGAGCCGGACGCTCTGAACGAGCGCCTGCTCTGAACGAGCGCCTGCTCTGAATCAGGGCGTGTTTTTTATTTTTTTCAAAGCGGCCTTTTGGATGCTCACATAGCTGTGGGTTACCACCCACAGCTTATGCGAGCGTCCATGATGATGGTCACGATGGTCAAGACCATCGTGACCATCGGGCTTGCGACGAGACCCTGCAGTAGGGTCTCGGTGACCACAAGCCCTGGAGTGATTTTGGCTCTATCAGAGCCAAAATCACTCCCACTGACATCACTAGTGTCTCGTCGCAAGCCCGATGGTCATGATGTTCTTGACCATCGCGACCATCATCATGGCCGCTCGCAATAGCTGTGGGTAGTCACCCACAGCTATGCGAGCGGCCAAAAGGACGTTCCAAAAAAAAAAAAAGCCCGGCCCTGATTCAGAGCGAGCGCTCTGTCAGAGCAAGCAGGTCTGAATCAGGCCCTTAGTTTGCTATTGTGTAATGTAATGTTTAGTTTTGTTGTTAAATTGAAAACTCTGGGTACTTACAGATGTGTCCACATACATCTATCCTCCGCATGCTACACATAATGCGGGAGCTCCGTGTGTCTCGGTTACACCGAGCGTCTTCTTGTGTGACTTATTTTCCTTGAAATATGTCTTATTCGCACTGCGATAAAAATAGTATCACAAGCAGCTTCTGCTGTAAAAAATGATATGGACAAACGTTCTGCAGCACCATATATATAGGGTCTGATTCAGCAGGGATCGCAGTAGCAAAGACGCACGCAATCAGTCGATTAATTTGCATTGCTCATGCGTAGTCATTGCAGTGTGCGTGCGCGAACTAGCAATTGCGATGGGAACTGCATTTGCAGAGGCTACGCAGACCCAGATCACATTGATTGACAGGAAGTGCTGTTTGTGGGTGGTGACGGGGGGTGGTCAGGTGAACGCAGGCGTGCCAGTGCGTTGCAGGGGCGTGCATAAATTATCCACTGCAATACCATACACAGCCTGAGGCCTCATAGCATGTGCTGAAGTTAGCAAGGTCAGACCTGAGTGAGGTCTGACCTGCCTTAACTGTGCATATGGGTCCGATGTTACCGATTGTTTCACTATGCTGCCCATGTATATGGATGTGTGTAAAGGGAAGTGGGCGTCCTTATGTTACTCTGATCGCAATGCGATTGCAAACATTTGCATTTCACCGCTGATATTAGCAACTGCCAGGGGTGTAGTGAGGGTGATTCCAGTGGAGCATGAGCTCCGGGCGCCAAAATGGACAGAGGGCGACATCCAGGATTCCGGAATTCATGGGGTGCTGCACAGTATAGCGGACGCCTGTTAAGGTGCATACACACACAACGATTTAGTTAATGAACGATTTTAGTAAACGATTTTCTACCTTGAAAAAATGAACTAAAATCGTTTACTAAAGTTGTTCATTTACTATGTTCATTTAAATGTAATGAACGATTTTTATGAATTACAAACGATTTTTGCATATTAACTTAATGAAAATCGTTGAGTTGACAAGTCTGACTGAACTACAAATGTGAACGCGCATGAACAATAATCGTTCATCGTTTGACTCAGAAAGTGAACGATTTTTTTCAAACGATTATCGTTAAACGATATCGTTTAACGATAATCGTTCCAAAAAATCGTTGTGTGTGTATGCACCTTTAGTTTTATCTCGGTTTGTTTGCTCTATATACTAAATAAGTTACAGATCTGATATCCGTTTCTACATTTCATGCTCCCTCAAGCTGCCCAGATTGTCTCCCCTCTGGCCCTCCCTCCCTCAATTGATCGGCCAATATAACTGTCAGTGTGTGTACCCATCATGGTTCAAAGTCTACAAGGGACTTGCTATGGGCAGTCAATGATTAATATGGTGTACATGGGTTATTTTTTGGTTGTTATTTGATAATGAATGTGCAGTATAGTGTTGTCATTGTCATCTGGTAGTGCACGGCTTTAACATGATGCATGAAGGGGTGTAAGGAATTATTATGGGAAAATAATTTACCAGATTTTTCTGTCCAGAAATTAATTAGAAAGTGTAAGGATTCCAGGTGCTAGTATGGAATTATAAATTGTTATGCATTAGTATGGAGGTGAAAAGCAGTGTGGGTTGGGACAACTAGTAAACATATATTCTGAAAGTGAAAGGTACATTTTTATAAAAATACTTTTTTTTATATAAATTAGTAAAATGGTTAAACAATCCTTCATTTAATAAAAATATTCCACAAATAAAGCATTTTTTTAAAAATATTTTTCTTCTGGATACTGTTAATAAAACAGGCAGAACTGGCACGCTCTTCATAAATACTTATTGCAGATGGTAATCCCCTCAATATATAGGGCAAAGTCAAATCTCGCCCTTTAGCCAGCAAAAATTCCCATTTAGTTCCATAAAAAGGGCTCATCTCCCTTTGATAAAATTTCCCCACAGTGTGTTTTATACTTAAAACCACTATTTGAGGATGGTTCACTGTTCAAGGGCCAGTGTTATGGTCTGTTCTTGCCCCTAGGCTGAAATTTGCCAGCTAGCCTCTGTTGCTACAGAAAGAGGGGATCTGCAGGTAGTCTACAATGATGATACTATTTGTTAGTGCTGCTTAAAGCAAGCAGTGAATAAATGCCAAGCGCTTGCGCGCTGCATCTACTCAATGGAGAGAGGTACTAGGGGCATGACCAGCAGCTCCCTGAGTTCTGGACATGCATCCAGCGTGACAAAAATGGGTTGTGGCTCGTAGGTACGGCTTTCCCTCGAGACGACCCCCTTTTAATTTTTTTATATGCTTGCCAAAGTGTTGAGGGGCGCCAATTAATATATTCGCTAACCAAAAAAATTGGTCTAGGGCCGGCCCTGATTATCATGGAGGATTCAAGTATTCTTGCTGATATTATTGCAGTGTGCTGGAGGGAATATCCATTTTTTCTGTGGTTCAGAGTAAACCCCGCCTTTTACAAGCACCTGTGCAATATCACTAAGCTGTTCTGAGTGAAAACCAAACTTTTTATTTGCACCTCCTCTTTCCTGTCAGATTGATTTATTCACTTCTCACCTCTTTAATTCCCTCCCCTCTCTACCCTGTGATCAGCACTTTATACCTCCCCTCTCCTTTCTTATTGGCTTCTGTCACCACCTCTCTCCTCTCCTTTCTTATTGGCTTCTGTCACCACCCCTCTCCTTTTCTTATTGGCTTCTGTCACCACCTCTCTCCTCTCCTTTTCTTATTGGCTTCTGTCACCACCCCTCTCCTCTCCTTTCTTATTGGCTTCTGTCACCACCCATCTCCTCTCCTTTTCTTATTGGCTTCTGTCACCACCTCTCTCCTCTCCTTTTCTTATTGGCTTCTGGCACCACCCCTCTCCTCTCCTTTCTTATTGGCTTCTGTCACCACCTCTCTCCTCTCCTTTCTTATTGGCTTCTGTCACCACCTCTCTCCTCTCCTTTTCTTATTGGCTTCTGTCACCACCTCTCTCCTCTCCTTTCTTATTGGCTTCTGTCACCACCTCTCTCCTCTCCTTTCTTATTGGCTTCTGTCACCACCTCTCTCCTCTCCTTTTCTTATTGGCTTCTGTCACCACCTCTCTCCTCTCCTTTCTTATTGGCTTCTGTCACCACCTCTCTCTTCTCCTTTCTTATTGGCTTCTGTCACCACCCATCTCCTCTCCTTTTCTTATTGGCTTCTGTCACCACCTCTCTCCTCTCCTTTTCTTATTGGCATCTATCACCACCTCTCTCCTCTCCTTTTCTTATTGGCTTCTGTCACCACCCCTCTCCTCTCCTTTTCTTATTGGCTTCTGTCACCACCCCTCTCCTCTCCTTTTCTTATTGGCTTCTGTCACTACCCCTCTCCTCTCCTCTCTTATTGGCTTCTGTCACCACCTCTCTCCTCTCCTTTCTTATAGGCTTCTGTCACCACCCCTCTCCTCTCCTTTTCTTATTGGCTTCTGTCACCACCCCTCTCCTCTCCTTTCTTAATGGCTTCTGTCACCACCTCTCTCCTCTCCTTTCTTATTGGCTTCTGTCACCACCTCTCCCCTCTCCTTTCTTATTGGCTTCTGTCACCACCTCTCTCTTCTCCTTTTCTTATTGGCTTCTGTCACCACCCATCTCCTCTCCTTTCTTATTGGCTTCTGTCACCACCTCTCTCCTCTCCTTTCTTATTGGCTTCTGTCACCACCTCTCTCTTCTCCTTTTCTTATTGGCTTCTGTCACCACCCCTCTCCTCTCCTTTTCTTATTGGCTTCTGTCACCACCCCTCTCCTCTCCTTTTCTTATTGGCTTCTGTCACCACCCCTCTCCTCTCCTTTCTTATTGGCTTCTGTCACCACCTCTCTCCTCTCCTTTCTTATTGGCTTCTGTCACCACCTCTCCCCTCTCCTTTCTTATTGGCTTCTGTCACCACCTCTCTCTTCTCCTTTTCTTATTGGTTTCTGTCACCACCCATCTCCTCTCCTTTCTTATTGGCTTCTGTCACCACCTCTCTCCTCTCCTTTCTTATTGGCTTCTGTCACCACCTCTCTCCTCTCCTTTTCTTATTGGCTTCTGTCACCACCTCTCTCCTCTCCTTTTCTTATTGGCTTCTGTCACCACCTCTCTCCTCTCCTTTTCTTATTGGCTTCTGTCACCACCTCTCTCCTCTCCTTTTCTTATTGGCTTCTGTCACCACCTCTCCCCTCTCCTTTCTTATTGGCTTCTGTCACCACCTCTCTCTTCTCCTTTCTTATTGGCTTCTGTCACCACCCATCTCCTCTCCTTTTCTTATTGGCTTCTGTCACCACCTCTCTCCTCTCCTTTCTTATTGGCTTCTGTCACCACCCCTCTCCTCTCCTTTCTGATTGGCTTCTGTCACCACCTCTCTCCTCTCCTTTTCTTATTGGCTTCTGTCACCACCTCTCCCCTCTCCTTTCTGATTGGCTTCTGTCACCACCTCTCTCTTCTCCTTTCTTATTGGCTTCTGTCACCACCCCTCTCCTCTCCTTTCTTATTGGCTTCTGTCACCACCTCTCTCCTCTCCTTTTCTTATTGGCTTCTGTCACCACCTCTCTCCTCTCCTTTTCTTATTTGCTTCTGTCACCACCCCTCTCCTCTCCTTTCTTATTGGCTTCTGTCACCACCTCTCTCCTCTCCTTTTCTTATTGGCTTCTGTCACCACCTCTCTCCTCTCCTTTCTTATTGGCTTCTGTCACCACCTCTCTCCTCTCCTTTCTTATTGGCTTCTGTCACCACCTCTCTCCTCTCCTTTCTTATTGGCTTCTGTCACCACCTCTCTCCTCTCCTTTCTTATTGGCTTCTGTCACCACCTCTCCCCTCTCCTTTCTTATAGGCTTCTGTCACCACCTCTCTCCTCTCCTTTCTTATTGGCTTCTGTCACCACCTCTCTCCTCTCCTTTTCTTATTGGCTTCTGTCACCACCCCTCTCCTCTCCTTTCTTATTGGCTTCTGTCACCACCTCTCTCCTCTCCTTTTCTTATTGGCTTCTGTCACCACCTCTCTCCTCTCCTTTTCTTATTGGCTTCTGTCACCACCTCTCTCCTCTCCTTTTCTTATTGGCTTCTGTCACCACCTCTCTCCTCTCCTTTTCTTATTGGCTTCTGTCACCACCTCTCTCCTCTCCTTTTCTTATTGGCTTCTGTCACCACCTCTCTCCTCTCCTTTTCTTATTGGCTTCTGTCACCACCCCTCTCCTCTCCATTCTTATTGGCTTCTGTCACCACCTCTCTCCTCTCCTTTTCTTATTGGCTTCTGTCACCACCTCTCTCCTCTCCTTTCTTATTGGCTTCTGTCACCACCTCTCTCCTCTCCTTTCTTATTGGCTTCTGTCACCACCTCTCTCCTCTCCTTTCTTATTGGCTTCTGTCACTACCTCTCTCCTCTCCTTTTCTTATTGGCTTCTGTCACCACCCCTCTCCTCTCCTTTCTTATTGACTTCTGTAACCACCCCTCTCCTCTCCTTTCTTATTGGCTTCTGTCACCACCCATCTCCTCTCCTTTTCTTATTGGCTTCTGTCACCACCTCTCTCCTCTCCTTTTCTTATTGGCTTCTGTCACCACCCCTCTCCTCTCCTTTTCTTATTGGCTTCTGTCACCACCCATCTCCTCTCCTTTTCTTATTGGCTTCTGTCACCACCTCTCTCCTCTCCTTTCTTATAGGCTTCTGTCACCACCCCTCTCCTCTCCTTTTCTTATTGGCTTCTATCACCACCTCTCTCCTCTCCTTTTCTTATTGGCTTCTGTCACCACCCCTCTCCTCTCCTTTTCTTATTGGCTTCTGTCACCACCTCTCTCCTCTCCTTTCTTATTGGCTTCTGTCACCACCTCTCTCCTCTCCTTTCTTACTGGCTTCTGTCACCACCTCTCTCCTCTCCTTTTCTTATTGGCTTCTGTCACCTCCCCTCTCCTCTCCTTTTCCTATTGGCTTCTGTGACCACTCCTCTCCTCTCCTTTTCTTATTGGCTTCTGTCACTGGCCCTCTCTGAATGGCATTGCCCCTCTCCTCTTCTTTTCTTATTGGCTTCTGTCGCTATCCCTCTCTGATTGGCATTGCCCTTCCCTTCTCCTTTCATATTGGCCTCTGACACCTCCACTCTCTTATCAGCACTTTCCTCTTCTCCCTCATTCTCTCCTCATTCATTCATTCATTCATTCATTCATTCATTCATTCATTCTACTTCAATGGACTTACATATCTGAGGTAAAATCCTAAACTTCAATTATAAGGTAAGAGTTTAAAAAAAGTCACTGCTTTGCTATATAAAGTAATGAGGTGTTCCCAGGCATGACCACAAAATGTTATTTGAAAGGTATTTTAAAAAATATTAGGAGACCTGAAAAAATAATAATGGTGGTAGACAGAACATGACATGGTTAGTACTAGGGATGTGCGCCGGTCCATTTTTGCCGGATTTGGATTTGGTTCTAATTTGTCATCCGGATTTGGATTTCGATTTGCCAAAATACGGTGACTGGATTTATATTTGGATTTTTTTACAAAAATTGACAAAAAAAGCTAAAATCACATAAATTGGTCTTTTTTTTCTTCCTAGAGTATTATTAGCCTCAATAACATTAATTTCCAGTCAATTTAGACCACCTCACAGCTTATAATATTGTTTTCAACATTATTAGCCAAAGGTTGCAGTGAACTGACTGGTTACTAAGCGACAAAGCAGCGGCACAACGACTTAGACACCACAGTATAAAGCACATCTATGACACATTGCCACACAGCAGTGGCAGAAATGAAAAGCAGTGCACCTACCCAGTGGGGTACGGCCAGCAGAATCACAGTACTTGTTTACAAAGTGGGCTACGGCCCAAGGAGTCACAGTGCACAATCTTATTCACATTACACCGCACATAGTGCCCCTGATTCATATTACACCATAAAGTAGTGTCTCTTATTTATGTTACGACACACAGTAGTGCCCCTTTTACACAATGCCCGCAGTAGTGACCCTTTTACACAATGCCAACAGTAGTGACCCTTTTACACAATGCCCACAGTAGTGACCCTTTTATAAAAAGCCCACAGTAGTAATGCCCCTTTTACAATGCCCACAGTAGTAGTGCCACTTATACAATGTCTACAGCAATAGTATCTCTTACACAATGCCCCCAACAGTGGTGTCCCTTATACAATGCCCCCAGCAGTGGTGTCCCTTACACAATGCCCCCAGCAGTGGTGCCCCCTATGCAGTCCCCTTAGTAGTAGTATGCCCTCCAGTAGTATGCCCCCCCAGTAGTATGCCCCCTATTAGCAGGCCCCCAGTAGTATGCCCCACAAGTAGTATGCCCCACCAGTAGTATGCCCCATAAGCAGGCCCCCAGTAGTGTGCCCCCCAGTAGTATGCCCCCCATTAGCAGCCCCCCCAGTAGTATGTCCCCCCAGTAGTATTCCCCACATTAGCAGGCCCCCAGTAGTATGACCCCCCAGTAGTATGCCTCCATAAGCAGGCACCCAGTAGTATGCCCCCCATTAGCAGGTCCCCAGTAGTATGCCACCCCAGTAGTATGCCCCCCCAGTAGTATGCCCCCCATTAGCAGGTCCCCAGTAGTATGCCCCCCAGTAGTATGCCCCCCCATTAGCAGGTCCCCAGTAGTATGCCCCCCATTAGCAGGTCCCCAGTAGTATGCCCCTCAGTAGTATGCCCCCATAAGCAGGCCCCCAGTAGTATGCACCCCATTAGCAGGTCCCCAGTAGTATGCCCCCCCAGTAGTAGGCCCCCCATTAGCAGGCCTCTCCAGTAGCAGCCCCTCCATTAGCAGGCCCCCATACACACACATAAAAAAAAAATAAACTTACCTGTATCCCTGCTCCAGCCGCCGTCCACTCTGCTGCCACGCGACGTGGAAGGAGCCAGAAGACGGAGCTCCTGAGTGAGCTCCAGCTGGCTCCCTCCATGCAGCAGCCAATGAGAGTCTGTGTGACTCTCATTGGCTGCTGTAACAAACACACAGCTGCCGCTGGTGGCTATGTGTTTGTTCTGTGTATTGCAGACTGCTATCACGTCGTTCTGCCCTACACTCGAGGAGCCCTGATGTCGGATTCTCTAGCGAGAATCCGACATCAGGCGGCTGCCGTTCGGCCCCGAATGGGGATCCGAATCAGGCGGGGAACACCCGAACAGGGTTCGGGTGGACTCAGATCCCCAATGTTCGTCGAACCGCTCATCTCTACTAGTTAGTACTCACATTAATATAGGTGCAATGTAAATTTGCAAAGTAGGAGCATAGCTGAGAGTAGGTGTTCCCACTCCAATGACAGCTGCTTGGGCAGTAATTAGCTGAGCACCCTGTGGAATCTCACTCTAGCACATATATACTGTAATTTTAAGTAAAATTATTAGACTATATAATACAATCTCCTCTATTGTCTAATAACAATAATTCAAAGGAAATAAAAGTCAGATCCTAGGTGCTATAAATAAATAAATTAGTGCCAAAGGAGCTACTACTTAATTTCAGATCACCGAAGCATTCTATTCCCTGAATTGGACCTCAACGCCCAGGGCGATACTGCCACTGTTTTCTCTTCATGTCAGTATTCCCAACAGGCTGGCCATACCCCACTGGAACAAGGGGGGGGGGGGGCGCTATGACGTGCACTTTCTCCGGGCGCCATGGTTCTATGCTACTCCTCTGGCAACTGCGGTACATGCGATTTTACAGAATAGCGATCCTTGCTGAATCAGAGCTATAGAATGGAACATACAGCAAGATGCATAATTCAGGGATGATCAAACAGGACAGTAATTATTATTATAAGCAGCAACATTTATTTGTATACTGACTTTATAATTGGGAAGATAGGGCATGATTCATCATGGATCACAATTGCAACAACGTACACTGATGCAAAGCCATCGCATAGAGTGATGGGACGTCAGCGTTTGGGGTGGTGATGGGGGAGTGGTCGGGGAAACGCAGACGTGCCTGTCAGTTTGAACGCCATTACATAGATTTGCGTAAATTATCCACTGCGACGGCATTCGCAGCTTGAGTACTCACTGCGTGCGAGGAGACGTGTAATTTCTGAGACAGATCAGACTTGCTGTAATTCTGCGCGAGGGGCCGATGTTATTGATGTATACGCAGGACTGTGAGGTCTTACGGATGTGAGAAAGCGGTAGTGAGCGTCTCTATGCTGGCTGAGCAGTTGCAGACATTAGCATATTTTCGCAACAGAACTGCGTGCGTAATCGCAGCTGCGATCGCAATAGCAATCCGTAATGAATCAGGCCCATAGACAGTAATAAAACTATACTGTCTAATAATAGGCAAAGAGGTTAGAGGGCCTACAATCTATAGCTAAACAAGTACACAGATTTACAAATTAATGTAATACATAATTGCAGCCAGAATCCATAATTATGTTGTCAGCACAAAAGGACAGAAGAATACACTTGAACCATGTTCCCGCTTGGCACCTTGGGGACCTGGTTTGGAACACCGGCACAAGGCTAGAGCAGGAGCTTTTACTTTACGCATAATCCTCCAGTCCAGTCAATGCAGTTAGTCTTTATTAATGGTTTCCCATGTGTCCATAATTTAGCGTTTGTGTTGCTGTCACGGCCTGGCCCTTGAGGTTTCCAGCCAGAGGACTGGGAGTTGGGGTGACTAGGTGGGGAGGCAGCAGTAGATGAGGAGGAAGTACATACGCCTTCCTCATTGGCAAATTCCGGGTGTTGATGAGACCTGACCAGGGGCGTGGAGCCTAACTCATTGGTGGTTTTCACCAGTGACACCTCCAATGGGGATATTGGTTTAGCTGTGCCCAATGAGAAGGTCATAGCCCCTTGATCAGGGACCCAGGAATTAGCAACTGACAGGGAGATAAGAAAGACTGAATCGGTATGTAATACCGACAGTCGGGATGCCTTCTGTCAAAATACGAACAGTGGTATCCCGATAGGGGTCGGGTAAGTATACTAACCCTCCCACTAACCCTCCCTTCTTGTAGCCTAACCCTGCTCACCCCGCACCCTGACCATCCCCATTAGTGCCTAAACCTAAGTCTCCCCCTTCATGCCTAAACCTAACCCTCCTCCCTTAGTAACCCCCCCCCCAGTGGTGCCTAACCCTCCCCCTAGGGGTGCCTAACCCTGACATTCCCCCCTAAGACCTAACCCCGCTATGCTGCCTAAACCTAACACTCCTCCCCCTACGGCTTGCAGCTAAGACGCTCCGGACTTACCTAGTTCAGGATGGCGTCCTTCTGGATTTTGATGTAGTGATTAAGATAGACATCTGTATTTCGACGCCTATCTTAAGTCCTATGTCGGGTTTCTCCTGTCGGGATTTAGACCGACGGCATCATAGCCGCCGGTCTGCTAACTACAGCCCTAGAAAGACAATTGACTGGAGATTATCAATGGAGAATATCGGAAGTCGCCGATGTAGAATAGCACTGAAGAATATTGGTAGTAAGCGAAGTAGAATATCACTGGAGAGTATCGGTAGTGACTGATGTTGAATATCACCAAAGAGTATCGGTAGTGACCGATGTTGAATATTCCTGAAGAATATTGGTAGTGACTGATGTTGAATATCACTGAAGAGTATTGGTAGTGACTGATGTTGAATATCACTGAAGAGTATTGGTAGTGACCGATGCTTAATATCACTGGAGAATATCAAAGAGACTGGTGAAGCACACTGAGGATACAACAGCCTGGAGCCTGGAACAGTGATCCGATGCTAGCAGCTACTGGAGAAGAGAAGTTGTTCAGGTGACTTCCTGTTTCCTGGAGTCCTGCTTTATACCCTTAGGTAGCTGTCCATTGGAGGAGAGAGTCAGCTGAGAGGTGACCAGGCTACCATTGGTGTAGGGTCCAGTCAGGTGAGACAGACAATATGGCTGCGCCCATGACCGCCACGCGGGAACTCCAATATGGAGGATTGCGTGGAAGTCAACAGGGCCCCAGGGATAATACTCACCTGGCATCTGACTGCGCGGCTATTCAGGGGAAGCCGGCGCCGTGGTGAGTAACGGCCGATCCCAGTCTGAATCCTGACAGTTGCTTTGTAGCTGCATCCAAAGTTGCTTATAGTGTACTGGGCACTTAGGATTAGTATTTTTGTTCCAATGGAGTTGGTATAAAGTCATAGATTAAGGAAAACACTGCATAGTGGAATGCATGGTGCACCTCACTCATATTGGTTCTCTGTCTTTTGCCATTTTCCCCAGATTAGCATCCGAGTCACACACCACTGTTGCATGCGATGCCAGTGGCAGTGTCCAGGGTACTCGTGCATTGTAATTTTGTCACCTTAAGATGCACACTCAGTGCAAAATTCTGTGGCGGGATGAATGGGGTGGCTAAGATGTATTATCTGTGATGCGCAAAGTAGGGCTATTTGGCACGATTTGAGGGTATGGTGGAGCCAAGATACCCTAGCTAAGGGGATATGTTTTATTTTAATCATGGCCATGCTGTATAGCCGAGTAGACATTAGCCAGCCAAAACACCCTTAGCACCAGTGGGTTGTGGGATAGGACCAACAATAATTAGATGGAGACAACTAATACCCCTTTCAGACATACTGTACAACCCGGGAAATTTCTCCTGTGCAAATTCCCGGGTATTTGGTTGAGACCTCCCTTTCACACTACAGAGTCTACCCAGGAAATTCCCAGGTAGCACCATTCAGATATAAGCTGGATTTCTTAGTTTTTAAGATTACCTGCCTCTCCTCTGCCCTTCCTAGCCTATCCCCTCTCCAGCTGCCGCATATGATGTCATCATCATGCAGCCATTATAAAAAAAAATAGTAAATTATTTATTTTATTACCTATCTATCTGCCCTGGTGATCCAGCGGCAGTGCGGGCGGCCTGCTGTGGCAGAGACCCGCCGACGGTCTCCAGTGCCAGCGGGTTTCCCCGGCATCTGGCTGGGGTTCTCTGTGCCTGAGGAGCCGGCCATGGTTGTTGACTCGGTTGGGTGGTGAGCAGCAGCGCTGAGCGTCCTATAGGACTCTGGCCCTCATTCAGAGGCGCTCGCAAGAAGCGAGCACTCGTTCTGAATGAGGGCGTCCGCTTCCTTTTTTTTTAGTGCGGCCTCCTGGTCACTAGCTAAGCTGTGGGTTGGCACCCACTACTTAGCAACCGACCAGGTTGATGGTCACGATGGTGAACACCATCGCGACCATCGGGGCTTGCTACGAGACCCTAAGGTTGGGTCGAGCAGGAAACTCCCCACTGACATCACTGATGATGTCAGTGCGGCCGCCCACAAAACGGTAGGCGTTACTTAAGGAACACCTCCATTTTGGAAACCACCCTCCCGGCCCGCCTACAAAACGGGGCGAGCTGTTGATCAACATCGACAGCCGCCTCTTTTGTAGAGAGCTCCGGAGCAAGAGAGTTTCTCTCTCACTCCGAGGCTTGCATACGCAGAGTGCGGCCGCTGCGCAAGTCCAGGGCTAACCATCGACCCGGTTGCGAGCGTGTCTGAATGAGACCCACTGTGCTGCCAACTCAATGTAATGAGCAGCAGCGCTGAGCATCCTATAGGACGCTCTGTGCTGCCGATGTAAATGCTGCTTGGTGCAAACCGGGAAATAAATTCCTGGGTAGCACCATTCAGACATAAGCAGGGTAATTTTCCAGGACTTAAGTCCTGGGAAATTACCTGGTCAATTGAAGGATCGGCTACCCGGGAACGCGTTCCGGGTAGGTACCTGTCAGACAGATGTAACCCCCCCAGGGATAATCCCAAAACTAAAAAGGGGATAACAGCCTTTTTACTCTCTCAGAAATACCAAGGGTTAATGTGGTTTCCAGGCAATACAATGTTGCCAGTTACCTTGCATGTTACCTGCAGCCGATTGGGTGCCCTAAGGGCGGGAAGCCCAGATTTAGAATGTTACCCTGGATCTGCAGAAGGGATATATACAGCTGCTGCATAGGCTGGGAGGAGCAGATCCAACATGGAGTGTATCAGCAAGGAGTGCTGGGAAGGAGAGTTTGTGTGAAGCATTGGCCGGTATGTGCAGCCAAGGCAGCAGCTCAGCGTGAAACCTGTACTTTCCACATCAGCAGTGAGTGACGTGTACGCAGCCGAACCAAGGACTCGGAAGACAGAGCGTCAGCCGCTTGCACCCAGAACAACAGCACAGCAGCACTATCCCTGCGGCCGGAGACCTGCGGAAGTGGCCGAAACAGCCCTGAGACCCGCTAGGTAGAGGTGGTCCAGACAACTGCTGGGAAGACCGGCATCCGCCCATCCCATGAAGCTGCAAACAGGAGCCATACAGCGACCGTCTGTGGACTCGGGTAAGGCAATCACCCCTCTGCTTGTGATTACCCCTGTTGCCTAGGTACATTCCCCCATAGTTGTAAAACACTGGGCTGGGAGAAGCAGCAGTGACCTTACATTACAGCCTGATAATTACCAAGCAACCTTACACAGGATTAAAGGCTAATATTCCATTACTGCAGTAGTGACTCTGATTAAATATTACAGCAAGGTATCTAGGTCTATTTGTAATACTACAGTAGTAACTGACCAAATACAAGAATAATCAATATATATACTGTGTATATTGGACTGCATAGTGTTCTGGAAAGTGCAGTTCAATTTCATTATAAACGCTTATTAATGGATCCTCAACTTCCTTTGTTTTTGTATGATCAGTGAAGATTCAAGAGACATTTTATTACTACTGGGAACATTCAGCTTCTTGACAAACGTTCTTTGAGATATGCAAAGTTGGTTATAAATGCACTTATACTATAATGTATACTATAATCATTTAATGTGTTGTGATGTTTATAGGAAATATTTAACTGAGGTTATTTGCTTCACATATTAAGTATTGTTGAGCTCTTTTATGTACATTTTCTAATGTGTGAAGAAAGTGATTGCTACTGTGATTTACTGTTCCTTATTCTTGAATGAGAAGATATTTGTTTAGCCCTGAATCTTATTTGCACTACTGATTTTTGATGAAAGGATGTATGTATATGTTTTGTTCCGAAACTAACAGTGTAATTGAATAATGTTGAAATCTGCATATTAACAAAATAGAATATACAGTTACTGATTCTTACAGACAAACATCTTCTTCAAATAAACCAGCTTTCAATGAAGGCATCTGTTAAAAATACCTTTCGTGTAGTCAGTGGCGGATCCAGGGGGGGGCAATTGGAGCGTTCGCCCCCCCCCCAGCATAGTCCGTCCCCCTTGATCTTCTCTCTACCTCCTGCACTGAAATGAACATTATAGGCTGTGTTTGTGACTGTGTGCCCTCTCCTCCGCACCGCCGATGGAGGGGGCGGGGTGACTCCTGCACCACCCCGAGCATGGGTGTCACTGTACTACACTGCTGGGCTGCTCTCCCAGCTTCTCCTTGTCCCAGCAATAGTGCGATACACATACCGCTAGGCTAATTACCAGTCCCACTGAAACCACGGCAAGCCACCCTCCACCCCCGGGTAAAGCGCCGGGCATACTGTGTGTCAGTGTCACACATGGTAGTGGAGCAGAGGAAGGGCCGGCTTAAGGCCCATAGCACCAGTACAGGCTCACATCACAGGCGCATCGGGACTGACCAAAGAATGGCCCGCCTCCGCAAAGACTCGGCAGGTTGGGGTTCCTGTCAGCAGCCTGCAGTGCACGCCACAGATAGGACACTAAAGGCAGAGAGGGTGGCTCTGTGTCCTGCACATTAGACCTAAGCCCTGCCCGCCTGTACATCGGTGCATCCTCCTGTTGGCTCAGCCTCTCCACCTGCTCACGCAGCCAGCCATCTCACTGCAGGTGAGTGTCTGCACACAATAATCTTAGCACAACACCACACAGACACTTCCTCTTGTAAAATGTTTTTTTTTTTTAATTAAAAACTTGAACATATTGTTACTGTTTAAAAGTAATATTTATGCATGGGGGGGTGTTACAAAAATTATTTCATGGGGTGAGGTGCCATTTTTATGGTGTGTGTGTATATAATATATATGTGTGTGCCAAACTGCTGATTGGCAGCTGGTCCGCGAGCTCCTATTGGCCCATGTCTGGCGCCTATCGCCCCCCTAAAAGAATAGTCTAGATCCGCCCCTGCGTGTAGTCCCACCTTCCTTACCTCTCTGAACCGCACCTTAGAACCTGTGCTGGATGGAGAAATTCAAGTACCAGGTAAAGTGAGAACATTACTGTTTGAAATTACTCTGACACCGTTTACCTGGGTATCACACATACACGGCAACCCGGGAATTTGGCGGAGGCAGGCCAAATTCCCGGGATTCTCTGTATGTCTGAAAGGGGTATAAGGGGTATATTTACTAAAGTGCGGGATTTTAGAAGTGATGTTGCCAAAAGCAACCAATCAGATTCTACTTAACATTTATCCAGTACCTAATCTAGAAGATAATAGCTAGAATCTGATTGGTTGATATGGGCAACATATCCACTTCTAAAAACCCACACTTTACTAAATATACCCACTAGTTAGGCATTATCTCCTACCATGTACCATGTGGGGACATGTTATGGCTCACAGCACTAGACTGTGGCTATTTAAAAAAAAAAAAACTTTATTTTATTCTACTTACACTACTGTATACTATGTTAAGCAGAATGATTATTTACCACTTGTTAGTTAGAGATAGTATGAATGTGCTGGGAACTAGGGGCCAGGATCCCTGCTACAAAAGCTGGGTAGAATCCCTTCTTCTCTCATTCGATTTATCCACCTTATTAGGCCATAGTTTGTTTTTTAGTTTGGCATTTTAACAAATCCACCCAGAATCCTTATTTGAGTGACAGTGTACATGCAATATTTAAAGGTAGATGACAGAATGATAGATCGTTGAGATATTCCTCTGCCATACAACGCTGTGTAATATCACTGAGCTATTTAAATAAAGTATAATAATAACAATACGAAAAATCAAATCAGATCTCAGCATTGTTTCCAAAGCATGAGGAGAACCATATGTGTTTCTGGACAGCGTTGCTACTTTAATAAAACCTGGGATGGTAAACACATATCTGAAAGATGACTTGTAGGTATGTGCTGTGCAATGCTAGAACCATCTGCCCATTCTTATTTGCTCCTTGACTTTTTTTTGTTGCAATTGTATAATTTTAATAATTATCCAATGCAAATGTACTGTATGAGAAAGCAAAGCACAAAAGAAAATTTTGCCAAGTGCGATATTTTAGCATCTGTGGCAGGACGCTCGTGTTGATAAATGAAGTTCTTTGTTTCAGGAGACAGCAGCAAAAGCAAGTAGCAATTAGTCATGGCTTAAAACAAATGGAATTCACTGATTGCAAACAATCACAATATATTTTTCTTTATCTGGCTTTTTTCAAAATATTTTTTTTCTTTAATTAAAAAAAAAAAAATTACAAAAATCAGATACCTAATATATGTAATAAATATTGTTTAGTAAGCAATATATTTATTTTCAGTTATTTATATAATATCCTAGTACTCAGATGCTACCAGAAAAATTACGAGTGCTTCTGAAGTATTCATAAAATGTAGAAATTTCAATTGCATATGTTTGCAATTATATGGTGGATTATATGCGGCTTTCAAGGTGGTGTATCTTTAATAGGTGCGTGGTGCACATGAGCCTCCATCGCACACCCTGCTCCCATTTCTTCAATAGCTTCCTCTCTGGATTCCCACATTGGCGGCAGCAGTGATGCCCAAGTCACTGGGAAAATGGTGTGGCGCACATTCTTCTTCTTTTGCGCATGCACAATAGGAAAATCTCAGGGAAAATGGCTGCCGTGCCATTTCCCCAGAGACCTGCACATGTGCAGTAGACTCTGACACAGCGCTAGAGTCTACTAGTGCTCAGAGTCTACTGTGTTGCCGGGTAGAGAGGAGGGGCCCCCGGACGGAGGCTGCACGTGGGCCCGATCCTCTCAATACTCGCCTGGTGCGTCTACTAAAATATTGGTCCTCCTAACTTTAAACATTGACAGTATTCACTTCCCAGTGGGTCAACAGAGAGCTAGATATTGTATATTAAAGGCATATCACATGGACCAGGGGGGGCCCACTCTGCACACCCTGCACCTATGTTCACTACCTACCACTCCAGAGTCCCATGTTAGTGGCAGTGATGCACAAATCACCAGTAAAATGGTGCGGTGGCCATTTTCCCAGCGATTTGCGCATGCACAGTGGAAAATCACTGGGAACATTGCGTGGGTGCCATAAACCCAGAGTCTACTCAACTTGAGCCTCCAGCTAGAGGGATGGGGACCTGCACACGGGCTTCCTCCTTTCTTAATGAGACCCTGCCTGCAACCTCCAACAGGAAATGGAAGGACTCTCTCTGGCAGCTGTTAACCCACATACAAAACTCACAGAAAATAGTATACTAAAGGCGGGTATCCACTAGATCAGGGGTGGGGAACCTTTTTTCTGCTGAGGGCCATTTTGATATATATAACATTATTCATGGGCCGGGTGCAAGCCACACCCCCTCCGTGTGATGTCACACTGGAGTGGGTCACAATTGCCGGTGATTACAGCAATTCCCGGAGCATCCTCAGGATGCTCCGGGAGCTGTAAGGGCAGTGGTGTGACCGTATGAAGCATCCTAAGGACGCTCCAGGCGGCACTGCTGCATAGATTCTGGCTACAGGGTGCCATTCTAGGCACCCTGCTAGCCAGACGAGGCTAGCAGAAAAAAGCTCCAAGGGCCAGACCAAATTATTCCGGCGGCCTTATACGGTCCCTGGGCCTGAGGTTCCCCATCCCTGCTCTAGATGATATGCTCCATGAGCGATATCGTCTAGTGTTTCCCCGGCAGTGATGTGCTCAATGTCATTAACGACAGTGACGTCACCCTCCCTCATCCCCGTACTAGCAGAAACTGACAATATTGTCAGGTTGCCCTGCAAGTATGGGCGATAAAAGTTGTCGACAACGACCAGCGGAAGTGCGCATCACTGTTCGTTGATGGTATATCCACTGCACGATACTGCGGACGATGAACGATAACGATATAGTTATCGTTCAAATCGTCCAATTTATCGTGTATTGGATATGCACTTTAAGGGTAATTTGCTGGATTATTGGTGACACAAAAGAGAGTGGTTAATGCAAAAGAAAATACACAGAATCTTCTCAGATCTCTGCTGCTACCAGCAAAATAAACTAGTTAGAGCTGCTTGTAAAGAATTAATAAAATGCAGAACTCTCAGTTGCGTACATTGGCAAATACTGTATATAGTGAGCTGCCCCTCTCTGTATATAACACCTCTATTTCGAGCACCTATTAATAACTACAAATACATTGAGCAATTTTCCTTTTGTATAAAATATAAAGTATTCTTCAATTAACAGAAGATATTTATTATAAATATATTTGATGAAGCTGATGATTGCTAAAACACACACACAATTATATAATATATGCATAAGCAAAACAGAAAAGCACCTTTCAGTGTTGGCCTGTACCATGTGGTTGTTAGCGCTGGTGACCGTCATCGCCATTAAGCACCTGCCGTGAACCACCTGCAAATATTACAGCTTGGACTGGTGTATATATATATATATATATATATATATATGTGTTTCTATGCTGAAATGCATCTGTTCCCAATTACTATAATCAGTCAATGATGGTCCGGCCCTTACACCCCCGTCCTACCTCTCCAGGGGTAAGTGGGCGTAAGTGTCACATTCACCTAAATCTGCGGGGTCACATACGTGCATGGGCCGTTTTTTGCACATTCACATAAGTTATACATATTTTACACTTTACAAACTGATATAGGGCCTAATTCAGAGCCGGACGCAATTAGCGCTCGCTCGTCCAGAAAATAGGGGTGGCTATTCAAATGAACCGTTCGCTCTTTGCTGTCTGTTCACGCCTCTAGGTCTGAACGAGCGAACAAAACTTGCGGTCGTTTTTTTGAAAAATACGCCCCCTGGCCGCTCGCATCCTACGTCATGTCCGCTATTTATTAGATTAATCGAGTACATCGACCAGCGTATGAACTGGTCGCTATTCTTGTGGTTGGTTTTTGGTACCACAATTTTGCGAGCAGTTCTGACTATAAAATAACCCAGTGACGTGGTCAATGACGCTGCTGTATTAATTATGCACACCCCTAAAACGCCCGTTTTGACCTTTAAGCACGCCTGCGTTCTGATCTCCACTCCCCGTTTTCAAGCACCTTCCCCTGTTACTACCCACTTACGCCTCATTCTGTCACTCAAATTTTCAGGCATTCGCTATTTTGCGAGCACATGAATTTTGACCGCACTGACTGGTTCGCGCATGCGTATAACGATCCGTACGCATGCGCAGTTGGGCAAACATCGCTCGGAACGAATGAGCGGCTACTTACGAGCAGCTCTGAATCAGGCCCATAGTTCACACTACATCTGCCCATTTATATTTTGCAGACAAACAAGAGCATGGGGTGACTTTCGGGGACTAAGCGACAGAGGGCCTGATGCAGCAAGGAACGCAGTTGCTTATACGCATGCAAGTGGCTGATTGTTGCATTCTGCGTATGCATCGCAGTGCGCGAACTAGCCACTGCGATCGGGACTGCGATCGCAGAGGCTACACAGACCCATGGCAGAGTGATTGACAGGAAGTGCTGTTTGTGGGTGGTGACGGGGGGTGGTCGGCCGAACGCAGGGGTGCCAGTGCGTTGAGACGGCATTGCAGGGGCTTGCATAAATTATTCACTGCCATACCATATGCAGCCTGAGGCCTCATAGCGTGCGCTGAAGTAAGCAATTCCTAAGTAAGGTCTGACCTGCTTTTTCTGTGCATATGGGTCCGATGTTTATGGGTGCCGAGAGGGGGGAGCGGGTACTAATTACCGGGACTTGCTGGAGGGGCCTGGAGGGGGCTCAGGTCTGACACCACTCCCCCCCCCCCTCTTGCATCACAGCAGCCCAGCACACGCTGCTGTGTGCTGGGCTGCACTGGGAGACTGCTCGCATCTGCTAAGAAGCAGCCACTGCAGTCTTCTATGCCTGTGGGGGGGAGCAATTAAGCTGATCGCGCCCCCCCCACTGTTTATGCGCTGGGCTAAGGGGGCTCATGCCCCCCCTCGCCAGTGCGCAGCGCCGCTTCACAATGCTGCAAAACTTTTTTTTTTACCTATGGGGGCATGGCCACACCTACCATGATTAGGCCACACCCGTTTTACCTGGGACCAGTGCGGCTCTTGTCTGGCCTGGCTAATGTTATTCGATGTTACCAATTGTTTCGATATGTTGACAAAGTATACGGATGTGAGTAAGGGAAAGTGGGCGTCTTTATGTCAGGCTGTGATCGTAATGCGAATGCAAACATTTACATATCGCCGCTGATATTAGCAACTGCGTTGCGTGCGTATAAGCAGAATAGCGATCCATGCTGAATCAGGCCACCCACTTGTATTGTAAATGGCGGCTGCCGGTGGAGAGGGGACAACAGGAGCATGGGGAGACTTGTCCACCTTTCTGAGGGGATGTAATTAGGAAGCCGGCGGTTGAAATGCCGGCTGCTGGCTTCCCAACTGTGAAATCCCGGCTAGAGACTAATGATAGGCATCTAAATCCCAACGCCTATCATCAGCCTCATGCCGAAATACCGACACCCGGCTTACCGATCGTAGGTAAGCCGGGCATCGAGAACGGATAGCCGTGGGGGGGAGGGTTAGGTGTCATGGCTCCCGGGGGGACTTAGGGTTGGCACCCCCACGGGAGGGTTAGGGTCAGGCACCCCCGGGGGGAGGTTAGGGTTAGGTACCCCCCCAGAAGGGTTAGGTTTAGGGTGCAGGGAGGGGGGAGGTTTAGACAATCCTGGGGGAGGTTAGGGTTAGGCACCCCTAAAGGAGGGTTATGGGGGGGAGAGGGGAGGGTTAGGTGGTTTACTTACCTCTGTCAGGATCTTCTGCTGCTGGCCTTCCGGTGTCGGTACTTCATCCGCTGTGCTTAGGTCCGGCAGTATGACATACCGATTCCCTTTCTGAGCGACTGTCAGCGCGACCCGATTTTCAGGATCCTCCCGGTTATTCTGGGAGGGTAGGCAAGTATGATTCAATTTTGTAGTATTTACAAGTGAGTTCATAATGGTGACTGTGGCTATTCAGCTGTCAATAAATCACTAATCTTAGGTGGAAGCTGTGCACAGGAGGTCATTAGGTCATCTGTGAAGCACACCCAGTGCGCACTGCAAAGTACGAGTACCTTTGTCTGCTCCTCCCAGCACAAATGTGCTTACCTACTCTCTGCTCTTGGGAGCGGCTGATTGCAAAGCGTAGGATATTCTGGCTGTCCTCCTCTGTGAGAGAGCAGCCAAGTAGGCACAGCAGAGGGGAGTGAGGGGGCATGGCGCGGCATAGGTGGACGGTGCGGGGAGTCAGCATGATCGCATTATTGTGGCCACACCCCCGCTATGCAATGCCGATATTAACAGCATTACAAACTAAGTGGAGAGCATGGCTGCGATGACCCGATTCAGCACAAAACGCGTCATGGCTGCCCGGCCCGCCCACTTTATTGTATTTGCTCTGCGTAGTGGTCTGTTGCACTTCATAATAAAAAATCGACTTAATGTACTGCAACATAAAATCTAAGATTGGAAATGCACCTATGGCTCACATAGGAATGTTGTCATAATATTGACAATAACAATCTCAACACCACAGTGTCAACAATTATGATGTTGACATGATAACATTAAACATATTGGTATCTGCAGAATATTGACATGTTCACAATGTGAATATGTGAAATGCCGTTATTCTGCAGGAACCGGAGGGTTAGAGTTAGGCCATGACAGCAGAGGCTTAGACTGTGACATTGGAGGGTTTGGGTTAGGCTTTTACAGTGGAGAATTAGGGATAGGCTACGTCAGTGGAGGCTTAGGGTTAAGCTGCGTTAGCAGAGGGTTAGTATTTGGCTGCGACATCAGAGGGTTAGGGATAGGCGGTGACATCAGAGGGTTAGGGATAGGCTGTGACATCAGAGGGTTAGGGATAGGCTGTGACATCAGAGGGTTAGGGATAGGCTCTGACATCCGAGGGTTAGGGTTTGGTTGCGACATCGGAGGGGGGGACATCAAAGCTCTCTCTGGCACAAGGCACCATAAAGTCTAGTTACGGCTCTGCATATTATATTAGCTGTGTACGACTGCAACACTTGTGTTTTGTGAATACTGAATGATGATGATAAATAATAGTTTTACTTTAAGACTAAAATTGTACTATGAAAAATGCTTTGCCTTGTTAGGGGTTGAAATCCCGGCTTTCGGGATGCATCGGTCAGACTACCGACAGCGGCATCCCGACAGCCAGAATCCCGACATCCATAGGAACTAATGGTAAGTATTTTCCTAACCCTCCCTCCCCAGTGCCTAAGCCTAACCTCCCCCTTCCCCCACCCTAAACCTAACACCCCCTCCCCGGTTTCTAAACCTAAGCCCCCCTCCAGTGCCTAAACCTAAACTCCCCCTCCCCGCACCCTAATCCTAACATTCCCTCCCCCTAGTGCCTAACCCTAACCCCGCTACCTAACGCTAACCTCCCCCTGACACCCCGATACTTACCTTCGGGTTGCCGACGGTCGGGAAACTGGTGCAGGGACCCCGACCTGCCGGGATTTTGGTGGCGGTATTTAGACCGTCGGCATCCCGCACATGCTGACTGCATCCCCTTGGAACTCTTCTGCACGGATGTACCGGGGCCTGACATCTCATTTTCTAAGTGTACTATACTGCTCCCTTGGCATTAAGTCAAGCTTTGTATATAATACTGTTTCTATACTATTTTTATTTATCATGCTTTCGTTCTGCATTCAATAGTTTGTGACCGTCTTAATAAACTGTATTTTTGAATTGCCAAATACTGCATGGATTTATTCACTTTTTTGTGCCTTTTTTCATTTATTTTCTACGTCATTGATTTTGTCACAATTGTAAGCTTTTAGTCATTCATTTGTAATTTTTTATTTTTGTTGCTATTGTAGTTTTTATTCAGTTGTATTTATTTTTACTTCATCAGTATTTGGAGAATATTCACCCTTTTATGTCAGACCAGTTGACCCATGCCTGAAACACAGGTATCAAAATACCAAATATTCAGTAAGCCAAGCCACTAAACACGTGTACTGTATACAGTATATATATATATATATATACATACATATATATATATATGTATATATATATATATATATATATGTATATATATATATATATATATATATGTATATATATATATATATATATATATGTATATATATATATATATGTATATATGTATATATATATATATGTATATATATATATATATATATATATATATATATATCATAAGCTGTCATCAGCCACCAGGGCGTTTGCTATTATTCAGTGTCTCTGACTTCCACTGAGCACCCAGTACTCTGTTCCTACCACATACAGTGTAAATGGTTATTTGCAAATTCCATCTAGATTTATTCTTGCACATAACACTAGCAATATTTATTCTGCATGAATAAAACGCACATGTGATGTCATTTATTTACAGTGAAAGTGGAAATGTTGGAGTAGCTCAGGATGAATATACATTTATCAGCTTCAATGTGCTCTCTGTGTAACATAATACCCCAATAAATGATTCTATTGCTCAGTCTCTTATTGGAAGAAATGGTGTCACAGCTCACTGATATCTAGCTCCGTTTTATCATGTTGTCCATGAAAATGGATAATAGCAGCTAAAGGATTATCTGTATTGACTCTTATTACCACGGCTGAGGTCAAGTAGCAGTTTTGCAGATTTTCTGCCTCGTTCAAACATAATGAGATTATTACATTCTCTCAGAGCAGGGATACAACTAACGTTTACACAGCTATTTAGGATACATTATGTCTACACATTTGTGACAATCAGGGACTGGGAGCATTTTTTGTGCTGGATTTTAATATTGAAATGCAGGGGGTAAAAAAACAACATTGTACGTACCTGATGATACACTCATCCGCTGTTTACAGAAGCACCCAAGTATCCAATACGCATACAGTATGTAAATCACAGAAATTATAGTAATATCTGCCTTATAATAAGGAGCGACAGACAAAATATATAAATTCAGGGCTGCTGCTTGTGGAGAAGTCTGTGTGTGTCAGCTTTTGGGTATTTACCTGTCTGGAGGCCTCTTGCATTTGTCTTACACTAGGTTCTGTTGTAGTTGTAATTTTTACGCCAATGTTGTATTATGAATAGATAAACAAAACCTTCCTCTGTTGGTGCACAGTCGCCAATCACAAATCTTATACCTAAAACAAGGCCATTAATTTGGCAAAATATTAAATATTACCATGGTAGCAAGGAAGCACACACAAGCAATCAACTCCAGCCCAACATAAAAAAATAAACATTTGTGGGCAACTGTACACCCCCAATGCTACCTGGTTGAGGAGACCCCTCCGCCCCTTTTCCTGGCCCAGTACTGGACTTTCAAGAGCTTTGTCCAGGACTCCCCAAAAGGGTGGTGTCACGTCATAGTCTTTCTACAAAGGGAGTGTTCCCGACCATACCTTGCGGTACCTGCAAGTACAAAAGGCTTAGCAAACAATACAAGATTACATATTAAAATAAATGCAAAAACAATAGGCATGGATGAGTGGGAAATTCAAAGAATCAAAGAGTCAAATTAATGCATACCAGGCAATATAAACCCCCTTTTCAGCCTAGACCACTCCCAGTCAGGGCCAGATTAATAATGGGATGGGTGGAGCTGCAGTTCCAGACCCACCCATGGAAATAGGCCCACAGTATCTGCTGGCAGTGTTGACAGGAATTTTTATTTTTCCTGCCAGCTGCTATGTGGTGTCCATGGCCCCACCCACTGAGACTCCGCTGTGCCACTGTCGCTATCCCCATCCTCTCCAGTCGTCCCACTTAGGAGATATAGGCATAACTACCGTGTCGTGGGTGCAGTTGCTACTGCTTACTGGGTCCGCACTGTCCCCAAGACCTGCCTTCCCCTCTGCCACGTCATCAAACAGAACACAACTGCCTGGGTCTTGTGGGAGGAACTGTGTGACGGCAGCCTCCCTGCGATCTCTACCCACTGCCCAGTGCCGGTTTATCAGCAGCAGGGCCCCACAGTAAGTGACAGGCTGACCACTTACTGCATTTGATGTTGGCTGCAGCATCGGTGGCGTAAATCACAATTACAGTAGTTTCAAGCTTCGCTGGTCACTGAATGTCATTACCTCGGCCTGCCATCCTGACTGTGCTTCTGACTGTAGGAGCACAATGGCTGTGGATTGAACCCAGCAGTGACACTATAATATAATGTTGAAGATATTATCATACCTATGGAATCAACTCCAGCAACTTGCATAAGGTACCAAGAAATCTCTATATATGCAGGAACTTTCATGTCTGTCTATCTATCTATCTGATTGGCTGGTGCTTTATCTCTCACAATTTTATCTCTCTCCAAGCCTTAGTAAATCTCCCCGTTATTGCCAGCGTTGGCGTTAGTGATACAGTGACAGACAGCTGTAAGGTGAGCTTAGTGCTGTTATATAAATACTGAATGGAGAACATAACCCCTGTAACGAGTGCTAAAGGGGTTATGTCTCATTGGGAAATGGAGCCCAGAGTCAGAGAGAGACTGAGCACTGCAGAAATCCTTGTTGCAGACAGGCCCGGCCTTGGTGGGTACCGAGGATCTTGCTAGCGCTTCCCTATATGAGTGATTTATTATAATATTATTACATTTAGAAATGCTGAGTTTTGAGGCAGAATTTATAATTAATGGGGCTTATCAGTTTCAAACAAGTCTGGCTTGATGATTGCATTAAAAATGATAGGCAGCAGTAAGCACAGTGATGGTTCTAGGGGCGGGCTAACAGTGCCGTCGCCCGGAGCGCTGGCCCCTAGAGGGCGCCACTGAGTCCCAAAAGAAAAAATAATAACACCCAGAAAAAAAAACTGCGCCGGTCCCCCTCCCTTCCGCTAGCCACCGCAGGGATGCTCCATTTGCCAGGTGCCCACTGATATTTGTTACAAGTGGGCACCCGGCTCCCTCCCTGCAGCGGCAGCCAAAAGCCGGAACTCACTCCTGAACTCAGGCTCCCGCAGAGAGCACTATGGGAGGGACATCATGACGTCTCTCCCATTGATCCATTGGAGCTGCGGTCAGACCGGACGGCAGCGGAAGCAGGAGCTTAAGGTAAGTATTGTGTTTGTATTTTTTTTTTAGAAGCACCAGCACTGGGGGCACAACTATAGAGGCATTACTACTGGGGGGATTACTTTAGGGGCCACTAGCATAGGGGGCATTACTACTGGGGGGCATTACTACTGGGCATACTACTAATGGGGGCATTACTACAGGGGGCACTACTAATGGGTGCATTACTACTGGGGGGATTACTACTGGGGAGCATTCCTAATGGGGGCATTACTACTGGGGGAACTACTATAGGGGGCATTACTACTGTGGGCACTAGTATAGGGGGCACTACTAATGGGGGGATTACTACTGAGGAGCATTACTACTGGGGGCATTACTACTGGGGGCACTACTATAGGGGGCATTACTAATGGGGGCACTGCATGGGGGGCACCACTACTGTGGCCACTGTGTAAGGGGCACCACTGCTGTGGGCATTGTATAAGGGGCACTACTACTGTGGGAATTGTATTAGGGGCACTACTACTGTGGGCCTTGTGTATAAGGGACACTAATTTGGGCATTGTGTAAAAGGGGCACCACTGTGTGTCATAACATGAATAAGGGACTACTGTGTGGTGTAATTTGAATTGGGGATAATGTATTATAAAGGTAATTACTGTGTGTGGCACAATGTATTATACAGGGCATTACTGCATATAGCATAATGTGTTATACAGGTCATTACTGTGTGTGGCATAATGTGTTATAAAGGGCACTGCTGTGTAAGTCATACTGTGTAAGGCGCTTTACTGCGCATGGCAATTATTCACCATGAGGGGAGAAGCCGAGCACCTCTGTAAGTGCTGGGCACACCCCACAGTGTGATGAATTGGGGGTGTTCCGCAAGGACATGCCCCCATTCCGGAAGGGCACTCAGAGGAACGCCATCTAAAAAAAATTGTGTCTTTATTATTATTTTTTGGGGCGGTGGGGGGGCAGGGGGGTTGGCGCAACTGGGAACTGAGCTCCACAATGTCTAGAACTGGCCCTGAGTAAGCACACCCCCATATCACTGTGGTTGAACACTGCAGAGAGATAAAAGCTATGGGGGGAAGGGGTCTTTTAAAATGTTGCCGTGGGGCCCACAAAGTCCTAGTTACATCCCTGGTCTGGGACATAATACAGATGTTGCCGCGGCGCAGTGAAAGGATTCACAAGCTCTCCATGCGCAACATAAGGTCTCAGCGCCCCCTCAGCACCTAAAGGGACAAAGTAGCTGAGCAGCCTAAAGTCTGTGAAGTCGGCCCGAGCCTCCTTATGACCCTGTGTCAATACCCACACTAATAAAGAGACCCGGGTCACCTCGGTCTACCTCCCTCACTGCCCCATCCTATTTATGTGCTACCCACAGCCTGCAGCCCAGGCCACACCCCCACAGCATTAGTCAGGCCTACCACATCACTAGTCACACCCCTGCAGCACAGGCCACACCCCCACAGCATTGGTCATGCCTACCACATCACTAGTCACACCCCTGTGGTGCTGGTCACACCCCCACAGCATTGGTCATGCCTACCACATCACTGGTCACACCCCTGTGGCGCTGGTCACACCCAGCAGCACACAATAGGCCCTTCATACATTTCAGCTCCAGGCCCATGTGCACCTTAATCTGGTACTGCTTTGGACAACTTTTAATAATTATTATAATATTTTTCATTTTATTATATATATATATTTTTTTTTAAATAAAGTTCTACAACACTTTTCATAGTTGCTCTGCAGATCTTAATGGGGAAGGGAGAGGATGGGGAGTTGCGTTTTCTGGCTAATATGATGTTTAATTAAAAGTATCACAATACTTTTGAGGGAGGTCAGTGCCATAAACAGTGATTAATCCTTAATTGAGGTGATCACTGATACACTGTAACATTAAAAAACAATGTAACCACAGTGAAATTGGGTTCATATAAAGCCCTATATACAGTAGCCAAAGATTAATAGGGAAACCCTGCCATAAAAATAATCTGATGTGAATGTAATAGCTGTAAATAAGAAGTGACATCACATTTCCCGTAGGTCAGTCATACAAAAGACACCAGGGGCCTCAAACCAGAAATAACCAGTCTTGGCCTGCCTGTTGGAGTCTGTGAGGTCATGCTGTGATGTCATAATGGTAACTGCCTGTATCAGGGCGTTGCTGTTGCTGCCTCTCTCATACAATACCAGGTCTCTGACACTGCACCACACACCTGCAGGAGATACTCCATAAGGTTAGTGACTGGACAAAGATAGGGGCAGCTTAGTTCCATGCGTCGGCAGACAGCGTGACTACTGTAATATGACTTATGACCTTGGGGACAGGGCAGTATTGGATAAAAACAGAACCTCACACCTAGTGGGACAGTGTCATTACAGCCCAAAGTGGCTGCATCCTGGGTGGGCACTGTCTGGATGGGACTATACTGTTCCTAATTAATTCCTATACACTCTACCACCTAAGCCCGGTATACCAATATTACGGCCTGTTCCATTGTTATTAATGTGCAGGGGTGTGAGAGAATTACAGCATACTGTGCTTTAGTTATTTGTTTTTATCCAATACTGTCATTAGTAACTGTTACATCTAGATCATAGTTTGGGCTCCATGTAAGTGTAATACTAAATACCAGTGGCATATTTTGTTTCGTGTTACATACGAATATGCCGATGGTACTGTATTTACCATCACTTACCTGTCCAGCGAGGTCCGGCGGTGTCCTCCTCCTCCGCTGCATCCTCTGCTGTGTTGCTGGCAGCCTAACGCTGCCGGCGATGGGTCACTGACTAATGTACATACATGATGACCGTCTGTATGTGCATAGAGCTCAAACCCTGTGGGGACTTCAGAAACAGCGTTAGAGCTGTTTGCTGAATATAACATTGCAGTCATCACCCCTTGTGGCACCAGAAATGAGTACTAAAGGGGTCATGACTCTTTCTTACATGGAGCTCTAAATACTAAGGGGGTGCTAGGGTTATTTCTTCCCACCCCCCTCTTCCCCTCTCTGTCTTGCCCCCCCCATGCCCACTTCCCCTGTCTGTCACTCTCTTTTCTATCTCTCACCGTGGACATGAGATCGCCATCGACGTGCAAATGCGTTTATCACCTGCCGGGTAATAGGTCAAAGTAGCAGATTGAGGTGACAGAAGGGATGACGGGTTATGCACGGTTAGTGGTGGGTGGGTGATTTGGGCAAACTCTGCATAGCCTCTTAATGCCTAGAGGGACAGGCAGTCCTTCAGCCATGGGTCCCCAGAGGTTTCCTCCACAGGGGTTTTTTCCTCTCCTGAGTGCTGAAGGATGATTCTTTGTGAGTCATGAGGTTTCCGCCATCTTGTTCCTCTTATAGGACAAGAGTGTAAAGGTGCATGAGGTGACAGAAGGGATGACGGGTTATGCACGGTTAGTGGTGGGTGGGTGATTTGGGCAAACTCTGCATAGCCTCTTAATGCCTAGAGGGACAGGCAGTCCTTCAGCCATGGGTCCCCAGAGGTTTCCTCCACAGGGGGTTTTTCCTCTCCTGAGTGCTGAAGGATGATTCTTTGTGAGTCATGAGGTTTCCGCCATCTTGTTCCTCTTATAGGACAAGAGTGTAAAGGTGCATATCCACTACACGATAAAATTGAGTGATTGAACTATTACGACATCGTTATCATTCAATCGTTCACTAATGATGCAGTAAATATTCCGGCAACGACCAGCGATGCGCGCTCCCTCTGGTCGTTGTCTGTCATCGATAGGTTGTGCATGTTCTGGGATGAGGGAGGGTGCCTGCACTGACCGACATATCGTCCAGTGTGGGCACATTATCCACTGCACAGGATGATGAACAATTGAACCATTACAATGTTGTAACCGTACAGTCATTCTACACTCGTGTATTGGATATGCACCTTAGGAATTCTGGATCAATATTGGTCCAGAATTCTCTATTTTATAATGCAGAATACTGTAAATAAAAAAAAATTAATTTTACTTTAAATAAAAGCTTACATTATTTTTTTAAATATATTTTGCTTGAAGTTGTCTTTATTTTTATTAATAAATGCTCTCACAATGTGAAGAAGCTGAAGTGAGGCCTGGCGAGGTAAATGAGAGCAGAGTTGGTAATGGAAGTAATATGATGGTGGGGAGGCTGAGAGGATGAAGGCAAAGCTTAGATAAAGTACAGGTAAAGGTGTGAGATCTGCAGCCTAAACACTGAGGTAACAATGCAAATGAGAGGGCTTTATGGAGAAATTGTGAGAATGGATCGATGCCTCTGAGTAATATGTGATCAAGAATTGGTAGGGAAACATTATATTTGTATGTGAGAGATTAATGTAAGTCAAAAATACCATATATGGGTGATAAACTCCTGCTAAGTAGTAACAATAATAAATAAAATACAAAATAATAATAATATAACATTTATATAGCACTTTTCTCCAATAGAACTCAAAGCGCTTTACAGATACTATGAACATAATACAGAGGTTTAGATTTTCATAAAATACAGAAACCATGAATAAAATACAAATAGCAGCCATTTTGGGTCACCATTTCCAAGGATTATTCATCCTACCCACAAAGGATCCAGGTGAGGCAGCCATTTTAGGTGCACTACAGATAAAAAATACTAAGGGCCCCATTTACAAACGAAGTGAAATACCAGCGGCAATTTTCGCTTAGTATCACTTTGATACAAACGAAAATTCCACTGGTATTTAGTAATACTTACCCCTCCGGCGAGGTCATGCGAAGTCCAGCGGAATCCTCGTCCTCGACGAGGTCCTCTGCTGGGCTGCTGGCAGCCTAACGCTGCCAGCAACGGGGCTCCAGGGTCATGCGCGACGGTCCGTCTGCGCATGTGCATGACAGGGAGACCCGGCAGTGCCTGGAAGGCTTCGTTGAAGCTGGAAAGGCACCGCCGGATCTCCATTGCCAGCAATGGGGCCCGCATCGCTCTCGCCATCTTTTAGATGGCGAGAGCGATGCTGTACAAACAGCGGTAATCTAAGATTACCGCTGTTTACTAAATACAGCAAAATGGTATAACCCCTTTAGCGAGCGCTAAAGGGGTTATACTTCGTTTGTAAATGGGGCCCTAAGAGAGATCCTTGCTAAATCATCAGAACCATGCATTGTTTATTCTACACAAGAGAGTACCAGGTGAGGCAGCCATCTTGGGTGCACCTCATAGGTTACAATGTGCTATTAGCAATACGTGAAAATAAGACATACAAGGGGAAAATTAAAAGCGACTAACAGGATACCCATTGCATAAATCTGCAGCTTACATAAATAAAAAAACTATATTAATTCTTTGACACTCAGAGTCTGAATTGCATAAAATCTTTGTGTGAAGCCCACATGGATTACTGACACCTCAGGTGTGATGTGGTAACTTTGGGCTGTGGTAAGGGTTCCAATGACACAGACTTTATTTAGGTGCAATATAGAGAAATGCAAGCGCTAAGAGACCACCTAAACATATATCATTACATTTCTAAACAGCAAGAGTGGCGTTAGTATCATACAGGTTTAATCTTACGAACATATTAGAACCAATATCAATAAAAAGGAATAAAAATGTGGTGGTATATTAGCATAAGCACTGTAGCTCCATTGTATATAAGGGACACTTTGAACAAAAATCAAATAACAATGTGCCTGTTATCAAATAAATCCTGCAGGGTGCTTGGATAAATGGCAGCTCAGGGTGGGCCCTAGGTCTAACAGCAGCCTGTGAGAGAAATTATGGATACCTTACATTACATGTAAAGTGCAACCTGTCTTGCAGTATTGTAAATCTTCAAACTATATTAGAAAATGGATGTTGAGAATAAGTCTACAATAAGTACATCTGTACCAACAATTTATTACCCTCATATTATATTAAGACTCAAAATACAAGAAAAAAAGTACGTAATCTGGGTAAAAAAAATAAAAATACAAAGGTCTGATGTCTGATACAAGTGACCCGCGCCATGCCTTGTGCCGCGTATTGTTAAGATTAAACTGACATATGTACATTTTTAGTAGGGAGCACCAAAGGAAATTTCTGTCCTGGGCTCCACTTTGTCTAGAACCCGCCCTGTACTCAACATAACAGTTCTGAAAATGTCGCTTATCTGGAGAACTACACTGTATATAACATGCCTGCTCCCCTCTAACCAGGATCCTCTTCACAATAAGAACATTCTGCTCCTGATTTTCACACTAATTTCCCACATGCAATCTCCTACATTCATTATTTGGACTTAAAAGCATTTAACATCAATTTATTTCATCCATCACTTGCTCAGCTGTCTCAGCACCACAGACAGAGTCTTCACCTCACCAAAGCCAGCCGTAGTCAGCACTGTGCCCTCAGCACCTCAGCCTGCCCTGCCGTTGTGTCAGTGACTCAACCTACTATGGGGTGGTGCCCTTGTACGGACGCCGCGGAGGAATGAGCTTCGAGCTGGCCCTGTATCAGGTGTAAACAGCCGGCACTGTTCATGGTGGATGACCACAAAATTGTACAGTGAGACACTGGGTTGATATCCTGGCAGATGGAAAGCTCAGTGAGGATGGTCCGCACTAGTATCTGAGTGGGAGCAGGCCATTGTGCGAGCTCTGGCTACTGATGGTCCGGTGGTGTAGTCCATACTATTATCCAGTTGGGAGCAGGCCATTGTGAGAGCTCTGTGTACTGATGGTCCGGTGGTGTAGTCCGCACTAGTATCCGAATGGGAGCAAGCCATTGTGAGAGCTCTGGCTACTGATGGTCCGGTGGTGTAGTCCACACTATTATCCAGATGGGAGCAGGCCATTGTGAGAGCTCTGGCTACTGATGGTCCGGTCCTGTAGTCCACACTATTATCCAGATGGGAGCAGGCCATTGTGAGAGCTCTGGGTACTGATGGTCCGGTGGTGTAGTCCGCACTAGTATCCAAATGGGAGCAGGCCATTGTGAGAGCTCTGGCTACTGATGGTCCGGTCCTGTAGTCCACACTATTATCCAGATGGGAGCAGGCCATTGTGAGAGCTCTGGCTACTGATGGTCTGGTCCTGTAGTCCACACTATTATCCAGATGGGAGCAGGCCATTGTGAGAGCTCTGGGTACTGATGGTCCGGTGGTGTAGTCCGCACTAGTATCCAAATGGGAGCAGGCCACTGTGAGAGCTCTGGCTACTCATGGTCCGGTGGTGTAGTCCACACTATTATCCAGATGGGAGCAGGCATTGTAAGAGCTCTGGCTACCGAAGGTCTGATGGAATAGTCTGCAAGTCACATAAATGGCTCATATCCACTCAAGACCAGGGACATCTTATGAGGGGAGGGGGCCGTGTGTGGTGTCCAAGTGGTCCCCTCCCCCCTTGTGCCAGTGCATGTACATGGTAGGTAGACTCTCTCATTGGGCTGGTGCTGTTTACCTGGTGTTTCCTCTAACATGCTAGAAGCTACACAATATTGAATTGGTGTGGCCGCACACTCTGCACCAATTATAAATATGCCACTGCACTGAGGCAAACATTAGGTAGCAAAAATGTCTCCAACAGTGCAGAGTGGGCATGCAGATGTGGCCTGTATGCAACTTCCCCCCCACCCTGCGGGATACTGCGGCCCGCGGGTGGGACAGTCCCCGAAAAACGGGACTGTCCCACCCACAGTGGGACAGTTGAGATATATATATATATATATATATATTAGGGATGAGCGGGTTCGGTTCCCTGAGAACCGAACCCACCCGAACTTCGGGGATCCGGGGCAATCCGAGCCCAAGCTCGGATCTCCCTGTCTGCCCCGGATCCCTCTCCCGAGGCAAAACCTCGAGATCTGCTGTCGGATCTCGAGGTTTTGCCTCGAGCGGCCATTTAAAAAAAAATGCCTTTGCCTTTAATGGGCAAAGTGCTGATTGGCTGACAGAGCCGTCTGTCACGGCTCTCAGCCAATCAGCATTATGGTGCTCATTTGCATGTAGCACGGACTCGTGAGATCCGTGCTACATGCATCTGTGTGATTGACAGTGACACAGAGCACAGATGGGTCAGTGAGACCCGTCTGTGCTGCTGTGTATTTCAATGACACAGATGCACGCACGGACCAGGAGATCCGTGCTACTTGCATCTGTGTCATTGACACAGAGCACTAACGGGTCCGTGAGACCCGTCTGTGCTGCTGTGGTAAATAAAAAAAAAAAAACCTGTGTAAAAAGAGAAAAAAATGGCGTGCCCCCCCCCCAAAAAAAGAGCAACCAGCCCCGGGCATTAGTGACCCAGTGCTGGGTGTGCTTAAATACAGGGGACAAACGACATAGGGGTCCCCTGTACTTAAACACAACCAGCACCGGGCTAGTCAGAACCAGAGCTGGTTGCCAAAATACGGGGGACAAACGACGTAGGGGTCCCCCGTATTCTGCGCAACCAGCTCTGGGCTCTGATCCAGTCCTGGTTCTGGAAATACAGGGGAAAAAAATGAGTAGGGTTCCCCTGTATGTTCCAGAACCAGCACTGGACTTTTTCTAGCGGGGGGCTGATGCCACAGCCAGGGGAGCCCTTTCACCGGGCCCCCCAGCCGCAGCATCAGCCCTGACCGCTAGTCAGCCCAGGCCGGGGATCCCTGGAGAGCTGGGGACCCCGCCAATAAAGGGGTCACCCTCTCCAGGGCACCCCTGGCCCAGGCTGATAGCCCGGGGCTATCCCCGCCACCCCTGGTGGCGGTGGGTGGCGGGTTGATTGTGTGGTGTGGTGTAAATAAAGAATATCAAACATTGTCTTTACAAGTAGAACTGCAAGTCCCAGCAAGCCTGCCCCGCATGCTGGTACTTGGAGAACCACAAGTACCAGCATGCAGGGCATTAAGGGCCCACTAGTACCTGTAGTTCACCTGTAAAAAAATGTTTAAAAAAAACACAGGACACACACACCGTGACAGTATAAGTTTATTAAACATACATACACACACACACACACACACACATGTACACATACTCACCTATGTAACCCTGTAGCATCGGTCCACTTGTCCGGTAAAGTATCCATAGGGGACCTGTGAAAAAAAACATACTCACCATCTCCTATGCGAGGTTCTGTCCTCTTCGTTCCAAAGTAGGCATCCCCGGACTTGGCAAAAAAAAAAAAAACGAAAACGCGATCCACGAACTTAGTACCGTTCTATAGAACGGTACTTCCCGAATGAGAGCTTAGCGGCGGGGTATCACCATGGAAACCCCGCTGCTAAGCGTTCATTGGCTGAGAGAGGCCATCTCCCGTCTCTCTCAGCCAATGAACGGCTCCCTCCATTGTAGTCAATGCTGGGAGCCGCAAGGTTATTAAAGTTTACCCTGCGGTTCCCACCATTGACTACAATGGAGGGAGCCGTTCATTGGCTGAGAGACGGGAGATGACCTCTCTCAGCCAATGAACGCTTAGCAGCGGGGTTTCCATGGTGATACCCCGCCGCTAAGCTCTCATTCGGGAAGTACCGTTCTATAGAACGGTACTAAGTTCGTGGATCGCGTTTTCGTTTTTTTTTTTTGCCAAGTCCGGGGATGCCTACTTTGGAACGAAGAGGACAGAACCTCGCATAGGAGATGGTGAGTATGTTTTTTTTCACAGGTCCCCTAGGGATACTTTACCGGACAAGTGGACCGATGCTACAGGTTACATAGGTGAGTATGTGTACATGTGTGTGTGTGTATGTATGTTTAATAAACTTATACTGTCACGGTGTGTGTGTCCTGTGTTTTTTTAAACATTTTTTTTACAGGTGAACTACAGGTACTAGTGGGCCCTTAATGCCCTGCATGCTGGTACTTGTGGTTCTCCAAGTACCAGCATGCGGGGCAGGCTAGCTGGGACTTGCAGTTCTACTTGTAAAGACAATGTTTGATATTCTTTATTTACACCACACCACACAATCAACCCGCCACCCACCGCCACCAGGGGTGGCGGGGATAGCCCCGGGCTATCAGCCTGGGGTGCCCTGGAGAGGGTGACCCCTTTATTGGGGGGGTCCCCAGCTCTCCAGGGATCCCCGGCCTGGGCTGACTAGCGGTCAGGGTTGATGCTGCGGCTGGGGGGCCCGGTGAAAGGGCTCCCCTGGCTGTGGCATCAGCCCCCCGCTAGAAAAAGTCCAGTGCTGGTTCTGGAACATACAGGGGAACCCTACTCATTTTTTGTCCCCTATATTTCCAGAACCAGGACCGGATCAGAGCCCAGAGCTGGTTGCGCAGAATACAGGGGACCCCTACGTCGTTTGTCCCCCGTATTTTGGCAACCAGCGCTGGTTCTGACTAGCCCGGTGCTGGTTGTGCTTAAGTACAGGGGACCCCTACGTCGTTTGTCCCCTGTATTTAAGCACACCCAGCACTGGGTTACTAATGCCCGGGGCTGGTTGCTCTTTTTTGGGGGGGTGCACGCCATTTTTTTCTTTTTTTACACAGGTTTTTTTTTTTTTTTTTACCACAGCAGCACAGACGGGTCTCACGGACCTGTCATTGCTCTGTGCCAATCACACAGATGCATGTAGCACGGATCTCCCGGGTTCGTGCTACATGCAAATGGGCACCATAACGCTGATTGGCTTCCTGTCTGCCACTGCAGTGCCACTCCTAGATGGGCCACGTGTTTGTGCCGCCCCCTTGTGTCGCTTAGCATAGTCATCCAGCTTCCTCGGTACAACCTTTTGGCCTAAAAACAATATTGTGAGGTGTGAGGTGTTCAGAATAGAGTGGAAATGAGTGGAAATTAATGTTATTGGGGTTATTAATAGCGTAGGAACAAAAAAAGGCCCATTTATGTGATTTTAGCGTTTTTTTTTTATTTTTTAAGAAAAAATCCAGATCCAAAACACAAAACCCAGAACCCAAAACACGGAAGGGTGGTTTTGGCAAAACCAATCCAGATCCAAAACACGAAGAAAGATCCAGATCCAAAACCAAAACACAAAACACGAAAAGTGTCCGGTGCACACCCCTAATATATATACAGGTTGAGTCTCCCATATCCAAATATTCCGAAATACGGAATATTCCGAATTACGGAATATTTTTAGTATGACTGAGAATGTGAAACCTTTGCTTTCTGATGGTTCAATGTACACAAACTTGTTTTAAAGCACAATTTCATTAAAATACAGTATACAATAACCTTCAGGCTGTGTGTATAAGGTGTATATGAAACATAAATGAATTTCATGTATGTACACAAACTTTTTTTGATGCTCAAAATTATAAAAAATATTGTATAAAATTAGCTGCAGGCTGTGTGTATAAGGTGTATATAGAACATAAATGCATTCTGTGTTTAGTTTTGAGTCCTATACCCAAAATATTTCATTATAGTATGCAAATATTCCAAAATACGTAATAATCCGATATCCAAAATACCCCTGGTCCCGAGCATTTTGGATATGGGAGACTCAACCTGTATATATATATGGTAAGCTAACTCCTGTTTGTTAAATACTATACAGAGAACATAAACCCTTTAACGAGTGGTGAAGGCAAGGGCGTTTCTAGAGAGGAGGGGGCCTGTGTGCAATCTCCGGCATGGGCCCCCTCCTCTCTGTCCGGTGGCCGGCAGCGCACTGAGCTGTGCGCGGCCAGCGCCGGAGTTATAGACTCTGGGCACTAGAGTGCGCCCAGAGTCTATAAAGGATGCGCCGGTCACCGGGAAAATGGCCGCGGAGGCCATTTTCCCTGTACTGCGCATGCGCAAACTATGGGAAAATGGCCACCGCAGCCATTTTCCAGTAATTTTTACAGTGCTAGACCCCCGCACCGACGTGGGACTCCGGAGAAGTAAGTCATTCTATGGGGGCAGGGTGTGCGGTGCGGGGCCCCCTGGACCCAGGGGCCCGTGATCCCCGCACACCCTGCACCCATTATAGATACGCCCCTACCTGAAGGGGTTATGTCTCATTGGGAAATAGAGCCCGGAGTCAGTGAGAGACTGAGCACTGCAGAAATCCTGGTGGAAGATGGGCCTTGGTGGGTACTAAGGATCTGGGCTACCGTTTCCCTATTCCCTGAGTGATGTATTATAATATTATAGCAATTAGAAATGCTGAGTTTTTGGACACAATTTATAATTGTAATATATATATATATATAGTTTCTTTATTAACTAATGGGGTTATTCAGTTTCAAACAAGTCAGCTGTATGTGTGAGAGGCGGGTGCGGTGCAATGCCTGCTGCCGTGCAGGTGTACGTCTGTTACTTACCTTGCGTCGCACCCTCTCACCTTCAGGCCGTGTGTTGAGCAGTCGGTCCTGGAACCTCCGAATAGCACACGGACACGATGACCTAGGGGGAAGGAGACGAGGTGTGTACCGTCCTTCCTCACGTCGACCGACGCGTCCTACCGAACCGGGGGATAAATTCAGGTTTTAAGTGAAGATCATCATTGGCACTTTTGGCCTCAGATCCCGAATTTTCACCTATCGGTACTCACGCACCAGGTGAAGATCCGTCCTTGCACCGGGTTGCAAGGTTCACCGTCCACCCAGAAGGAAGGAGAGATAGATAGTGACAAACAAACAGGGAGATACAGTACACACAGATATTTCTCACCGTGTCCACTCTTGCTCTTCGTCCGCTCACTCGCCTACAGGTCCCTGTAAGGAGATACACAACACCGCCGTGCAGGGCCTAAACCTATGTCAAGCAACTACACATACTAAACGGCATCACCCTCAACCTACGGTGTGTATAGTGCGACAGATATAATAACAACTAAACTTTTGCCCTGCACGGAACACCAATCACAGACCAAATATACAAGAGCAAAACACGGTACTGTCTCTTTAAATGTCTGCTACCTACCTAGAGCTGGCCAGCTCCTCTTCTCGGTGACTGGGGAAACCACTACCTCATGGGTGGAAGCCGTACAGCTCTCCACCACTGCTCACACCTCTCATCCGCCTCTCTGTTAGCGCTGCAGCTAATGGGCTCAGGGCCCTGGGCCTAACGCCCAGGGTCTTACCTGCGGCTCAGGCCTAGGTGCCTGCCAAACGGTGGGCTCTGGTAGTGGTCTGGGCCTAATGCTCAGACCACTTTTTATGGGGCTCAGGCCTATTTGCCTGCCTATCTGTGGGCTCGCCTAGCGGTCTAAGCCTAATGCCCAGACCACTTTATATGGTGGGTGGCTCGGGCAGTTGCCCGCCTACTTTATTATATAGTGACCTGGGCCTAGTACCCAGGCCACTTACACCTACTAATGGGGGCAATCCTTTCATGGGGCCTAATGCCCGCTATAGTGCCCGGGCCTTGTGCCCGCCTAATTACCCACGGGCCTAGTGCCCGACAACGCTCCACGGGCCTAACGCCCGACAATCCTGGCGGTCTAGGGAGGGGGTATATGGTGGGCCTCACGGAGGGCCTACCTGCTACGTTGGAAGAGGCTGCGGGGGGGAGCTTCGTGACGCTCTTTTACTTCCCTCCCCTGCAGTCCTCTCCGGTCCTCAGCCGCATTCTTCTGCCGCTGGCCCGTCCTGGCCAGCGGCGCCGCCTCTTCTTCTTTTCCTCCAGCCGGTGCCGCCTGTCTTCTCTCTTGACAGCGGCGTCTTCTGGTCTCTTCCGCGGCCGCCGCCCCTGTTGCCGCGCCGATCTTCCACTCTTCGGGAGGTCTTCTCTCCTCCCTCTCCGCCGGCGAACTGAACTTTCCCGCTCGGCGCCGTCTAATACAAGACGGCGCGAGTGGGCGGGGCTATGACGCGGCGAGCCACGATTGGCTCGTCGCGTCCGCCTCTGATTGGCTGCTGGCCCGCGAGCCAGGTAACCCACTGCTTAACGATCGACAAGGAGGCGGCCGTTCAGGATGCAAGCGGCCGTCCTGGTTCTGTGCGACCGCTTGCATCTAACGACCGCCTCTGAATGAGGTCCACAGACCAGGGCACAGGCACATATACACCAGTGAAATCTTTATTATTTGCAGGTGAAATATTTACAGAGAAGCAGAATATTACAACTGAAGGCACTCTGGTCCATCGAAACAAACTTATACAACAATAAAATATATTAATTCACATTAAAATATATATATTGGACCTTTTAAATATGGCAAAATATTACTTACAAAAGCAGAATAGTTGTGATCAGAATAAAGAAGTGTCTAATAAAAAATAATCTAGTGTTCTTAGGGAATGGGTATCTGAAATCAGATGGAATACATAATTGTTCTTTCTATGGGGGTGTATAAATCTTGCATTCATTATTATGGTTTATATTAGATTATAATCATTTATTTTAAAAGATCACAGATATCAGAGAGATTAGTACTAGCCGCTTTATCATCTGAGGCTAGCAGCGCTGTCTTCTTCTGCAAGATTTTAATGCGAGCAGTTGGATTAGATGTTTTTATTAAATAAGAATAATGTAATTTTATCTGCAGACACTAATGTGACTTTTCATTCAACCCCATAGAAGGAACAATTTATGTATCCCATCCGATTTCACTTGCTACAAATGGCTCACACAAATATGGCCCAAGCAAATCATTTTCTAAACTAAGGGGGAGATGTACTAAGCCTTAAAAAGTGATAAAGTGGAGAGTGATAAACTACCAACCAATCAGCTCCTAACTGCCAATTTCTAACACATCCTGTAAAGTGACAGTTAGTAGCTGATTGGTTGGTACTTTATCTCTCCCCACTTTATCACTTTTCAAAGCTTAGTACATCTCCCCTTTCAGGCTTCTGTTAGGAGGTGTATCTGTTGTACCTGCAATATGTAGGTGTACGTACATGCTAGTAATGATGATTGGAACATACAGTAGCACATATAATACCTATACAAAGGCGAACAAGACTCATGCATATCTTATGCACAGACATATGGGGATTTTTTTTACAACATTGTTTGTTTTTGTGTGATCTACTCCTACAGTATTTTACTTCCAGCTGTCCTTCAGCTTCCAAAACATAAGCGTTAAGGTGAAATGAAGGTATTACTTTACGTTTCCTCACTAGCAACAATACAACAAAGAAAGTAAAATAAACAGAAAGTTGAGTGTCGGCTGCAGGTAAACACACAGAATTCCTTATTTTGTTCCAATTCACAGAGCCCAAAAAAGAAATTTTAGCTCATTGGGCGAGAGAGAGCCTAACGGGAGGTGTTCATAGAGGTCTGGGCAGCGTCAGCTGTGGTGCCGAGAAGGGAAAGGGGAGTGGTTACTACTTACCCTGGCCCAATCCAGCTGGAAAACCCAGACGGAGTACCGGGTAAGTAGCTGGATGGAGTCGGTGAGTAGTAGAGTTAGGAGGAGGGTTAGGTTTTGGGGTTAGGATTAGGCACTAGGGGGAAGGGTTGGGTTAGGCTGCAGGGTGGAAAGTTAGGGTTAGGCTTCGGGGGGGAGAGTAAAGGTGCTCATCCACTAGACAATTTATTTGAGTGATTGAACGATAACGATATAGTTCATAAATCGTTTGCAAATTGTTTGCAAAAATGTCGAAAACGACCAGCGATGCGCGCTCCCGCTGGTCGTTTAGACATCTATCATCGGGCAAACATGCTGGACAACCTGACGATAACGTCAGGTTCAGCATGTTTGCAGATGATTGATGTGCCTACACTGAACGACTGCTCGGTCAGTGTAGGCACATCACAGACTGACAAACGACTGCACGATTACAATGTCGTAATTGTGCAGTCGTTTTCATGTCTTCTAGTGGATGGGCACCTTTAGGGTTAGGCTGCGGGAGGGGAGGGTTAAGTTGTGGGAAAGGTGGGTTAGGGGAAGGGTTAGAACACTAATTGTATCTGTATTCTGACTGTCGGGACGCTGCTGTCGCTATTCTGACTGCAGGCATCCCGACCACCAGGATCCTGTACCCAGCCCTCAGTAGCACATTGGGCAGAGAAAAAGAGGAGACTGCTGCTGCTCAGGTGCAGAAATCTCTCTCCCCAGCATAGAGGTTTCTCTTCCTCCTTCCGTGTGCTGGGCCATGGAGCCTGCAGCAGCTGTCTCCTCTCTCTCCCTGCATGCAAGTGTTATGGGGGTTTGCAATCGCACTGATTGACCACCAGACCCCCCCTACACCCGTCGGATCTGCCCCCTTGCCGAGGGGGGAAAATCGACTCCCCTTCCCAGTGCACTGCGGCACAAACATTGTACTTTAAAAAAAATTGGGAGGGAGCATGGTCACGTGTCCTCAGTTTGATCACGCCTCCAGTACCCGGGCCTGCTCTTGACAGCCCTGATCACCAGTATTGGCTATTGTGTATTGCACACTGGGTGATGGCACCAGCCACACCATCCTCTCTAGAGCCAATTTCCTCTTTACTCCAGATCAGGCTGACTTTATGGATATATCCAAGCTTGCGCCAACTACTGAATTTACGGATATATCCAAGCTTGCGCCAACTACTGAATTTACGGATATATCCAAGCTTGCGCCAACTACTGAATTTACGGATATATCCAAGCTTGTGCCAACTATTGAAACCACATTTCAAGTAGGGGTGAGCGGATTCGGTTCTACTCGGTTCCGTTCGTTTTTTTTAACCGAATCTTATTGGCTATCCAAAACTCGTGACAGCGGATAGCCAATAAGATTCGGTTTAAAAAACCGAACGGAACCGAGTAGAACCGAATCCGCTCACCCCTAATTTCAAGCATCCACTTTTGGTGTAAAGTACAATTACATAACAGAGTGTTCAGAGTTGTACAATGAGGGCCTGATTCAGAGATGGACGCAAATGCCTTCGTAACTGCGATTCCATACTCAGTAGCTGTACAAAAATATGCAAATGTCGCAGCTGCCTGGATTTGTATTGAAACGCCCATCGGCGGCTTTACAAATCCAAGCGACTGCACATAATGGCTGCGGGAACTGATACCGTCTGAACCATGTTGACTGCATATGGGATCGCAGTCACAGGGAGAGACAAGCCCAGGAAATGGATGCAACAATCCTGCATTTGAGACCCATCTCCCCGTTGCTGCCCACAAACAGTCCCTGTCTGTCAATCACTCTGCGGATAAATCCTCATTTGTATTGGCTGATGGGAGAAGTTAAATAGAGGGAGTTGTGAACTTACGTAAAACAATTAGATATCTATTTTGGAGCCAGATTGTAAATATAAGATAAAGAGGTGAATAGTGCCATATTTAGGGGTGTGGCACAATGGTTTTCACCCTGCATCTCTCTTTTTGCAAACTTCAGTTAAAAAACTTAAACCGAGTTGGAGCAAGTCGTAGATTTTACCGTTTAAACCTCAATGCACAGTATTTTGCACCTGAGTCCGTTGGGATTGATGGGAGTAGAATTTCTGGGGGTTAATAGTATGGATCTCTATTTGGGAACGCAGTAAATCTGAAAAGGTTATGAGTGACAAAACAGACTGCTTAACGGAATCCAATGATGACATGGGGGGAACAAGCAGGCCGTTCCCATTAAACAAATCTCAGAACATTTCCATTCGGGGAACAAGTGCTTTGTGCAGTCATTCTCTAGGCCAAGCACTGTTTAATATTTTCCATCGTTTCAGTATTCAAACTTCAGCTTATTATTGTAACTGTAAACAAAAGTCTCCTTTGAAGCTGCTTTATTACAGTAAACAAAGAAGTATCTGGCTTCCCTTGTCACCATTTACATATCTTATAGGATTAACGAGTGCATCAAGCTTGAACATGACCATGATGAAAGTCATGAAACAGTCATTTGTCTGGATGTAGTTTAAAAAAAATTTGAAACAGCAAAATATATACAAATGAATAACAAAACACCAAAATGATATATCTTGATGTGGGAGCACTGAGAAGGATACAAGTTTCTCCAGATTCAAACATGTTGAGGATTGGTAGATTGGTAGATAGACATACAGTACAGATGCTGTAATTAGTTAGCGGTATGTTTTTTGTTTTTTGTTTTTTTTCAATTTTTTTATTATTATTATTTCTTTATTGCTTTGTTTAACCCATTCGCTACGGAGGACGAGTGGATCTCACTCGTTGTCCACAGCAAAGTGCCCCTGGTTCATTTACCTTATTTCCACCGGCACTAATCTCCGGTGGGGATTCCCGAGGGTCAGGAGTGGGTCCCGGAGCTGTGAGCTGTGTTTTTCAACTTTTAAATATTGCCAGAGTTGGGGGAAAGACTTTAAGTGCCTCTATCTCCCCAACCCTGGCACCTAGAGAGATGGGGGCACTCTTGTTTGAAAGAGATGAGTCAGGGTCCCCTCTCGCAAAGTATGTGCCCCCATAGAGCTTAGTGCTTGGTGATAAATGTGATGTAGTGAATGGGGTTTTGCCTGGTGATCAGTGCGATCACCAGGCAAAACTTTATGCACTACAGAAAAATCATGGAGATTAGGGATGGGGGAACCTGGCATTCATAACCTGGCATTCATAAAATGAGTGGTACTCTACGTTACCACTCACAGCCATAATGACACCGCCAACTTTATAGGCACCTATATTTGAAAGGGTTAGGAGTAGAGATGTGCGGTCTGGTTCCAAATCCACCCGAATTTCGTGAATCCGGATAAATCCTAGTCGCGGTTCTAATGTCCTGAGGAGATCCGGGTAAACCAGGTCGCGGTTCTGATCTTTTTGCAGTTCGGAATTCGGATTTTAAATCCGAATTTCGGGTTTTGTATTGCATAAAGGACATAATTTTAGCCGTTTTAAATATTTTTATCTAATTTTTATTTAAAAAATCCAGATCCAAAACCATAACACTTGAGGGTGGTTTGCAAAACCAAATTCAGATCCAAAACCTTGCAGGAGATACAGATCCAAAAGCAAAACACGGGGGTCGGCGCACATCCCTAGTTAGGGGGAGTCCGCTCATTCATATGATGTGACCCACTAGTTACTATTGTCTGGTGACCACCTGTGATCTCCTGAAAATATCGCCCAGCGCTATAGAAAACATATACTGTAATTTAATAGATGGGGGAAGGGCACACTGTGCCCCATCTACCCCATACTGTCCCAAACACACATTGGTACATCTGGTCATGAAAGAGGGTAGTTTCCTCTTTCAAACTATGGGCCTGATTCATTACGGATCGCTATTGCAATTATGCACGCAGATGGCAGATTGTTGCGTACTGAGCACACGTATGCACCGCAGTGCGCAAAGGCATCATTGTGATCGCAAACCCATAGCAGAGTGATTAACAGGTGAGCTTTTGGGGGTGTTGACAGGAGGAGGGCGGTCGGCAAAACACAGGCTTGGCCATCCGTTTGAAAGCCGTTACAGGGGCATGCCTAAATTATCCACTGCGGTGGCATACGCAGCTTGGGCTTTCACTGCGTGTGACGAGGTTAGCAATTTCTGACTAAGGTCTGACCTTGTGTAATTGTGCGTAAGGCTCCGATATAGATGGTACCGATGGTATCGCAGACTTACAGGGTATTACAGATGTGTGTAAGGGGATGTGGGCATCTTTATGTTAGGCTGCGACGGCATAGAGATAGCAATCATTAGCATATTTTCGCAGGGGGTCTGTGTGCGTAATCACAGCTGCGATCGCAATAGCAATGCATTGTGAATCAAGCCCTATGTCTTCCTTTAGTAGCTATTGTCTGACGATCACCAGACAATAACTGATACAATACACAAAAATAAAATTCTCTACAGACAGGGAAGATAAATAAATAAATAAATAAATAAATAAGTGATGTTTCATTTTATACAAAGTCTGCTGGAAAGTATAATTTGTGTTGGTACCGCTATGGGGTCTGCACACCTATGATAGGATAAGAAAGGATAATAAATAAATATTTATTATTACCAGTTATTTATATAATGCACACATATTGCGCAGTGCTTTACAGAGAATATTCCAGCCATTCACATCAGTTCCTTCCCCAGGTGAGCTTACAATTTGCTGTATATTCCCTACCACATGGCGAAGAATTGAGTTATTGGATAGAGCAATGGATGGTGGATGAGGGATGAAGATGTGTGGAATAGAATGAGCATGTTTGCAGGGCCAGATTAAGGGGGAGGTGACAGGGGTGGACGTCTCTTGGCCCCCACACATGGAGGGGCCCCCCACTAGAAGCGGTGCAGCTGTCCTCACCCGCCAATAGTGTAATGTAGACCGCAGTGAGCATGGTCCACACTACACAGTGACAAACACACAGCTGGCAGCGGCTGTGTGCTTGTTATAGCAGCTGATGAGAGGCAGACAGACTCTCATTGGCTGCTGCATCAACGGAGGGAGCCAGCTGGAGCTCACTCATGAGCTCTGCCTTCGGACAGCGGCGGTTGTGTCAAGAGCTGGGATTCAGGTAAGTTTTTTGTGAGTGCATGTGTAAGGGGCACTGGCACTGCATAGGGGGCCGCTACAGGGGCCACTGGATAGGGGGGCAGCTTTATGGGGGCACTGTATGGGGGGTGCTACTACTAGGGGCAATGCATAGGGAGGACATCTACTGGGAGCAATACAAAGGGGGGACTACTACTGGGGCACAATATAAGGGGCACTGCATTGGGGGGGACCACTACTGAGGGCACTATATAAGGGGCACTGTATAGGGGGACCACTACTGGGAGCACTGCACAGGGAGGATCACTACTGGGGGCATTATATAAGGGGCACTGCATAGGGGGGCCACTACTGGGGGAACTATATAAGGGGCACTGTATAGGGGGACCACTACTGGGAGCACTATATAAGGGGCACTGCATAGGGGGGGACAACTACTGGGGGCACTATATAAGGGGCACTGCATAGGTGGGGGACCACTACTGGGGGCACTATATAAGGGGCACTGCATAGGGAGGACTACTACTGGAGGCACTATATAAGGGGCACTGCATAGGGGGGACCACTACTGGGGGAACTATATAAGGGGCACTGTATAGGGGGACAACTACTGGGAGCACTGCACAGGGAGGACCACTACTGGGGGCATTATATAAGGGGCACTGCATAGGGGGGACCACTACTGGGGGCACTATATAAGGGGCACTGCATAGGGAGGGACCACTGCTGGGGGCATTATATAAGGGGCACTGCATAGGGGGGACCACTACTGGGGGAACTATATAAGGGGCACTGTATAGGGGGACAACTACTGGGAGCACTGCACAGGGAGGACCACTACTGGGGGCATTATATAAGGGGCACTGCATAGGGGGGACCACTACTGGGGGCACTATATAAGGGGCACTGCATAGGGAGGGACCACTGCTGGGGGCATTATATAAGGGGCACTGCATAGGGGGGACCACTACTGGGGGAACTATATAAGGGGCACTGTATAGGGGGACAACTACTGGGAGCACTGCACAGGGAGGACCACTACTGGGGGCATTATATAAGGGGCACTGCATATGGGGGACCACTACTGGGGGCACTATATAAGGGGCACTGCATAGGGAGGGACCACTGCTGGGGGCATTATATAAGGGGCACTGCATAGGGGGGACCACTACTGGGGGAACTATATAAGGGGCACTGTATAGGGGGACAACTACTGGGAGCACTGCACAGGGAGGACCACTACTGGGGGCATTATATAAGGGGCACTGCATAGGGGGGACCACTACTGGGGGCACTATATAAGGGGCACTGCATAGGGAGGGTCCACTGCTGGGGGCATTATATAAGGGGCACTGGATAGGAGGGACCACTACTGTGGACACTATATAAGGGGCACTGCATAGGGTGGACTACTACTGGGGGCACTATATAAGGGGCACTGCATAGAAGGGTGACCACTACTGGGGGCACTATATAAGGGGCACTGTATAGTGGGGACCACTAATGGGGGTACTTCATAGTTAGGACCACGGTGCTATATAGGGGCCCCAACAAGTTTGCTGCCCAGGGGCCCCCACAGGGGGGGGGGAAGAGGTGGAGGAGGACGAAGAGGACGAAGAGGACGAAGAGGAGGAGGAGGAGGAAGAGGAGGAGGAGGAGGAGGAGTAGGTTACATAAACAATTATATGTCTTTGTTACATTTTTAATACAAGATTGATTTAAAATAAATCAGTTTATTATTATCTACATTTGCGAAAATCAGATCTGTTTACAAGTGAATATTGCTATCGAATTGTTTACGTTTATTTTCATTAGTTACGTATGGAAGCAGCTAAAAAGGAAACTCACATTGTACATAATGAAGTGTGACCTGAAGAAATAACATTTCAGCATTAACATACATTTTCCACCATAATGAGTATTGTGATTGTCAGACAAGTATTACTTCAGTCCTCAAATTCCTGCATTATCTGCTAAGATACCGTACACACAAGTCAGCCTTCTCATAAGCAGAAAATAAGATCCGTTATGCACAGCTCTTTATTACATTCCTGCCATTATCCATTGAGATAGACGCTCAACAATGGCTGACTTCACTAATCAGTGATGTCCCCAGTATGAATGAAAGTCAATGTATAGCAATACAGCAAATTTTAATAACTGTTTCTATGAATCACATTTCTCTTATTAACTGATATAGGACTCGGAGTGCTATATCTGAGCTCTAATGCATGTCTATTAATGAATGTGCCATAAAATGTTAACTTTAGGGTGCAAGTTTTTTATTAAAATGAATGTATCCTTAGCACCCGATGTATAAATAACAACACACTGAGTTACCTGCTTTGATATTACTAGATCTTATGAGGTTAATAAATGAAAGGAAACACTATATACTAGTAGAAACATTTAAAGGGAATTAAACCGGACAGTAGAAGGCTTTCAGCAACAACCCCTACCCACTAACCTATTATAGCAAAAGGCTACTATGTCTATGGGTATAATATAACATGTATAAAAAAAGTACTATTGGAGTAACACTGGGCCTGATTCAGAGTCGGTTGCAAATGCCATCGCTGCTGTGATCCCATACGCAGCGGATGTGCGATAATATGCAAATGCTACAGCCACCAGGATTTGTATTGAGACGCCCACAGTCTCACACAATCCCTGGTTGACAGTCATTGTGCGAATAAATCCTCATTGCGACCACCTTTGCAGGACCATCGCAGCACATGTGCAGTGTGATATATAATGTATGCATGCGCAGTTGAAAAAAATCAACCATTTGCGGAAAAATCTGCATTACATCTATCTCTACATTAGTCCCACTGTGCGGTTGCATATATACACCCCCCCTCCCCAAAAAAATTATCTATAATAAGGGGGTGTTAATTATTGGATGCAGTATGCCATACCGGAATAGCAAGTTGCATCCATCTACATCGTAAGTTTCGCTTTGCACCCCATAAAGCACATTGTGCCAAATATTACCTTAATTTTATGAGCTACATCATTAGCCACACACTACATAATCAGCCACAAGCTACATCATCAGCCACACATTATATCATCAGCCACAAGCTACATCATCAGCCACACGCTACATCATCAGCAACACGCTACATCATCAGCAACACGCTACATCATCAGCCACACACTACATCATCAGCCACAAGCTACATCATCAGACATGAGCTACATCATCAGCCACACGCTACATCATCAGCCACACCCTACATCATCAGCCACACGCTACATCATCAGCCACACACTCCATCATCAGCAACACGCTACATCATCAGCCACACCCTACATCATCAGCCACACGCTACATCATCAGCCACGCGCTACATCATCAGCCACACACTACATCATCAGCCACAAGCTACATCATCAGACATGAGCTACATCATCAGCCACACGCTACATCATCAGCCACACACTACATCATCAGCCACAAGCTACATCATCAGCCACACGCTACATCATCAGCAACACGCTACACCATCAGCAACACGCTACATCATCAGCCACACACTACATCATCAGCCACAAGCTACATCATCAGACATGAGCTACATCATCAGCCACACGCTACATCATCAGCCACACCCTACATCATCAGCCACACGCTACATCATCAGCCACACACTCCATCATCAGCAACACGCTACATCATCAGCCACACCCTACATCATCAGCCACACGCTACATCATCAGCCACACGCTACATCATCAGCCACACACTACATCATCAGCCACAAGCTACATCATCAGACATGAGCTACATCATCAGCCACACGCTACATCATCAGCCACACACTACATCATCAGCCACACACTACATCATCAGCCACAAGCTACATCATCAGCCACACGCTACATCATCAGCCACACGCTACATCATCAGCCACAAGCTACATCATCAGCCACAAGCTACATCATCAGCCACACGCTACATCATCAGCCACATGCTTCATCATCAGCCACAAGCTACATCATCAGCCACACGCTACATCATCAGCCATGAGCTACATCATCAGCTACACGCTACATCATCAGCTACACGCTACATCATCAGCCACAAGCTACATCATCAGCCACGAGCTACATCATCAGCCACACGCTCCATCATCAGCCACACGCTACATCATCAGCCACACGCTACATCATCAGCCACAAGCTACATCATCAGCCACAAGCTACATCATCAGCCACACGCTACATCATCAGCCACAAGCTACATCATCAGCCACACGCTACATCATCAGCCACAAGCTACATCATCAGCCACACGACTACATCATCAGCCACACGCTACATCATCAGCCACGAGCTACATCATCAGCTACACGCTACATCATCAGCAACACGCTACATCATCAGCCACAAGCTACATCATCAGCCACGAGCTACATCATCAGCCACGAGCTACATCATCAGCCACACGCTCCATCATCAGCCACATGCTACATCATCAGCCACAAGCTACATCATCAGCCACAAGCTACATCATCAGACATGAGCTACATCATCAGCCACGAGCTACATCATCAGCCACGAGCTACATCATCAGCCACACGCTACATCATCAGCCACACACTACATCATCAGCCACATGCTACATCATCAGCCACACGCTACATCATCAGCCACACGCTACATCATCAGCCACACGCTACATCATCAGCCACACGCTACATCATCAGCCACAAGCTACATCATCAGCCACACGCTACATCATCAGCCACAAGCTACATCATCAGCCACATGCTACATCATCAGCCACGAGCTACATCATCAGCCACACGCTACATCATCAGCAACATGCTACATCATCAGCAACACACTACATCATCAGCCACACGTTACATCATCAGCCACGAGCTACATCATTGGCCACACGCTACATCATCAGCCACGAGCTACATCATCAGCCACACGCTACATCATCAGCCACACGCTACATCATCAGCCACATTTTCTTTCCTTCCTTTAACCAAAAAGACAGTTCAGGTGTATTAAAGCTAGAACAACTCGACTTAATGCTTTTTCCCAAGTGTTGTCGTCAGTTTTAATCAGAAATGGTGATTTGTAACTACGGGCCTGATTCAGTAAGGATCGCTATTGTGATCGCAGCTCCGTAACCGCATGCAGGTCTGCTGCAAAAATATGCTAATGATTGCAATTGCAATGCCGTCGCACAGCCAGCATAGAGACGCCCACTGCCTCCCACTACTGCTATCTCACATCCGTAATACCTTGCATACCTTCATTACATCGGTAACATCGAGTACCTTCGACCCCTCACACAGAATTACAGCAGCCCTGACCTTACTTAGAAATTCCTAACCTCATTGCACACAAGCTGTTTATGCCATCACCTGGCTAATTTATGCACGCCCTCGCAACGGCATTCAAATGGTTAGGCACGGCTGTGTTTCTCCGACCACCCCCCCGTCACCACCCCCAAACGCTCATTGCCTGTCAATCACTCCGCGATGGCTCTGCATGGCCTCCATGATTGCAGTGCGATTGTAGTGGTACCCATGCGCACTGCAATGCATGCGTATGCGCAGTACACAACAATTGGCCAACTGCGAGCGCTGTTGTAGTTGCGATCCTTGCTGAATCAGGCCCTATATGCGGATGACCTGGATTATATATATTTTTTTTTGCAGTAACAATACAAATATCTATCATCACATACAATATACTGCGCATGCGGAATACCCACAAAATAGTGTACTCCTACATCTGTATGCGGATTTGATACACACACCTTTTCATGCTTGGCGAAGCTGGATGATAGAGAGAAGGGGCTTCCAAACACAAACCAAATACAGGGCCTGATTCAGCAAGGATCGCTATTCTGCTTATACGCACGTAATGCAGTTGCTAATATCAGCGGTGATATGCAAATATTTGCATTCGCAATGCGATCTCAGCCTGACATAAGGACGCCCACTTCCCTTACTCACATCAGTATACTTGGGCAACATAGCAAAACAATTGGTAACATCGAGTAACATCGCACCCATACGCACAATTAAGGCCGGTCAGACCTCACTCAGGAATTGCTAACATCAGTGCACGCTATGAAGCCTCAGGCTGCGTATAGTATTGCAGTGACTAATTTATGCACGCCCCTGCAACACCGTCCCAACGCACTGGCACGCCTGCGTTCGCTCGACCACCCCCCACCACCACCCACAAATGGTACTTCCTGTCAATCACTCTGCAATGGGTCTGTGTACACACTGCGCTCTCATTCCCGATTGCAGTGGCTAGTTTGCACACGCGCACTGCGGTGCATACTGATGCACAGAGCCAGGGGGGTATCTGGTGAGGAGAGGGCCCATGTGCAGTCTCCGTCACTGGCCCCCTCCTCTCCGTTCGGCAGCCGGCAGCGCTCTGAGCTGTGTGCGATCAGCGCCGGAGTTATTGACTCTGAGCATTAGCGTGTGCCCTGAGTCTATAGCGCGTGCACAGGTCATCGAGAAAATGGCAGCAGCGGCCATTTTCCCTGTACTGCGCATGTGCAAATGATGAAAAAAGGCCGCATTTTCCAGAGGTTTTTACAGCGCCGGACCCCAGTGCCGACGTTGGACTCCGGAGAGGTAAGAATATTATGGGTGCAGGGTGTGCGGTGCGGGCCCCCCTGGACCCAGGCGCCCGTGTGCCCCGCACACCCTGCACCCATTATAGATACGCCCCTGTGCAGAGCGCACATAATGGCCGACTGCGTGCATCTTAGCTCTTACGATCCTTGCTGAATCAGACCCACAGTATGGGTACATCCTATAACTGTGATCTCTCGCTGGGAGACACAGCCTGTGACTAGCTGTATTAAATGCTAGTGCCTAAGGGCTGGTGCAAATATATTATGATGGTTGCTAGAATAAGCTAAATGCTAATGATTGGCTGATTGCAAATTCACCTTTGAAGCCGATTGGGGCTTTTTTTCTTGATTGTGCATATGCAGTATTATATGATTTTGTGGTTGTTTTCAAATAAATTAGGTTATTATTGCTAATGACAGACATGCACAAGAATTAATATTATTCTGCGTGATTATAGAGTTGTTGTTTTTTTAATTAAATCTATTTAAATCTAATATCGAATACATTTTTCACTGTAAAAAAAAAAATTTAAAAGCTTTTTTTCTAGTGCTTATGACCTGGTTGGGTGTAAGCTCATTTGGGTGTAAATAACCCTGACGTAAATCCATCACATATTCTACTAGTGCAGAACCGGATGAATCTGGAGAAGCGTCAGACTCCCATATGGACGTAAATACTAGAGATGAGCGATTTGGTTCTGCTGAAAACTGAAGAACATCTGAACTTTGGGGTTCTAAACTTTGGGGATCTAAAAAATGGATCTTGCGTGTTTTGGATCGCAATTTAGTCTCTCCCTCGTGATTTCAGCTGCTGAAATTGACCGGAATTTTTATAGATGTGAATAATACTATAACAATACTAGAACAAAAACAGGTTCAAGTTACATGATTTTAGCTGTTTTTATAAATTTTTTAAAGAAAACCAAACCCAAACAAAAAAAAAACTTAAGGGTGGGTTTACCAAAAACAAAACACGACGATTATTTAAAACCAAAAACAAAATACGGGGTTCTGAGCACATTTTTTTTAATGTACATGGTAAATATGTATTGTCATGATTGTTGTTAATCCAGCTATTGACATGTTTATAGTTATTTTTAATGTGTAATGTTTTTTAATACAGTATCTATGTTTTATAACAAAAAGTTATTCTATTAATATTTACTGTATTTTAAAAAATAAAGCAATTTTAAAGAAAGCTATCATTGAGTGCTGTTACTAAATTTTTTTCCTTTTTTGTAAAAAATCATAGAAGAAATATAGCCGTATTCCTACAAAATGTAATTTTTATTTTTGCTTCCAACAAAACTGTTTTGTTTCCATAGTAACAACTAGCAATTTACTGTCTATTTTTAGTGGCATAGCACAGTCTGTCTCATTCACGGTGTGAAAAGAGTACTAAAAAGACTGATTTAATTCAGAGTTCAGAATTTAGGAAATAGGCCAATAAACATAATTTCTAGCCAAGAATCTATCCTTGTAGATCAGCTCTGAGTGGCACTACTGGGTTCTTGAATATAACAAAAAACTAAATATTTTAAAATTTCCTAAGATTTACTGTAGTTTACCAACTATTTCATCCACCAACATGATTTTTTTTTTTTTACCAGAGTTTTAATAAGATTTCCAAATCATGTTCAGGAAATCTGGAATCTACACTGCAATTTCTCATTCAATACAACTCAGAAAGTCCAGAGCCATCTTTTTACCTTACAGTGTACTAATTAGAGATTTGTGATTTCGGTTCTCCAGAAAGCCAAATTCACCCGAATTTTGCGAATCCGGCCAGATCAGAGTCGGGGTTCTGATCTCCTGAGGAGATCCTAACAAATCTGAGTCGCAGCTCTGATATTCCCACGGTTCGGATTTTGGATTTTGGAGGTTGGATTGCGAAAATTACATGATTTTAGCTGTTTTTAAAAACTTTTCATAATTTTTTTAAAAACCAAAATCAAGACCAAAACATTTGAGGGTGGTTTTGCAAAACCACAACCAAAACACAAGGCTAGATTCAGATCCAAAATACGGGTATCAGCGTACATCTCGAGTACTAATATATATTGTTATGTACTTTTTGGGAATAAGGGGTCTATTTACTAAGCCTTGGATTGAGATAAAGTGGACGGAGATAAAGCACTAACCAACCAGCTCCTAACTGTCATTTTTCAAACACTGTGATGTAGCAGTTAGGAGCTAATTGGCTGGTAGTTTATCTCCATTCACTTTATCTCCATCCATGGCTTAGTACATATACCCCTAAGCTTGTTAATAGTGGCATGAGTTACATAAGGATCTCTGGGCCATATTCAATTCAATTAGAGGCGAAAAGCTGTGATCGGCAAAAAGCGTTCGGTGATGCAATGTTTTCGCAACATTCCAAAGTATCGCCCTAACCAATTCAGGCAAAAACAAGTGAAAAATTTTCTCCACCTAAAGGCAGGAGATAAGATGTGCAAAATCCCTATTTTTGTCTAAAAATGTGTGGACTTGGGGCCTGATTCAGCTTTGGAAAATGAGTGAAATATCAAATGATCATCTTGGTGAAACCATGCTGCACTGCAGGTGGGGAAGATTTAAACTGTGCAGAGAGATTTAGATTTGGGAGGAGTGTTTCCAAACTGACATCTAATTTGTAGAGTAATAATAAAGCTGTGTAGTATTTGTAAAAGCAGCCAGTATTTACACTACATGTAATTTTTTTTTATGTATTTACACCCCTTGCATTGCAACATGGTTTGTCCAGGTTCACAGTTAAGTGCTATTTCTCACTCTTATTCCCAACTCTGGCCCTCATTCAGAGCCGCTCGTAAGCGGCCGCTCGTTCGTAGTCAGCCGATGTTGTACAACCACGCATGCGTCGGTGTAACAGTGCGCATGTGCGTACGGCTGATTGCGGTAATTTTTTCAGACATGTCAAATGTGATTGACAGAACTGTCCATTTTGGGGCGGTGACGGGGGTGGAGATGGGAAAACGCAGGCGTGTCGAGGCGTTTTTTGGGCGTACATAAATTATCTGATGCGAGCGGCCAATGTAAACGGAACAAGTGATACGTCACTGTCTGATCCAATTTCCATTAAGACTGCTCGCTCAGCTTGTGGTCTGGTATAGTCTACCGCAATGACGATGGTCTCTTCGTCCTTCCCTGGGCTCATCGATGGAGTGTCGATTTATCAATTGAGGCCACAGAAACAATCATCTTTTAATTGCTAAACTGCTTGTAAGGTGTTTCGCAAATAGACCTTTTTTAGTAGCTAAAAACCGAACGCAGGTGAACTACTCAGCTGCTAATTTCGGCCTAATACAATCAATTAGCAAACAATTTTGATTTTATTTGGTGCTATTTTGAAATATTTGTAAGTGTTTTTTTTTAGTTAAACAATATTGTACGCATGTTTTATTTTTTTGCTAATATTTTTTGGGCAAAGAAACCAATCGTCCTTTTTTTTTTTTCTAAGTGTTATTTAAAAATCATATATTTTTTTTAACCCTTGATTTTTTGAAAAATAAAAAATGTTTCTATTTCCGTTGTATTGTTTTTAATTTTGTTTGAGGGATAGGTAATCCCTCAAACAAAATTAAAAACAATACAACCAGTTTTGTAATAAATCAACAATAGAATTGAGCAGATTTTAAACTGAATTTTATTAAATGTTTTTTGTTTTTTTCGGAATCAAATTTTGAACAACGTAAATAAACAAATTTTTTTTTTTTGCCGCACACACAAAATAAGTGGCATTTGAAACACAAACAAATAAAAAAATTAAAAACAATTCACAAGAAAGGAGAGGGAGGTTTTGGGCATTAAGGAATATGGGGCAAACACAGAGATGGATTGTGGGGAAATTAGCCAGTGCTGTCATCGCCTTTTAGGCCGTTTGGCTGGGGGTTGGAGTGAGCCGGAACGGGTCCGGGAAGTCCTTCGCCTGGCCTGTCCAGAGGCAGATGTTGTGGCCTCTGGACTAGGCATAGGGCTAGGCACATTTGGAGGGATGGCTGTTGTTGTGCCAGAGGTGGAGGGCCCTGATGTTCCGGCAGGAAGGGAGGCCGGCTCCAACATGTGCTGGCGAACGAGCTGCTCCAGGGCATTTGCAATTCGCACGTTGGCCGCAGCATTTTCCTCCAGGGCATCCGCCACCCGTAGCAGACTGGCGTCCATCCTCAGCAGAATCTCAGTCTGCTGATCCGTTTTAACATTGAGATCACTGAGGAGGGCCACTGCCTGCGAGGAGGAAGGCCCTGGACTGTCTTCCACAGGGTCCCCAGCTGGATCTACTGCTTCCTCCCCTGCAGAGCCAGAAGAAATTCTGCGGCCAAAGCTCACCTCTGGAGCAGACTCATCCGCCTGTGTCTCTGTGAGAAAAAAGAGAAAAGAGTAAAATTATAATCTGGATATTTTCCAAAACACATTTCAGAGTTGTTAACATTACAACATTTACCTGGGTCAACATGAGGAGCCGCAAAGTCTGGCATGTCGGTATCCATGTTCGACACGCCAAACACCTCCTCATCCTGCACACACCCCTGTGCCAGCTCCTCCAAATCCGTGAGCTCAAGTGACACAGGGGTGGGACCCCCACCTGTCCCCCTTGCATGCCTTGCCCTATCAGCAAGTTTTTATTTCAGCCGATATTTCAAGTCGCTCCATCTGTTGTTTAAAAAGTTGGCATTATTACTGCAGTATTTTGACCTGTAAAAACTTTTTAGTCAAATGTAGTTTTTACGTACCGGCGTTTGACCTCCCGGGTTGAACGTTCCAACTCACTCACCCCATTGACAGCACTGGCTATGTCGTCCCACATTTTCCATCTCTGGCTTGCACCCATATTCCTTGGTGCCTGTGGCAGGGTGTCATTGCACATTTGCACCAAAACCTCCATCTCCTTCCTTGTGAATTGTGGCTGCCTTTTTTTTTTTTTTTGCTTAGTTGGCCTACTCGGCCCAGCAGCCTCTTCCATGGCATCCTCAACACCTTTTTTTAAAAAGACAATAACATTTTTAATGTAAAATGTTTACCAAATTATTGTTAAACAATAATTTTCCACCAAAAATACAAATACTTACCTGGTGCCTCTTGGCCAGTACTTTGCTGCTCTGTAGTCATTTTGGACTCACTACAGCAGACCGATTTGGGATTTCAGTGACGTTTTTATACATGCGTCAGCATTATTCGTCCGCATCATTCATTGTGCGCTCCTATTGTCCGTCCTTAATTTGAGCAGGAAAATAAAGACTATTTATGGCTTGGTGTGACTCCATTCGAGGTGGCATTTTTGGATTGTTGGAGGTATTTCGGAGTAGTGGTTGGTTATTTGGTTGTTGGTTCATGAAGGAGTGGTTTTTTTGTTTTTGACAGAGCGTTTTTTTATTACTTTCTTTGTTTAAGTTAGCATTTTTGCCTTTTTATTCTGCTATTTTGATTTATATTTTTGAGCATTTCAATAATTCCCAAACACATTTATTCTTAAATTGTGTTTCTTTTTTTTTTTTTTTTAATTTAAACAGTTATTTTGGCTGGAACCCAAGTGACCTTTTCTAACTTTGGGATATTTGTCTGTTTTTGGTAATTGTTTTTGGTTTTATTACTTAACAAATTACATGTGTTGGTCTCAGCATATGTTTCGCAAAGTAATATGTGCTTCTTCTGTGCAAAATCCTGTGTTAACTCTAAATGTAGCGTACCATTTTGCGAATTAATATGTGCTTCTTCTGTGTAAAATCCTGTGTTAACTCTAAAATGTAGCGTACCATTTTGCGAAGTAATATGTGCTTCTTCTGTGTAAAATCCTGTGTTAACTCTAAATGTAGCGTACCATTTTGCGAAGTAATATGTGCTTCCTTCTCTAAATTATCTAAAACTATATTTGGTTGAAATCCTAGTTTATTACATAAATCTAATATTTTTTTTCTACTTTTGAAATGTAGGTTGATTTTCAAATGACACAACCCAGGCCTGTAAGAATCTATTGGTTTCTTTGCAAAGATAAGTATATTTTTCTTAACACATTTGTCGAAAAAAATAACTACCTGGCTTAACATTTCAGGTTGATGTTGGTCGTATTATATTGGCCATGGTTCCAGAACCCGACCAACCTCAACTTCGTCCCAGGCGGAGGCCTCGTAGGCGTGCAAGGCCCAGATATATAGAACACGCGTCACCCTTTTTGGAATGCCAGATGATGAGGTGTAAAGGCGCTACCGTCTTCCGCCACAAATCATCATAGACACTCTCTCATTAATAGAAAGTGATCTTGAACGGCAAATTGACAGTCCTACAGCAATACCACCACTTACGCAATTAATATGGGTTCCCTTAATGTGGTGAAGGCTAATTTTTACCAAATTGCTGGCTTCCCACACATCATAGGGGTTGTTGGTGGCACTCACATACCACTTCAGCCTCCAGCAAGTCTGGAGGCAATATGTAGGAACCGAAAGCACTTTCATTCACTGAATGTAATGGTGGTATGTGATGCCTCCCTCCAGATCCTGTCCCTGAATGCCAAATTCCCAGGCAGTGCACATGATTCCTCCATCATCCGGCAATCAGGGCTTTGGCACAAATTAAACAACCTACAAGCTGGTGATGCGTGGCTTCTGGGTAAGTTGACACCTTCTGTTGAAAACAATGCAAAGCTTGGTACCCAATGGTCCTGATGTTATTTTTTATATTTTCACAGGAGACAGTGGTTACCCTTGCACGCCCTGGCTGCTCACTCCTTATTTGGTTCCCACACCAGGGCCACAAAGTCAGTATAATTCCGCACTTACAGCCACCAGGCAGGTGGTGGAGCGATTCAGATGCCTCCACCGCTCTGGTGGTGACCTCATGTATTTGCCGGCTATGGTTTCGAACATTGTGGTCCTGTGTGGGATATTTCACAACATCGCCATAAGGAGTGGTGTCCCAATGCAACCAGAGGATGCCCTGCCTCAGGATGGCCCCCCCAAGGTTGGTCGGCGGTCAGTATGTGACATTGTTGCCAGATTTTTAGGTAATTATTTCCAGAAATTAATTTAATTGACACAATGTAGACAAGTAATATTTTAATGTACACTTTTAACTTTTTTTTGCTTTTGCTTTTGTTTTATTCCATAAAATTACCATAAAAAACGATGCATACTACCTGATCAACAAAAATGACTTCATGTGGACACACTGGATATAACTTCGGGAACAATGATTTCTTCTCCTCATTTATGGATTCATGTTGGCATGCTACTTCTTCAAACAGTTCCTGATTCTTGATTTAATTTTGGGGTTGTTTGGACTTTTGTGTGTGTTTTCAATGTGTGAATTGATTGTGACAATTCACTTGGTGTTTATTATTTGTGTGCATTAATTTTTTTTTTTACGTTAAACAAACATTTCTTTGGTAAATTACAAGCAAGTGTAACCTGGTCCAAAAAATGCAAACTTGCTTAATGGCTAATCCTGTAATTTCTTAAATTGTAAACATTTTTACCCTGCTTTGTGGCTAAAAACAAACACCAAAGGTATTATGGTGAATCAGTATGTTTTCTAATCTAGGCCTAAGCAGGTTTGTTTTAATTTTTACATTACCCCCAAAAAAGAAAACACTATTTTTGCCGTTAATTTTACAAACCTATTGGTATTGTTAGGTGTTTAATGTGCCAGCTTACATACTTACTTGAGCTTTCTACAATCAAATTTACATTTCTTAAAAACTCAGGGTAAAAGAGTAGACTTATGTAAGGTTCAACAATCTAAGATTTACAGACAAGGAATGAGACTTAAATTAATCAAAATAAATTTTATTTTTTTACAAATTTTTTGGGCTAAATCAAACAAATTAGTGGTGCAGGAGCGCCAAAATATGGTCCAATGCCACAAGCATGGCAACGACATGGCCCCTCAGAAACACCTAGCCAGCAGAAATTTCAGCGTTACGCCTCTGGTCCTCTGTGGATTAAAAAAATGTGCGGATTACTAAAATGACACCTTAATTTAGATGGTAAAAAAACAATTAAAAATCAGACTATACAAAAAAACAAAAAAAAAAACATGACCAAAACAAAAGGAAGGCAAAACGAAAAGATTAAAAAAAAAATGGACAAAAAATAAGAAACAAAATAAAAAAAACTAGATTTACAACTACGCAAAAATACGTAATTTGTTGGTACCGTAAACAAGAAAGACACAAGTATGAGTGTTTGGACATGTGTCATATGTTTAAGGGGAAAACATCCTGGACATTGTTTCACAAAGATATATATTAAAAACATTAGAAATACTTTACAATTTTGAACTGCACAGGCAAAAGGACATCAACCAAAATTAAAATAATGAAAAAACAACCATAGTTTAAAAGGGAAACATACAGGTCAAAATGCTGACTGGGCCTGGAGCCAGTGGATCACGGATGGAGGAGGGGTAATTTGGGAGGAAGTTGAGGGTGAGGAAAAGAGAGGGGGGGTGGAAGGGAGGGTGAAGTCGGAGGGATGATAATCTGAGGAGAGGGAGGGGACTCACGGTCGGCCAGGTCTGGGGTGGAGGGGGAATTTGGGGAAGAGTGGGCAGAGGATGTTTGGATGGGAGTGGGGGATAGCGGACGAGCCTGACGTCTGCGCCATCGTAGTCTGCACTCAGCCCCTAAATGATGTTGAAAAAATTATTTTTATTCAAATTTTCATTTTTAGTGCAAAAATTTTAGACCCCCCCCCCCAAAAAAAGGGCTATACTGTAAACATGCACACGCAGGTAGGTCCAAAATAAGGAAACAGGGCTATACGGTAAACATGCACACGCAGGTAGGTCCAAAATAAAGAAACAGGGCTGTACGGTAAACATGCACACGCAGGTATGCTTAAATTTAAAAAAAAAAAAAAAAACACTTACTTTGATGTATCTGCAGACGCAAATTGGCCAACAGGCGTGGGGATCTGCGCCTCAGATCCGACCACCTGCGTTCCAGTTGTCCGATATTTCGGCGATAGCCGATGGAACGCAGGCGGCGGCGCACCACTGCGTAGGCCATACGCTTGCGGAGGTTGGTGATGGGGGGCGGATGTTCGGTGATTCTCTGGTCCATCACCTCAGTGAGGACCAGGAGGTCACGCATACAAAAAGCTGAGGCTCTCATGATGGCAATGAGTTTTTTTACACAAAACAGTTTTAATAAAGGTCCTAGAAAAATTTTGATTGGCTAATGTACTTTGTAAATTAACAGGAACCATTCTATTGGTTATTGTATGAGTCATGTGCCCTACACCCTCACAAATATAATGTGAGTTATGATAGGCTTGATGCAGTGACATGCGTAAGCTAATTTAAATATAAAAAATAAAGTTGTAAAATCGGCCTATAAAAAAAACGCAAAACAATAGTAGCATTCAAACAAACCTTTAATTTTGAACAACCATCCTCTTGGTCCAACCATACGTATTCTGCGGAAGCAATGACACACACTAACAATAATAAAGTTTATTGACATTGAAAAAAAAAACGGATTGCAAACATGTGAATAACAATTAAGCTAATTAATATAGTGATAGTAGAATGTTTGCTGAATGAAATAGCAGGCAATCGAAAACTGACAGGGCCACTTCCGGAATTGACTTGTGCGAGCGTTCCCTGCAACCAAAGAGGAGACGGACGGTCGCTATTTTGAACGTTCGCTAGCTAGAGGAGGGGTTGGGAGAATATGGGGCGGAAGATTAGCTGCGAGCGAACATACGAGCGAGCGCTTGAATTTAAATTTTTTCGCTCGTACGGCGGACGAGCGAACGACCACTTGCGTCTAGGTCTGAATCAGGGCCTCTGAATCAGACCCTTGGTTCAGAACCCTTGGACACCCCTCCCCCCCCCCCCTAATGACTAATTAGGCAAAAATAAATAGAAACAATTAATTTCCCCTAAAAAAGTAATGTAATTTTTAGGGCAAACAAGGAAAAAGTGTTTGAAAATGGGTATAAAGTACTGGGTCTGGTATTTTGGGTTGCTGTATGGATGGGACGGGTGTTTTTAGGATTGCAGGTGGCTGCAGGAGGTGGGTTTTTTTACACTTTTTTATACTCTACTTTATAGACACAAAAATATACTTGTACCCCGAATTTAACTACAACAATTATTTTTCACAAAAGTAATTGCTTTTTATTATTTATCCACACTTATGCAAATATGCATATAACAGCCCTTTGACTCGATTTAAGAACCCGAAAAACTTTTATTAGGTCTATTAATACACTTCTATAATTATTCCCAGGGTCAGTTAGGCTTTTTAGGGGGAACAGACTGATTTCCCAAAATAAGCTGTCCTTTTTCGCTAGTTTCACCTTTCGTTGCATTCGCACCTCATTGTGAAAGTATGCGATAACTTCGCGTACAAATAAGCGAATGAGGCGAAAAGATTGCAGCGGCGATAACATTTCGCTGGCCGCAACTTTTTGCCTCTAATTGAATCCGCCCATGGTGATGTAGAGCTGCTCTGCGTCTCGTAGTTATCATATACTAATTTAAAACATGTAACAATTCTCACCCAGAATTGACAAGACATCGGGCGGGTCCTTTTACTGGGTAAGGGTTTGGCCACTGAAAGTGGTGTAGTGCTGCCCCATTGTGGACCATAGTTCCCCCATGTGCAGTGGACTGTATAGTTTTGCCTCCCATGAGAGTGTACTTTATAACAGCCCCCTTCCTCTAGCACCCCTGTTCCATCAACAAAAAAATGTTTTCGCTTTCTGTATATAAAACTTTGCCGACCAGTAATTTTGTGCCAACCAGAGGGAAATGTTTCTAAATCAGGCACAGTCTGATTTTATTGTATTACCTTTTAGAAATAAGTGTACTTATGAGTTCAGCACCCCTATTGCAAAAATCAGGATAGTCCTAAGAAATCCAGATAGTTCAGAGATTTATTTGGTGCAGGGTGTGTGATATCAGATGTTCTAAATACGATTCAGGGCCTGATTCAGACCCGTACGCCAAGCCGTGAACGCACGCTATGGCCGATAATCGCACGTTTGCGCGTGCGTATGCATCAATATGCGAATGCGCGAGTCACTCCCTGCGCTCGTAGTACACAGACTGGACGCTAATTTGAGTGATAACGCAGTTTGTGGGTGGCAACAAAGGAAGGCGCTTGTGAACGGGGGAGTGGATGTGCAAACGCAGGCGTGTCTGGGCGTCTAAACGGCGTTTTATGGGTGTGCATAATTAGCAAAGAAGCTTGATTGTACACCTCACTTGGTTGAATTTTAGACAGCACTAATTGCAGTGCTTGCGGTGGTGTAGGGTCTACCTCAAGCGCTGCGTGCAGTTTTGATGGCTCTCGATGTAACTGATTAATCACACACTTCCTGGAGATGACTACTGAACTGTGATACATTAATTCTTCCCTGTTTAATACAATAATTTAATTACCGATCTTGGTCCAGGCATAATTAATGTTGTAAAGGCTGTGCTCTATAGTTGAATTAATTATACTGACCATTCAAATATTGTGCTGTATGTAATTAAATACAAGATAAATAGACAGGGGTATGAACTGCTTAGAATGCTTGTATGCAGACCCCAAGGGTTAAAAACCTTTGTACAATTGGACCTACGAACTTCTATACCTCTCAACTGTCTTGATTAGGAGACTGTCCTGTGTTCCAATGTTCATCGCTTGTGTCCCATGTGCTGTAACTGTTTCCATTGCCACGGGGAAGAGTAGGTGGTTAAGGGGTGATCTAGAATTTCAGAATCATTTGTCAAATCTTCTCAGGGGCGCCAAGAGGGGAGGGGGAGCGGGTACTAATTACCTGGGCCCGGGCTTGCTAGAGGGGCCCGGTGGGGACCCGGGTCCGACGCTGTTCCCCCCTCCCTCTGTGGGGCGGAGTGATCACACTGATTGCGCTACCCCCTGGATTTGCGCCGGACTGCGGGGCTCACATTGACCCCTTTGTGGCGCTGCAAAAATTTTTCTGTTTTTCCCCTGAGGGAGCATGGCCACGCCTCCCTAGAAAAGACCATGCCCCTTCACCCAGGACGGATTTCTGTGATCACCAATATCTGTGATCCCAACCCCTGCTTTAGATGTCTCTGTTTACAGCAAAGGGAGGTCTATGGGCCTCACAGGAGTCTGCCGGCACCCTCCTCCTCCACCCGCACAGTGCTGCATGGGATAGATCGTCGATCCTTCAGATCATTTGAACTTGCAGAATGATCTGGAGGAGCAATGGACGACCCCACGGGAGGGCGCAGTGGGCAATATCATGCCCACACACGGAACGATATAGCGGCGATATCGTTCAAAACCGTCGGATCGCCCACTATATTGCTTCGTGTGTGGGGGCCTTTAAACTAGGAATGCTAAAAATGGGAACATTACAATATGCATATTATAGAAGTCCAAATAATAGGTTTCAGATGTCATGGACATTGTGTCTACAGAACATGCCATTTAGTTTTCCATGTGCATACCTTCTCCAACTGATAAGCCCATCTCAGCATTTTGTGTTGTCTAATCAAATAAAAAATCTTCAGATTGTTCTACTGGACCTAGGGGGTGATTCACAGTTCTACGCTTAGCAGTAACCGCCACGACTGGTAAATTATGCTAATGCAGCAGCATCTGGTGTAAGTAGAAGCTTTCTGAGTGCTTGTGTGATCTGATGTTGCGTCTGGGGATGCATCCATTGGACCACTTGCAAGACCATCGGCCATCTGAGAAATCCTCAGGGTACACAGGTGGCGGTCTCAGAACCGTAGCCGGGGCCAATCTATCTGCCTTGGAAGACGCACTACCATAAAACTAGGGTGATACGCCTATGTTTTCCATAATGCTGCCTAGCACCACCCCCTTACTGCCCCCAAACACCCGCAGCCTGTCAATCAGGCTGCAGCTGAGGGGGCACTGCATGTGACCACACAGGACCCATTCTGCTCATGCGGAATTCTACGTAAACTCTCGGATTTGCATACTAGTCTGAATCAGGCCCTATTCCATAGAGATTCGGATGGTATTGTTCCGGGATGTGAGGCAAAGACAATGCTACTATAGTAACCAACTTGCTTCATTGTGCTAACTGTGATGCAGTCTTTAGGTCAACAATAACAATGTTGACATTTATGGTTCCGATATTGTTAAAATGTTGACAGGCGATATGTCAGCATTCTCAGAATGTCAGCATGTTCAAAATGTTGAAAACTGAGATCCCGATACTCCCAGAATTTAGACATTTCGGTTAGGCTGCGGGATGGGTTGATGCTGAAAATACATGTGACATAGTTGATTGGTCTTTCACTCGAGGTCTGCTGACATGCATGAGACTGAGTACTATATGGGGATGCAGTCAGGAAGCCAACGGTTGAAATTCCAAACACCGGCTTCCCGACTGTATAATCCCAGCAGGGGTCTAATGATAGGCGTCAAAATCCCGATGCCTATCATTATCCCTATGCCGAGAGCCCGATGCCCGGCATACCAAATGAAGGTAAGCCGGGCGGCGGGCGCGGACAGTCGTGGGGAAGCAATCGGGAAGCCGACTGCCTAAATACCGGCAGCCGGCTTCCCAACTGTCATATCCCGGCAAGGGTGAAATGCCGGGCGTCTAGATGTAGATGCCCGCATTTCCCCAATGCCGGGAGACCGGCGCTCAGCATCCCGATCGTAGTGATGCCGGGCGCCGCGAGCGGACAGCCGTGGGGGGGGAGGGTTAGGTTTAGGGCTCCCGGGGGGAACTTGGGGTTAGGCACCCCCCCGGGAGGGTTAGGGTTAGGCTAGGGGGATGGAGGGTTAGGGTTAGGCACCCCCGGGGGGGACTTAGGGTTAGGCACCCCCCGGGGGACTTAGGTTTAGGCAGCGGGGAAGGGGGTGGTTAGGGTTAGGCACTTAGAGGTGGGATTAGGTTTAGGCACTTGGGGGGAAGTTAGGGTTAGGCACCCCTAAGGAGGGTTAGGGTTAGATACTTACCTATCCACGATCGGGATTTCCAGCGCTGTCGGGCTTCCGCTGCTTCTAACTCTGCTCTTGTCGGGCTGCCGCTGACGGGAATCGAACCACCGGCCTTTCATACCCATTCCCAGTCGTGGGGAGGGCTGGTTAGGTTAGGGGCTCCCAGGGGGACTTAGGGTTAGACACCCCTCTGGGATAGGGTTAGGCTAGGGGTAGGGGGTGTTAGGGTTAGGCACCCCCAGGGGGAGGTTAGGGTTAGGCACCCCCCGGGAGGGTTAGGTTTAGGCTGTGGGGAGGGGGGGTTAGGATCAGGCACTTACAGGAGAGGTTAGGGTTAGGCACGGTGGGGAGGTTAGGGTTAGGCACCCCTAAGGGAGGGTTAGTAATAGTAAAAATACTCACCTGTCGGGATCTTCTATTGCTGGTTTTCCGTCGTCAGGATTTGAACCGATCCCTCTATATGGGCATGATGCTGAGTGGTACACAATTCTGAATGTGAACAGATTGAGCAATTTTTAGCAAATTGTCAAACTGCATTCTCATCTTATAGCACTTACATCTCAGTAACTAAACTCCCTAACATCTGATAAATGCCCAACCCCTCCCCAAGCAAGGCAATAACCATAACTATAATAAAATAATGACACAGAGACATATGTAAGGGGAAAAAAAGATCAGATTTATGTGGATGGAGCCCTCCCTATTGTTCTCACATCCACACCCCCAGGACCCTTTATATGGCTTTTACTTTAAGCCCAAAACTCCAACAAACACAAGCACAGACATTTTCTGGGGGTTTCAAAACATGTGTCAAGAATCTGGGACACACATATATGCCATCCAGCACTTTTCCAGTGCTTCTATCACAATAGATGTGTCAGACTATGAATGCTGGGAGATGTGCGCATTGGGACTTGCAATCGCAGGAAGCAGCCGTAGTTGTGGCCTTGTTATGTGCAACTCAGAATCAGGCCATATATCTGCAAATGATTATGGAGTTTTATAGAAACCCTTCAGCTACATTTAGAATGAATTGGTTGCTTTCACACACCTTCCATTTATCAAATGACACGGAATGAGGCTATTTACGGTCATCCTTGATTATGTAGCTTTCCATGGAGGCCTTGGCGAGGGCTATCAGAGTGAGTCTGTATATTAATAGGGATGTGCGCCAACCCCCGTGTTTTGGTTTTGGATCTGTATCTCCTCGTGTTTTGGATCTGGATTTCATTTAGCGAAAACTGCCCTTGCGTGTTTTGGTTTTGGAGCTGTATTTTTTTGTAAAAAATTTATAAAAACTGCTAAAATCACATAATTTGTTTTTTTTTGTTCCTACAGTATTATTAACCTCAATAACATTAATTTCCACTCATTTCCAGTCAATTTTAATCACCTCACAGCTTACAATAATGTTTTCATCCAGTTTAGGCCCAAAATATGCACCAAGCTAGCTGGCGGACTAAGCTAAGCGGCAGCAGTTGGCGGCACAAACACGTGGCAGTTCAACTTCCAACGTGGCACATAAGGAAACATATGTTTTCATTAATCAAGAGGCCAGAGGGAGTTGGAGTATGTATGTAGTTGAAGGCGGGCACAGGAAGGGCTGATTGGTAGTAAATTTAATTTCATGTTTTGATTCCGAAGCAAATTTAAGAGGGAGGAGGGGAGAGCATCAGTGAAAAATATGTCCCATGTTTTGCCCACAAAATCAACTTGGTGGTTCAGAATATATTTTTTTTAATTAAAGGAGCATGCAGGAGATGCTGTCTGTGGCCATAAACATTTCTGAACATTTTTGGCATTCAGAAACTGCATGTCAAAGATTGCAGCAGCAGTGGCAGTTCAACTTCCAACATGGCACATCAGGAAACAAATGTATTTATTATTCAAGAGGCCTGAGGGAGTTGGAGTATGTATGTAGTTGAAGGCAGGGAAAGGAAGATTTGATTAGTAGTAAATTTAATTACATTTTTTGATTCTGAAGCAAATTCATGAGGAAGGAGGGGAGGGGAGGAGGGAAGGCATTTACAAAAAATATTTCAATCATTCACATCAATCCTTGCCCCAGAAGGATCACAGAGTGCTATGCCTGCTGCTGCTGGGAGTGGATTTTCATCCCAGAAGGGCACCAGGAAGACTACTAGTAGTACTTTAAAAAAAATTGACTGTTAAACAATCCTTTGCAAGAGGGAGCAAGTATGACAGCAGTCACCCAGTTGCATAACTGATCACTGAAGCCATAACATCTATGCTGGTATTAGATGTGCGTCCAATATCTGCCAATAATGCAGTGGGTTTTAGACAGTTAATTAAGGTCCTGTGTCCCCATTACCAAATCCCATCAAGATTCCACTTCACTAGAAAAGCAATTCCCAACCTGTACAGAGACATTAAAAAACTTAATTAGTGGCCTCCAAAATACCGTTGTACCCACTGTCCACTTCACTACAGACATGTGGACAAGCTGAACAGAGCAAGATTTATGATATAAGGTTTAAGTCATACATTGTGTTCTTCTTCCCAATGGACACAGAGCCTGATTCAGACCTACTCGCAAGCGCTATGCGCTCGCAAAGTGGGTTGATGGCTGGGCAGTGCACACGCGCTGCGTGCGCACTGCGCATGTGCTAGCCCCGGAGCAAGAGAGAAATTCTCTCACTCCGGGGCTCACTACAAATGGGGCAGCTGTCGATGTTGATCGACAGCTTGCCCCATTTTGTAGGCGGGGAGGGGGGGTGGCTGGCCAAATGGAGGTGTTCCCGAAGAAACACCTGCCATTTGGGGGTGGCCCTATTGACATCACAAGTGATGTCAGTAGTGAGCTTCTGGCTCTATTAGAGCCAGAAGCTCACTGGGGCTTGCGGCAGATGAGACCCTACCACAAAGGTCTCGTCACAAGCCTTGTGGTCGCTACCATCACCTGGCCGTTTGCTAAAGCTGTGGGTGGTCACCCACAGCTTAGCAAGTGGCCAGAAGGCCGGCTTAACAAAAAAAGCGCCCGTCCTGATTCAGAGCAAGCACTCGCTTTTTGCGAGTGGCTCTGAATCAGGCCCACAGATCTGAAGAGATGCATAGAGTTGTTGGTAGGGAAATTGTCAGCTCAAGTGGCACGTGATGCAGCAATGGCTTCTCTTTCAGTTTCTCCAGCAAGTGCATCTGCCGAGAAAACTAAACTTTCCCAAAAGACCCACTGGAAATGCAGATGAGTCAACACAAAACACAAAAACTTTTTGGATGGATGCGCTGCAGATGATGTAACAGGGAGGAGATTCCTAGATGGTTAAGGTTCCTATATCTACTTACTCTGGTTTTACAAAGGGAACAGATGACTTGACAATTGTTGTCAGGATTTGGCTAGAAATAATTCCACAAATAAAAAGTGGATTTTTTTGTCTTGTGCCCAGGCATGACAATGGGCTTTTCCGTATCATGGGCAATAACAATTTCTTCCACTGGTGCCTAATTTACACAAACAACATCCTCATCAACAACATCCTTATTAGCGTCAGCTACATAAATATCCTGCTCATCCTTGTGCACTTCCACAGAAGCATCCTCAATTTCTATGTCAGCATGTTCACGTGTGCTTACATCATCATAAGAGGCAGAACCACCAGTCATAAATAAAGGCCAAGGCCTTAGACTTTCCTTGTCACTTCATGTGGTGAAAGGCATATTGACAATTTTATGTCTTTCTGCAGCTAACTTTCCCTTTGATGTTTTTTTCTTTACCATTGTAAAAGATTGGTTCTTGATTTTAGATGCCCTGACTTAAGCCCTGTATGCCCTTGGGCATTGGCTTTAGTAGATGATGTAGATGGACTAGTATCGTCATGACTGGTGGCACTGGCAGCAGCTCCAGCCCTAGTATGTGGTTCCTGCTCTGCTCTCAACTGATCGTTCTCCATATCAACATACACGAATGAAGTGGGGTACAGCACACACATCAATTTGTACCAATTTTAAATATTACACTTCGGTATCAATGACCTACAGTGTCACAAGATTTTTTATGAATAAGGAAAGAATAATACTGTGCTAAAACTTAGGGCCTGATTCAGAGATTGACGCTCTCAAAGACCGCTCGCTCTGAATCAGGGTGTTTCGTTTTTTTTTGTTCGGCCTCCTGGCCGCTCGCATAGCTGGGGGTGGCCACCCACAGCTATAGCGAGCGGCCAGGTTGATGGTCGCGATGGTCAAGACCATCACAACCATCGGGCTTGCAACGAGACCCTTGTGGTAGGTTCTCATGGCCGCAAGCCCCAGAGAGCTTTTGGCTCTAACAGAGATGGAAAAGCTCTCCCACTGACATCACTGGTGATGTCAGTGGTGCTGCCCCCAAATGGCAAGCGTTCCATTGGGAAAGCCTCCATTTGGCCGGCCACCCCCCCGGCCCGCCCACCAAACAGGGCGAGCTGTCACTCACCATCGACAGCTCGCCCCCTTTGGTGCGAGACCCTGAGCGACGGAGCACCTGTCGCTAGCCGGGTCTCGCGCATGCACACGAAGGAGCCGGCTCTTACACTTACAGTGATGTCATTATGTTTTATATATAACGCATGTTATTTAGCACTTTGTTGTGGTCTTGTAGTCAGCGTGTAGACTAATCATTTATTCACAATTGAGGAAAGAAGTGAAAAGTTGAATATTAGACTGCGCTACCACTTACAGTGTCACAATATTATTTATGAATAAGAATAACACGCTGCGCTACGACTTATAGTGTCACAATAGTAGACAATAATCTGCGGTCTGGCCGGCAGTATCACCAAACAATAATAGCGCAGCTAAGTTGCTAACGCACACACACAAAAAAATTACTTTTTTTTTGACACTGGGGAAGAGCACCAATGAATGAGGCAGCAGCCCCTTGATGAACAACACAGACAGCACCCCTTCTTTATGGACAACAAAGCACCCCTGTCGAATGCGGACAGACCACCTGCGGCACTGTCAACATACAACAATAGTGCAGCTAATGCGCACACACACACAAATACACTGGGGAAGAGCACCCTTAATTGACAGAGTACCCCCCCCCTTGGACAACACAGCACCCCTTTATGGACTGCAGCCCTAGCCTGATGGACAGGACAACAACAGAACAGCAGCCACAGGTAAGTGACAGGACAAGTGACAAAGTAGTTGCAGCACCCACTGAAGGAATCCCCCTTTACATACTGCAGCCTAATCCCCTTTATGGACAACACAGCAGCAGCCTTCAGCCCAAGACCCCAACTGGACACACACTCTGAGTGACTAACAGTGACTGACTGCGTCTGCTAGCTTCTCTCTGTACAGCCGGAGTGAAAATGGCGCTGATCGCTGGGACCTTTATATAATCCAAAACCTGCGAGAATCCGACAGCGCCTAGATGACGCGTTTTTCCTCATTTTCGGATCCAAGTCAGGCGGGAAAACTCGAGCTGGACTCGAATCTTGCCTCGAACACGAAGTTCGGGTGGGTCCGGTTCTTGGAGAACTGGACCCGCTGAACTATAGATATTAACGGTATCAGAGTCGGCGAGGGAGCACAAATTTGCACTGTTTGAAGATAACTTACTTGCCACAATTATCAATCTCCCTCCCAAACCTGGCAATGACATTACAGAAATTTGGAAGTTTCTCAAATTAATGATATATGATTCTAAGGGGTTTATGTATCAAGCACTGAAAAGCGTGGAGAAGTGGACCAGTGGAGAAGTTGCCCATAGCAACCAAACAGCTCCTTCGTATTATTTTATAGACTGTATTTGATAAATGCTACTTCAAAGCTGATTGGTTGCTATGGGCAACTTCCACTGGTCCACTTCTCCAGGTTTTTCACTGCTTGATAAACCCCTAAATCAGTGACTCGTAACCTAATGACTTCAGGTGAAATCTCAAATGGACTAAAGGCAACATTTACTTCACACCAATCATATTCGTTATTTTAAAATATTTCTAGCCAAGGAAAATCAGATTTAATTTACTTAAATTTTATTCTGATTATTTTTAAGACCACATTACAACCGAAGACTAGCTTGGGTAGAGAACATAAATTTCATTAAAATGAGCCCCCTAAACAAAATCCTCTAACTGCTGCTAACATGACCAGTAGACATCACTATATTATTTTTTAAAGACTCCCAGAATACAACCAGAGGGGTAAATGCGAATTGTAGGTATCTGTGACTTTCTGGCAAGTCACTCACTTTGCGAATAAATTATCTCTGGGACCGTCGTCATTATCCAATACCTGCATGTGGGCAGTGTGGCTTTGGCGCATGACAGTAACAAAAAATCCCTCCACTGCGTCCGACACCAACATTGCGTAAATCAGGCCCTAGGCCCAATCTCTAAATCAGGTCCTAGTGTCTGACATTTGCGAGGCGTGATTGACTGATAGAAATCAAAAGAACCTCATGCTTAAATAATTCCATAGATGTCGCAAATTTTCCTGACATTTCCCCCTTAAGACAAGGTTTATTATTATCTATACTTACATTAAATTTAAATGGTTGTGTCTGTAGATAGCTTTTTTTTTTTGAGAAATGTGCTTCTTGGGACTGTTTATGAACTATGGAGACAAAAAAAATTCAGAATTTTTGTTTGTCTGTCTGCTCGTTCCGGCATAACACAAAAACTACGGGATGAATTTGGATTGCTTTTTCAATATTGTGTAGCTCAGTCACCTAGAAGGAAACTGAGGTATGTATTATCTCAATGTGACATCAGGGAGAGGAGCAATAAAGGACAAATCACAATCTTGACATTTGGCCTGTGCAGTGTGCAGACTCCTCGGCCAAAACTGACTAGATGTATATAAATATAATTTTTTGGGGGGTCAAATATACTTTTAAGGACTGTTTACGAACTATGGAGACAACATTTGGGCAACTTCTCCACTGGTCCACTTCTCCAGGTTTTTCACTGCTTGATAAACCCCTAAATCAGTGACTCGTAACCTCACGACTTCAGGTGAAATCTCAAATGGACTAAAGTCAACATTTACTTCACACCAATCATATTCGTTATTTTAAAATATTTCTAGCCAAGGAAAATTCAGATTTAATTTACTTAAATTTTATTCTGATTATTTCTAAGACCACATTACAACCGAAGACTAGTTTGGGTAGAGAACATAAATTTCATTAAAATGAGCCCCCTAAACAAAATCCTCTAACTGCTACTAACATGACCAGTACACATCACTATATTATTTTTTAAAGACTCCCAGAATACAGCCAGAGGGGTAAATGCGAATTGTAGGTATCGGTGACTTTCTGGCAAGTCACTCACTTTACGAATAAATTCTCCCTGGGACCGTCATCGTTATCCAATACCTGCATGTGGGCAGTGTGGCTTTGGCGCATGACAGTAACAAAAAATCCCTCCACTGCGTCCGACACCGACATTGCGTAAATCAGGCCCTAGGCCCAATCTCTAAATCAGGTCCTAGTGTCTGACATTTGCGAGGCGTGATTGACTGATAGAAAACAAAAGAACCTCATGCTTAAATAATTCCATAGATGTCGCATATTTTCCTGACACTTTCCCCTTAAGACAAGGTTTATTATTATATATACTTACATTTAATTTAAATGGTTGTGTCTGTAGATAGCTTTTTTTTTTGAGAAATGTGGTTCTTGGGACTGTGTATGAACTGTGGAGACAAAAAAATTCAGAATTTTTGTTTGTCTGTCTGCTCGTTCCGGCATAACACAAAAACTACGGGATGAATTTGGATTGCTTTTTCAATATTGTATAGCTCAGTTACCTAGAAGGAAACTGAGGTATGTATTATCTCAATGTGACATCAGGGAGAGGAGCAATAAAGGACAAATCAAAATCTTGACATTTGGCCTGTGCAGTGTGCAGACTCCTCGGCCAAAACTGACTAGATGTAAATAAATATAATTTTTTGGGGGGTCAAATATACTTTTAAGGACTGTTTACGAACCATGGAGACATTTTTTTTATCAGAATTTGCACAGGTTCCTCAAGTCCAAAATGACTATATGTATATAAATATATACAATACCAGTCAAAATTTTGGACACACCTTCTCATTCAATAGTTTTTGTTTATTTTAATTATTTTCAACATAGTAGATTAATACTGAAGACATCAAAACTATGAAAGAACACATATGGAATTATGTTGTAAACAAAAAAATGTTAAACCAAAATATTTAACACATAGATTCCTCAAAGTAGCCCCCTTTTGCTTGGATGACAGCTTTGCACACTCTTGGCATTCTCTCGATCAGCTTCATGAGGTAGTCTCCTGGAAAGGTTTTGAATTAACAGGTGTGCCTTGTCAAGAGTCAATCTGTGGAATTACTTGCCTTCTTAATGTGTTTGAGACCATCAGTTGTGTTGTGCTGAGGCAGGGTTAGTACACAATGGACACCACTATTTGACTACTGTTGAAATCCGTATTATGGCACCAACCACTCAACTCAGTAAAGAAAAACGACAGTCCATCATTACTTTAAGACATGAAGGTCAGTCGATACGGAAAATTTCAAGAACTTTGAATGTATCCTCAAGTGCGGTTGCAAAAACCATCAAACGCTATGATGAAACTGGCTTCCATGAGGACCGCCCCAGGAAAGGAAGACAAAGAGTTACCTCTGCTGCAGAGGATAAGTTCATTAGAGTTACCAGCCTCAGAAACCGCTACTTAACAGCACCTCAGATGAGCGACCACATAAAGTCTTCACAGAGTTCAAGTAGCAGACAAATCTCAACATCAACAGTTCAGAGGAGACTGCGTGAATTAGGCAATGACTCCAAACACACCTCCAGGCTATGTAAGGGCTACTTGACCAAGAAGGAAAGTGATGGAGAGCTGCGTCAGATGACCTGGCCTCCACAATCACCCGACCTAAACCCAATTGAGCTGGTTTGGGTTGAGTTGGACCACAGAGTGAAGGAAAAGCAGCCAACAAGTGCTCAGCACCTCTGGGAACTCCATCAAGACTGTTGGAAAACCATTCCAGGAGACTACCTCATGAAGCTGATTGAGAGAATTGCCAAGATTGTGCAAAGCTGTCATCCCAGCAAAAGGGGGCTACTTTGAGGAATCTAAAATATAAAACATATTTTGATTTGTTTAACACTGTTTTTTTACAACATAATTCCATATGTGTTCTTTCATAGGTTTGATGTCTTCAGTATTAATCTACTATGTTGAAAATAATTTAAATAAACAAAAACCATTGAATGAAAAGGTGTATCCAAACTTTTGAGTGGTACTGTACATATAATACACACCCTGAACGTAACAGTTATATATGTATGCACTATGCATATATAAATACATTGATATACTGTATATCTCAAGATCTAATTTGCAGGAAAATCCAAATATATATTAAGCACTAATCAGGCAGCTTATCTTGACTCATGCAGTATACATGTCAATCAGTAGATGGTGCACCAAGACAAATACTACATATTATACAGTCACTGCTCATGTTACTTGCAACCTTTCACTGTTACTGTAGGTTAAGTATCAATGGATTTGGGATATACAGTTTCTTAAAGTCACTGCTCTACCGAAGAATCTAATTGAGGCAAAGATTCTAACGGGATCTGGCGCAGGTGAGACTGTATATATACCACATATCCCCCTTATCCCCAACAATTTTCCTTTTCAATTCAATTATCTGTAGTTTCCTGTAAGCGTCTGCTACGCTATGATGATCAACAAGTCGCAGGGACAAACGCTCAGGGTTGCAGGCGCAGAGCTCAGGACCAGCTGCTGTGTTAATCCTTGAAGGAAAAATTGCAAATATTATTTACAAAGACATATTATAATCAATGTCTACAATATAAAATATACATCACTATATTAGATGACACTACTGTCTTTTAAAATTAGTGCTGTTAAGCAGACAGACATCCATGCAAGGAAAGCTGTAGGCAATCGCTAGTGTTTATTATTATTATTTATTTATATGGCACCACAAGGGGTCCACAGCACATGTGCATATTAAGAAAGCAGGGGACCAGTGTGCAGTCTCTCTAGCCCCTTCCTCTCTATCTGCCACTGCGGTGCAAGTGAGCTCGAGTATACTCTGATGCTGTGCTAGAGTCTACTGTTCATGTCTTCAGGAAAATTACGCTGCGCCAATTTTCCAGCCGATTTTTCTACTGTGCATGGGCAAAATGCCAGGAATATGGATGCAATGCCATTCACTCGGTTATTTGTGCAGCGCTGATGCGGGACTCTGGAGAGGTAAGTATTCAAAAAATTAGTGCAGGGTGTGCGGTGTGGGCCCTCTGGACCACGCACCCTACACCCTTTAAAGATAGGCCACTGCCGCAGCGCCTTACGGAATACATAAACAGTATGAAGAAAACAACACTGCAGGACATGGACAAGTTATATAAACATTGCTGCATCGGCAGTCATAGTACCCGTATAGCATCAGGTTTACTAATATCAGACAAAGGCATATGTAGAATATGAAACAAATAAAAATATAGTCGGACGCTATGTCGATGGCTATGATGATAGTCACACAAGCGGGCATTGTTTTTTCTTCGGCACATGCATCTGAGTCGCACCGATCATGAATCCAGATGTATGTACAGAGGGCCTGATTCAGACCTGGTCGCAAGCGCTGAGCACTTGCAACCATGTCGATGGTGGCCCAGAGTGCATGCGCGAGACTCGGATAGCGACGGGCAAGCCGTCGCTCTGGGTCTCATACCAAAGGGGGCGTGCTGTCGATGGTGAGTGACAGCACACCCCCTTTGGTGGGCGTGCCGGGGGCGTGACTTCCCAGATGGAGGTATTCCCATGGGAACGCCTACCGTCTGGGGCCGGCCCCACTGACATCACAAGTGATGTCAGTGGAAGTGCTCTCGGCTCTTTTTGAGCCGAAAGCACTCCAGGGCTTGCGGCAACGAGACCCTACCACAAGGGTCTCGTCGCAAGCCTGATGGTCTTGACCATCGTTACCATCTTCCTGCCCGCTCGCTATAGCTGTGGGTGGTCACCCACAGCTGTGCGAGCGGGCAGGAGGCCGTTAAAAAAGAAAATAGCCCGGCCCTGATTCAGAGCGAGCACTCTGTCAGAGCGTCTGGCTCTGAATCAGGGCCAGAGTCTACGATCAAATGTAGAAGCACGGTAGCAGAAATGAAAGGGGCATTCCTGGACGGTGACTGGGAGGCGTATAGATATGCCCCTGGTTATTGACCATTTGCACTATAAGGGGGAAATTTACTAAAGTGAGAGTTTTTAGAAGACAGTTTTAAAAGTGATGCAACCAATCAGATTCTAGCTATTATCTTCTAGAAGGTGCTAGTTAAATGTTAAGTAGAATCTGATTGGTTGCTATGGGCAACATCACTTTTAAAACTCTTCTAAAAACTCTCACTTTAGTAAATTTACCGCTAAGAGTTAGTAAGCTATTTACTCAGGAAACAATATACGGAGAAATAACGTTTGCTTCTTGCACAAAGCTACATCACTTCCCTTTTCAATGTGTAACATCTTTCCCTTTGGCGCACTTCACTTGGTCATAGAGGATGAAGTGGCGGTCTGCTCATGCCCACAAATACCACTGACCACGTCTTATCACAGCTCGTTAGAGCATTAGTTCCTGTTATGATTCTCACTTTATTCTTATCTTCTCCTCTTTCATGTTGCCGGACACAAATGTAGAATATGATAATACCACAGTTTACTTAAAATATTCACTGTAACATGAGGTCCCTTTTGAGTGAGAGGTATTTTACAGAGCATTTCCTCAGAGTAATCTTTACTTAAAGACATACATAAATGTTCTTCAGCAAAGAATTCGGTCCCCACACGGCAGGCTGCAGGTTTCAATGTTTTAATCAAAATATGAACAAAAATTTGATGTTGGCATCTACAGATGTACGAAGCTGTACTTTAGTGTCTATGGACGCTAACAGTGGGTATCTCAGCCCTTGTTCAAAGGTCTCAAAGGGAAATGGGGGAGAATCCTGATGGGCATATATGGGTTATAAGGGGCACGTAGAGCAGTGTGATGGCATATAAGGGCATCTGGTGGGGTCCAATGGCATATTATGGGTATCTGGAGTGGTCTCATGGCAACTAAGGGGCATCTGTTGGGATCTCATGGCAAATAAGTGTCATCTGGAGGGGTTTCATGGCAAATAAGGGGCACCTGGAGGGGACTGACAGTACTGTATACAGGGAGCATCTGGAGGGGTCTGATGACATGTAAGGGGCATGTGAAATGGTCTAAGGGCACTTAAGGGGTATCTGGAGGGGGCTGATGCATATATGGGACATCTGGAGGCGTCTGTTAGCAGCTAAAGGGCATATGGAGGAATGTGCTGTCATATAAGCGGCATATGGAAGAATGTGATTGCATCTAAGGGGCATGTGGGGGCAGGGGCATTTCTATAGAGGAGGGGGCCCGTGTGCAGTGTCCGACACGGGCCCCCTCCTCTCCGCCCAGCGGCCGGCAGTGCACTGAGCTGTGCGCGGCCAGCGCCGGAGTTATAGACTCTGGGCACTAGAGTGTGCCCAGAGTCTATAGTCTAAGCACAGGTAACCGGGAAAATGGGCGCGGCGGTCATTTTCCCTATACTGCGCATGTGCAAACGATGGGAAAATGGCCGCCACTGCCATTTTCCAGTCATTATACAGCGCTGGACGCCCGCGCTAACGTGGGACTCAGGAGAGGTAAGTAAGATTATGGGTGCAGGGTGTGCGGTGCGGGGCCCCCCTGGACCCAGGGGCCCGTGTTCCCCGCACACCCTGCACCCATTATAGATTCGCCCCTGTGTGGGGGGATTGATGGCATACAGGGGTATGTAGAGGGTCTGGTGGCATATAAAGAACATATGGAGGATATCTGACAATATAAAGGGTAAAGGACATATGGAGAATTTCTGACAGTATATAATGGGAATCTGGACAAGTTTGATGGTATATAAGGGGCACATGGAAGGGTTTGCTGGCATATAAATTGTATGTGGTGGGTTCTGGTGGCACAAATAGGACATATGAAGGAGTTTAACATATACAGTATATAATACTGTCAAGCAGAGATTTACACTCTGGCCCTGATTCAGAGCCGGACTCTCTGACGCTCGCTCTAAATCAGGGCCGTCCCTCCTCCATTTTGGAGCAGCCTCCTGGCCGCTCGCATAGCTGTTGGTGACCACCGAGAGCTATAGCGAGTGGCCAAAATGATGGTCGCGATGGTCAATACCATCGCGACCATTGGGCTTGCGACGAGACCCTTGCGGTAGGGTCTCGCTGCCGCAAGCCCTGGAGTGCTTTTGGCTCTATCAGAGCCAAAATCACTCCCACTGACATCACTAGTGATGTCAGTGGGGCCGGCCCCAGACGGTAGGCGTTCCCATGGGAACGCCTCCGTCTGGGCAGCCATGCCCCCGGTACGCCCACCAAAGGGGGCGTGCTGTCAATCACCATCGACAGCACGCGCCCTTTGGTGCGAGACCCATAACGACGGCTTGGCCGTCGTTATTTGGGTCTCGCGCATGCGCACGATGGAGCCGCCTCCGTCGTGCGCATGCGCACTTGGGCAACATCGACCTGCTTGCGAGCGCTCAGCGCTCGCGAGTGGGTCTGAATTAGGCCCTCTGTCTCGCATACTGGAAGCAACTTATTGCATATAAATAACAATCAGGTGTCTTTCTGAGAAACCCAATCAATACGTCTGTACAGGAATCACTCTCCTCATGTCATACATGAAACAGCAATGCCTAGAGAATTAGAAAACCCCATATATTCATTTCTACCATTTTGCCTGAATGCAAAAAAATATACAGTATAAGATACCAGCGCTACTGTAAACAATTGTAAAGTGATGGACGATTTACCATGTAAACACACATTTATTAAAAGTCAAAGATAAAATTCAACAGATAAATGACATCATAAGGCACAACCACTAATAGGGCCACTAGGGGATTTAAAAATGAATAATAAAAAGTAAAAATAGAAAATAACACACTTTTAAAGTCGATTTAACCTTAAAAAAAAGAAAGCGCTCTTCAGCTAGTAGGAATAATAATCAATTTATTTAAGCACTTATTGCGCTATCCAACATCTAAAAATGAATCACCATTGTAAATAAATCACATGTAATAACATACGTAAACTATTTATTAATAGTACAGCTACAGTATATATATTAAAAGCAATTTATCATATAAAAATTATTTATTAATACCACAACAGCATATATTAAGTTATCAATTGATTATTGGTCATATGATTTTTGACGATGTTTAGTAGGCTAATAGAATTCCATAAGTGCTGGTGCAGATGGATAAGCTGGATAGATGCACCAGGTTCCCAACGCACCCAATGGTGCACATGAATGGTCTGGATGGGTATACCAAGTATACCAAGTTTCCAAAATGCCGCAAATAAATCCAGGGTGAGTCCAATCAGGTCCAATATCAAAAAGCTCAACGCGTTTCACTAGGCTGCATCACCCAGCTTCCTCACGAAGAAGTTTTGTGCATTCCAGCCAGACATGCCAAGAGGTGAGGAATATTAATGGCTTCTACATTGATAGCAAACTACATACAAATGTACATCAAGATCACCAGTACCTGGGCCTGACCGATGTTTTTGCTGCCCTGATTTCAGTCACTGGTTATCCTCCTGCCAGCAGACCAAAATCAGACCAAAATCCAGCAGGCCAAAAACAATTGGGAGTACTTCAGGACAACTCACGACTGCTTTCACCATTTCCTGTTCAAGCATTGTAATCGTTGTAGTGGGCGTCGGGCGACTCTACATCTTCTTTTCAAAACACCTCTGCATCATTCACATCAAAATACTGTTATGGTATTGTAAAGAGATTTTCTGTTTCCCCGAGAAAGAGCATTAGCGACAGATTGCTGAATGTTATTATTTACGCTCATTACCACTGACATAAGGATGTTGTGAACACAGTGACACATTTTTTTCATTGACATATTTCATTTTATTGCAATACACTGTATAAAATGACTGAAGAGTGGGTGGAACTCTTTCTTGGCAATGTGTAAACGATAACTGGGAACACAGACAGAAGTGCTGAAAGTGACATCATAAATATGAAAATGCAAAAAATAATAATTCATTACGGATCGCAACTGCGAATACAAAAGCATTTAAGCACGCAGTTCAACTGCGATAGTATGCTAATCTATTGCGATCGCTATGCCGCCACAGCACAACATAAAGACGTACACTTTACCTTACACACATCCGTAATCCTTAGTAAGACTGCAAAACCATCAGTACCATCGCAGCCTCACGCACACTTGCACAAGCTCTGACCCTACTCAGAAATTGCCAGCTTCATCGCACGCTATGAGACCTCAGGCTGCGTATGGCATCGCAGTGGCGGCTAATTTATGCACTCCCCTGCAATGGCGTTCAAACGCACTGGCACACCCGTGTTGCCCAGACCACCTCCCCATCACCACCCACAATGGCACTTCCTGTCAATCACTCTGTGACAAGTCTGCATAGTCACTGCAATCGCAGTCCCGATCGCAGTGGCCGGTTCATGCATGCACACTGGTTACATGCTGCCTATTACCTATTTCCCTGCAGTGTGAATAGATGTCGTGCCATGCCGAACACTGTGGCACACGGGTGGGGATGGTCGTTTTAGCTTTTCACAGTATAGTGTCCCGTATTCACCTTGCACCACAGTAGCGCCCCTTATAAACACATTATGCCACGCAGTAAAGCCCGGCTTGTACACATTATACCACAAAGTAATGTAGCCCTTTACATATATGCCACACAGTAATGATGCCCCTTACACATTATGCCACACAGTAACGCGGCCCTTTTACACATTATGCCATGAATACAAGACAATACACCAGAATACTGTGAGTGTTTTCCATACAAATTGGGCATCCCTGTATATAGACAAGTATAGTTGTGGCAATTGTAATATAACACAGACATTGATCTACACAACTGAATTTGTCTGAATCCTAAACAGGTTTTAGTCTCACTCCCAGATGGAATGGTCCTAGCTTCACAGCTGGAGGTCTCCACCTTGTTTGAGAAGTGAAACTCACTGCCCATAACACATTTGCATTGCAGTTTGAAACTGTTAGTAAGGAATGAGATATGTGTGTATATGTATATATATATATATATATATATATATATATATATATATATATATATATATATATATATACAGTCAGGTCCATAAATATTGGGACATTGACAGAATTTTCAGATTTTGGCCTCTATTCACCACCACAATGGCTTTAAAATGAAACAAACAAGATGTGATTTAACTGCAGACTTTCAGATTTAATTTGAGGGTAATTACATCCAAATCAGGTGAACGGTGTAGAAATTACAACGGTTTCTATATGTGCCTCCCACTTTTTAAGGGGCCAAAAGTAATGGGACAAACTAAACAATCCTAAATCTAACTTTCACTTTTTAATACTTTGTTGCAAATCCTTTGCAGGCAATTACAGCCTGAAGTCTGGAACGCATAGACATCACCAGACACTGGGTTTCATCCCTGGTGATGCTCTGCCAGGCCTCTACTGCAAATGTCTTCAGTTCCTGCTTGTTCTTGGGGCATTTTCCATTCAGTTTTGTCTTCATCAAGTGAAATGCATGCTCAATCGGATTCGGGTCAGGGGATTGACTTGGCCATTGCATAACATTCCACTTTTTAGCCTTAAAAAACCCTTTGGCTGCTTTTGCAGTAAGCATCTGCACTGTGAAGTGCCGTCCAATGAGTTCTGAAGCATTTGACTGAATATGAATATTATATACTCAATATAATATTGCCCGAAACACTTCAGAATTAATTCTGCTGCTTTTGTCAGCAGTCACATCATCAATAAATACAAAGGAACCAGTTCCATTGGCAGCCATACATGCCCACGCCATGACACTACCACCACCATGCTTCCCTGATGAGGTGGTATGTTTTGGATTATGAGCAGTTCCTTTCCTTCTCTTCTCTTCCCATCACTCTAGTACAAGTTGATCTTTGTCTCATCTATCCATAGGATGTTGTTCCAGAACTGTAATGGCTTTTTTAGATGTTGTTTGGCAAACTGTAATCTGGTCTTCCTGTTTTTGTGGCTCACCAATGGTTTACATCTTGTGGTGAACCCTCTATATTCACTCTTGTGAAGTCTTCTCTTGATTGTTGACTTTGACACATATACATCTACCTCCTGGAGAGTGTTCTTGATTTGGCCAACTGTTGTGAAGGGGTTTTTCTTCACCAGGGAAATAATTCTTTTGTCATCCACCACAGTTGTTTTTCCGTGGTCTTCCGGGTTTTTTGGTGTTGCTGAGCTCTCCGATGCGTTCTTTCTTTTTAAGAATGTTCCAAACAGTTGATTTGGCCACACCTAATGTTTTTGCTATCTCTTTGATGGGTTTGTTTTGATTTTTCAGCCTAATGATGGCTTGCTTCACTGATAGTGACAGCTCTTTGGATCTCATATTGAGAGTTGATAGCAACTGCTTCCAAATGCAAATGTCACACCTAGAATCAACTCCAGACCTTTTACCTGCTTAATTGATAATGAAATAACGAGGGTATAGCTCACACCTGTCCATGAAATAGCTTTTGAGTTGATAGTCCCATTACTTTTGGTCCCTTAAAAAATGTGAGGCACATAGTGAAACTGTTGTAATTCCTACACCGTTCACCCGATTTGGATGTAATTACCCTCAAATTAAATCTGAAAGTCTGCAGTTAAAGCACATCTTGTTTGTTTCATTTCAAAACCATTGTGGTGGTGAATAGAGGCTAAAATCTGTAAATTCTGTCAATGTCCCAATATTTATGGACCTGACTGTATATATGTTACATCCATCATAAATAGAATCTCATGCATAAACACCGCACATTACGCACAGTAGTGAATGCACAATATCCTGCATGCGAACGCTGTTTATTAGCTGCATACGTGCACATCTGCCCCAAATCAGATAAACCTAACTAGCGTCTTTTCCCATATCCCTAATACTTACATAATGCACACTTACAGAAAAGGTTCCATAGCTATAAAGTAAAAGATCCAAGTTTTATTCATTTATTACAAATGCTGTGAAATAAAGACTATTTTGGTATCTAAGGTTTAATACGTGATAAGTAAGCCGTGTTTGATATTATACTGGTCCGCACTTTGGCCCTCATTCAGAGCCACTCGCTATTTGCGGTCGTTCGTTCTAAAACAAGGGGTGGATATTCAAATGAACCGTTCGCTGTTTGCGGTCTGTTCACGCCTCTAGGTCTGAACGAGCGAACAAAACTTGCGTTCGTTTTTTGGGAAAATACGCCCCCTGGCCGCTCGCATCCTACATCATGTCCGCTATTTATTAGATTAATCGAGTACATCGACCAGGGTATGAACTGCTCGCTATTCTTGTGGTTGGTTTTTGTTACCACAATTTTGCGAGCAGTTCTGGCTATAAAAGAACCCAGTGACGTGGTCAATGACGCTGCTGTTTTAAATATGCACACCCATAAAACGCCCGTTTTGACCTTTAAGCACGCCTGCGATCGGATCTCCACTCCCCGTTTTCAAGCACCTTCCCCTGTTACCACCCACATACGCCTCTTTCTGTCACTCAAATTATCAGGCATTCGCTATTTTGCGAGCACATGAATTTCGGCCGCACTGAGTGGTTCGCGCATGCGTATTATGATCCGTACGCATGTGCAGTTGGGCAAACATCGCTCGGAGCGAACGAGCAGCCACTTGCGTCCGGCTCTGAATCAGGGCCTTTATCCACAGCTTTCCGGTATCATGCATTCGCAACTTATGGACCGTAAAGACATAAAGAACCAAAATGTACTTTGTGGGAAAATGAAGGCAACCAGCTGTTGGAGGCTGGACTGTGGCCATTTGGATCAACCTGTTAAATGCCCTGTAACAAATGCACCCGCACTGGGAACCAATGGGATCAGCAACAAACTCCTCTATTGTGTTGTCTATTTCTGGGGGGGTATAAATATGTGTGCTCTGACCCTGGGTTTCTAGTCTGATTGCTGATTGCCGGAGGTTTCTTTCTGATGCCGGTATCTGGTCCAGAGCGCGTGCGTATGTATGACTGTATCTTGGGTCTGTATAATTCTTTGCGCTAAATTGTACTTAGATCACAGCGTGTAACTGACTGTACTTTACTTGAATAATACTTTGTGCTTTGGAACACATGTTCAAGGTCTAAAGTCTTTATTTTACTGTATGACTGCGTACGCAAATAGCGTCAATTTTAGAGGTTTATAGGCAGGGTTTAGAAGGTATAAGTAGGTGCGTATAGAGGTTGAAATACAGTATCCTTAGTTGGGGGCTCATAGTGAAGTCACGTACCTAATCACACGATATATACACGGATATCTATATCTCAGCAGAGGGTGGATAGTGGCCACAAGCAGTCTTACCTGCAACCATTCGATGCTGAGAGATCGCTACCCGTTATCGTGTGACCAAGAGACGCTGACTAGAATCCAGGAACAAGAGAGGAAGAAGTTTGTTTTCCTTTGTTGATAGTATTTTGCGTTTAAAAGGGGTGTCGCAGTATTGCGCACGTGGCTAAGTCACAGTTTTGCTCGCAATAGGGATGCACTTTTGCGTACGCAGCTAAGGATAAGTCATACGGTTGTGTACTAGTTGCATTATTGTGTATGCGACTAGTCGCACAAATAGTGTAGACGTATTTCCGGTAGTGCTGCCACGTGTTTATACAAAGCCGATAAGGTCACATTGTCAATTGTTGCCAATAACTGGGTTAACGTGTATTTTTCTGCGCAGGAAAAAAGTGTGTATCAGTGAGTATTTGTTTAGGGAGTAACACGGGACCTAAATGTTAAGGGTATCGTAGGATCCTTAAGTGCCAGGTGCAGGAGTTGGCCTAGTGACTTGGTAGCAGCTTACCGTTTACTTTACACAAAGCAGGTGTATGGGTTGTTATTTTTGTTAGGGTTCGGCCCCCAGCGTGATAATAGCGTTCAGTAATCAATGTGTATGATGTGTTAGGCTTATTTGAACACTATAATTGAACCGCATAATTTTGGTTAGATTATGATTGTGAGCTGATGGGAGGGTGGACGAAATCACCTGGAACACAAAGGGTACTTTGCTGCCCCCTAGCAGTTGAAAGGTAGTCAAAAAGGGATTGCTGAGCGGAAGCGGCCTTTACTTCCGTAGGTGAGTGGAAGCGTCTAGAAGTCCTCCATAGGGTTTGCGGATACACCCTTTTTCCAAGGCGTTCACAGGTAAGTGAAAGTATTTTAATTGTCTTTCACCAGTTAAAATTTTTATTGAAAAACGTAGGAGTTGTCCCAAGATGGGAGCCATGCAAACAATAGAAATGTTAGACAATGATGTTCTGTTAATGGAAGTGCTGCTTGGATCGGCCCATCGTATTATGCATACTAAGTACGGTACTTATGCAATAAGGTATTGTGACGTATGGTTTAAAATAACGATGAAGAGTATTAGACAGTTTCCCAGAATTGGTAGTTTTGATAAAGATGTATTAGATAATGTCCGGGATCACATCAGTCTGATTCATTCTCGAGAGAAAAAAGTAAAATATTATGAATGTTTAAAATTGTGGCAGCATGAAGGGGATGCGTGGCTTAAAAATGTGCAAGCGACACAAACTAGCGTTGCGAGCGCATTGCCAGCAAATACACCCGTGGCGCTGGATTGCAATGCGTGCGAGTCGCAAAATGGCGCGCATGTGTGGCAAGGTAGCGTTGTGGAAGGTATTGCCAGTAGTTCACACGCACCACCGCCACCTTATGTGGATGGAGGTGCAGATACAATCATGGAAAAAAAAACTCATAAAAATGTAACAAGCAACCTGTACCCTCTCTTAAGTAACCATAAAGAAAATGTTTATGATGTGGATGATGAGCCTATTGTTATGTCTGCTGTTTCCCGTGCTGAGCACATGTTAGATGCGACACCATGACAAGCTCAAGTGGTGCCACCATCTCCATCTGTAACAGCACGGGAAGTGTTAAACTCCTCTGTGCCCGTGGAGGAAGTTGTTAATACTATACGTTGCAGCAACAGACTAAACCCCCAGCCAGGTAATAAGGTCAAAGGTAGCACTGCGGCCGGTCTGCTTCCCATTCGGACAATCACTGTTCCGAATGGGAATGCGGACGCGAACGGAGTTGTACCTACAAGGGATGTGGTAATGCATTGTCCTTGGACAAGAGCAGAGCTAAATTCCATCATAAATGATTTCCCCGATCCCAAAAAGGAATTAGCCAAATGTCAAAGATTTTTTAGAAATTTGGGTAGTTCTCATGAGCCCACCAATAAAGATTGGCAGGTGGTGTTAAGGGCCTGTCTACCACGCAATATCGACGTGACAAAATTTATCACGGATTGTGTATTGGATGGTGACGTTCCCTTAACAGACCAAGTAAACCAAGGTAACATTACCCGTATTATAACTTAATTGGGTGTAAATTTTCCAGTAGTAGTTAACTGGAACAAAATTTTCACCATAAAGCAAAAGGAGAGTGAATCTGCAGAAGATTATTGCGATTGGGCTCTGCAGGCTGTCACCCAGTATACTGGGTAAGAGGATATTAAAGATAGCATTCACCACAGGGGAATGATTCTCACCATACTCATGGATGGCCTTAAAGAGAACCTAAAAACCCAGGTTCAGACCTCACAGCCTGGCTGGAGGGGAGTCACAATAGATACCCTCATAGAATCCGCCATAGAACATGATAAAAACATCTCAAAGAAGAGAGAGACACAGAACGAGAAACTAATGGCTGTCAGTATTCAAGCTCTGGAAGGAATGATGGTAACATCACAGCCAGCAGACAAACCTGCACCCACACCTGCACCTGAACAGTTATACGCCCTCACTAATCCTACACCACAGCAAACACAGCCTTATCCCACTTATCCTACACAACCACAAGTCCCATACTACCCACAAGCTCCATACCTCCCACAATATCCTTTTCCTCAATATCCTTACCCATACCCACACCTTTCTCTCCTGCTCAACCCACACAACAATCCTTCCCACGGAAGTGTTATAATTGCAACCAGCCAAAACACATAAGTAAGAGCTGCACGGCAAAGAGGGTAGGACCCCCAAACCAGGGAGTACCTGGATATCCCCATAAGGAATATGCACAGAGACCAGCAAATGTCCAACAGGCACCAGCTCCAATTGTGGCCATTAATGCTTTATTGGAGAGTGGGAGCCAACGCTAGGAGTCGGGTCATACTTGTGGTCTGCAGATAGACAGGTTGACTGGAAGTACTAGGGAAAAACTGGTAATGGTAATTGATGTAACTGATACCCAATCTCTGTTCTGCTTTCTTCCCTGTGCCCTAACACCCTGACTGTCAGTATTTTTCTTTTCCCACCTACACTACACATGGACACGAGTGTCCCATGGGTTCATAGACAACCCCAGTATCTTCTCCCAGGCCTTATATGACTGTTTACAATCTTTTCAACCTGCCAATGGATCTGTTCTAATGTAAAATGTGGATGATTTATTGTTGTATTTAGGTCATGTTTAAATTATATTAAACTGTTGTGCTTTATCTCTCACACACAGGGCACAAGGTCGCTAAGGACAAACGGCAGCCATGCCAGGCCAAGTTCAAATACTCGGAATACTGTCCAACCCAGGGGCCCAGGCAATATTTAGAGCAGTAGATATTGATAACAGAATTTAAATTGCAGGAATTTGTGTACAAATACAGTATCCCTAGAATAATTGAATATAGGAGGGATAGTCATTTCACAAGTAATGTCTTTTATAACCTGTGTAAGGTGATGGGTATTAATATCAAGATCATCCCAGACCATCTGTCTACCTGTCCCCCTTTGAGATACTGTTTAACAGGCAGCCTCATGTGAAAATATGATAATGAGGTTACTGTGCAGTGTCTCACGAAGATGAGTAAGAACAACTGAAATTGAAAATGTTATTTTCCAACATGTCTGATGCAAACTGTCATGATGTCAAACCTGGGGAATTTGTTATGATCAAAATTTTTTTTTAGCTCAGGTTGTTTGACTGATGGTTGGGAAGGTCCAAATCAGGTGTTGCTGAAGGTGGGCGAGAGAGATACCTGGATCCATTCCACTCACTGTAGAAAGGTCAACCAACCGGTGGAGATACGGGGCGGAGTTGAGGCAGATAACGTGAATGTGATTGCGAGCCTGTTCCGGTAGGGTTAAAAGGTGCCTTGAGATACCTGAGCTAAAGAAATGTGTAGATCAGTGCTTCCAGAAATGGAGTGGTCTGCTGTGGTCATCCTAGTTCTTTCTTCCAGAGTTTCTGTCGTGATGATCTGTTTGGGGATACCCAGTTTCTGTTATGGAGGACCGATAGAGGAGATGGGAGCTGATGGCAGTGCTGATGGAGTGGAGTCAGGAGGAGGAGTGCTATGCCAAATCAGGGGAGTGTCTGACCAATCTTAGTACCGTAATTGTTATGTTATTTGGGAAGACTGCTTCAAAAAATTATGACCCTTACACATGGTGAAATGCTTGGTATTCATAAAAACACACTATCACCATATCTTCACACACAGTATCATCACAGAGACCAAAGAAATATGATACCTGGTGACGTGCATAAAGCCACTTAGTTAATTAGTGAGACAACTGGCTTTCAAGTTTTAGTCGCATTGGATCCCACCAGGATCGCTCGGGGTACGCTAAATTTTAGATATATCCAAGATCTTGCTAAATTGATAGATAATATCACCGAGATGTATGATGACGCATTCAGGTATACAGGTAGGGAATTGCAAGCGTACAAGAAAGAACTGGTGCAACACAGACTAGTGCTAAATTATTTAACAGCTGTCACTGGAAGGTATTGCATAACTTTGGCCACCCAGTTTCAAGTAAAGTGCTGCACATATATTATAATAACACCAGTGACCCCAAGGAGGTGATAGACCAGAAGATGGATGAAATTATGCAGCTAAAATGGGAATTTCAGAAGAACCATAATGCTTCAGTGGCTGAAGTAGAGGAAAGGGTAAAGGAATGGGTGTCATGGTTGAACCCTGTGAAATGGTTCTCAGGTCTAGGGGAGTGGGTCCAGGAAATGATTGCAAGCATAGGTAAACTCCTGATCCTTATATTGGTTGTCATCATAGTAATTGGCATATGTGTCAAGTGTGTTCCTAATGTGTTGAAGTGTGGAAAATGTAAAAATAAGGTAAATCGGAAGAGTGAAATTATGATGGTGGTTAGTAGTACCCATATGAATACTGAAGTAAATGTAGAACTGCATTACAACCCTGAACTATAAATACCATCATATAATGTATTATATTTAGATGTGCATAAAAAGTATTATCAAAATGTTATTTTAAAAACACCTCAAATAATGTAAGTCCCTAATTCCCCATCAAAACTTCCTTTATAGGACTGGTGCATCCCCACATCTTTCACATGATCTCCCAAGGTCCACGGTGTGCGTATAATGGTAGTTTTATGTCCCCTCCTAGAGACACATTATTGATGGATTAAGAACCACCTTGTGTCATCCCCTAATAACATTAATTAATATATAAATGTATGCCTAAATTAATTTTAAATCAGAGTGTGATAGCATGTTGTTCGCTATCAAAGGGTGGACTGTCGAAGCTGGATTAGTGGCTGAGACGGAATCAGCGTAAAAATCAGCGTGCGTGACGCCATCTTGCGAATGGCAGCTAGACCCCATTTTAGAGGTGGTATGTTTGGGATTATGAGCAGTTCCTTTCCTTCTCTTCTCTTCCCATCACTCTAGTACAAGTTGATCTTTGTCTCATCTATCCATAGGATGTTGTTCCAGAACTGTAATGGCTTTTTTAGATGTTGTTTGGCAAACTGTAATCTGGTCTTCCTGTTTTTGTGGCTCACCAATGGTTTACATCTTGTGGTGAACCCTCTATATTCACTCTTGTGAAGTCTTCTCTTGATTGTTGACTTTGACACATATACATCTACCTCCTGGAGAGTGTTCTTGATTTGGCCAACTGTTGTGAAGGGGTTTTTCTTCACCAGGGAAATAATTCTTTTGTCATCCACCACAGTTGTTTTTCCGTGGTCTTCCGGGTTTTTTGGTGTTGCTGAGCTCTCCGATGCGTTCTTTCTTTTTAAGAATGTTCCAAACAGTTGATTTGGCCACACCTAATGTTTTTGCTATCTCTTTGATGGGTTTGTTTTGATTTTTCAGCCTAATGATGGCTTGCTTCACTGATAGTGACAGCTCTTTGGATCTCATATTGAGAGTTGATAGCAACTGCTTCCAAATGCAAATGTCACACCTAGAATCAACTCCAGACCTTTTACCTGCTTAATTGATAATGAAATAACGAGGGTATAGCTCACACCTGTCCATGAAATAGCTTTTGAGTTGATAGTCCCATTACTTTTGGTCCCTTAAAAAATTTGAGGCACATAGTGAAACTGTTGTAATTCCTACACCGTTCACCCGATTTGGATGTAATTACCCTCAAATTAAATCTGAAAGTCTGCAGTTAAAGCACATCTTGTTTGTTTCATTTCAAAACCATTGTGGTGGTGAATAGAGGCTAAAATCTGTAAATTCTGTCAATGTCCCAATATTTATGGACCTGACTGTATATATGTTACATCCATCATAAATAGAATCTCATGCATAAACACCGCACATTACGCACAGTAGCGAATGCACAATACCCTGCATGCGAACGCTGTTTATTAGCTGCATACGTGCACATCTGCCCCAAATCAGATAAACCTAACTAGCGTCTTTTCCCATATCCCTAATACTTACATAATGCACACTTACAGAAAAGGTTCCATAGCTATAAAGTAAAAGATCCAAGTTTTATTCATTTATTACAAATGCTGTGAAATAAAGACTATTTTGGTATCTAAGGTTTAATACGTGATAAGTAAGCCGTGTTTGATATTATACTGGTCCGCACTTTGGCCCTCATTCAGAGCCACTCGCTATTTGCGGTCGTTCGTTCTAAAACAAGGGGTGGATATTCAAATGAACCGTTCGCTGTTTGCGGTCTGTTCATGCCTCTAGGTCTGAACGAGCGAACAAAACTTGCGTTCGTTTTTTGGAAAAATACGCCCCCTGGCCGCTCGCATCCTACATCATGTCCGCTATTTATTAGATTAATCGAGTACATCGACCAGGGTATGAACTGCTCGCTATTCTTGTGGTTGGTTTTTGTTACCACAATTTTGCGAGCAGTTCTGGCTATAAAAGAACCCAGTGACGTGGTCAATGACGCTGCTGTTTTAAATATGCACACCCATAAAACGCCCGTTTTGACCTTTAAGCACGCCTGCGATCGGATCTCCACTCCCCGTTTTCAAGCACCTTCCCCTGTTACCACCCACATACGCCTCTTTCTGTCACTCAAATTATCAGGCATTCGCTATTTTGCGAGCACATGAATTTCGGCCGCACTGAGTGGTTCGCGCATGCGTATTACGATCCGTACGCATGCGCAGTTGGGCAAACATCGCTCGGAGCGAACGAGCAGCCACTTGCGTCCGGCTCTGAATCAGGGCCTTTATCCACAGCTTTCCGGTATCATGCATTCGCAACTTATGGACCGTAAAGACATAAAGAACCAAAATGTACTTTGTGGGAAAATGAAGGCAACCAGCTGTTGGAGGCTGGACTGTGGCCATTTGGATCAACCTGTTAAATGCCCTGTAACAAATGCACCCGCACTGGGAACCAATGGGATCAGCAACAAACTCCTCTATTGTGTTGTCTATTTCTGGGGGGGTATAAATATGTGTGCTCTGACCCTGGGTTTCTAGTCTGATTGCTGATTGCCGGAGGTTTCTTTCTGATGCCGGTATCTGGTCCAGAGCGCGTGCGTATGTATGACTGTATCTTGGGTCTGTATAATTCTTTGCGCTAAATTGTACTTAGATCACAGCGTGTAACTGACTGTACTTTACTTGAATAATACTTTGTGCTTTGGAACACATGTTCAAGGTCTAAAGTCTTTATTTTACTGTATGACTGCGTACGCAAATAGCGTCAATTTTAGAGGTTTATAGGCAGGGTTTAGAAGGTATAAGTAGGTGCGTATAGAGGTTGAAATACAGTATCCTTAGTTGGGGGCTCATAGTGAAGTCACGTACCTAATCACACGATATATACACGGATATCTATATCTCAGCAGAGGGTGGATAGTGGCCACAAGCAGTCTTACCTGCAACCATTCGATGCTGAGAGATCGCTACCCGTTATCGTGTGACCAAGAGACGCTGACTAGAATCCAGGAACAAGAGAGGAAGAAGTTTGTTTTCCTTTGTTGATAGTATTTTGCGTTTAAAAGGGTATTGCGCACGTGGCTAAGTCACAGTTTTGCTCGCAATAGGGATGCACTTTTGCGTACGCAGCTAAGGATAAGTCATACGGTTGTGTACTAGTTGCATTATTGTGTATGCGACTAGTCGCACAAATAGTGTAGACGTATTTCCGGTAGTGCTGCCACGTGTTTATACAAAGCCGATAAGGTCACATTGTCAATTGTTGCCAATAACTGGGTTAACGTGTATTTTTCTGCGCAGGAAAAAAGTGTGTATCAGTGAGTATTTGTTTAGGGAGTAACACGGGACCTAAATGTTAAGGGTATCGTAGGACCCTTAAGTGCCAGGTGCAGGAGTTGGCCTAGTGACTTGGTAGCAGCTTACCGTTTACTTTACACAAAGCAGGTGTATGGGTTGTTATTTTTGTTAGGGTTCGGCCCCCAGCGTGATAATAGCGTTCAGTAATCAATGTGTGTGATGTGTTAGGCTTATTTGAACACTATAATTGAACCGCATAATTTTGGTTAGATTATGATTGTGAGCTGATGGGAGGGTGGACGAAATCACCTGGAACACAAAGGGTACTTTGCTGCCCCCTAGCAGTTGAAAGGTAGTCAAAAAGGGATTGCTGAGCGGAAGCGGCCTTTACTTCCGTAGGTGAGTGGAAGCGTCTAGAAGTCCTCCATAGGGTTTGCGGATACACCCTTTTTCCAAGGCGTTCACAGGTAAGTGAAAGTATTTTAATTGTCTTTCACCAGTTAAAATTTTTATTGAAAAACGTAGGAGTTGTCCCAAGATGGGAGCCATGCAAACAATAGAAATGTTAGACAATGATGTTCTGTTAATGGAAGTGCTGCTTGGATCGGCCTATCGTATTATGCATACTAAGTACGGTACTAATGCAATAAGGTATTGTGACGTATGGTTTAAAATAACGATGAAGAGTATTAGACAGTTTCCCAGAATTGGTAGTTTTGATAAAGATGTATTAGATAATGTCCGGGATCACATCAGTCTGATTCATTCTCGAGAGAAAAAAGTAAAATATTATGAATGTTTAAAATTGTGGCAGCATGAAGGGGATGCGTGGCTTAAAAATGTGCAAGCGACACAAACTAGCGTTGCGAGCGCATTGCCAGCAAATACACCCGTGGCGCTGGATTGCAATGCGTGCGAGTCGCAAAATGGCGCGCATGTGTGGCAAGGTAGCGTTGTGGAAGGTATTGCCAGTAGTTCACACGCACCACCGCCACCTTATGTGGATGGAGGTGCAGATACAATCATGGAAAAAAAAACTCATAAAAATGTAACAAGCAACCTGTACCCTCTCTTAAGTAACCATAAAGAAAATGTTTATGATGTGGATGATGAGCCTATTGTTATGTCTGCTGTTTCCCGTGCTGAGCACATGTTAGATGCGACACCATGACAAGCTCAAGTGGTGCCACCATCTCCATCTGTAACAGCACGGGAAGTGTTAAACTCCTCTGTGCCCGTGGAGGAAGTTGTTAATACTATACGTTGCAGCAACAGACTAAACCCCCAGCCAGGTAATAAGGTCAAAGGTAGCACTGCGGCCGGTCTGCATCCCATTCGGACAATCACTGTTCCGAATGGGAATGCGGACGCGAACGGAGTTGTACCTACAAGGGATGTGGTAATGCATTGTCCTTGGACAAGAGCAGAGCTAAATTCCATCATAAATGATTTCCCCGATCCCAAAAAGGAATTAGCCAAATGTCAAAGATTTTTTAGAAATTTGGGTAGTTCTCATGAGCCCACCAATAAAGATTGGCAGGTGGTGTTAAGGGCCTGTCTACCACGCAATATCGACGTGACAAAATTTATCACGGATTGTGTATTGGATGGTGACGTTCCCTTAACAGACCAAGTAAACCAAGGTAACATTACCCGTATTATAACTTAATTGGGTGTAAATTTTCCAGTAGTAGTTAACTGGAACAAAATTTTCACCATAAAGCAAAAGGAGAGTGAATCTGCAGAAGATTATTGCGATTGGGCTCTGCAGGCTGTCACCCAGTAGACTGGGTAAGAGGATATTAAAGATAGCATTCACCACAGGGGAATGATTCTCACCATACTCATGGATGGCCTTAAAGAGAACCTAAAAACCCAGGTTCAGACCTCACAGCCTGGCTGGAGGGGAGTCACAATAGATACCCTCATAGAATCCGCCATAGAACATGATAAAAACATCTCAAAGAAGAGAGAGACACAGAACGAGAAACTAATGGCTGTCAGTATTCAAGCTCTGGAAGGAATGATGGTAACATCACAGCCAGCAGACAAACCTGCACCCACACCTGCACCTGAACAGTTATACGCCCTCACTAATCCTACACCACAGCAAACACAGCCTTATCCCACTTATCCTACACAACCACAAGTCCCATACTACCCACAAGCTCCATACCTCCCACAATATCCTTTTCCTCAATATCCTTACCCATACCCACACCTTTCTCTCCTGCTCAACCCACACAACAATCCTTCCCACGGAAGTGTTATAATTGCAACCAGCCAAAACACATAAGTAAGAGCTGCACGGCAAAGAGGGTAGGACCCCCAAACCAGGGAGTACCTGGATATCCCCATAAGGAATATGCACAGAGACCAGCAAATGTCCAACAGGCACCAGCTCCAATTGTGGCCATTAATGCTTTATTGGAGAGTGGGAGCCAACGCTAGGAGTCGGGTCATACTTGTGGTCTGCAGATAGACAGGTTGACTGGAAGTACTAGGGAAAAACTGGTAATGGTAATTGATGTAACTGATACCCAATCTCTGTTCTGCTTTCTTCCCTGTGCCCTAACACCCTGACTGTCAGTATTTTTCTTTTCCCACCTACACTACACATGGACACGAGTGTCCCATGGGTTCATAGACAACCCCAGTATCTTCTCCCAGGCCTTATATGACTGTTTACAATCTTTTCAACCTGCCAATGGATCTGTTCTAATGTAAAATGTGGATGATTTATTGTTGTATTTAGGTCATGTTTAAATTATATTAAACTGTTGTGCTTTATCTCTCACACACAGGGCACAAGGTCGCTAAGGACAAACGGCAGCCATGCCAGGCCAAGTTCAAATACTCGGAATACTGTCCAACCCAGGGGCCCAGGCAATATTTAGAGCAGTAGATATTGATAACAGAATTTAAATTGCAGGAATTTGTGTACAAATACAGTATCCCTAGAATAATTGAATATAGGAGGGATAGTCATTTCACAAGTAATGTCTTTTATAACCTGTGTAAGGTGATGGGTATTAATATCAAGATCATCCCAGACCATCTGTCTACCTGTCCCCCTTTGAGATACTGTTTAACAGGCAGCCTCATGTGAAAATATGATAATGAGGTTACTGTGCAGTGTCTCACGAAGATGAGTAAGAACAACTGAAATTGAAAATGTTATTTTCCAACATGTCTGATGCAAACTGTCATGATGTCAAACCTGGGGAATTTGTTATGATCAAAATTTTTTTTTAGCTCAGGTTGTTTGACTGATGGTTGGGAAGGTCCAAATCAGGTGTTGCTGAAGGTGGGCGAGAGAGATACCTGGATCCATTCCACTCACTGTAGAAAGGTCAACCAACCGGTGGAGATACGGGGCGGAGTTGAGGCAGATAACGTGAATGTGATTGCGAGCCTGTTCCGGTAGGGTTAAAAGGTGCCTTGAGATACCTGAGCTAAAGAAATGTGTAGATCAGTGCTTCCAGAAATGGAGTGGTCTGCTGTGGTCATCCTAGTTCTTTCTTCCAGAGTTTCTGTCGTGATGATCTGTTTGGGGATACCCAGTTTCTGTTATGGAGGACCGATAGAGGAGATGGGAGCTGATGGCAGTGCTGATGGAGTGGAGTCAGGAGGAGGAGTGCTATGCCAAATCAGGGGAGTGTCTGACCAATCTTAGTACCGTAATTGTTATGTTATTTGGGAAGACTGCTTCAAAAAATTATGACCCTTACACATGGTGAAATGCTTGGTATTCATAAAAACACACTATCACCATATCTTCACACACAGTATCATCACAGAGACCAAAGAAATATGATACCTGGTGACGTGCATAAAGCCACTTAGTTAATTAGTGAGACAACTGGCTTTCAAGTTTTAGTCGCATTGGATCCCACCAGGATCGCTCGGGGTACGCTAAATTTTAGATATATCCAAGATCTTGCTAAATTGATAGATAATATCACCGAGATGTATGATGACACATTCAGGTATACAGGTAGGGAATTGCAAGCGTACAAGAAAGAACTGGTGCAACACAGACTAGTGCTAAATTATTTAACAGCTGTCACTGGAAGGTATTGCATAACTTTGGCCACCCAGTTTCAAGTAAAGTGCTGCACATATATTATAATAACACCAGTGACCCCAAGGAGGTGATAGACCAGAAGATGGATGAAATTATGCAGCTAAAATGGGAATTTCGGAAGAACCATAATGCTTCAGTGGCTGAAGTAGAGGAAAGGGTAAAGGAATGGGTGTCATGGTTGAACCCTGTGAAATGGTTCTCAGGTCTAGGGGAGTGGGTCCAGGAAATGATTGCAAGCATAGGTAAACTCCTGATCCTTATATTGGTTGTCATCATAGTAATTGGCATATGTGTCAAGTGTGTTCCTAATGTGTTGAAGTGTGGAAAATGTAAAAATAAGGTAAATCGGAAGAGTGAAATTATGATGGTGGTTAGTAGTACCCATATGAATACTGAAGTAAATGTAGAACTGCATTACAACCCTGAACTATAAATACCATCATATAATGTATTATATTTAGATGTGCATAAAAAGTATTATCAAAATGTTATTTTAAAAACACCTCAAATAATGTAAGTCCCTAATTCCCCATCAAAACTTCCTTTATAGGACTGGTGCATCCCCACATCTTTCACATGATCTCCCAAGGTCCACGGTGTGCGTATAATGGTAGATTTATGTCCCCTCCTAGAGACACATTATTGATGGATTAAGAACCACCTTGTGTCATCCCCTAATAACATTAATTAATATATAAATGTATGCCTAAATTAATTTTAAATCAGAGTGTGATAGCATGTTGTTTGCTATCAAAGGGTGGACTGTCGAAGCTGGATTAGTGGCTGAGACGGAATCAGCGTAAAAATCAGCGTGCGTGACGCCATCTTGCGAATGGCAGCTAGACCCCATTTTAGAAACAAGAATCTGCAGGACGACGTTTTGCGACCAGCGCCATTTTAAGTTACAACTCACGAGCTAAGTACAGATGGCAATGTTTTTGATAATCTTTTTAGAAGCCAGGACAGGCCCATTCTGGGGACAATCTTGCATAGAGAAATACCAAAACAACTAGGAAAACAGCCTCCTGAGAAAAGTAAATAGAATAGACAATACACCAGAATACTGTGAGTGTTTTACATACAAACTGGGAATCCCTGTATATAGACAAGTATAGTTGTGGCAATTGTAATATAACCCAGACATTGATCTACACAATTGAATTTGTCTGAATCCTAAACAGGTTTTAGTCTCACTCCCAGACGGAATGGCCCCTTCACAGCTGGGGGTTTCCACCTTGCTTGAGAAGTGAAACTCACTGCCCATAGCACATTTGCATTGCAGTTTGAAACTGTTAGTAATGAATTAGATATGTGTGTATATGTATATATATATATATATGTTTCATCCATCATAAATAGAGTCTCATGCATAAACACCGCACATTACACACAGTAGCGAATGCACAATATCCTGAATGCGAATGCTGTTTATTAGCTACATGCGTGCACATCTGCCCCAAATAAGATAAACCTAACTAGCATCTTTTCCCATATCCCTAATACTTACATAATGCACACTTACACAAAAGGTTCCATAGCTATATAGTAGAAGATCCAAGTTTTATTCATTTATTACAAATGCTGTGAAATAAAGACTATATTGGTATCTAAGGTTTAATATGTGATAAGTAAGCCGTGTTTGATATTATACTGGTCCGCCCTTTATCCACAGCTTTCCGGTATCATCGGTGTGAAGATCGAAACATGCGTTCGCAACTTATGGACCGTAAAGACATAAAGCACCAAAATGTACTTTGTAAAACCAACAGTCTAGATGTGCATGAGGTGGGAAAACGAAGGCAACCAGCTGTTGGAGGCTGGACTGTGGCCATTTGAATCAACCTGTTAAATGCCCTGTAACAAATGCACCCGCACTGGGAACCAATGGGATCAGCAACAAACTCCTCTATTGTGTTGTCTATTTCTGTGGGGGTATAAATATGTGTGCTCTGACCCTGGATTTCTAGTCTTCTTGCTGATTGACGGAGGTTTCTTGCTGATGCCGGTATCTGGTCCAGAGCGCGTGCGTATGTATGACTGTATCTTGGGTCTGTATAATTCTTTGCGCTAAATTGTACTTAGATCACAGCGTGTAACTGACTGTACTTTACTTGAATAATACTTTGTGCTTTGGAACACATGTTCAAGGTCTAAAGTCTTTATTTTACTGTATGACTGCGTACGCAAATAGCGTCAACTTTAGAGGTTTATAGGCACCGTTTAGAAGGTATAGGTAGGTGCGTATAGAGGTTGAAATCCAGTATCCTTAGCAGTAATGTCCAGCCTTTACACATTATGCCACACAGTAATGCCCAGACTTTACACATTATACCACACAGTAATGCCCTTTACACATTATGACACGCAGTAGAAAATCGATTCCCGGAGATAAAAAACTCTCTCCATATAATTCCAAGCATAACTCCAGGGTCAAAAGGCAGAATTGATTACATGCAAAAAGTCCTAAGGAGAATAATCTTGCATGCATGAAATCCTCAGCAGTATTGGTATAATCAATATCGGTTAGGTGTCAAGCAGCTAGTTGGTCTGGATAGTCAGTGTTAATAGTGCTGTGCATTACCGGTATATGTCCTGTAATGGCGTCTGGAGCCAGGGGAACCCCTTCTTGCCGCCGCTGATAGCAAGCGGCATTGGAGCTGGGGGAACCCCTTCTCAAATTTGGTGCTGGCCGCGAGCCAATCGGAGTTTGCGACCCGACATCCTTTGCTGATTGGCTGCTGGACCGAGAGCTCCGATTGGCCCGTGACCAGCGTCTATACGAATAACAGCGTTGTGTCTTTCTCTGCAGGGCGACCGGGTTCCAGTGGCACGCTGTGCTGCGGCTAATCCCTGACAGCCTGTCAGGGATTGGCCACAGCATAGTGCGTCCTCAGGGACCCGGCCACACTTTTCAGTCCTCGGTGCTCAATAATGGGTAAAATAAGTGATTGCGATCACTGATTAAACCAACCATTTTTTATTTGTTTACTACTCAAAAAGTATTGAAAATGTAAATAAAAAAATAAAGAGGAAGGTCCTGTAACCAACTGTTTTTGACTAGAATGCACTTGTTAAACATTGTTCAGTTACAGTATATTGAGTCACTGGGCCTGGCTCAGTGGTGGACGCTAAGTGCACACAATTCCAACGTTCACGTAGTTGAGCAATTATTTGCTACTGCGCAGAATATTCTGAAGACCCCCACGATGCATTGCATTACCCTGAGTGTATGCACAAATGGGCTTTTGCATACAGGAATACTGGTATCAGACTGGCAAGGGAAAACCATGGGCGTTACTGGGTGGTGACTGGGAGGTGGCCTGAAGAGAAATCAAAAAAACATTGGTTGCGCCGGCGTGTTATGGAAGTGCTGTGGGCATGTCAGTGAAATCTGCTGCACTCTCATATGCAGAACCGTGGCCACAGGGGTCATGTTCAGATGGAGACGCTGCACCTGCTGTGAGGCTGATGCAAGCAGGGGTGCCGAGAGGGGGGGAGTGGGTACTAATTACTCGCCCCCCCCCACCTGTCCCCTCTATCAAGCCCAGGTCCGGGGCTGAAGCCCACTCCCCTTCCCCCTCACCTGTCAACAGCGGCAGTGTTTCTGCAGCCCAGCACACGCTGCTGTGTGCTGGGCTGCAGTGGGGCAAGGAAGGCTGCTGCCACTGATCAGCAGCAGCAGTCTCCTCTGCCTGTATAGGGGGGAGCAATTACATTGATAGTGCCCATTCCCAACAGATTTGCCCCTGACCGAGGGGCAAACGGCACTGTGCAGCAAATACAATTGATTTATTTTTAAGGAGGTGTGGCCATGCCTATATTCATTAAGCCACACCCTCTTTTTTACCCAGGCCCAGCAAGGTTCACTACGGCCCTGAGTGCAAGTGTCGATGGTACATGCATTGGTGCACCAATTGTGGATTGTCCAGAACCACCGGTGGTGTTGTAGTACAAGTAGATAATATTCACTGGAGACAGAAAGATAGGATACCATGCCTGGAACTGGCACAATATAAGCATAGATTTTCATGGACACTCCTCTGCCGTTCTTCAGCAGAAAGTTTGAAGCTATTCATTTGCAGAGGCTCTTCAGTATATAGAGTTGATGTTTGAAAATGAGGAATGACACAATTCTTGGTTTTCTCCACTTTGTCTGTCTCTAAGGCTCTCTCTCTGAAATGAAGGTCGACTTTTTTACATAACGAGATTTTTTCAATTCGGAAGGGAGGTCTCTAGTGACTACAGTAGTTCAGAAAGCCCCTGCCAAAATTCAGCAAGCAGGGCCTCATTGCTCCACTTGACTTTAGGAGTCTATGTATGAAATTGGATGGTATATTGAGCCACAGTATGAGATCCTTGGCGAATGCGCAGGATGTTGCTGGAGGCGGAGACCTCTCTGCCAGGTTCATCAAATATTTTCCTAAAAGTCTCTATAAATCTTTCATAACCAGAAAGAATAAGGTCTGAACATTCCCAGAGAGGTGAGGCCCTTTACAAGGCTGACCCAGAGAGTAAGGATATTATATAGGCAGCCTTGGTGCCAGCCGACGAGAAGTTGTGAGGCTGCAGTTCTAAATTAATCTCAAACTGATTAAGGAATCCTCTGTATAATTCTGGTTCATGGTGAAAGTTCTCTGGTGTAGGTCATCTCAAGAATGCTCCTGAAGAGCTAACTGTTACTTGAAGCATCTGTGACACTGTGCTGGAGCAATCAAGCATTTGCTAAATGGTATCTTTATGGGAGGAAACTTCCTGTAGGAACTACATCACTTGTTCTTGAATCAAGCCATGTTTATCTAGTCTATTTGTCATACTTTGTATAGGATCTGCCGGTTGGGCTTGTTTACCAGGCAAGTCCATTTGGCCACTACATACTGTCAGATTCAGAGTTTGTATAGTAAAGGTAGTGCTGATTACAGCAGGTTAGAAGATGGTAACTCAAAGTTTCAGAATGATAAGCGCAGCTAACAGGCTGACTCCGCTGGAAGGAAAGCACTCAAGTGACATAGCGGAGTGAGTAGTACAGATGCTGGAACTCAGGAGCTGGGAACCGCTTCTGTCACAGGAGACCAGGAGTCCTAGGAGACTTGTTGTACTGGCAGAGGACAAGTGGCAGTGAGCAGTTTAAATAGGGAGCTCCAGCACAGGATAGGATGTGAGAATCATGTGCAGTGCAGGGTCACTCTGGATGGCTGAAACATTTCAGCTGACTTCAGGCAAGATGGTGGTGCGCTTGCTGCACCAGACCGCAGTTGCAGGTGAATCCTGACATGAATGGCCAGCAGGCATGTGCCAACCAGTGAATTAGCAGCAACGAGTAGGATAAGAGGGTCTAAGTACCAGATTATTGACACTAGTGCATGGAGTATATATTTTCACCTTTAAAATGAAGTTATAATCTTGTTGAATGTGTCATTTGCAGGCACAGTACTGGGGCCCATAACCTATTGGCAATGCCTACGAGTTGGTAGGTGCATAGCGGATGTGAAGAAGGAGGTTAGTCCACACGTTGATTCCAAACTAGAGTAGGTTTTATTGCATATAACAGGATACATGTGATAGAAGACAAAAATCAGTCAATATGATAAGGTATTTATTTCTGTAGGGCTAAGTACTGTACAGTCATGTGACGCAGTGACAAACTAGTGCACATGGAGACGTAAACAAGTCTTACACCTGGAGTCTAAACAGCCTGACCTTTAAGTTTGGTGAACATTATTTACTCAGACATGTGATGTTATTTAGGCAGATGAGTCATGCACAATAACACACAGTTAAGTCAGACAGTACATAGTGATTAACCATTCAACTACATATCATCATGAATTAGCTTGCAAAGAGGGAAGAATTAATTGATAAAGGAAGGACACTGAGAATGTTTTTTCTTCTATTATTCCAGTTTGGGGACCTCTAATCTAGTCTATACTTTTATTTATAAAATGGTGTGATATATTGAGACAGATCCCACCAACATGATTGGAAATACTAGATCAAATGAGCGTGCATTATTTCTGATCTACTTCCCACTGTTATCAAAACCTCATCACAAAGCCACAGCTATATCAGCCCACAAGTGTAAACCATAACATCTCTAACGAGACACTGCTCACAGAAAAGCAGCACATCACTGCCTCACTGACAGACATACACATCACTGCCTCACTGACAGACATACACATCACTGCCTCACTGACAGATATACACATCACTGCCTCAATGACAGACATACACATCACTGCCTCACTGACAGATATACACATCACTGCCTCAAAGACAGACATACACATCACTGCCTCACTGACAGACATACAAATCACTGCCTCACTGACATACACACCACCGCCTCACTGACATTCATACATATCACTGCCTCACTGACATATATACATATCACTGCCTCACTGACATACATACATATCACTGCCTCACTGACATACATACATATCACTGCCTCACTGACATATATACATATCACTGCCTCACTGACATATATACATATCACTGCCTCACTGACATACATACATATCACTGCCTCACTGACATATATACATATCACTGCCTCACTGACATACATACATATCACTGCCTCACTGACATACATACATATCACTGCCTCACTGACATACATACATATCACTGCCTCACTGACATACATACATATCGCTGCCTCACTGACATACATACATATCACTGCCTCACTGACATACATATCACTGCCTCACTGACATACATACATATCACTGCCTCACTGACATACATACATATCACTGCCTCACTGACATACATACATATCACTGCCTTACTGACATACATACATATCACTGCCTCGCTGAAATACACATTTCTGACAGGAAACAACAAGAAATAGCAAAATTATTGACAAAAATTTAATGGTACAAATGATCTATTCAAATAACAGGACTTACCTGAGCAGCCACTTCAAAATCCAGCACAGCAAACAGTGAGTAGACATGCCAACCTTGGGCGTGAAGAAGCATTAAGCAATTGCTGCCAGTACAATTCACTGTTTAACACAAGATTTCTTGAACCACTCTTAGTGGTGATCTACTGTCCATATTTGGCACCTGACCATATTCTGTTTATAAGTGACGATAACTAGGGTTTTTCATATATTACTCAGGTCTTTGACCCTATAGGCATCACCCTGCCGTGGTAATTATTTGTATCCTATATAAGCATATCTATGATATGCTTTTGAATCTACATTTTCTCTGATTTTTTTGTGTGTGTTGTGTATTTTACTTGTGTTTTAGCTTATTATAATAAACATTTTAATGTTTATTAATGTTAATAAATGTTAATGTTCAATAGGAGTGCCCCATAAAAAGAGTTTTATTTTTCTTTGTTACCATATACTCGAGCTATGTCAGCCAGCCCATTCTCTCCCCCTTCCACCTCTCAAAGCACAGAGCATTAAATCTGGGCGATACTGTGTGTAATCTTTTTTACTGCACATGCTCAGTACGAAAAACCCTGCAAAATGTATTTCTGTCCAATTGAGCACAGGCGCCAAAGAGTGCAAGCAATCTCATTGCAACTCCAAATACAGAACTACTGTGCAGCTATTTATGTTCTATTCATCCACAAAGAGGTGCTTTAAGAGAGGAGGGGGACCGTGTGCAGGCTCTGATCGGCCCCCCTCCTCTTTGGCGCCACAGTAGACTCTGTGATGAGTTGCTATGGGCAATATCACTTTTAAAACTCACTCCTAAAAACTCTCACTTTAGTCAATTCACCCCATAGCATGTGCTGAAGTTTGCATTTCCTGAGTGAGGTCTGGGCTTCCTTAACTGTGCGTCTGGGTCCGATGTTATTCAATGTTATCGATTGTTTCGCTACAGTATGTTGCTTTAGTATACGGATGTCAGTAAGGGGAATTGGGCGTCCTTATGTCAGGCTGCGTTTGCAAAGTGAATGCAAACATTTAAATAGCACCACTGACATTAGCAACTGCGTTGCGTGCTGTAACAGGACTGGATTAGGGGTCCCTCTCCTGGGGTAGATGGACTCCTTCCTTACACACACAGCAGCCGGGAATCAGCACACCAGTCTGGATGTGAGTACAAGCTGGTCAGCGCCAGTCTTTATTGTACAATATCAGAAATTACATAAAGAAAACATAATCATAAATCCTAGCCCTGTCTGGGTTCTAACTTTACAAGTGATTTCCCTCACTACAAGAACCTGGCAGGGCCTAATACCCTCACCAGCAACAAAAGCACAGCACAGTCCTCACTGCTAGGTTTCCAAGTGTCTCTGAGCAAACTCCCTGCCTGCTCTCCCAGGTGAGACACTCAGCCCGAAACAAACCAAGCATATCTTAGCCACTCTCAGCTGGAAGCCCTAATGAGCCTGTTACCAGGCTGAAAGGCCCAAAACCTGGAGTGGCCGTGGGTGGAGCCCACCCTCTCCTCACACCCACACCCCCAGGTTCCAAACCGGTTTTTCAAAAAGCCGAAACTCAAGCTTGCTTCACTGCAAACTTTCTCCTGGGGGTTTTAAAACACATAGGTCAGAAACCTAGGGCAAACGTATCTATCACTGACCACTTTACCAATCATCCTATCACATATCCCCCCCCTCTTTGTTTTGACCTGTGGGGCGGAACAACTGAAGCCCCCAAGCAATGAACGCATGACAACGCGTCTGCATTTGCCAGCTGGCTTCCTGGCCTGTGTTCTACTGAAAACGTAAAGGTTTGTAGTGCCAAGAACCATCTTGTTGTTCTTGCGTTACTGTCCTTGTTTTCGGACATCCATTTCAGAGGGGCATGGTCGGTAATCAATTTGAACTTCCTTCCCACCAAATAGTACCTGAGAGCCTCTAACGCCCATTTTATGGCCAAAGTTTCCTTTTACACAGTGGCATAGTTTCTCTCATGTACGTTCAATTTCCTGCTCAGGTAAAAGATAGGGTGTTCCTCACCCTCTCTGCTTTGGGACAGGACGGTTCCGATGTCTACACCGGATGCATCGGTTTGTACCACAAATTCTTTATCAAAATCAGGGGTCACCAGAACAGATGGGGTACATAAAGGTATTTTTAAATTTTGGAAAGCTTTCTCCACTTCCAGACACCATTCCACCAGAATTTTTTGATTGCCCTTGGTAAGGTCAGTAAGTGGGACCGCAATGGTGGCAAAACTGGGTATGAACCTCCTATAGTATCCCGTGATCCCTAAGAAGGCTCTCACCTGCTTTTTATTGAGGAGTCGTGGCCAGTTCTGTATTGCCTCAATCTTATTGAGCTGTGGTTTTATCAAACCTCTGCCAATAGTGTACCCCAGATATTTTACTTCCTCCATCCCGAGACAACACTTTTTCGGATTGGCTGTCAGGCCTGCCTTAAAGATGGAGTCTAACACTACTTGTACTCTGGGTAAGTGAGACTGCCAATCAGGACTATGTATGATGATATGGGGTCTTAGAATCCTATCCATCATTCTTTGGATGGTAGCAGGTGCCCCATGTAGCCCAAAGGGTAACATCTTATAATGAAACAGCCCTTCCGGTGCAGAAAAAGCTGTTTTTTCTTTGACGTTTTCGGTTAATGGCACTTGCCAATACCTCTTGGTTAGGTCCAGAGTGGTTAAATACCTTGCTGTCCCCAGCTGTTCAATTAGCTCGTCTACCCTCGGCATCAGGAAGGCATCAAATTTTGAAACACTGTTCAGTTTACGGAAGTCATTACAAAAACGCACACTCCCATCGGGCTTTGGAATCAACACAATGGGACTGGACCACTCACTGTGTGATTCTTCAGTTACCCCCAATTCTAACATTTTTTTTAATTTCCTTTGACACAGATTCCCTTTGGGCTTCAGGCAGCCTTTAGAGCTTTAGGTTAACCTTAACCCCCGGGTCAGTAACTATGTCATGTTTGATGACCGTGGTTTTTCCCAGCAGGTCAGAAAATAGTATTTCAGATCAAAAATTCCTTGACCTCCTGCTGCTGACTGGCTGACAGGGTTTTTGCCACGGTCACTTCGGGTACCAGGGAACCAGTTTGTACTGGAGGGGCTTGGACGGCTGACAGTGCAGCTTTATCCCTCCAGGGTTTTATCAGGTTCACATGATATATTTGTTCGGGTTTTCTTTTCCCCGGCTGGTAAACTTTATAGTTGACCTGTCCTACTTTTTCTAAGATCTCAAAGGGCCCTTGCCACTTAGTCAACAGCTTACTTTCTACCGTGGGAACCAACACCAACACTCTGTCCCCTGGAGCAAAGTTTCTTAACTGTGCATTGCGGTTATATACCCTCTGCTGTGCTAGTTGGGCCTGTTCCAAGTGCTCCTTAACTATCGGCACTACAGCCGCAATTCTCTCTTGCATCTGGGAAACATGTTCAATCACTGTTTTAAAAGGACTGGACTGCCCCTCCCACGTCTCCTTGGCAATGTCTAGTAACCCTCTTGGATGTCTCCCATACAACAAGTCCAAAGGTGAAAACCCGGTGGAGTATTGGGTCACCTCTCTTATGGCCAACAGCAGATAAGGCAACAAATAATCCCAATCTTTGCCATCTTTGTCGACTACTTTCCTTAACATATGTTTTAAGGTCTTGTTAAACCTCTCGACCAGCCCATCGGTTTGGGGGTGATAAACCGAGGTCCTTAGCTGGTTAATCTTAAACAGGCGGCACAACTCCTTCATAACTTTTGACATGAACGGGGTACCCTGGTCAGTTAGTATCTCTTTAGGTATTCCCAACCTGCTAAAAACATGGACCAGCTCTCTAGCAATGGACTTGGGAGATGTATTGCGTAGCAGTATCGCTTCTGTGTATCTGGTAGCATAGTCCAGAATTGCTAGATTATATTGATGTGCACGGGCAGACTTCAACAAGGGCCCCACCAAGTCCATAGCTATTCTTTCAAATGGTACCTCTATAATTGGTAGTGGGACTAGAGGACTTTTGAAATGTGGTCTGGGAGCATGATACTGACATTCAGGGCAGGATGCGCAAAAGTCAGATATCTCTTTACAGAGCCCGGGCCAGAAAAACCTCTGCATAATTCGCTCCGTGGTTTTTTCTACCCCTAGATGGCCTGCCGTTATATGACCATGGGCCAGATCCAGCACTGTTCTTCTGTAAGCTTTGGGCACTATTAGTTGTTCCACAATATCTTCCCCCTTTTTAGACACCTGATATAACAAATCCTGACATACTGCCATGTGAGGATAGGACAAAGGACTATCGGGGTCTATGGGTTTACCATTAATCACCTTGACATTCTCCCTGGCTCTTACCAGAGTAGGGTCATTTAACTGCTTCACGACAAAGACCTCCCTTCTGACCTCTAAATCAGGCAGATGATCAACTGGCTCAACAACACTTCCCACCTCAGTGGGAGGCACACCGTCTGGTGAGCCACCACCACTCTCAGGTTAGCCAACCATGCTAGAGAAAGGGGACGTCACAGATTCAGAAGAAACTTCCCCTTCCACTGCATCAATAACCTTCTCAAATGGGTCGGGGTTGTTCACTTTTGGAACAAACCGGCTTTCCCACAACTTCCAGAAGTGAGCAAAGTCTCTCCCCAATATGGCATCATACATTAGACCGTGCACCAAACCCACGGAGACTACCGCAGAACCACATGAAGTTTTGACGTTCACTTCGGCAGTAACATAATACCGAGTATCTCCATGTATGCAGGTCACTCCAACAGTTTTCCCCTTACGCTTCAAGGGGTCCACCAGCTCAGCTTTCATAAGTGTCACTAGGCTAGCAGAATCTAACAGTGCCTCAACTCGATTGCCTTATACACTGAGTACACACATATGCTTATCTGTCTCAGCCTGCCGATCAGCAGTACAGGCTGGCTGTGCAAAGAAAGACACCCTGCGGTGGACATGAGCAGTATCACAATGCATGGGCTCAGAGGTAAGTGAACAATTAGCAGCTATATGGCCGAAGCCACCACATCTGAGTCATATGTCTAGTCGCTTATGGGGAAAGAACCTTCCCGGCCTGGCTGGCCTGTCTCCAGGTTCGACACCCTCAGTCTTAGGTACACCCCATCGCCCAGCACCATTCTCCCCTGGAACAGTCTTACCAGTGTCCGTGGGAGTTCGCCGGTGCGCCATCGGTGGGGCATACTCATCAGCTCCTCAGCCGCCATGTACCTCTCCACCAGCTCGACCAACTGGTTCACGGACTTAGGGTCTGCATGGCTCACCCACTTGTGCAAAGTCGCAGGTAACGACTGCAGGTACCGGTCCATCACGACCCTTTCCACGATCTGTGGTCCAGTCAGCATCTCGGGCTGTAGCCATTTTGAGGACAGATGGACGAGGTCATGCATCTGTGAACGTGGAGGCTTGTCCAAATGGAACTCCCAGTGGTGGACTCGTTGGGCCCGAACAAACGAGGTGACTCCCAAGCGGGTTAGGATCTCCCATTTTAATTTTACATAGTCCTTTGCATCAGCCAGGCACAGATCAAAATAGGCCTTTTGCGATTCCCCAGACTGGAAGGGGGCCACCAGACTTGCCCACTGTTCCTTTGGCCAACTCTCCCTTTCTGCGGTTCTCTCAAACGCTGTGAGATACGCCTCCACATCATCGCCCGGGGTCATCTTCTGTAGAAAGTGACTGGCGCGGACGGAGCGAGTGTTGGTTGGAGGGTCAGCGGAAGCATCTCCAGTGTGGGCTACTAGGTGTTGTACCACCTCTTTTATGGCCCGGCTGTTCTCCGCTAAGGCCTGATGGGTTTCCTCGTTGGTGAGCTGTTGTTGCCTCGGGGCCATCTCCAAGGCCAATAGTTGCACCTGGGTGGATTCCTGCTGAGCTCTGGTAGCTTCCTGCTGAGCTGCTGTAGCTTGGAGCAAGGCCTTAACAATGTTCTCCATTTTGTCCTGGGGTATAGGTTGGAAGCAGAATCTGGCTTCCCCAAGCATCTGCTGATGCCACCTCTATGGAACTCAAAGGACACAGTTTTTTTCTGCACTGACAAATTGGGTGTCTGTCCCTTTAAACTTTAAACGAAAAGTTTTCCTCTCGCTGCAACTTCAGTGTGTGTGGGTGCCCGCATTCTCCACCAATTGTAACAGGACTGGATTAGGGGTCCCTCTCCTGGGGTAGATGGACTCCTTCCTTACACACACAGCAGCCAGGAAACAGCACACCAGTCTGGATGCGAGTACAAGCTGGTCGGCACCAGTCTTTATTGTACAATATCAGAAATTACATAAAGAAAACATAAACATAAATCCTAGCCCTGTCTGGGCTCTAACTTTACAAGTGATTTCCCTCACTACAAGAACCTGGCAGGGCCTAATACCCTCACCAGCAACAAAAGCACAGCACAGTCCTCACTGCTAGGTTTCCAAGTGTCTCTGAGCAAACTCCCTGCCTGCTCTCCCAGGTGAGACACTCAGCCCCAAACAAACCAAGCATATCTTGGCCATTCTCAGCTGGAAGCCCTAATGAGCCTGTTACCAGGCTGAAAGGCCCAAAACCTGGAGTGGCCGTGGGTGGAGCCCACCCTATCCTCACACCCACACCCCCAGGTCCCAAACCGGCTTTTTAAAAAGCCGAAACTCAAGCTTGCTTCACTGCAAACTTCCTCCTGGGGGTTTTAAAACACATAGGTCAGAAACCTAGGGCAAACGTATCTATCACTGACCACTTTACCAGTGATCCTATCACAGTGCGTATAAGCAGAATAGCGATCCGTAGTGAATCAGACCCACAGACCGCTCCTTACTAACCTCTGTATTGTTCCTGATTTTCAGTTAACATTTATATCAGCCACCAATCAAATTAATGGGCAAAAATACTTATTGGACACAGGGTGATGTTAAATAAAAGGAATTGAATATTGAGTATGTAAAAATTCATATTTTTTTGTAAACATTCTGGCGGTAGAACGATTTGTCTTCTCTGTGTACATGAATTGAGAAAAGAATCCATTAAATACGAATTGTAAATAATAAGCTGTTATATAAATAGGTTGCTTGTGACAGTTCATTGTTCCATGTGTCAATAAAGAATTGGACCCCACTGCGCGCAGACAGGGACTTAATGCCTGTTTTAGGTTTTGATGTGTGTGACCAGATTTTGAGCATAATTTAGGACGTAGGAAATTTCAGAGACACTGTAATTATTTAGCAAAAAATACACTTATTTTTCTATTATTTACATAAATAAATTGGAGCCTGTCCCCGTTTTAATGGTTTGTATCTGAAAAAGGTTGTTAAGCATTTTGTGAAAATATGGGGGCATATTCAATTGGGGGTAAGAATAGCAAAAATCCTGCACCTGCAAAGTTTTTCGTGCAGGTGCGGGATTTTTACTATTCAATTAGGTGCGTGTTTTATTAAATTTTGAGCCCCGGGAGGTTTTTTTCACACACCTCCAGAGCAAGTGTGATTTTTTTTCCAAAATCGTTATTTTTTGGGAAAATCACAGGGACTTGCTCTGGACCCCTGGCATCACCCCCTCCTGAGGACTAATTATGCAATTGGAATTTTCCAATTTGCTTAATTAGTCCTTAATTACTTACCTTCTGCAGCACTTTCTTCTACATCTTCTTCTGCATCCAGCATCGGAAGCCGGGTCTTCAGCAGGAGGGTGAGTATGTCAGTGTGTGTGAGTGTTTGTTAGTGTTCGTAAGTGTGTGTATGAGTGTTGTGTGTGTGTGTGTGGTCCCCCCAGTGTCTGTGTGCCCCCCCCCAGAATGGGCGCTGGGAGAATTACATCTCCCAGCAGTCTTTGCCACTCCCTCCAGCCCCTGGAGCCTCCCAGCAGCGCTGGGACCACATTTTTTGAATTGGGTACAGTGGGTATCGGGAGCGCGCATGCCTGCGGTATTGCAAAATTGGGTGTGAGGGGAGCAAGGCTTTTTACCTCGCTAAACCTCGCGCCCAATTGAATATGCCCTATGATCTGAGATTAAATTCTGTCACCTCAAAGTCAGTTGCATGCATTTTGGGAATCCTTGGCAAACCACCACTGTTGTGCACTACCACAACCGCCCCCTCCCCACCTCTACACCACCACCACCATAAAGGCTTTAATAATATCACTCTGGGAGAATCCTCAAGGGGCAGCCAGGTGGGAAGAGTGTGGGGAGTAGTGCCAGGATAGCATCACCGTACAAAACCACAATTTGGTGGGCGGGGCCACAATGATAGTATTCAATGCAAATCACATAATCAAGGCACTGAGTGAAGAGTGTGGTATGCAGGAGGCTGGCGTTCTCTCCTGGAGACAGGGCTGCCATCAGAAATTGTTGGTCCTAGTACAAATTAACAAGCAGGGCCTCCCACCTACTCAACCCACTGACCGCCCCCCCCTCTCCTCCTGCCCAATGGATGCAGAGGTGCAGCAAGGAGCCCTACACATATAAATGCAACACAGCTATGTAAAACTTGAAATTTAATTAAAAAAATAATCATTACAATTTTTGTTTAATATTAATTATTTTTAAAAGTTAAAAAAGCAATTAAAAAAAAAAGGATTTTAGGTATAGTGGTGGTATTACCATAACAATTGTTATATAGGCTTTCCCACGCATATGCAATCTTATCACTGGTAATTACCCTTCAAACTGAGAAACTATACTAGTAAATGCCGTAACAACGCTCCGAACATCTAGGAGCCTTCTAGGAGCAAGACATCATGATGTCACGCATAGGGGATGGGACCGCCTGCACCAGGATGAGGATGATTCGGGCGGCTGCACAGATGGCAGATTGCATGGCCGGAGTGTTCATCGGATTCTATGGGAGGCACTGCCGCAGCAATACTGGCTGCACCGTGCTAGCCATAAGCATGGACCGTGGGGCAGTGACGGTGCCGCCCATAGAGCCCTGTGCTGTGCCACCACTTGTACACCCCTAGTTATGGCCCTGATCCTTGTGACTTCTTAAAATAAATTGGTGCTTACATGCCATACGTGCGCGCACACACGTTTGTGTGTGTACATTACTTTCCGCTCACCTTTCAAACCACTGATCTGCTCTTCTTCTGGACAACTGGTTCTTCAATCTTCTGATTAACACCCTGAACCCACCTCACGCCCCCCAAAAAATGAGTATACAAAACACCACAATACCTTACTACCTCCCCTATCAATTAATAAGCTTACACCCCCCTTCATAATTTACATCTCTCAACCTAACTCACCACCTTCCCCCAGGCAATATAAGTATACACCCCCCCCTTTATAGTCTAAATATAGAGCCATGCTTAGGTACTTACCTGTGTTTGCAGCATAAGCATTATATGTGGCTCTGTCTTGAGTGTCTTCTCTCACACACCGGAACCTGCCTGCAGGGGAGAAGGAAGGGCAGTCCGGGCAGAGCAGGAGGGGGCGGGGCCTTGGGATGGGGACTGGAAGAGGGCAGGGAGATGGGACTTCACACTTTGCATGCTGGGACAGGCAAAGCGGGAGGGGGGCTGGTAGAGGAGACTAAACTCGTCTCATCCTCTGCAGATGAGAAGTATGGACACGTCGGACAGAGACACTCTAAAATTTGTGCAGTCCTGCAGCCTCTGCTTTGCTCTTCAATGAACTGGGGCCCGCAGCTGCCACTAGTCAGTAATCACAGTGACTAACACTGACAGGGAAGCTCACAGCGCACTGCTGATCCTAACAGCAATCTGATTTTTACTCACAGGCAGACATCTGCCTGTGACTAAGAAGCAGTTCACAGACTGGATCATCTACACTCTGCAGGCCCCTCTCTGAGCCCAGGCCCGGTACATTAGTACTGGCTGTACCTGTTACTCTTGAATTTGTTTGTGGAACCCGAGTCGGGTAAATGTCTGTCTGAGTAGTGTGAGTCTGTCTGAGTAGTGGGAAGTGTATATGTAAAGCTGGCAGGCCAGAGGAGACCTCTTGACATGTAGTTAGATGCTTCCCTGACTGGGACAAGCTGGGATTACCTGTGCAACTCGAATTGCTGATTATATAGTAGTAACATAACATGGAGTTAGTGTAGCAAACAACAAGAGAACTGCAGCAGCAGGTAACAATAAGACTGACAACAGAGCACAGCTAAGCTTCACTCAGTAAGGACTGAGGTAGACATTGTACTGGCAATGACTGTGAGTCAGCAGTTGGAATATATACCCCGTGGTTAGCCAGGATTGGATGAGCCGCCTCAGATGGTCCTGGCTGACTCAGACTGGGTAGAGATTGTCTGGATCGGTCAGGTGATAGAGACATCAGTACTCCGGGGCTGGCTGGATGTGAGCTGCGGCCTAGCAGGCCTGGAACAATGGTGCCTGCATCTCACTGAGAAGACAGGGGATGCATGGACCAAGTTCAGGGAACGAGCAGGCTGGCCACAGGAGTGGTAAGTGACCCAGCAGCAGGGGTAACAAGCATGGGTTGTGACAGTACTACCCCCTTGAGGAGTGGCCTCAGGACATCTATTTGGTTTTTTATGAAACTTGGCATGAAAACCAGGAGCATTAACATCTGTGGCACTCACCCAGGATCTCTTCTCAGGACCGTATCCTTTCCAGTAGACCAGATATTGAACGACATTGGGAGTTGATAATGCTTTCAATTTTGAACTCCACTACACACTGAGTCTTAACTTTAGGATTCTTTGGCAGCAATATCTGGAACCTGTTGAGAACAAGGGGTTTGAGGAGAGACACATGAAAGAATTGGGGATTTTGAGTGATGGAAGAAGCTGTAGACGATAAACCTCCGGATTAATAATCTTGATGATGGGGAATGGACCAATGGACCTGGGGCTTCGGTTACTTCATAGATAGTACCCGATGTCTGATGTTGCGTATAGATAGCCAAACACGATCGCCCACTTTGAGATGAGGAATAGCCTTTCTTATCTTAACGGCAAAAGTCTTGTAGCAGGCAGATTACTTTTTTAGTGTGGCGTGAACTTCCTTCCAGATATTTGCAAAGTATTAAAGAGATGCTTTGGCAGCTGGTACATCGAATACTGGAAGAGATTGAAACTTAGGAACTCGGGGATACCGGCCATACACAGTAAAAAAGGAATAGTTTCAGAAGAAGTATATTAGGAATTGTTATGAGCGAATTTGGCCCATGGCAAAAAGTCAATCCAGTCATCTTGGGAAGATGAGATATATATGTGGAGGAAAGTATTTAAGTCCTGGTTGACTCTCTCAGTCTGTCCATTGGACTGCGGGTGGTAAGCCGTGGAGAATTAATGTTGGATCTGTAAAGATGAACAAAGAGCTCATCAGAAACGAGCAACAAACTGAGATCCTCTGTCTGATACAATCTCCTTGGGTAATCCATGTAGGTGGAGTATTTTGGAAATAAAAAGCTGAGTGAGACGTGTAGCAGAAGGCAGGCAGGTCAGGTGTGCAAAGTGTGCCATCTTGGAAAACCATTCAACGGTCACCTAGATGGTGGTAAAACCTTTGGAGGCTGGGAGATTGGTGATGAAGTCCATTGAAATATGAGTCCAAGGTGTAATGGAATGGACAATGGTTGTAATGGATCCACTGGAGACTGGTGAGAGATCTTATGCAGGGCACACTGAGGACATGCAGACATGAATTCATGTACATCAGAACATAAATAAGGCCACCAATAGGACTTTTTATGAATTCATAAGACTTTTTGACTCATGCATGACCAGAGAATTTGGAAGCATAGGCCCATGACATTAGTTGCTTTCAAAGCTCTAGAGCCACAAATGTTTTTCCTGGAGGAGGAGTGATTAACTCTCTAGCAGCAAATACTATAGGATTCAATAGTGGATACTGTTTAGACACATCAGATTCATCCTCTGGATTCATGGAACGAGATAAGGCGTCAGCCTTGCAATTACGACATCCAGGCCGGTAAGAAATTTTGAAGTCAAACCGTGAAAAGAACAATGTCCACCGGGCTTGTCTGGGTGATAGACACTGGAACAGGAGATTCTTGTGATCGGTAAAAACAGAAATGGGAAAATAGGCTCCCTCCAGCAGATAGCGCCATTCCTCAAAGGGTAGTTTAATGGCTAAAACTTATTTTTTTGCCAATGGGGTAATTTTTCTCGGCAGGCAGGAATTTTTTTGAGAAAAAAACACAGGGGTGTTATTTATCCTTGAGTCGTCGTGATAGAACTGCCCCCACACCTTCCGAGGATGCTTTCACCTCAAGGATGAATGGTTGAGTGACAGTAGGAACATGGTGTTTGGTGACATAGTCCTGTGTCATAAAGTTGTCAGCAGCCACAGAATCCAGGAGAGCAAAAAGGACTTTAAGTTTGTTGGACATGATGAGAGTCACAGACAATTCAGAATCAGGTTCTTTAGAAGAGGGATGTAGTACTCCTAATCTCTTCCCTTTCTGAGGGACTAGGAGCGGTCAGTTAATACAGGAGGAGATCATATGCCCAGCTTCACCACAATACAAACATAAATTTGATTGACATCGCATCTTAGAAAGACAGGATCTTCCAATCTGCATAGATTCCCTGTATCTATCCATGCTCATATGGTTGTGGTTCAGCCGTCCCCTCCCGCTGCAGAGCAGCGTCCAGGTTGTCAGTGCTGCTGTATGAGTGTGGCTAAATATAAACAGCTGCTAGTGTAATGTCCAGCATAAGAAAAGCACCAAGTTGTAGGCAGGTAACTATCTGATCCACTGACGCATTTCGCTTCAAGAACGGAATCTTTATCAAATGATCAGACCTCCCAAACTGGTTTAAAATCATATATATAGTACCTTTACTCAGGTCACTTGTGTACCATTAGATTCTAATTTCACCTGTGACTTCTGAATCTATAACTTTATCAAGCACAGGGTTGCTGACTTTTTGGCTGTCCCCTCCGGGAAGGGGTAGCCAGGTCGGCACTGCAGGGAGCGTGGCAGCGGCAATAATAGGCGATGCAGGCGTGTGCTGGCAAGAATGCTTCATTGCTGCCCCGCCCCTACTATATAAAGCCCAGATTTCCGGCATTGCAAAGCAGGGGGTGGGGCAACAATGACGCGATTCAGCGCAAATCGCATTATTGGACCCCTCTGGACCCCCACCTTCATCAGGTAAGTGCAGGGAAGAACGGGGGAGTGGTGAGGGTGTGGGAGGTGTCGGTCAATTTTCGGGGAGCCTCCCGGCCATTGCACTAGAGTCAGCAAATATGACTAATATAAGAAAATGATTATGGAAGCAATTTCTACACAAATAATATTTGTTTCTAAATATGAGTTTCACATACAAAACTCCATTAAGGCTATATAGTGGTTTTAGAAAGGGTTACTCTGAATATCATGATCCATTGTCATAGGTATAAGAACATCTTTTCTTTATTTATTTCACACACCACCAGGTAATGAGATCTCTTACCAGCTCGTCTTGTTCCAACTCTGATATTTGCAATTGTTGCTTAATATGTTCCCTTTTCCCACCACCTGATGCAACATATGGCAGGGGATAATCCTTGAGAAGAGGATTTAAGCTCTGCTAAGACAGTGAAAACAAACAGTCCCCCGGTAGCCTGTGATTCCCACCAGCCATCAATTGTATACAAATAGTCATTTGTAATAAGTCATGTCCTGGCAGCATCACGTTTTATTTATCATTATTGTGTATAGGGATGACCCGGAAAGGGCTCTTTACATCACTTTAAGTGTAATAGCCTGCAGCTGTTTGTACAACTGCAGCAAAAGGATTTTCTGATAGCTATTCTGCATCGTTTCTATGTCAAATGTTATATTTTTATGAGTATTCTTACTGAAATATCTTCCTAATGTTTAGTGTAAGGAGACCACAAAATATCATATGGGGTAACGCAAGGGGATAATATGTAATGGTCGGGATATACAGCAACGTTTTTGGGAGCTGTGATGCATTTCCATTCACCCCTGTAGTCTCCCATTCTTCTCTTTGATCAGATGTGGGGGTCGCTTTAAAGGTGAGAATACAATCGGAACTAAAGGAGATGTATCAAGACTTCGGGCCAAATGTAATAGGATGAGAGTTTATAAAATGGATAAAAGTTTAAAAAACTCTCACTCTATTGCATTTGGCCCTTGGAGTTGAAAAGTTGCCCAGAGCAACCAATCCGTTTCTAACTGTCATGTCAAGATTGTGCTGGATAAAAGACAGATAAAAACTACTTGGTTGTGTTGAGCAACTTCTCCACCTAATCTCTCTCCAATGCTTGGCACATCTGCCTCTAAGGCCCGTATTCAATTAGAGGTGAAAAGTCAGAAAAGTTTTGCCTGTCCGACTCTCCGTCTCCTTCGCCTGTTTCAGAGGCGGAAACCTTTCACGCGCGTCCCCGCTTTTCTCCATATTCAATTCCAAACCACGCGAAAACAGAAAGCGGCGAATGCGGAACAGGCGGAAAGTACTGTCAGAAGTGGGGAAATCAGTCTGTAACCCCAAAAAAGATGCAGTAACATAGGGAATCAATGTAAGGTAGATGTGTACTAATAGCCATAATAAAACTGTTTGGGGTACTTAAGTAGTTTAAATTGCTTCTTATTAGAGTCTTAGCAAAAGTGGTGAAGAATGGCATAAAGCAGTATTTTTTAGGGAAAATAAGTAGTCCAGTGAAATTTGGGGTATTTTTATGTCTCTCAAGTGAACTTTTAAATAACGTGAAAAATCACCCTCATACATGCGCCTGCAATCCCAAAAACACTTCGCCCATCTTTACAGCAACCCAAGAAGTCTCTTTCCTTTGTTTTTATAGTTGTCCCCCCACTTTTTACTTTTTCGCCCCCAAAAACGAAAGTACTTTTTTGGGGTCTTCTGAGGTAATTTTTTTTTATATGTCCTTTAGGGGACTGTCCCAAGGGTTCTGAGTCGTTTCCCCACTTTGCACCCCAAAATAACGATTTTACACTCTTTTTCTCCTGCTATTCATAGTAGATACTTTTCCGCCTATTACAATGCATTGTGTTTCGGCTTACGCAAAGTCGTCCTGGAATTGAGTATGGAGATACTTTGAAAACAGGCAGAAAAATCCGAATCCGCGGAAACTAATCTCCAAACAGCACTTTTCGCCTCTAATTGAATCCGGCCCTAAGTATCAAAAGATAAACCAGTTACCAGAGCCATTATTAGGGCTGTGCGACAGGTGACAAGCACCGCTGCTATCCCAGTGACTCTTGTCTCAGGCTTCTGGGAGCACCTCATCTATAGGATGTATCTGGAGCCGAGCTCTGTGCTCCCGGCTACTCACTTCCATGCTCCTGGCAGCCCAGCCCCTTACTCTAGTGATGTCATGAAGTCACGTGTGTGTGTGGGGGGGAAGGGGGTGGGTCATTATTAGTCAGCACAGATTGCAGAAGTTCCCTGCTATGGCTGTGTGCCCGTCACAGTCACATATTGAAAAAAAAAATAAATATGATAAAATAAATACAGCAAAATGTTTATTATGTTACACTTACAATATATTATACAGGCATTGTTTACTGATCTGCATAAAATATTTGTGTGATGTCATGACCTTGGCAAGGGTCCCAATAACAGAATTTGGAGGAGATGTATCAAACATTGGAGAGAGATAAAGTACCAACTAATCAGCTCCTAACTGCCATGTTACAGGCTGTGTTCGAAAATGACAGGAGCTGATTGGTTGGTACTTTATCTCGCCTCACTTTATCTCTCTCCAAGGCTGAGTACATCTCCCCCTTTGTTTGCAACTATGGTCAAGATTATAAAGGGACTCCAATTTTGTATTTTCTTCCTTTTATATATGCCTAATATACAGTAAATATTAAGGAATTAATCTATTCAAATATTCTTGTTACAGGACTGTATGTAATTTCTATGATAGTGCTATCAAGGCTACTTGCTGAGCTCAGTATTTGCTTGAGGCTATAATTCTGCTTTGGAGACCCTTTATACCAGCTTACTTCCTTGTGGCTTCCCAGCAATGTATTCTCTTTAAAATCTTCTACTTGAGTTATCTACATATAAAAAATTGGCTAATGTGTATAATATTATTACATAGTAAATGCTAACATTTCCTGTTTCAGTTTCACTTCATCCTGTCACACAACTTTTTTTTAGACCAATGGCCACATTGGAAGATAGTACTCAGTGAAGGGGTTGCAGTAACATTTTACTTGTTTAAACATTTAGGGGTAAATTTACTAAGAATAGAGAATGGTCGAGTTTAGTTTTTTAAATCTCGATTTGCATCGCCGAATCTCAGGTGATTTTCCCGTTTTTCATCTTGCAAATTTACTAAGAAGTGAGTTTAGCTGAAAGTGAGTTGGCCGATGGTGAAGCAGATCAAGATATCTCCCCTGAGTTGCAAGTGAAGGTGAGATTACTCACCCGAGATTGCAGTGTATTCTCTCTGTAAATCTCTCCCGAGCTAGCAGCTAGCAGCCTGCACATAACAGTGAGGTATGTGCTGGCTGCTTGTGTTTTAAGACCTGTAAAAAACGGGTTAAATGTTATTAAAAAAAATGACATAGGGTCCCACTCCTAAAGCTTAACCAGCCCCGGACTTGCCAGCCAGTCGTGGTACTTAAAATTACGGGGAACAAAACGAGTAGGGTTCCACCGTAATTTAGGTACCTGCACCAGGCTGCAGGGCCAGTCTTGGTTTTATTTATAGGAGGGAAAAAATTGCGTAGGGGTCCCCCTATAATTAAAACCAGCGCTGGACCCTTTCTGGTGAGGGGCAGACGCCACAGCCAGGGGAGTCCTTTCACAGGGCCCCCCAGCCCCAGCATCAGTCCTGACCACTAGTCAGCCCAGGCCAGGGATCCCTGGGGAATTGGGGACCCCCTCAATAAAGAGGTCCCCCTCTCCAGGGACCTGCAGTTCGACTGTAAAGACAATGTTGAAACTTCTATTTTTTATACACCACATACACTATCAACCTGTTGTCCACTGCCCAGGGATGACGGGGATATCCCCGGGCTGTCAGCCTAGGCCAGGGGTGCCCTGGAGAGGGGGACCCCTTTATTGGGGGATCCCCAACTCCCCAGGAATTACTGTCCTGGGCTGACTAGCGGTCAGGACTGATGCTGCGGCTGGGGGGCCCGGTGAAAGGGCTCCCCTCGCTGTGGCATCTGCCCCCCACTATAAAGGGTCCAGTTCTGGTTTTAATTATAGGGGGACCCTACGCAATATTTTTCCCCCTATAATTAAAACCAGGACTGGCCCTGCAGCCTTCTGCTGGTACCTAAACTATGGTGGAACCCCACTCGTTTTGTTCCCCATAATTTTAGGTACCAGGACTGGCTGGCAAGTCCGGGGCTGGTTCGGCTTTTGGGGGGGACCCTATGTAATATTTGTTTTATATGCTATAAAGTGCAGCTATAATACATCTCCCCCACTGTTCCATACCAGAGATACAATACATACGTTACATAGACCAACCAATTATACTGGAAAATAGAAAAGATTTAGCAGTCCTTTAATATTTAATAATATTTATTAACATAAACAAAGGAAAGACAAACCGTTACCAAAAAAAGAGACCATGTTATGAAGGAAATTAAAAGATTTAATTAATTGCATGGCCTTTACACAAGTAACCCCACCTGCAGGGCAGACATATCAGGTAGGTCACCCTCTGCAGCACAGTTTCAGAGGGAATAGAACACTGCATGGCTGCATATACTGTGCTGGGAACCTGCACACAGAAGACACTGCGCCTGATTCAGTCTCGGACGCTAAGCCGCAATTGCTCGCCATGGGTGATTGTCGCCCGTCTGCGCATGCGTATGCGCTTGTAGCACAGAGACTGAGCGCTACTTTGAGTGACAGATAGTGCCATTTGTGGGCGGTACCAGGGGAAGGTGCTTGTGAACGGGGGAGTGTTGCGAACGCAGGCGAGTTTTATGGGTGTGCATAATTAGCATGGAAGCGTCATTGTACACGTCACATGGTTGTATTTCAGCCTGCAGTGCTTGCGGTGGAGTAGGGTCTACCTCAAGCGCTGTGTGCAGCTCCGATGGCTGTCGATGTTTCTGATCAATCATACATTTCCTGGAGATGACGTGTGCTAAGAAAAAAAAGTAGACGTCTTTATACCGGCGTGCGCTCACTCTGCCGTCGCTCTCTAGGACATAGAGGGCGTCCTTACACCAGACAGTGTGATCGCGGAATTTGCATACCCGGCCCCTTTTGGATGCGAGCGATCGCGGCTTAGCATCAGGGTCTGAATCGCCCGCACACTATACTGCACATGCTGTGCTGGGAACCCATTACACCCAGCACAGGGAGCCCACTACACACACCACTGAAACCTGCCTATGGAGAGGCTATGCCAGTCTTCACCTGCTCGGTTATGTGCACCATCTGCACGGCTGTGAGGACCCTGAGCGCCGCCATCGTGGACAGCAAGCTTCACCTTTCCCACTGCACCGTGAGGGCGTGGTATAACGACAACCAGCCAATCACGCTGCGCAGCACGCTGCTGACCATGGCTGGGCTGGCCTGGCACCTTAGGTGCAGGAGTCAGCCCAGGCCCCATAGCAGTCGCACCCCTGCAACCTACGGTAGTTACGCCGGTGATCATAACCAACTCAAACTTTTCCACAGGACTAAGGCAGATGGTCCATCATTTGATTTTACACTTTCAGCAAAGCAATTCTAATAGGGATGGGTGTAATAAAGAAAAAGTCTATTGTTCAGCCTTTAGTGGAGCCTTAACTAATGTGTGATTACCTCCTCTCCAGCTGAGGGCCCAGCTACACACCCAGCGGCCCTTAAAATCTGAAAGTAAAGGCAACCCATACACGGGGCGATAAACCAGATGATCCGATTGATTGGTGCGCTTTGCCTGCTATATAGCACCGTGTATGGACTTGATGTGGGGCCGAGCGCGCTCCCGTGGGGTCGTCATGCGCTGTCATCCATTCACAGTGGGCACGCCCCCAAGAGTGCCGAAACAGGGACGCGTCATAAATACACGCCCCTTTTTTCGAAGCTACGCCCCCTTTCGGGCGCGTGCGCACAAGTGTCTTTTCTCTAGGTCCGGTGACCTGCCCGGCGCCAGACCTAGAGTGAACACTACATGCATATATATATTCACATATACAGAAAACCACATATATATATATATATATATATTAGGGATGTGCGCCGGACCATTTTTGCCGGATTTGGATTTGGTTCTAATTCGTCGTCCGGCTTTGGATTTGGATTTGGATTTGCCAAACTGCGGTGACTGGCTTTGGATTTGGATTTGGATTTTTTTACAAAAATTGACAAAAAAAAGCTAAAATCACATAAATTGGTCTTTTTTTTCTTCCTAGAGTATTATTAACCTCAATAACATTAATTTCCAGTCAATTTAGACCATATCACAGCTTATAATATTGTTTTCAACATTATTGGCCAAAGGTTGCAGTGAGCTGACTGGTTACTAAGCGACAAAGCAGCGGCACAACGACACAGACACCACAGTATAAAGCACATCTATGACACATTGCCACACAGCAGTGGCAGAAATGAAAAGTAGTGCACCCACCCAGTGGGGTACGGCCAGCAGAGTCACAGTACTTGTTTACAAAGTGTGCTACGGCCCTAGGAGTCACAGTGCACAATCTTATTAGCATTACACCGCACATAGGGCCTGATTCACATTACACCATAAAGTAGTGTCTCTTATTTATGTTACGACACACAGTAGTGCCCCTTTTACACAATGCCCACAGTAGTGACCCTTTTACACAATGCCCACAGTAGCGGTGTCCCTTACACAATGTCCCCCAGCATTGGTGCCCCCTATGCAGTCCCCTTAGTAGTAGGGTCCACTATGCAGTGCCTCCAGTAGAATGCCCCCCAGTAGTATGCCCCCCATTAGCAGGCCCCCCCAGTAGTATGCCCCCCATTAGCATGCCACCCAGTAGTATGCCCCCCATTAGCAGGCCCCCCCAGTAGTATGCCCCCCATTAGCATGCCACCCAGTAGTATGCCCCCCCAGTAGTATGGCCCCCCTAGTAGTATGGCCCCCCCAGTAGTAGGCTGCCCCAGTAGCAGGCCTCCCCCAGTAGTAGGCTGCCCCAGTAGTAGCCCCCCCTGTAGTATGGGCCCCCCCTGTAGTATGGTCCCCCCTGTAGTAGGCTGCCCCAGTAGTAGCCCCCCCCAGTAGTAGTAAGCCCCCCCAGTAGTATGGCCCCCCCCAGTAGCAGGCCCCTCAGTAGTATGGCCCCCCCAGTAGCAGACCCCCCCCAGTAGTATAGCCCAACCCCCCAGTAGCAGGCCCCTCTGTAGTATGGCCCCCCCAGTAGTGCAGACCCCCCCCAGTAGTATAGCACCCCCCAGTAGCAGGCCCCTCTGTAGTATGGCCCCCCCAGTAGTATAGCCCCCCCAGTAGCAGACCCCCCCAGTAGTATGGCCCCCCCAGTAGCAGACCCCCCCAGTAGTATAGCCCCCCCCAGTAGCAGGCCCCTCTGTAGTATGGCCCCCCCAGTAGCAGACCCCCCCCAGTAGTGCAGACCCCCCCCAATAGTATAGCCCCCGGCCCAGTAGCAGGCCCCTCTGTAGTATGGCCCCCACAGTAGTATAGCCCCCCCAGTAGCAGACCCCCCCCAGTAGTGCAGACCCCCCCCAGTAGTGCCCCCGGCCCTTGCACAAATAAAAAATAAAAACTTACCTGTATCCCCGCTCCCGCGCCGTCCGCTCTGTCACACGCTGAGGAGGGAGCCGGAAGACGGAGCTCATGTGTGAGCTCCAGCCGGCTCCCTCCGTGCAGCAGCCAATGAGAGTCTGTGTGACTCTCATTGGCTGCTGTAACAAACACACAGCTGCCGCTGGCAGCTGTGTGTCTGTGTCTGTGTAGGGCAGAGCGCTATCACTGCGCTCTGCCCTACACGCGAGGAGACCTGATGTCGGATTCTCTAGTGAGAATCCGACATCAGGCGGCCGCCGTTCGGCCCCGAACGGGGATCCGAGTCAGGCGGTGAACACCCGAACAGGGTTCGGGTGGACTCGGATCCCCAATGTTCGGAGCGGTTCGGATTCCACAGAATCCGAACCGCTCATCTCTAATATATATCTATATATATATACATACATACAATATATACACACACACATATATACACACACACATATACTAAATTAAACACAGCAAGGGGGTTCCAGCGTCAGTGCATACCTGCAGGTTGGTGCTGCTGAGATCAGGCAGGTGCTCCTGTGATCGTGAGAGGGGCACCCACGGGAGGAGGGGCTGTTGTAATCGCGGGATGGGGGGCACCTGCGGGGGGAGGGGCTGTTGTGATCGCGGGTGGGGTGGGGCACCTGCGAGGGGAGGGGCTGCTGAGATCGCAATAGGGGGGGTAGCTCTTGGGACCCCCGGGGGTGGATGCTCCTGTGATGGGCAGCAATAGCTCCGCCTACAGCAGGGCGTGTGCTGCTTTGCAGACAGTAGAGCCCACCTCTCCCTCTGGTGGCCATTTTGGGAGGGATTCTTCTATGTGATTCTATCACAAGTGGTTCAGGGAGATATGCTCGGCTGACGGCCGGGCATCTCAGAAGGCAGACCGACCCATCTTGGTATCGGCCCTTCTGGCATATGCCAGAACTGCCAGATGGCCAGTCCGGCCCTGGCTTCAAGCTTGCAGAGCTGGCCATCCTGCATGCAGCAAAAACAGCATATGTACCTGCTTTACTATTGGACAACACAGTAGTAGATGGACCTGGTTTACACCAGTATATGTGCCGTCACAGTTATAGCAGCGAAAGCGAAAAATCTAGTACACATTTCACACACAATATAGTACATGTGTGGACAGTAATATTAATAAACAGTAAAGTTACACTGAACTTGTAAGAGTCAATTAGAACAAGTCGCAAAGGCAACATGAAAGCACAAATTATGTTCAAATAAATACACACAACTGTTGCGTTCCCTTTTTAAAAAAAAAATACATGAAAATCAGATTTTTTTTGTTGCGATGGCAAATACCACTGTAAAAATGGGAATGGATTACACAGCAGTAATAGTATAAGGAGGAGAATTCAGAGATGTTTGGCTAATCAGAAGAGACCATCAATCATATAAATTATATTAACATGCAATTATGCCCCCATCATGACTTAACCCTTTAAAGCCTAATACATAAAATAAAACTCGCAGAAAGAAAGTCACAGAAACTCATTTATCAAATATGATACAAATGTTGCTATAATTGAGTTACGACAACCACCCCAGGAGGAAGGGGCCATCTGCGCCAAATGCATCCCAGCGAATGGGATCGTAAGATGATTCGTTGCACGTGTGCAAATTACATTTTTCTAAACCTCTGCATAAGCCCCACAGTGCAGAATGAATCTGTTTGTGATGATGATGTAGAGCGGAACTCAATGATAGCATCATCGAAACTTTGCACGTCTGCAAAACAGCCTGTTCTACCACGAAACGTGGTTTGTGCGAAATGTCACTACAATTCCAGTGATCTCCAGATAGAGATGAACAAACAGCTAAATCTATTTCATTTTGTTTTACAGCAGTGCAGCGGTGCAGCTAAACTTATTATTAATCAGTTTCATCTCTAAGAACAGTTGCAAAGAGCCAAGTGATGAAGGAAATCATTAAACAGTTAATTATTTATAGACCTGAAGTTCTAGGGAGCAACAAGCTCCATATTTTTTCTTTATTAAATGTACTTTCTTATTTCTCTGGCAGACATCTCACCAGCTATTAGTAGTGCCCCATGATGACCCCGCTTCTGTGACTGTAATACACTTTCCAATTGAACAGTGACCCATAAATCAGCTGGTTGAAAATAATAATCTTCTGCAGGAAGAAGTTACTGTTGAGTTCTGTCTGTAGGACAGGATGCACAGAACGATTTGAGAACTTGGAGATATTTAATGAAACGTCCAAACAATATCATTACTGTCTTCTAATTACAGACTATCAACCGGTCAAAAAACTTATTATAGGTTTATACATTTACAGGATTAAAAAAAAAAAAAAAAAAACAGATCAGTGCAAACAATTCTGGTAGTGAGATTTTGCCTAAATAATAAGAGTTTAACATGAGCATTGGACTTTCAGAGAGAGTATAAAGTTATTTTTGGTTTGTGAAGTGCAGACACAACATCATATGGCCCTGGAATATAGCCACAACGCTCTGCTGGAAAAGATCCACCAGGAACTTCATATTCTAGTCCATTTGCACTATTAAAACATACATAAATAATTATTAATGTTCTTTTTCTCTGTGTTTCAAATACAGGGAAAGCGTATTGCTATTAGACCACTGGCATGATCCAATAACCCCAGCAGTGCAGTGGACGTGCTAGATTACACTACACTTCCAGTTGTAGCAGGAGGGGTTACAAAATGAAGCAATCAAAGTGCTGTATAATACCTCTTTTACACCAAAATCCCGGGTCTGACCTGTGATTTGGAACACGGTCAGACCTGGGACAGACCCTTTTCAGACTGCGGCTCCGATCAGGGTTATTCCCGGGTTGGTGTCATTTACGGTGCACACCGGTGCAGTGGTTCTCTCCTGCCGGTGCTTTGAGATTACATCATCTCTAAGCGTCGGGGTACTACATCTTTCTATGCTGTGAACGGGACCCGGGTCACCCGTTCACACTGCAGGTTTACATGGATCATTCCCTTGTTCAACCCTGGTCACTACCTGGGTTGGATTGCCGGATCGCTCAACCCAAGAATCCAACTCTGGCCCCTTTAACTCTGAGCCACGATCCAGGTTGACCCAGCAATAACCCGGGTTATATGGGCAGTGTAAAAGGGGTATTAGTGGCACACAATAATGCAACTACAGGCGAGTCAGAGCCATACGCACCTCATTGGTGATAATTGGAGTGTGGGGTTATGGTATTATGCAAATGGGACAGATGTTTGTGGATGCCCCTCTTGAAAAAAAAAAATGCATAAAATGTGATGTCAATGCTAATCCCGTGGGATCAGTGGCACCTACAGTATATAATGTGTAAGAGGGGGTAAATAAAGAATGAGAGAGATAATGCACTATTACTTGTTTTTTGTGTTTATATGAGTATTGATTAGGAAGTAACTGAAGAATCTTAAACACAGCTCCTAAGGAACAGATGGAATTGGTATGTCATGCCAGCTGCCTCCTGTCAAAATACCAACAGCGGCATCCCGATGGTTGGTATCCTGACAGGGTGTCAGGTAAGTATTCTTACCCTCCCCCTTCTCCCCCTAACCCTCCATTCCTGTAGCTTAACCCTAACTCCCCACCCCGCACCCTAACCCTCCCTGTTAGTGCCTAAACCTCAGTCTCCCTCTTCGTGCCTAACCCCCCCACTGGTGCCTAACCCTAACCTCCCCATAGGGGTGCCTAACCCTAACCATCCCCAAAACGCAAACCCCGTATGCTACCTAAACCTAACTCACCCCCCACCCCATCACTAACGGTTAAGGCGCTCAGTACTTACCTGGTTCGGGCTGGCGTCTGTGTTCCGGCGTCGGGATTAAGATAGGCGTCGGTATTTCTACGCCTATCTTAAGTCCCGTGTCAGACTTCCAGTGTCAGAATTCAGACCGGCGGCATGCCGTCCGCCGGTCTGCTAACTACATCCCGGAACAAATATCTTTCTACCTCATTTTTAACCTGCTCCACAGAACCAAATACATGCAGGGGCATATCTATAATGGGTGCAGGGTGTGCGGTGCACACGGGCCCCTGGGTCCAGGGGGGCCCCGCACCACACACCCTGCACCCAAAGTATTACTTACCTCTCCGGAGTCCCACGACGGAGCGGGTGTCCAACACTGTAAAAACTACTGTAAAATGTCCGCCGCTGCCATTTTCCCGTCGTTTGTGCATGCGCAGTACAGGGAAAATGGCCGCTGTGGCAATTTTCCCCTATGACCTGGGCGCATTCTAGTGCCCAGAGTCTATAACTCCAGCGCTGGCCACGCACAGCTCACTGCACTGCCGGCCGCCGGACAGAGAGGAGGGGGCCTGTGTCAGAGGCTGCACACGGGCCCCCTCCTCTCTAGAACTGCCCCTGAGTACATGGGTGCACTAACATACCCTGTAATTTGTGATCTACGCTCCCAAACTCCACTCAACTATTCCTATCAGCCAATGTAAAATTCCAGTCCTCCACAAATCTTGCTTTCTAAACCTATTACACAGCGAAGTGGGGCAGGTGTCCAGGCTGATGCAGGGGGGGAGCCTTAGGTGATCTGCAATCCGGCACATGGAGACGGCATGTAGTGAAAATGTAATCTGGAGGCTGGGTGCAGAGGGAGAGAGGGCGGTCAGTTGCATACAGTTATCCCCTCCCAGGGGTCGTAAACCACAGCAATAGGCTGCAAGGGCTTTGTCTCCCCTGTCTCTGAATGGCCCTTCCTCCTCGCTGGTAGCAGCCTCGACAGAACCTACCTGCTGCTTCTTGTCCTGAGTGCTTGGCTTCTGTATCTGCAAGGAAAGGTACATAAGAGATCACCACCAAGTACGTAGGGCATAGAGGGGATGGGTATAGTTTATGGTAGGTAATAGTAAGCATAAGGGGGAAAGGGGTTAAAGCTTTAGTGGAGTTAATTATGATAAATTATTTATTTTAATTAGACTGAGGGAAGATATTCGGGGGTTAATGTACATGGATGTAATTTGAAGATGTTGGGGCAAATTAATAATGGAAATTAAGAAGGTAATGATCATAAAGAGATTAATTATATTAAATTAATTATATTGAAAGGTGTTGTAATGAAGATGCTGAAGTAGTTAACTTTTGTGGAAGGGTTAATTATTGATGAGGGAATGATAAATGTGACTACAAATATTGTATAGGAGCCACTCAGTTAAATGCTCTTCTTCAGCCATTCCATGGCTATGATGGATCCTACCCTCAAGTGTTGGAAAAAACTTAGACACCTCCCCTTTTGCAGTCCAGGTGCCTCGTTGCTCACACCCCTGATGCATAATCCATAATTCCCACCTGGATTGTTTTTGCCTCCCCATTCGGTTTGGTCTCTTAAGGGCATTTCGCGTTTGGGTCGATTAGAGAATGCGGTGGGGTAACGGTCCTTTACTGACCTGCAAAGTGCCTTTGGCCTACAATCCAATTAGTTTTGGTTCTACCTTCAGGTTAGACTTTATTTTTCCTCATTGCCAGCCGGCACGGTGAGGTGAGATCCAACCCCTTTTGAGTCATTATGTCACTCGCAAAATCCGCCCAGACATTTGATAAAGATAAATGGATAAATTGATAAATGGAAATACACTTCCCATGAAGTCTGTGGTTATCCAATAAATAGTCTTGTATGTAATCTAATAGAAAATATTTTTCACAATATATGGAGAAAAAAAAAAGCATGGAAAACATGGTGTAGTATGTAACACACAATTTATTGTTTCCATAACACATAAATCTAGCAGCAAATATCAAAAGACATGGCAAGATAGATGTTTATCAGATGTTTTTGATGAAAAGGCCTGTAGGTGTTTTTAAAAATGGCGGCTCAGGGCCTTCCTGTAATAGGAATCCTGGCCAGCTCCAAGGAATTGTAGTTGTAGTGCTCCTGTCACAAGCCACCACACTGCGAATGCTGTGTAAGGTGAACATCGGGCAGGTGTTCACTGAATCTCCTCCTACCTCCTGTCCATCATTCTGTAGATCAGTCCAGATTGGCTCTTGCATCTAAATCTTGCTGGCGCTTGCGCTGCTCCGATGCCGGTGATAGAGTTCTCGTGTTTCCGGTTCTGGCTTTGTCTCCTGTCTCCAGTTTTTCTGCCTTCTATATTGTTTTTCTGCCACTTGTGTTATCCAGGCGGCACAGTCCGCATATATCTGTTCCTTGCCGTTCGTGTCATCTGGGCGGCACGGATAGTATCCTCTGTACAGTGTCAGCTGATTGTGTCAACTCAGCGGCACTGGCCGCACAACAGCATTAGCTGCTTGTGTCAACTCGGCGGCACATGCCGCACTACAGCGTCAGCTGCTTGTGTCAACCCGGCGGCACAAGCCGCACTCCTGAGACTTTTGTGCGCAGTCCGGTGACTTTGTTGTAGCTATACCCAGCTACTGCTGCATCTTGCCAAGTTATTCCAGGCCTCAAGGTTGCTACACAGCCCAAAGGCTGCTACTCGGCCAAAGGCCGCATCTAGCCAAGTTATACCAACCCTCAAGGCTGCTGCACGGCCGCTTCATAATCTACAGCCTTCTGGCCCACTTAGCAAAGTTTCCTTCAGCTCACAAAGCTGTTGCATAGCCGCATCCAGCCAAGAGTTACAGCCCTCAAGGCTGTTGCAGGACTTTTACTCAAAAGACTCATACGCATCCTAACAAATGCATTTCGAGAACAGGTCTCGTACTCAAGGCAGTGTGACAGGAGTGAGAGGCAAGAGCTATATATACTGTACCCCTGGAGTACATAACTTATGGGTCAAAGGAAAGTTCATAAAAACAAGTGTAAAAACTCAAAACCACCGATAAATACATATATAAACATAATAAATGTGTAAAAACCGTGACTGTATGGTAAGCACTTCCAGTACTGAGTCCAGAGATAAAGTCAATTGTCCAGATATTAAATGGTCCAAAAACAGTTTAATACTTCCTGCGCTTCCAAACTCAATCATTCTGTTCAGCCCTCCAAGATTATACACACTGGGACGGGCGGTGTCAAATGGCCTGGCGGGACAATCATCATATATCATTGGCTGAGGAAAGTGCACCCAACTAAGGAATAAATCAGCCGTTCCTACCTCCACCACAATGAGAAACAGAAACAACATTCTAAAGGGGAGGGAGGGTTTCCAGCAGTCAAGACAAGGAATGATTACAAGCGTTGAGTTGCCTTAGAGCCTTCATTATTCCACTAAATGTTTTACTTCTTAGTACTCCAAAGAAGTGCCGAAGTTAGGGAGTCTGCGGTTATTGTTTATAGTATACAATATATCAGTGCACGTTATAATGTGCCATTATAAAACTACCAATACTAATGAAATAAAAAAATAAATAAAAAGCACATATATGACTTGTGGTTTATTTCAAACAAAAACGTGGCTCCAACAAAGCAATATTTTATGATCAAAAAGAAAATGTTATTTAATGAAGTGGTTGATACAAAAGTATCAGTAGAAGGGACTTTAAGGATTTTTTTTTCTTTTGCCGGTATACTCAGTCCTATCAGGGAGAGAGATCTCTCAAATAACCAAATGCTGTGTACATAGCTGCATTTTATGTGTTGTTTTGTATTATGATCTTTTACTTTCGAATTTGGACTTGTTTTTATAGTCTGTATATGTCTGTTTTTACTGCAAAGATCAATATTCTAAAGCACACTGCAGAGATCAATAATCTAAAGAAGAGAAGCATTGAACAAAACACATTATATACAGTAAATTTACAACCATGCAAGTTTTTTGGGAGTAAATACTTTGCAGCATTAAATAACAATTATAAAAAAAAAAACCTGTTTTATAGTCTTCCTATAGGACTCTCTTTCTAATCATAATATCTATATTATATTAGGGATGTGCAGGCTCGGATAGGTTCGAGTTTGCACGTGGAGTTCGGATTTTTCCCTCCAAAAAAACGGAACTCAGAACGAGGCAAAACGTCATCTTACATGGACGAACATCATCATTCCTGGACAAAAGACCAGGAATGATGATGTTCGTCCATGTAAGATGACGTTTTGCCTCGTTCTGAGTTCCGTTTTTTTGGAGGGAAAAATCCGAACTCCACGTGCAAACTCGAACCTATCCGAGCCTGCACATCCCTATATTATATATGTTCTAGGATACTTACCTAATTCTGTTGGGATTCTGACTGTCGAATGCTGATGTCGGTATCCTGACCACCAGGATCCCGTACCCAAATCCCTGCATTCTGTACAGCGCCTTGAGTCCTATTGGAGAAATATGTTTTAAAACGTAGGTGAAAATTGCATCCGTTAAAAATATACAATTTGCATAGCATGTAGAGTTGCAAGTATTTTAAGATGTCTGTGAGACTGCATTCTACGCTCAGTGCATATATTAGAGTAAAATGCATTAAGCTATGATAAGTTTTAAGCATATAATACATTAGAGACAACAGCCATCATCATCAATCTGATAACTGTCGTCAGAGTAGGATATTATATCTAAATGAAATAGAGGAATGAATAGAAAGTTTTATTATGCATTTCTGTAGCTCACATATGCACAAACAGACCTACACTCAGGGCTATTTTTCAGCAGGAACAAGCAGGAACTCCTCATTAACTATGACGTAATGAAAGATGTGCGGTTCGGTTCTCCAGAAATCCAAATCCACACGACTTTCGTGAATCCGGGTAAATCCGAGTCGTGGTTTTGATCTCCTGAAGGATATCCGGGGAAAATCCAGGTCGCGGTTCTGATCTTTTTGCGGGTCGGAATTTGGTTCTTAAATCTGAATTTCGAGTTTTGGATTGCATAAATTACATGATTTTAGCTGTTTTTAAAACTTTTTATTTATCTATTTTTTTTTTTTTTTTAAATCCAGATCCAAAACCAAAACACTTGAGGGTGGTTTTGTAAAACCAAATCAAGATCCAAAACCTTGAAGGAGATACAGATCCAAAACCAAAACACAGGGGTTGGCGCGCATCTCTAGACGTAATGTCCTGAGCCAAAATGTATTTTCCAAAGGACACATTTTATATTATATACAGTATATACAGTCAGGTCCATAAATATTGGGACATTGACAGAATTTTCATATTTTGTCCTCTATTCACCACCACAATGGCTTTGAAATGAAACAAACAAGATGTGATTTAACTGCAGACTTTCAGATTTCATTTGAGGGTAATTACATCCAAATCAGGTGAACGTTGTAGGAATTACAATGGTTTCTATATGTGCCTCCCACTTTTTAAGGGGCCAAAAGTAATGGGACAAACTAAACAATCCTAAATCTAACTTTCACCTTTTAATTCTTTGTTGCAAATCCTTTGCAGGCAATTACAGCCTGAAGTCTGGAACGCATAGACATCACCAGATGCTGGGTTTCATCCCTGGTGATGCTCTGCCAGGCCTCTACTGCAAATGTCTTCAGTTCCTGCTTGTTATTGGGGCATTTTCCCTTCAGTTTTGTCTTCATCAAGTGAAATGCATGCTCAATCGGATTCAGGTCAGGGGATTGACTTGGCCATTGCATAACATTCCACTTTTTAGCCTTAAAAAACTCTTTGGTTGCTTTTGCAGTATGCTTCGGGTCATTGTCCATCTGCACTGTGAAGCGCCGTCCAATGAGTTCTGAAGCATTTGACTGAATATGAGCATATAATATTGGCCGAAACACTTCAGAATTCATTCTGCTGCTTTTGTCAGCAGTCACATCATCAATAAATACAAGGGAACCAGTTCCATTGGCAGCCATACATGTCCACGCCATGACACTACCACCACCATGCTTCATTGATGAGGTGGTATGTTTTGGACCATGAGCAGTTCCTTTCCTTCTCTTCCCATCACTCTGGTACAAGTTGATCTTGTCTCATCTGTCCATAGGATGTTGTTCCAGAACTGTAATGGCTTTTTTAGATGTTATTTGGCAAACTCTAATATGGTCTTCCTGTTTTTGTGGCTCACCAATGGTTTGCATCTTGTGGTGAACCTCTATATTCACTCTTGTGAAGTCTTCTCTTGATTGTTGACTTTGACACATATACATCTACCTCCTGGAGAGTGTTCTTGATTTGGCCAACTGTTGTGAAGGGGTTTTTCTTCACCAGGGAAATAATTCTTTTGTCATCCACCACAGTTGTTTTCCGTGGTCTTCCGGGTCTTTTGGTGTTGCTGAGCTCTCCGGTGCGTTCTTTCTTTTTAAGAATGTTCCAAACAGTTGATTTGGCCACACCTAATGTTTTTGCTATCTCTCTGATGGGTTTGTTTTGATTTTTCAGCCTAATGATAGCTTGCTTCACTGATAGTGACAGCTCTTTGGATCTCATATTGAGAGTTGATAGCAACTGATTCCAAATGCAAATGTCACACCTAGAATCAACTCCAGACCTTTTACCTGCTTAATTGATAATGAAATAACGAGGGAATAGCCCACACCTGTCCATGAAATAGCTTTTGAGTTGATAGTCCCATTACTTTTGGTCCCTTAAAAAGTGGGAGGCACATATTGAAACTGTTGTAATTCCTACACCGTTCACCCGATTTGGATGTAATTACCCTCAAATTAAATCTGAAAGTCTGCAGTTAAAGCACATCTTGTTTGTTTCATTTCAAAACCATTGTGGTGGTGAATAGAGGCCAAAATCTGAAAATTCTGTAAATGTCCCAATATTTATGGACCTGACTGTATATAAGGGAAATAAATTATATTTCACCTTAAAAATTCTTGTTATTGGAAATACAAAGGAAAGGACATTATATATAATCCTTCCACTGAATAAGTGGATCATAAGGAGAAAATACAGGATTACTATTAGCACATTATCCTTGGAATCTCCAGCAACTCTGCAAAAAGCATGATCAGCAAATGCTGACTATTTGAAATATATGTGCTTGCTTTTAAATGTGTGGTTTTTGCATGTGTGGAGCAAGTAGTTATTAATTGATGGTACCATATTAATGGTGTTTACCAAAAAGAGCAGTTTAAATCTATTGTCAATTGGAACAAGTGAATTATTGTGTACATGTCTGCTCAATTTTTATGAGATATATCCCATTACTGTTTTTTTAATTTTTCTGACTATTATTGGCCAATTTTATTATTTTTATTATTGATATTGTATTAATAAATATGTATATTCTAAATTGAATTTACTGTGTGGATTATCCTATTGATTGCAGCACTGTCTGTTACACTTTATTATTTTAAATTTCTATTTTGCTGAGAAGGGTTGGCAATTCCCTCAAAACAGATAGCTGCAGCAAATAAATCGGTTTTACCCACAAGTGCTTGGTTGGCTAGGCGCCAGGATATTTTCTTTTTATCGGGATTGTTGTGGTGACTGAATGAGAAGATTGTGGGCACTGAGTGGGATGTGTGTGCCACATAACTGCTCAGACCTCAGTTGCATAGACTGTATTTGTGTGTTCCAATGAGCACACAATTCTGTGAATTAGCAGCTCCACCATTTTGTGAGTGACAGCAAACTCACTCTGTGAGAGTGCTGAATCTGCAGGTAACCACAAGGTGTGATGGCATACCATATCTGTAATGCGCAAGGAACACGTCGATTAAGGCATCAGCCTTAATGATCGGAATTTGATTGCTTTTGTAAGTTTGAGTGGCACAAATACAAATTCAGTAGGTTTTGTGAAATTTCAGATCATGTCTAAGAAGCCTTAATGGGACATGTAAAACCGTAAGGCAGTGTTCGAGAGGCAGAAGGACTTAAAAAGTTTTGTATAGTCTAAATTTGCTGATTAAGAGATCAGACATATCACAATATATACATCAATTGTAAGTTTATATACCAATTGATTCTGAAAGTCGGCTAGAACACTGTCATGCTATGAACTTAAGTAAGCACATTTATTCTGAGATCTACCCCTGATGAAGTCTAGGTAAAAGACGAAACGTGTAGGATTTATGTGAATGGTGGACATTGCACTGTAAACATGCCCCTCATTTGGAAGGTATAGAGAAATCTATTTTATCTATATGGAGGATGTTGACATACCATCATATTCATGTAAGATCATTTGTCCATCTGAAATTGTGAATTTTTAATAAAATCTATTTTATTGTTTATGAATTATTAATATTGGCCTATGGGCCTATCTTGGGTATCCTCTGGTATGAGGTTATTTTTATAGAACCTCAAGGAGGACGATTAACAGGTTCCATCATATGAACTTACTGACCGGTTCTGAAAAACAAGCACGAATATCGGCATTTATGTCCCCAAAATGAAAAGAATTGGAACCTTTAAGCCCTGAAGGGACTGTTATATACAGTATAAAGAATATTAGGACTGTCCGTATTATTGATTTGTTTGAAGCGCCCCCCGAAAGTAATTGTGTTGTATCTATTTTTGAGTTGTCCTACTAACAGAGGACTTACTGAAGGGAGCAGCTGTGTACAATTATGGCGCAGGTTAGCTTTTGGTGTGTATATATATATATATATATATATATACTGTAACAAGAAGACAGCGGCACTCCCGGACTTGAAAATATAATTAGCTGAAGTTTATTGCATGCCACAAGGATGCAGGGCTGCGCAGGACCCTTTTCTCAAGGCTAGGCAATGCAGTTTTTTACATAGACATAAAGAATAAGTGATTACTAAATACGCTTATCTTTATAGATGTGAAATCCTCCTTACGCGCTGCAGCAGAACGTAAGGAGGATTTCACATCTATGAAGTTTATTGCATCCTTGTGGCATGCAATAAACTTCAGCTAATTATATTTTCAAGTCCGGGAGTTCCGCTGTTTTCTTGTTACAGTGTTGAATCCTTTGCAGAAGGCACCCTGGCAACTATATTTAGTACACACTGAGTGCCGGTTCTCTTTTGGAATCTATATGTGTATATATATATATAACATATATACTTATTTTTCTATAGCTTCACCCACAGTTCCCTGCCTACACTTATGACAAAATTGTGGCTATTTATTTAACTTGTATTTGCATTTGGACTGTGCCAGTTAAGATGATTCCTGTTAGATTTGAAAAGGGAAAGAAACAGATGTTTGAATTTAATTTAATTTATACTTTTTTTTGTTTGTGTCTGTATTTAATTGTATTTTACATGGTAAATGCAAGTTTTGCATATATTAACAACACAGTCCAGACTCTATTAATTACAGTATTATATTGTGTACAAATGAGATAATATGACTTTATCATTTACTAGTAACACTGTCAATCCACATATGTATGCTTTTATTGCTCCTGGCATAAACCAAGTGCATATGCTACTGCTTTCTCCTGGTGTAAAGCTGGCGCATATGAAACTGCTACAGAGCTGATGGCATCTGAGATGAGTCCAACACAGCATACAAACAGAACTGTGTTTTTTTCAGACGCATTTTACACCATGCTTTTGATGTAAAATGCGTCAAAATCTATATGAGCTACACAATATCTCTCTTTAAACTGATTACCAGTGTTCCGAATTGCAAATAAATTCTACAATTTTTTTTAAAAGAAACATTTAACATTATGTGATTTTAGACAATGCAATGCTAATTTACAACTTTGCAATGTAACAGATTAATGGTCGGGTTACAGCTGTAATGAATTAATAGCCTGGAATGATAGTTACTGCCCAATGTTCTCAGATATGTGCAAATAAACTTTGTGGTTGGAAATGGAATACGTTCAAAGTCTTTCTTTCAAAGGGATTGATAGGAAATGACATTTTAGAAAATCAGAATGCTATTGCTGACTCAGCGTGATGGGCTATGTACTCAAAGTTCAGACGTAAAATGAATGTAGCAGAGAATTGTTATGGAATTCTCAATACAAACTGAGCTAAAAATATCTATTTCCTAAGCCTCTGGAGATTTTTTTATGTTTAACAATGAACTGCAAAGAGGGACTTAAACAATTTAGAGGGGATAATGACACTATTAAATGTTGCATGAGAGACTGTGCTAAACAGGATGGCCTACTGTGATCTTTAACCCGCTGAGGGAGATGACTCCTCACAGGATGTGTAACTAGATCTTGCTGATCTGTATTTAATTATTAGCCAGGCCGATTGTTTCTAAGGAATTCTGAAACCCAACTGATGTTTTTCAAGTGCTGATTCTGCCCAAAATAAATCAGTAATAAAAATAACCTTTCAGTACGACATTGATTCTCTTTACTGGAGGTAGAAGCTTTCAATTTTGCATCAGTTATGCCGTTGCTGTATATATACATAGTGACAGACGCCGATAAACAAAGACAATGGACATCTGGAAGCGGACGTAAAACACACACACACACACACACATTTAAAAAACAGGGTGGTCCAAAAGACCCCATATATAGGGAATATTAACACTTTTTTCTCAAAATGAAAATACAGTATGCACTATATGGTTGACATTACCTTGAAAAACACATGCAGATGTGATTAATTTCTCCATTAACATAAAGATCGGCGTCATTAGTAAAGAAGATGCCAGAAGGGAAATTTGCGTCCCTGTCCGACGTGTTTACAACCCATTCACAAAATTCCATCCTTCTATTCGGGTCATCATCACTAAGCCACTACGGCCCTAACTGTGGAGTTTGTATATTCTCCCTCTGCTTGTGTGGGTTTCCTTCGTGTGCTCTGGTTTCCTTCCACAATCCAAAAATATACTGGTAGGTTAATTGGCTCCCAACAAAAAATAACCCTAGTGTGTATGCGTGTGTGTACATGTGGTAGAGAACATAGATTGTAAGCTCCATTAGGCAGGGACTCATGTGACAAATGGACAAATATTCTCTGTAAAACATTGTGGAATATGTGTGCGCTATATATATAACTGGTAATAAATAATAAAATTAAATAAATAATGTTGGTTGGACCTTTATCAGATGATATACCTGGATGACCATTTCCAGGTTGGTCTGTAGCACTTCCCACCTTGAACTTCTCAATGAGTTCGGTAACAGTGTTGTGTTTGATGTTATATATGTAATGCAGTGTCATGTATGATACATTTCATAATATTAATGTATGTGAGTATTTCTAATCCTCTAATTTTTTAACTAATAGGTTCTCATTTTGTGTGGCCAAATGGGATATTGGCTGGATATAGGTTCTCGGACAAATTATGTGACAGCCTTATCTTTTAAATCATGTACGCCAAATAGCAATGGTAGTACAATTATTTAATTTGTAAGAATTACTTTTAACATATTACTTTAGATCCCCTAAACATACTGTGGCAATACCAAGCTAGGTGGCGATTGTGAGCCATGGATTCTGTGTGGGGCTGGAAGGATCCGCCTACACAAAGTAGAAATAGTAAGTGTGACCACGCCTAGAGTCTGCCTTGTGTACAGAGCTCAGGTGAGGCTAAATGAGGCAGACCAGTCAGGCTGCCAGAAGAGAGTCTAAGTGGAACTGTGGCAGCTACAGAGCTCAGTGTGCCTGGAGGCCAGAGGGGGCCAGGAGGCCCGTGTCCAGACCTGCAATAGGCAGGGAGGACCACAAATCTCTAAAACTGTTTGTGTAAAGTTGTGGCAGCCAAGCCAGGCCAGGAGGCCAGTGTTCATACCTGCAGGAGACAGGGAGAACCACAAATAGACTTTGTGTAAAGGCCAGGAGGCCATGTCTATAAATGTGAGAGACATGACTGAGACTTTTGAGAGACTTCTACATTTGCAGACAACCTGCCCATAATAGTATGTGTTCAAGAGGTGAGGTCGTGCCATGCATGGGGGCTAGGTGTTTGTTACTTTTTGTTCTTGAATGCTGACAGTAAGCTCCATTTCTTTCATTTAAACCTGAAAAGCTGCGTGTGGACCCTTACTATGCACCCAGGCACTGTGCCACTGACCCATCTACCAAGCTAAATTACCCCAAGTTATCACAATATACAGTTCATTTTAATCTGGATACAGTTTCCATTTATTTCCAGAAAATCCATCTCCTCTACCTACATCTGTAGCTAGTGAGAGTGTCATTTATTCAGCTAAAATACAATCCTGAATTAATAAAGTGATGAGAACACTCCATAATCAGAAATACCTTTTCAATTTTAAATATATTCCATATGCTAGATTTAGTCCACTCCCTTTCCCATGCAGTACAGATGTTGTCCACATTACTAAATCATTACCGAGCTACAAACAGACAGTTATTCACATTTTCAACCATTAGAAACCATGTAAAATGAGGGAAAAAGTTTGAATGGTCATATTCTATTACTATATTGTATTATATACCACATTATATAGATTATATTCTACATTAGGAGCATTACATAGGCAAGTGGCTCCTAAACTCGGTCCTCAAGGCACCCTAACAGTTCAGGGTTTAAGGATATCCCTGCTTGTGCATAGATGGTATAATCAAACTGACTAAGGTACTATTTAAGTCACCTGTGCTTAAGTATGGATATCCTTAAAACCCGGACTATTAGGGTGTCTGGACCAAGTTTGGGAACCACTGGCCTAGGCACAAAGCAAGGTGGCCAGTTAAGTGAGAACTCTCATTCCTAATCTGTAATATGTAATTGACTCATACATCAAACAATAGACAATAACTTCAGAAAGTGCTGCAGAACATTAGCGGCATGAAAAACCCTGTGACAGGCACTCTATAGGCAGAGGAACCTCTAATGTTTCCCTTACACCATGATGATACTGGCTTTCCTAAGCTTCCATAGGAGTAGCAAATGCTGTCTGGTTACAACCCATTCCTCTGAGTTGAAGACCAGGTGTGGAGAATAGACATCATTACAAACATACCTGAGACACCTTCTAACCAATTTATAGATAAATTTCACTAACGTAAAGCCAACGATTACAGCTATTAGGAATAACATGGTAAGAGTGGGAGCCGGGGTGTAGTCCCTAGAGGACAAAAGTCAAAATTTCCCTCTCAACAACCACAATGGAGATTAGATAATGACATGGAGGTCCCATAATTTAGAGTATTAAAGATACATGAGGACATGCTAGAGAAGACCTTCCAATTACTTTGACAAAATGTTGTAACATGATTCTTACCAAACCAGATGCTCTACCTATGGACTATGAGAGAACACACTGGGTGGTCAGGCCAACAGTGGGCAATGGGGACACCCAGAGATACTACCTGTACAACTTCCTATTAAAAGAGGAGATCTTCCCAGGGGTGTTCCAGTTTACAGGAAAATAAATCTGTGTCTACCAAACCCCTCAGGACAGCTTATATGCTATCATTTGTAAGCTATTAGTGTGGAAGGGAAACCCCATCTATGGGTTATCTTCTGTTGACCTAATACTTCATTTAACATCTTAAGTGCCTGTTATTAGTGGTTGTGGTATAAGAGATAGACAGTAATTCTAAAGATAATGTCTAGCTAGACACCAGATGTTAGACAAGGACAAAAGGTCGACAGGGACAAAAGTTAGAAACACTAAAGTTCGACATGTAAGAAGGTTAACAGCTACAAAAGCTCAACAGGGTCAAAAGTTTGACATGAAAATTGTCAACACAAAAATGGTCAACAATTTTTTTTTTGTATTTAGCCCTAATCTTCACCCTAACCCTCCTCTTGGTGCCTAACCCTAACCATCCCTCCGGGTGCCTAACCCTAACCATCTGGGTAAGTGCCTAACCCTAACCATGGGGGTAAGTGCCTAACCTTAACCCTCCAGTCAGTGCCTAACCTTAAACCCAACCCTAAAAAGCAATAAAAATCATGTGTTGACCACTTTTGTGTCGACCATTTTCATTTTGAACTTTTGACCATGTCAACCTTTAACTGTCGACCCTCTTACATGTAAACTAACAAAGAATGTGATCTCGCACCAATATATTTACAAATTTTCCATTCCAGAGAGATTTTCCCATTAATTTAGGGGACCCTGCAACTTCACTTCTTTTATTAAATTCGTATTTATGATATAGGTGAAGGTGCTACCTTATGATCTTGTAAATATCACAGTGACAAACAAACATAGAGAAAAGACAAGATTTTATCAGGTGCACTTGTAGGGTCAAAATATTCCAGTATTTAGACAATTCTCTGAAGCAATATTAAAATATAACCTTTATTTAAATATACTTAAAATTACAGTAATTTAGTCCAAAAATGTAGGCGAAATATGATTAAAATAAAGAAAGATAAGTAAAGAGTGTATACATATGTAGAGTAATATAAAGTGATTTAAAAAGCCACCTGCTGCCGGTTTATTCAACGTATATTACAATACCTGAGGCTTATATGGTGCAACTTAATCAAAAGTATGGATGGTGTTAATGTTACTACACCATATAATTCACAATTAGTTACACCTGGTGATTATTTGATGGGAATTGTATGTTATTAGTGTTTTACTAAGGAGTGAAGGGAAGGGAGAGATAAGTGATATTGCTTGCAATCTATATCCTTATAACTCCTGTGATGTTGAATTTAGGAAATAGTTTTAATATAATGTTGTTTGAGACTGACAGTAAATTTTACTGTGTATATATTTTATTAGTATATCTTATCCTCCTGTCAATATTTCTAGGTTGTTAGTATATGTTGCCTTTTATACTCGCAACAAAGCTGTAACACATTGAAATAAAGATACAGTTGCAGATATGCTTCAGTCATGAACTCCCTCACAGTTCATATATACAGCTATTACTCTCAAACAGATAGAGTCTTCATTTAATATGATTTAGCTCTTTTATCTGTAATGCTGTAGTGTTTCCATGAGGCTTATCAAGTCTGTGCTGTAATGCGTAGACTCATGTCCCAAGTTCCATTCACTGCTCATATACACATTGATTTCTTATTACAATATCGTGGCCCGTCTGTTACAGTCACAGAACGGCGTCACACATTTCTCCCACTGTAAACAATCTCCATAAGCCCTGTTTCACATTTATGTCTATTGCTGGTATTGTTAGCGTGTTAGCATATGATAGTGCTATAGCCGGCGGCAGCGTGGTATGCCGATGCGCGTTTCGCCGATAGCTGCTTTCTCTAGGCAGTGCAACCAGAATGCCTGCCGGGTCGTGTTTTTATCCCATAGATGACTCTCTCATTGGTCAGTTTGAATTTTCTTGTCCATTGCTCTCTCTGGTCCTTTTATCTACTCCATGGTATGGTTATAAATCAGGTGTGCTCATTAGTAATAAATATGTTTAAATGGAACTTATTAGTGTTATTTAACAATAAAAATAAAAAATAAATATGGTATATCATACAATCCCAACCCTACCACTTTTAATTAACCATATGGTGACTTTTTTAGTTTTGTAATAAGTATATTAGCCTCATTTATTTTTTGTTAGTTTATAAATATAAATATTTTATTTTGTCCCCATAAAAAGGATAATCATGTGAACCATTACATGACTATCCTCTCTGCACTATAAGGATCCATGTAGATATAATATAGATAAATAAACAAATAAATAGATAATAAATGAATAAATATACGTCCTTTCAAATACATATGTCTCAAATTGTGTAATAGTAATGTACCTAATGCTATTATCACTATAACAGTCCCTGTAGTAGTGCTTAATATTTTATTAAGGTACTGAGCCTCTTACATGTTGAACTTTAGTGTGTCTAACTTTTGTCCCTGTATAACTATTGACTGTCTAACATCTGGTATCTATCTAGACATTGTCTATCTAATTACTGTCTATCTACAGTCCGGAACCCATTATTTTTCAAGGGTCAACTTAGATAACCTTTGAAAAAGGTCACATGGTCTGTGATGAAACGCGTTAGGTGGGATGCTTCTTTGATACATTGTTGCACTGATCTTTGCCTCATCTATATTGATTCCAGCTACCACAGGGCGGCACGCCTACCTTAAGAATCCAACATTCCGGCTGATTACATGGGACTCTGGATATTCCAATCAAGTGGGCCCCCACAATGCACAGTCAGCTCTCCGTGAGTACATACCGGAGTACCAGACGAACACAATCTTGATATCGGAGACACACAAGCTGATTGTAGCCAACAGTACATACCTGATTAACCAGTTATTCTACTGCAGGCTAAACAAGTGTCTGTGAGTATTATGAGCAGCAGGTATGCATATTTAGGACTTAATAAAAGTCCGTAAGTGACATTTTAACTACATCATATGAATACAAGTCCATACATGCTTCTATCTTATGTACACAGGAGGCTCGGTATCTAAAAAGCCAGACGCATATAACCGGATATCAGCATTAACCATAAATTGTTGTGGTGTCTTATATACTTATAGTGAGCTGGCTACACTTTTTTGTAGTTGTTATTGAAGCTACTAAATGTGAATGCTGATACCACACATATCGGAGTGATCCTGTGATCTCATTGACTTGAGAATACAGTCGGATCCTTCTTTACTCCAGTGAAGGGCCAGCATACTCAATATTTAGCCGGTCAAGTTTTGAAAACTGCTATAATTATAGAGGTTTTTACTTTGGAGCATGCACAAAGAACTGCTTCTGTTATTTTACCAATAAATGGACTGTAGAGATTTGCAACATTATAGGATTTTTGTATGTTACATTGTTTTACCAATTGATATTGTTTCTATTCTATTGCACTGTTGATACGGTTTAAATTTTATGTTCATTGGATATTTCTATGTGCAATGTTGGGAAATTTTAAGTGGGTCAATTAAATATATCTTAAAACTGACATCTGTTTTCATTATCTTCTTAAGTTAGATTATAGGACAGCGCTGTCTGTCCCTTTTGCTTTAAATCCCATATATTACATTTTCATTTTAAAATAACTTTGAGAAGGTTCTCCAATATTCTCAGTAGTTCATTGCATTTATTAATTGTATTTATCTCTGGCGGGAAACTATTTAGTGGTAGCGCAGACTATTGTGTATGTACACAACTTATGGTGCCCATCCACTAGCCGATTAAACTGTACGATTGCACAATTACGACATCGTAATCGTGCAATCGCTCAGTAATCGGCCACAAATCGTGCATCCAAATGTCGGAAACGACCAGCGATGCGCGCTTCCGCTGGTCGTTTCCGACATCAATCATCAGCCGAACATACCGGTCAATCTGCCGATAATGACAGATTGGCCATGTTCGGAGATGATTGATGTGCCTACACGATCAATCGTTCAGTGTAGGCACTGCACCACCCAGGGGATCGACGGTACGATTGCTGCTGCTTTAGATTCCTGAAAGATCTTGGCATAACTGAATGGCCATTTCCCTCAATTGTATGGCCTGTATACTTCTGCATTATCTCCAATTAGGTGGTCTAAGTGTTTTCTTTTTTGGAATGTAGTTCCACTATGGAGGCCCATGAGATTGACTCCTAAGCCCTAGTCTTCAAATATATGTTTTGGGTTTTCCCCTCTAATGCCCATCACCCTCCATTGCCACCATTGCAAACCATTGTTCGCTTGGTGAGATCACTAAATTTAGTTAAGTTTGAATCATATCATGTAATTTCATTTACCCAAGTAAAGGTCAGTGGTTAAAATATGACAACACACAGGAATTTAAACAAGGAAACACCCTATAATGATTAATGCATATTTTAGAAAGTGGTATCATTGCTGTAATCCTGACGAAAAAACTTCTGGTACAGTATAACTAATACTCTGCATAAATTCTGTGGGGTCTGTACACAACTCAGAACTGAGATATGAGGAAGACCGGTTCCTTTTTTTAAAAAAGCTTCCTTAAGATCACGTATTGGGCCGGAATCTGAGTCACTCGCACAGTGGTTGTAGAAACGGAAGCCAGATTTACAACCTTATGCTAATGCAAGAATCCATAATGCAAATAAGGGGATTTGTGCATAACAATCAGAAAAATGTGCCGCCTATCAATATTACGCCACCCACCATGAGCATTATCATTAGTATAGGCACTTGCACAAGCCCTCCATGCTAGGTGCAAAGAGTCCGTCAGATACAGGCATCTATACCCTGTACCCACAATGCAGAATCTGACTTTTTAGTAGAGATGAGCGGTTTGGATTTGCTGAAAACCGAACACACTCGAACTTTGGGGCTCCAAGTCGAACCCAGTCCTGACTTGGATCACTTTTCGGGTTCCAAGTAGAACAGAGTCCTGGTTCGGGTCTTCCCATAAGTAGGATCTTGGATCTATAAACTGAATCTCGCAAGTTTTTGATTGCAAGTCCCTACCTCGTTATTTCATGTGCCAAAATTGGTCAAAATGTACTAGAAATGATTAATGTTATTAATGTTAATAATAAAATTATAGGAACAAAAACGGGTTCAAGTTACATGACTTTAGCTGTTTTTGTAAATGTCTTAAAGAAGTCCAAGACCAAAACCGAAGTAAAAACACTTGAGGGTGGCTTTACCAAAACCATAACATCTGAGGGTGGCTTTACCAAAACCATAACACCTGAGGGTGGCTTTACCAAAACCATAACACCTGAGGGTGGCTTTACCAAAACCATAATATCTGAGGGTGGCTTTACCAAAACCATAACATCTGAGGGTGGCTTTACCAAAACCATAACATCTGAGGGTGGCTTTACCAAAACCAAAACACTGGGTTCCATACACATCTCTACTTTTTAGTGCCAACAGCCTAGTTTACTGTATTTTGTTTTGTTTTATTAAATTAATTGTTCTCTATTATAGCAACTGATGAGTTCCAAGACATATCTGTATCTTACTGTGTGATTTAACCACTTGCCTGGCATGGTCGTATCAGATACGACCACACCAGGCTGGGCTTTCCCTGACATGGTCGTATCTGATACGACCAGTCAGGAATGGCCACTAGGCGGCTATGGGAAGTTAATCTTCCCACTGCCGCCTATATCAGAGGGACCTTCTGGTCCCTCTACACCCGCGGCTCCCCTCCTTTGTGTCCCGATCACTGCTGGCCACAGTGATCGGGCATCTGGCGGCACCCCCCTCCCGGCGCGGCTGCAGGGTCCAGTATATCCCGATCACTGTGGCCAGCAGTGATCGGGCAGCCCAGCCGGCCCCACCCCCTTCAGTGAGAAGCAGCAGCGGCGGCTCTGGTAGCCGCCGCTGCTGCTATGTATCGGAGCCGCCAGCGGAACACCCTTCCGCTGCGGCTCCGGGAACACACAGTGATCAGCGTGATCACTGTGTAGAAGCAGCAGCAGCGCGGCTCTGGTAGCCGCCGCTGCTGCTGAGTAGCCGGGCCGCCAGCGGTACACCCTCCCGCTGTGGCTCCGGCACAGCAGTGATCATAGTGATCACTGGCTGAGCAGAAGCAGCAGCAGCGGCGGCTCTGGTAGCCGCTGCTGTGCTATGGGTCCGGGCCGCCAGCGGGACACCCTCTCGCTGCGGCTCCGGCAGTGATCACACAGTGATCACTGGCCATGTATAGACAGCAGCAGCGGCTCTGGTAGCCGCCGCTGTTCTAAGTATCCGGGCCACCCCCTCCAGCCTCAGCTGCTCCTCCTCCCCCATAATGCCCACTTTTATAAGGGGCCTGGCCATAATAAAAAAAAAATAATATATATATATATATATATATGCATATATATATATATATATATATATATATATATATAGTCAGAAATCCACTGCACTCGCCACTCCCAGATTTGGGGTGCAGACCTGCACTCGCCATTCCCAGGACTGGGGTGCAAGTGGCCTGTGACCACATTGCTTAAATAAATAAAATCAGAAAACCCAGCACTCACCATGTTTAAACACTCACAATGATGTATAAATAAGTAAATAAAATAATGGGGATTCGGTTCATGGATTGATCAATGCATTTAAGCCCGCAGCACACATCACGGGACCCCAAATCTGGGAGTGGCGAGTGCAGTGGATTTCTGACTTTGTTTATGCGGTAAATTTTTATTAACCTTTTGTGATCATAGCTTTCTCATGCACCCCATGTGCAAACTCGTTTATATTAACCTGTGTCAGCTGTCTTTTTGGTAGTGTGATAGAAGCTATGTCAGGTAACTGCCTTACCTTTAAAAGCCATTAGCTGGCAGGTGAGCTTTAAACCAGGTAACATTTTTACAGTCTAAACTATGTGATAGCAGCTACCAGGTTTCCATCAGTGTGACGGATAGTGTAGGACCTGCAGAAAGTGGGGTCCCGTGATGTGGGCTGCAGGCTTAAATGCTTTGATCAATCCATGAACCAAATCCACATTATTTATTTACTTATTTATACATCATTGTGAGTGTTTAAACATGGTGAGTGCTGGGTTTTCTGATTTTATATATATATATATATATATATATATATATATATATATATATACGGATTTTAAGTGTGGCACTCCACGCAATAAACACACAGGAAACGGCTTGTAGAAAACGGTTAACGTTTCAATGCATCAGCATTTTTGTCAGAACAAGTTGACAGTGCAAAAAAACATACCTTATATACATAAGCATAATCACCCAGTGATAATCAGCATGCTTGCTAAGGCGCGACTACACGCCCGAACTCCGGCATCTCCCTGATGACGTAATCACGTCGCTCCATGAGTGACACATTCCCATAACCATGGCACCCAATAACAATATACACAGACTCACACACAGAGAACAAACAACACTGCACCATACATATTGCAATACTGTTATCAACATTAAATACATTAAATACATTAGCACTCAGCAAACATCATGCCAAGTGTTAGAGCACTACATATGTGCCACCTACTCATAGCTATACCGGCACATATCATGCCCACTATGACACCCAAAACGCTGGATATACTAATAGATATAGAGACTTAGGGCATAAATCTTACACACTCACATGTAACTATTACATCAATCCTACAGAAATGAATTTAAGCCAAGTTGCTCATTAAGCCCTCTGGGTGCCATAGTACCCAGGCGATGTATCCACCTAGTCTCACGCTGCATTAGCAATCTACTTCTATTGCAACCCCTACATAGGGGGGGAACGTGATCAATCATACGGTACTTAATCACGGACAACGCATGCCTAGCACTGGCAAAATGCCTTGCAACAGGCTGATCACTTCTACCTCCATTGATCGCCATTCTAATGGCACTTCTATGCGCAGCCATGCGTTCTTTGAATGCCCGCTCGGTCTTACCAATGTAGGAAAGACCACACGGGCATATAATTTGATAGACAACATATTGCGAATTACACGTGAGTTTATGCCTGATGGTATACCTAAAGCCCGAATGAGGATGGTAAAAACTATCTCCAGAGATCATGTATCTACAGGTGGTACACGTACATCTAAAATATCCTAGTTTACCATCAGACCTGTTATCTGCCATGGGAACAGGGCTCGATATGTCTGTTTTAACAAGGATATCCCTAAGACTACGTCCACGTCTATAACACGACATGATACGCGTGTCATGTAGTTTCAAATCATGGTCTGTTTGTATTGTAGGCCATAACTTTTTAGACGCTTTGTTAACATAACGACTATTGCAATTAAATTGGTTAACCCATGGTACACATTCAGATTTGTGAGTAGGCTGACCTTGTGCCAAGATTGAATTTCTATCAAGGTTAAGGACCCTTTGTTTGGTTGTTTCCAACTCTATAGGGTCATAACCCCTAGCAATAAATTTACGTATCATATCATCCATCCCTACTTCAACCAATTGTGGGTCAGATGTAATACGTTTAATCCTCATCAGTTGGGAATAGGGTAGCCCCTTCACTAGCGGCCTAGGATGGCAACTATCAAACCTAAGTAGATTATTTTTTATCAGTGGCCTTTTGATACAATTGAGTTGATATTTTGCCCTGCTTAATTTAAATATTTACATCCAGAAAATTGACATATTCATTACTAATATTATACGTAAACTTCACTGGGCTATCACTGATATTATGTGACTCAATATGATCAATCAGGTCCTGCTTGGGTCCCAATCAAAACATCAACAAGTCGTCAATGTAGCGCACGTAGAATGCAATCATATTCACAATATTCTGTTGTTTGAAAAACACTTCATCTTCTACTGCAAACATATACAGATTTGCATACGATGGGGCCACACTGGACCCCATCGCACACCCAATCCGTTGTAAATAATACTTATTGTCATAGAAGAAAAAATTATGCGTCAAGATCAAATTCAACAATAACCACATCAATTTGTGGTCCTTGATACAATGGATGATTCATCAAATACGGTCTACTAGCTGCAAGACCTTCCCCATGAGGGATAATAGTGTATAGATTCCCCACGTCCAGGCTACAAAGCCAAATTTCTTCATTATATACAGGGAGTTCAACCAATTTCCTAAGTAAAGTTGACGTATCCAAAAGGTAATGTGGGTGGCTCCGTATGCATGGTTGCATCAATGAATCAAGGTATACAGCTGTCGGCTGCAGTAAAGATCCCCTGGCGGTGATTATGGGATGCCCTTGTGGATCCACCAGACTTTTATGTATCTTCGGCATACAATACAGCAATGGTACCACAGGATATGCGGGAATTAGAGCATCACGTATGCAGTTAGTTAGACTTCCTCGCTGTACTGCAGTGTCCAGTATCTTGGTCAATTTACTAAGGACAGATTTCGTAGGGCAACTAGATAACAGTTCATATGTCCTTACATCAAGCAGATGATGGTTCACCTGTTGTTTATATTTACAAAGATCCTGGATGACCAGCGCACCACCCTTGTCAGCAGGGCGAAATACCAGCTGATTGTTATTGGCTAGATTCATCATTGCTTGCTGTTCAATTTTAGATAAATTAAAGCGTATAGGGGGCAACGCAGCTACAGTGGTTTCCACTTCCATTTGCAGCAATCTCATAAATGTCTTAATAGACGCATTGGATGATAATGGCTCAAATGTGGATCTAGGCTGCAACTTTTGCAGTTTAGCTGGTAACTGCACAACATCACTATGACTTTGATCATGCAGTTTAGAAAAATACTCTTTCAATTTCAGCTGTCTATTTAAGGCAAATTGCTCAATTTGCCATTGTAAGGGGTCCATTTTCACCGTTGGTATAAAGGACAAACCTCTGTTTAATACCGCTAATTCTGTGCTGGATAATGTATAGCTTGATAGGTTAACCACTAGGTCTTGCGGGGCATCGGGGGCTTTCTCCCACTTCCTCTTCCTCTTGTATTGCCCACCCCTTCTGGTGTGGTACCTCCACCTGCCTCTTGGGATCTGGTAGTCATCCCTAAAGGGTACACACGCTGTTTGTTCCTTCGTCTCGCGCCAGATTGTTCATATTCACTGTCTGACGATCTGTGTTCATAAGGTGAATCTGAATCATGCCACTTTTGCCGGTTTCTTCTAAAAAACGGTTTTCTGCCCTCATTGTTCATATTACTGGTCCATCTATACACAGTGTGCAGTTCGTAGTCAAGGTCCACTTTATTACGTTTTTCTTTTTTGAATTTTATAATATCACGTTTATACAGCTGTATCTGTGAGTTAAGTTTGTGAAGCCATTTAGTTTCAGGATCATTCTCTAAGGTCACATAATGTGTCGCTTCAAAGATCTCTATTTTTTCTTTCACCAAATTGAGTTCTTTAGTGGATTGTTCAATGATCAGGAGCATCAGGTCGAATGAACACTTGTTCAAAATACTAACCCAGCGTTTACAAAATAATGGGTCATTTTTACCTATGGTAGGGCAATTTTTACCCCTCGGGATCTTTTTCGCCCTATAGTACTCGCTGAGTGTAGACCCATGGAAAAAATAGTAAATTTCTCTTTTTTTGTATTTAAGAATTTCATAATACAAATCATCAACTGGAACATTCTCCAACTGGCCACAGGGTTTGTATTTAGACAGAATTGCTTCTGCATCTGACTCAGAGTATGAATGTACATCTCCAATAGTATATTCAGTATGTACATAGCCACTACTAACATCCTCACTCTCGAACTCCGCCATCACCTGTTACAAAAAATTCGCTATACACAGTGTCTTATAGCAGCATAGATATCCCGTTCATATGTAGAACACAAGTATATTGGAGCAAAATTTGTACATGCATCTTGAATGGTCAACACCAGTATTTCATAGTGATCCACAACGTGCATTATTTTGTAAACGCTGGGTTAGTATTTTGAACAAGTGTTCATTCGACCTGATGCTCCTGATCATTGAACAATCCACTAAAGAACTCAATTTGGTGAAAGAAAAAATAGAGATCTTTGAAGCGACACATTATGTGACCTTAGAGAATGATCCTGAAACGAAATGGCTTCACAAACTTAACTCACAGATACAGCTGTATAAACGTGATATTATAAAATTCAAAAAAGAAAAACGTAATAAAGTGGACCTTGACTACGAACTGCACACTGTGTATAGATGGACCAGTAATATGCACAATGAGGGCAGAAAACCGTTTTTTAGAAGAAACCGGCAAAAGTGGCATGATTCAGATTCACCTTATGAACACAGATCGTCAGACAGTGAATATGAACAACCTGGCGCGAGACGAAGGAACAAACAGCGGGTGTACCCTTTATGGATGACTACCAGATCCCAAGAGGCAGGTGGAGGTACCACACCAGAAGGGGTGGGCAATACAAGAGGAAGTGGGAGAAAGCCGCCGATGCCCCGCAAGACCTAGTGGTTAACCTATCAAGCTATACATTTTCCAGCACAGAATTAGCGGTATTAAACAGAGGTTTGTCCTTTGTACCAACTGTGAAAATGGACCCCTTACAATAGCAAATTGAGCAATTTGCCTTAGATAGACAGCTGAAATTGAAAGAGTATTTTTCTAAACCGCATGATCAAAGTCATGGTGATGTTGTGCAGTTACCAGCTAAACTGCAAAAGTTGCAGCCTAGATCCACATTTGAGCCATTATCGTCCAATGCGTCTATTAAGACATTTATGAGACTGCTGCAAATGGAAGTGGAAACCACTGTAGCAGCGTTGTCCCCTATACGCTTTAATTTATCTAAAATTGAACAGCAAGCAATGATGAATCTAGCCAATAACAATCAGCTGGTATTTCGCCCTGCTGACAAGGGTGGTGCGCTGGTCATCCAGGATCTTTGAAAATATAAACAACAGGTGAACCATCATCTGCTTGATGTAAGGACATATGAACTGTTATCTAGTGACCCTACGAAATCTGTCCTTAGTAAATTGACCAAGATACTGGACACTGCAGTACAGCGAGGAAGTCTATCTAACTGCATACGTGATGCTCTAATTCCCGCATATCCTGTGGTACCATTGCTGTATTGTATGCTGAAGATACATAAAAGTCTGGTGGATCCACCAGGGCGTCCCATAATCACCGCCAGGGGATCTTTACTGCAGCCGACAGCTGTATACCTTGATTCATTGATGCAACCATGCATACGGAGCCACCCACATTACCTTTTGGATACGTCAACTTTACTTAGGAAATTGGTTGAACTCCCTGTATATAATGAAGAAATTTGGCTTTGTAGCCTGGACGTGGGGAGTCTATACACTATTATCCCTCATGGGGAAGGTCTTGCAGCTAGTAGACAGTATTTGATGAATCATCCATTGTATCAAGGACCACAAATTAATGTGGTTATTGACTTGTTGAATTTGATCTTGACGCATAATTTTTTCTTCTATGACAATAAGTATTATTTACAACGGATTGGGTGTGCGATGGGGTCCAGTGTGGCCCCATCGTATGCAAATCTGTATATGTTTGCGGTAGAAGATGAAGTGTTTTTCAAACAACAGAATATTGTGAATATGATTGCATTCTACGTGCGCTATATTGACGACTTGTTGATGTTTTGGTTGGGACCCAAGCAGGACCTGATTGATCATATTGAGTCACATAATATCAGTGATAGCCCAGTGAAGTTTACGTATAATATTAGTAATGAATATGTCAATTTTCTGTATGTAAATATTTCAATTAAGCAGGGCAAAATATCAACTCCATTGTATCAAAAGGCCACTGATAAAAATAATCTATTTAGGTTTGATAGTTGCCATCCTAGGCCGCTAGTGAAGGGGCTGCCCTATTCCCAACCGATGAGGATTAAACGTATTACATCTGACCCACAATTGGTTGAAGTAGGGATGGATGATATGATACGTAAATTTATTGCTAGGGGTTATGACCCTATAGAGTTGGAAACAACCAAACAAAGGGTCCTTAACCTTGATAGAAATTCAATCTTGGCACAAGGTCAGCCTACTCACAAATCTGAATGTGTACCATGGGTTAACCAATTTAATGGCAATAGTCGTTATGTCAACAAAGCGTCTAAAAAGTTATGGCCTATAATACAAACAGACCATGATTTGAAACTACATGACACGCGTATCATGTCGTGTTATAGACGTGGACGTAGTCTTAGGGATATCCTTGTTAAAACAGACATATCGAGCCCTGTTCCCATGGCAGATAATAGGTCTGATGGTAAACTAGGATGTTTTAGAGGTACGTGTACCACCTGTAGATACATGATCCCTGGAGATAGTTTTTACCATCCTCATTCGGGCTTTAGGATACCATCAGGCATAAACTCACGTGTAATTCGCAATATGTTGTCTATCAAATTATATGCCCGTGTGGTCTTTCCTACATTGGTAAGACCGAGCGGGCATTCAAAGAATGCATGGCTGCGCATAGAAGTGCCATTTGAACGGCGATCAATGGAGGTAGAAGTGATCAGCCTGTTGCAAGGCATTTTGCCAGTGCTAGGCATGCGTTGTCCGTGATTAAGTACCGTATGATTGATCACGTTCCCCCCCCTATGTAGGGGTGGCAATAGAAGTAGATTGCTAATGCAGCATGAGACTAGGTGGATACATCGCCTGGGTACTATGGCACCCAGAGGGCTTAATGAGCAACTTGGCTTAAGTTCATTTCTGTAGGATTGATGTAATAGTTACATGTGAGTGTGTAAGATTTATGCCCTAGGTCTCTATATCTATTAATATAGCCAGCGTTTTGGGTGTCATAGTGGGCATGATATGTGCCGGTATAGCTATGAGTAGGTGGCACATATGTAGTGCTCTAACACTTGGCATGATGTTTGCTGAGTGCTAATGTATTTAATGTATTTAATGTTAATAACTTTATTGCAATATGTATGGTGCAGCGTTGTTTGTTCTCTGTGTGTGAGTCTGTGTATATTGTTATTGGGTTGCCATGGTTATGGGAATGTGTCACTCATGGAGCGACGTGATTACGTCATCAGGAAGATGCAGGAGTTCGGGCGTGTAGTCGCGCCTTAGCAAGCATGCTGATTATCACTGGGTGATTATGCTTATGTATATAAGGTATGTTTTTTTGCACTGTCAACTTGTTCTGACGAAAATGCTGATGCATTGAAACGTTAACCGTTTTCTGCAAGCCGTTTCCTGTGTGTTTATTGCGTGGAATGCCACACTTACAATCCGTATATTTTATCAGTTCAGTGGGGGCAACCAGCTAAGTAATCATATTATTTTGAGTGCCGGACCTTTGGAATGTATATATATATATATATATATATATATATATATATATATATATATATATATATGCATATATGTTCTATATATATATATATATATATATATATTTATACATATATGTTCTATATATATATATATATATATATATATGCTCTATCTATATATATATATTAGGGATGTGCGCCGGACCATTTTTGCCGGATTTGGATTTGGATTTGGTTCTAATTCGTCGTCCGGCTTTGGATTTGGATTTGGATTTGCCAAACTGCGGTGACTGGCTTTGGATTTGGATTTGGATTTGGATTTTTTTACAAAAATTGACAAAAAAAGCTAAAATCACATAAATTGGTCTTTTTTTTCTTCCTAGAGTATTATTAACCTCAATAACATTAATTTCCAGTCAATTTAGACCATATCACAGCTTATAATATTGTTTTCAACATTATTGGCCAAAGGTTGCAGTGAGCTGACTGGTTACTAAGCGACAAAGCAGCGGCACAACGACACAGACACCACAGTATAAAGCACATCTATGACACATTGCCACACAGCAGTGGCAGAAATGAAAAGTAGTGCACCCACCCAGTGGGGTACGGCCAGCAGAGTCACAGTACTTGTTTACAAAGTGGGCTACGGCCCTAGGAGTCACAGTGCACAATCTTATTAGCATTACACCGCACATAGGGCCTGATTCACATTACACCATAAAGTAGTGTCTCTTATTTATGTTACGACACACAGTAGTGCCCCTTTTACACAATGCCCACAGTAGTGACCCTTTTACACAATGCCCACAGTAGCGGTGTCCCTTACACAATGTCCCCCAGCAGTGGTGCCCCCTATGCAGTCCCCTTAGTAGTACGGTCCACTATGCAGTGCCCCCAGTTGAATGCTCCCCAGTAGTATGCCCCCCATTAGCAGGCCCCCCCAGTAGTATGTCCCCCATTAGCAGGCCCCCCCCAGTAGTATGCCCCCCATTAGCATGCCACCCAGTAGTATGCCCCCCCCAGTAGTATGGCTCCCCCAGTAGTAGGCTGCCCCAGTAGCAGGCCCCCCCAGTAGTAGGCTGCTCCAGTAGTAGCCCCCCCTGTAGTATGGGCCCCCCCTGTAGTATGGCCCCCCCTGTAGTAGGCCCCCCCCAGTAGTATGGCCCCCCCCAGTAGCAGACCCCCCCCCAGTAGTATAGCCCCCCCCAGTAGCAGGCCCCTCTGTAGTATGGCCCCCCCAGTAGTATTGCCTCCCCCAGTAGCAGACCCCCCCCCAGTAGTGCAGACCCCCCCCCCAGTAGTATAGCCCCCCCAGTAGCAGGCCCCTCTGTAGTATGGCCCCCCCCAGTAGTATAGCCCCCCCCCCAGTAGCAGACCCCCCCAGTAGTGCAGACCCCCCCCCCCCAGTAGCGCCCCCGGACCTTTGACAAGTAAAAAAATAAAAAAAATAAAACTTACCTGTATCCCCGCTCCCGCGCCGTCCGCTCTGTCACACGCTGAGGAGGGAGCCGGAAGACGGAGCTCATGTGTGAGCTCCAGCCGGCTCCCTCCGTGCAGCAGCCAATGAGAGTCTGTGTGACTCTCATTGGCTGCTGTAACAAACACACAGCTGCCGCTGGCGGCTGTGTGTCTGTGTCTGTGTAGGGCAGAGCGCTATCACTGCGCTCTGCCCTACACGCGAGGAGACCTGATGTCGGATTCTCTAGTGAGAATCCGACATCAGGCGGCCGCCGTTCGGCCCCGAACGGGGATCCGAGTCAGGCGGTGAACACCCGAACAGGGTTCGGGTGGACTCGGATCCCCAATGTTCGGAGCGGTTCGGATTCCACAGAATCCGAACCGCTCATCTCTAATATATATATAGATATATATATATATACATACATATATGTTCGATAGATATCGCAGAGCCTCTGTTTAGGGATGTCAACCAACCATCGATGGTTTGCAAACATCGATGTCTGACTGAAAACAAGTGGTTTGCCATTGCTGGTGGCCATCAATGTTGCACCATCGATGGTAGCCATCAATCGATGTTTAGGAAACATCGACAATTGTGGTCTACATAGATCTTGCCCAATCGCTAAAAAATTGATGGCTTCTAACGATGGTTGAGCCATCAATGATAAAGCTGTCAATGGCCATCACTACAGTATAACATAAAATTTGCTATTTTTATGGTATACTGGGTTTTAAAAATAATTTTTTTTTAAATAAAATAGTGATGGATAAGTTTAAAATTATGGCCCTCATTCAGAGCCGTACGCTCTGAGCAGAGCGCACGCTCTGAATGAGGGCCGGGCTCCAGTTTCATGGAGCGTCCTCCTGGACGCTCGTATAGCTGTGGGTCACCACCCACAGGCTATACGAGCGTGCGTTGTGATGGCCGCGATGGTCGAGACCATCGCGACCATCGAAATTGCGTGCCGGAGCCTGCGGTTGAGGTTTTCAACCGCAAGCTCCGGAGTGATTTTGGCTCTATCAGAGCCAAAATCACTCCCACTGACATCACTAGTGATGTCAGTGGGCCGGCTTCTGATGGGAGGCGTTCCCGTGGGAACGCCCCCGTCAGGGAGGCACGCCCCCGGCACGCCCACCAAAGGGGGCGTGCTGTCAATCAACATTGACAGCACGCCCCCTTTGATCGGACACAACGAGCGAAGGACTTACCTTCGCTCGTCGCGTCTGGCGCATGCGCACGACGGAGCTCCCTCCGTCGTGCGCATGCTCAGTCCATAACATCGACCCACTTGCGAGCGGACAGCCGCTCGCGAGTGGGTCTGAATCAGGCCCTATGTTCTTGACCTAATTCAATCATAAAAGAAACCGACAATTTTGGAGCGGTTTTTGGAAAAAGAATTCGTCAGTTAAGTGGTTAAAGTAAAATTTTATTTAATTCACATCTAAACTATTGTAGTGGACAAATTTCCTTTTCTTGCGTGCACGTAAAGTGAGTAAAGATGGAGGTTGCTTATTGGGGTCATTGGGCCTGATTCAGACCCACTCGTGAGCGGCTGTCCGCTCGCAAGTGGGTCGATGTTATGGACTGAGCATGCGCACGACGGAGGGAGCTCCGTCGTGCGCATGCGCCAGACGCGACGAGCGAAGGAAAGTCCTTCGCTCGTTGTGTCCGATCAAAGGGGGCGTGCTGTCAATGTTGATTGACAGCACGCCCCCTTTGGTGGGCGTGCCGGGGGCGTGCCTCCCTGACGGGGGCGTTCCCACGGGAACGCCTCCCGTCAGAAGCCGGCCCACTGACATCACTAGTGATGTCAGTGGGAGTGATTTTGGCTCTGATAGAGCCAAAATCACTCCGGAGCTTGCGGTTGAAAACCTCAACCGCAGGCTCCGGCTCGCAAATTCGATGGTCGCGATGGTCTCGACCATCGCGGCCATCACAATGCACGCTCGTATAGCCTGTGGGTGGTGACCCACAGCTATACGAGCGTCCAGGAGGACGCTCCATGAAAATGGAGCCCGGCCCTCATTCAGAGCGTGCGCTCTGCTCAGAGCGTACGGCTCTGAATGAGGGCCATTGTTTACGTAGTTACATTTACATACACTGGATACTATCTTGTATTGTATAGCTGGTATAGACACCAGACAGACTGTATAAGGCTTCTCCAAAAGTAAGTGGCTGATGTTGGAGATAGGAAGTGGCGAGAGGCACTTCCATTTATTTGGACTATTCCCCAGATGATTTGCAGGTATAGGTGTCACAGGTGTGCATTAAGATTCTGGGGAGAGAGAGAGACAGAAAGCAAATACAACTTAATGCTATTATACCCCGTTTCACTGTATACATATAAAAAATAACTCCTACATCTCTTAAATGCTGCTACAACCATTATCTCAGGACATTGGCTCTCTTTACATTTATCTTATCTTGGAAGAGTGATGTCACCTGGTAGAAAGAAATGAGACTTGTAGAAGATATGACAAAACCCATGATAGGGAGAATAATATATGAGCCAGCTGTGATGACTCCTATCTTCCGTTCCTCCAGAATAACACATGTTATATAACTGAATAGTCACCATTATTCAGGAAACCTTCTAAATCTGCCTCCCCCGTCTTCCATACCTCACTTATACGCCATTCATTGTTCAATTCTATTTCCATTGCAGCTGCTCAATATTTGAGTTACATACATAATATCTATTAAACGGAAACGTACTCTCCCCATATTCCCTGTGATACCCCTCCTCATTGTACTCATGATGACTGCAGCAGATATATTCTACGGAATAAAGAGTGTATATACCCTAGATGTTTTTAGGATGAGCACATATATACTGTTACTTTAGGCATTGTGAGTATCTGTCCTTTATTCTTCTTCATCTTTTTCAGTTTAAACAAATGTGCACGATATTTTTCTTATTTCCACTAATAGTCTGTCTATGGGCCTGATTCAGACCCACTCGCGAGCGGCTGTCCGCTCGCAAGTGGGTCGATGTTATGGACTGAGCATGCGCACGACGGAGGGAGCTCCGTCGTGCGCATGCGATAGACGCGACGAGCGAAGGAAAGTCCTTCGCTCGTTGTGTCCGATCAAAGGGGGCGTGCTGTCAATGTTGATTGACAGCACGCCCCCTTTGGTGGGCGTGCCGGGGGCGTGCCTCCCTGACGGGGGCGTTCCCACGGGAACGCCTCCCGTCAGAAGCCGGCCCACTGACATCACTAGTGATGTCAGTGGGAGTGATTTTGGCTCTGATAGAGCCAAAATCACTCCGGAGCTTGCGGTTGAAAACCTCAACCGCAGGCTCCGGCTCGCAATTTCGATGGTCGCGATGGTCTCGACCATCGCGGCCATCACAATGCACGCTCGTATAGCCTGTGGGTGGTGACCCACAGCTATACGAGCGTCCAGGAGGACGCTCCATGAAAATGGAGCCCGGCCCTCATTCAGAGCGTGCGCTCTGCTCAGAGCGTACGGCTCTGAATGAGGGCCTATGTCTGCTTATTAGCAAGTTGGTACTGTAATTACTAGTTGTTATAATAAGGGTGTAATGGGCTGTAGCAGGGCCGTAACTAGGGTGGTGCGGCATGTGCCGCGGCACAGAGCACAAAAGCACTGAGGGCGGAAACGCAATTTCTAACCACTGGGTGCCCGCTGCTATTACTTTATTAATGGTGTGGTGCGTAGTGCCTGGCTCTTCCACTGAAGAGGCATGTCACTCATGCACCCTAGTCTCCGACCTCCATCCCGAAGTGGCTCCACTGCACGCTGTCTCTTGGGTCTCTCCTCTGCTCCCATAGTTCCTAGGGTGAGGAGCTGTTGGGTGAGTAGTCGTCAGGTGCAGTATAATAGTTGGCAGTGAGCACTGTCTGCAGCAGGTCCAACACAGACAGTGACAGGTCCGGTGGTAGAGGCGGCGACCAGCACCTGCAGGTGTGTGACTGTGACAGTGTCAGTGGGGAGAGTATTTGATACCTGTCAGTCATTGTTTCTCATTATCAGTGGCCTGTTCTAGTGCTGCAGCTGCAGACTAGTCACAGTGTATGCATATGAGGGTTGGGAGAGGTTTGGGGGGATTATTAATTTCGGATTATGAATTCAATTTATGAGAATCCCCTTAGAGCACTACTACTGTGGTGACATAATGTGTAAGGGGTACTACTATGTGGCATAATGTGTATAAGGGGCACTACTGTGTGGCATAATGTGTATAAGGGGCACTACTGTGTGGCATAACATGTACTGTATAAGGGGCACTATTGTGGAGCATAATCTATATAAGTGGTTCTATGTGTTATAATGTGTATAAGAGGTACTACTGTGTGGCCTAATGTGTAAAAGGGGCTCTACTGTGTGGCGTAACATGTATAAACGGGTTTGGGGTACTAATGGACACTAATGAACTGTGTAATGTGAATTGGTACTTTGGTGTAGCCACGCCCTTTCCCGATGAGGCCACCTCCCTTTAATTTTTGCGCACGCCTTCGCCGCGGAATATACCTGTTTAAAATATAGGGGGGGCAGCAATGCTCTTTCTGGCACAGGGCACCAAAATGCCTAGTTACGGCTCTGAGCTGTAGCATACTTGCCAACTCTCCCTTAAATAGCAGCAATCTCCCTGGCTCCCTGAAGAGTCTACCAATATCCCTGATTGCACCTTACCCCCATTATGTAGCTGATATATACTTGGGGGAAAAAAATAAATCAGAGATATATACATTCAAATAGTATAATCAGTGGCATTTTCCTGCATTGGTTATAAGGTACAATGATCCCTATGGCTACATGATTTTCATATTAGGTTTCTCCAGGCCTCTTATATGGAACCACTTGTAATACACAACAGAGCATCAGTGTGTTTTCATCAACAAGTAGATCTTACTAACTGCTTTGGGGCTTGTTTACATTTGGATGGAAGTCAATTTTATGACACGCCTCTCAGATGTAAGAGTACACGCCCACTTTACCGCCATGCTCATAGGTTTCACAATCTCTCTGAAATGCTTTCTCAAAAGTAGGCACAGATGTGTCCTGCTACATCTTTGCTCCATATACCATGTAGCGTATTCGTGCCCTGCTGTGCTCTGCTTGGCGTTCTAAGTCGCATCATGCTGCAGTAAGTCGCAACTTAACGTACTGAGGCGCTGGAAAAGCTGGAGAGTGTAACACAACTTTCTGGCCACCCTAAACTGCACTGCACATGTGTCAAATAGCCAACAAAGCTTTTGTAGCGCTGCCTGCTGATTGGCTGACGGAACCTGCCATTCGTTATACTATACAGTAGTACTGAACTGCGTTTTGAATACAGAGCTGCAGCTGACGGTGTAATAAAGGATTAAATTATTTGGTGTGTGAGTCCTGTGATTTATAAGAATACATATCTGCGTTGGTGTGAAGATGCATGCGCAGCATTTCATAAAGGTGGATCAATTCAAGTTCAATATTCTTAAGGTACTCTGCTGTACTTAACACATTGCTCCGAACTTGCCACCACCTTTCATTTCTATGTTATGTTATGCCACCCAGCAGAATTTTACTCTAAACCGCTATAGACATTGTATTGTATTCATTATGGGCCATCCGTACTGTATACTGTCAGTACATGGTGTAAAGACGCTTGGCCTAAAGACGCACGGGCCGTATTTCATGAAAATAGATAATTTCAGGTTCAATACTCTTAAAGTACTCTGCTTAACTTTATGTATTACTCTGCATTTTCCTCGTCCCTTCATCTCCATTTTGTGCCACCCAGCTGTATTAGACTCTAAACCGCTATTGACATTGTATTGTACACGTTACTTGGTGTAAAGATGCATGCTTAACAATAGGTGTAACCGCTGCTATGGCTGGCTTGCGTAGGTGCGTGAGTAAGGTGAGTGCTTTCCATAGCCGATGCTTTGGGTTCGAGGCCCGGAAAGGGATGATGTCATTTTGTAAATCAGTATTTTTTATTTTTATATTTAATATACAACACAGGATTAAATAAAGGATTAAATCATTTGGTGTGTGAGGCCTATGTTTTATAAGAATACATATTGTTGTCCACAGGCATATTGTGTCAGCTGTGCAGCACAGCCAATGGCCACTAGACTGTACAGAATCAACAGAAACCCATCGCGCTTTGTGTATGGGGGATCTGCTGCAATTTAGCAGTCTGCACAAATATTTGCTACAGTCAGGGCCAACAACAGAATTCTTGGGATCTGGTACACTTATTTTTTTGGGGGACCCATCCCTGGTACTGTAAGTACAGGTTGGTCAACCATTGCCGGTCTCTCTACAGCAGGGGTGGGTAACCAGTCAGAGGCAAAGAGCCCAGAAATATCTGTAGGTATGTTAAAGAGCCGAGATCATGCGCACGATGAAGATGCATGTGCAAAAGGGTATGATGTGTGTAATAGCATGTAAAAGCACATGCACACAATCACCGTGGAGGTAACTATTAAAGGGAAAGAAAAAGCCAGCACAATATAAAAAACATTGAAAAAAACAGATCCACATAAAATACACTGTAACAAGACAGATCCATATAAAATATACTGAAAAAGCCACAACCACATAAAATACACTGAAAAAGCCACATCCACAGAAAAAACTAATTTAAAAAAAAAACAGATTCACATAATGTAATCCAACCCCCCCTGGTGTCACTTCAGCAGACTCTCATGTGTCACTACAGCCCCCATTTGTCACTTCAGCAACCCCTCATTTGTCACAACTGCAGCCCCTCCATGTGTCACTCCAGCAACCTTCCATGTGTCACTCCAGCAGCCCCCCATGTGTCACTCCAGCAACCACTCATTTGTCACTTCAGCAGCCCCTCATGTGCCATTCCAGCCCCCCCCCCTCTCTTCCTGGGTCACTCCAGTCCAGCCGCCTTCCCCAACATTTCATCCCACTCCACGGGCCACTCCATTCCCCCACATGTCACAAATAAAATGGAAAAAACAAATATTAAATCCCTACAGCTCTTACCCTGCTGTGACGGTCACGAAGTTAGGCTCAGGCGTCTGCGTCCTCCTCATGGCTGCAGGTTCAGTCACAAGTTGAGCTCCACCTCCTGTTTGCGGCGTGACGTTACCACATTGCCCATACATGCCTCCGGAGCGGAGCAGACTGTTGCAACAAAGGACGAGCCTCCTCTGATAAGCATGCAGCAGTCAATGTCAGTCAAGGGAGCTGAATTAGAACACCGAAAGAGCTGCATGTGGCTCAAGAACCACAGGTTGGCCACCACCAGTGGCGAGCTAGGTTGGGGGGCAGGGTGCCATGTGCCCCCCGGGCCGCAGCATCATGCGGGCCACGGGCAGTCTGTGTTGCTGTGACACAGACTGCACCGCGTGTGGTGCGCTGACCAGACGGAGTTCGGTCAGCGCTACACAAGTGACAAACACACAGCCGCCGGCACTGGCAGCTGTGCGTTTGTTTTGATCAGCAGCCAACTCTCATTAGCTGCTGCTGCACCCACTGCAGGAGCCGCTCCATCTTCTGGATCCCACAGTGGGTAATGGGAGAGGCGTCATGATGTCATGACATCTTTCCCATAATGCCGAGCGGCCCGGAAAGGACAGACGGAGGAGCGGATGGCGACGGCGGGAGCGGGGATTGAGGTAAGTGTTTTTTTTTTATTACGTGTGTCTACTGGGGGAGGGGCAGGCACTACAAGGGGGAGACCACTACTGGGGGCACTACAAGGGGGGGACTACTACTACTGGGGGCACTACAAGGGGGGGGACTACTACTACTGGGGGCACTACAAGGGGGGGACTACTACTACTGGGGGCACTACAAAGGGAGAACCACTACTGGGGGCACTACAAGAGGAATGGACTACTACTGGGGGCACTACAAGAGGGAGACCACTACTGGAGGCAGTACAAGGGGGAGATCACTACTGGGGGCACTACAAGGGGGAGATCACTACTGGGGGCACTACAAGGGGGGTGACTACAGGGGGGGGCATTACAAGGGGGGACCACTACTGGTGGCACTGCAAGGTGGAGACCACTACTGGGGATTATTACTGGGGGATCTTCAAGGGGGGGACTACAACTGGGGGCACTACAAGGGGGGACTGCTACTACAAGGGGGGACTACTACTAGGGGCACTACAAGGGGGGACTACTACTACTAGGGGCACTACAAGGGGAGGGGACAACTACTAGGGGCACTGCATAGGCGGGAGGGGACTACTACTAGGGGCACTACATAGGGGAGAGGGGACTACCACTGGGGGCACTGCATGGAGGGGGCACTGCTGGGGGCTCTATAAAAGGGGCAATACTGGGGGTACTGCATAGGGGGGAGACTACAACTGGGGACACTATTTAAGGGGCACTGCATAAGGGTTACCACTATTGGGGGCACTGCATGGGGGGTGGACTGCTACTGGGGGCACTATATAAGGGGCACTGCATAGGGGGTACCAATACTGGGAGCACTATGTAAGGGGCTTACTACTGGGGGTGCAAGGCTGCACAGGGGGGACCACTACTGGGGGCACTGTATAAGGGGCACTGCATAGGGGGGATCACTACTGGAGGCATGCATAAGGGGGTCCTCTCCTGGGGCACAGGGGGGCACTGCATATGGGCACCATGACGGGGCTGCCCCTAATCTTTATTTTTACTTTACATTAATCCCATATGGGCCCGCCTCCTCCCTGGAACACTTGGGGGGGGGCACTGTAGCACGCATGTTCTTCGGGCACCCTGGCTACACGCTACTCCTCTGCCAGGGCCACCTGCATGCATTTGCCCCCAGGCTAAAAGTTCCCAGCCAGCCCCTGGCCACTGCTGCTCTACAGCCTCACCCTTGTCTGCATCTCTACAGTACCATCCTTCTGTTTCCAGCCTCATATTCCCTGTGAATCTCCAGCCATCCAATCAACGTGTCTCTCAGCCTCATTCCCCAACATTACACCAAGTAACGTGTACAATACAATGTCTATAGCGGCTTAGAGTCTAATGCAGCTGGGTGGCATAACATAGAGATGAAGGGATGTGGAAAGTGTGGATCAATGTATAAAGTTGAGCAGAGTACTTTAAGAATATTGAACCTGAAATGATCTCTCTATGAAAAACTGCCCACGTGTAACACCCCTAATTTGGTGGGATGTCAGTGAGTGGATCGTACCTGCTGTTCCTCTGGAATCTGCTTGAGAGTGGATCGTCGGATGGATCAGGGCTGTTCCTCTTAAAGTCTCCTCCAACCATGGCAGAGAGACAGGGGACCACCCAGAACCAGGCACAGTAAACGCACGTTGGGGAAAATTACATAAATTTTATTATGCTGAGACACTTCGTCATGCTTGTACTGTTCTGAATAAAGGTTAAAGTATGCCAGGATACGACAATACCAATTATATATGCAGTTACTTGAATTAACTTATGATCACTTTCCAAAGCTCACTATAACTTGCTCAATATGACATTTATAATACCTGTTTCACATTTGCTATTACTAACCGGCAATGAATAACTCTAATTTAATTTACAGTATCAGTAACACTATAGGGTCAATCCTATTAGGTGCAAATTGCGAGAAGCGAGTTGCGATTTTCACTTCGAATTCGCACAGCAAAATAATTTTGCAATCCAATTAGCAACTTGCACTGATCAGTCAGACTGAATTCGCAACTTTCCACTTGCACCTCCCTGAGGGTGAGAGACGAAAAGGAAAATTTTTATTTTAAGGATGTAAATGTGGGGACACTGTGCTAAACCCCTTGGACCCCCCATAATGATTAGGCATTTGGAAGTTCCTAATTAGCTTATTTAGTCCAATAATTACGTCATTTTTTGAGGTAAAAACAATGGCCCTCATTCAGACCCACTCGCAAGCGGGCGCACGTACGTTAGGCGTACGTACAAAAATATTTAAATTCAATGGCTCGCTCGTATTTTCGTTCGCATCTAAAATTCCTCCCAAAACTCTGACGACCCCTCCTCTAACTAACGAGCGTACGAAATAGCGAGCGTACATCCCCGAAATGGCTTGAAAGGAACGCACGCACAAGTATAAACAGGAAGTGGCCTTGTCAGATGTCGATTACCTGCTCCTTTATTCTGCCTACCTCCATCAATCGTATCATGCCAATCAATGTATCAATTAGCTTAATTGTTTGTTTTTTTTCAACACAATGAAAGAAACTTTACTCTTGTCTGTGTTTGTGTTTACCCGCAGAATACGTACGGATGAAACATTGGCTTGTATTGTTTAAAAAACATGTGAACCACAATTAAACAATTGTACTATTGCTGTGTATCCCCGCATATTTCCCTGGGTTCATTTCTTTATTTAAATTTGCTTACGCATGTCACTGCATCAAGCCTATCCTAACTCTCCAGAGATTTCTGGCCCTGTCGAACACATGACTCATACACTAACCAATAAAATTGCTCCTGTTAATTTCCAAAATACATTAGCCAATCAGAAAATTTTTACACACTTTATCAAAAATGTTTTTTAAGAAAAACACCATTGCCATCATGAGAGCCTCCGCATTCACCAGGCGTGAGCTGCTGGTGCTTACGGAGGTCATGGATCGCCGGATCACCAGCCAGCCAGAACCCATGACCAACCGGCAGAAGCGCTCCGCGTATGCGGAGGTACGGTCCCGCCTGCGGTCCTTTGGATCACGCCGCAACATCGGCCAGCTGGAGCGCAGGTGGTCCGACCTGCAACGGCGAACGCCCCGCTTGCTGGCATGCTTTCGCATGCAGATCCTGGCAAGTAAGTGTTATGTATTGTGGTTTTAATGTTTGTGTTTGTGGGGCAAACTGCGTGTGCATGTTTTCATGTTTGTTCTATTTATTATTTGTACTCATATCTGCGTCTGCATGTTTTCCTGTCTGTTCTATTTATTATTTGTACTCATATCTGCGTCTGCATGTTTTCCCTCTTTTTATGAATTTATAATTCTACTGCTATTTTTTTTTTTTTTGTTTGTTTGTTTGGCCGGATTTGTCCATAAACTAAACGCAATTTATTTGACATATTTTAGGGGGACAGCCAAGACTCCGCCGTCAACGTCGGCGTTCCCGCCCACTCTCCCCAACCCCCAGCCAACACTCCACCCCAAATCTTTCCCCTATTCCCCACTCCTCCCCATCCTTCCCAGACCCTCTCCCGGAAATGTCGGGACTCCTTCCCCTCCGTCCCACTTCCCCCTCTCCTCCACCCACCCCTCTTCCAATTACCCCCTCCCCGGAGTCCAGCATAACTCCGCCCCATTCTTTGGGGAATGACGGATCCTCCGAGGAGGATCATGGAGGTTTTGCCGGAGCTCCCGATTTTTTTCCCGGTATGTTTTTTATTATTTTTTTTTAAACCACAAACTGTTTGTATGTAATCATGTGTCGTGCCTTTCTTCGTGTTTTTGTGGCTTGACTTTTGTTGATTGTGAAGGTTTGCCTTTACCTCTTCCTGGTGATTTAAGCATACACATATCATACCTGTGGGAATTTGTACCTAGGCCTTGTATTTTTGCCAGCCCACACTTTTTATTTATGTTTTTGGGTTTAGGAGTGATTTGTTTTTTAATTAATGTTTTTCTGTGGAGTCCCTATTGTTGTATTAACCCACACACTTTTCTCACCCACAGAGGAACAGAGGCGTCGCCAAGAGGTGGCGGATGTTGTGGGGCAGATGCGCCACCATGTAATCGGCCTTCTGGTGGCCCTCGACCGACTGTCTGGCCTCCTTCGGCATTAGATTTTTTTTTTTTGTTGTATTTTCCCAATAAAATTTTAAAGACAAATATACGTTGTGGATCATTTTTAAAAACCAAAACCAAAATAGTTTAGCCTGACATAAGTTCCTGCAAGGATTTCCCTTTTGTAAAAGTTAGATTGTGTTTTGTCTTTGTATGTCAAACAGACACCAGAAACACATAACAGTAACAATGTAATTTCCCTTTTTGGGTGTAGTGTCAATTTCAGATTTCTACATTTTCCAGGTTCCTACTTGGTGCGCAAGCTGCTTAGGCCAATCTTACAAATCCCAAGGTTGGGCCAGGCTTCCTTTTGGTGTGGATTGGAAAGCTGAAAACATATTTCAGTTTTGCTCATCTGGCGTCAGTACTGGTTTACCCCTTAGTCAAATGTAACTTGTGTTAACCTGGTTACACTTGCTGTTAACGTCCCAAAAAAGGAAGACCATTTCACTCTTCAAACATTTATTCACCACATAACAGAGCAAACAAAGTGGTCACTCCCCAAAAAAATACACAGTGATAAATTCAAATACAACACATACCAAGAAAAAAATAAATAAAAACACAAAATCAAGAACTGGTTGACGAAGGACCATGCCAACATGATTCCACAAACATGGCGTTGCGATATGGGTTCCAGAATATATGCCCAAAAGGACCAGATCCAGGTTTGGTAAGGGTAGCAGGAAGTAGTGAGCGTTGGAGTGCCAAAGATTATGTGAACAAACAGAAGATGGTGAGAAAAATAAAAATAAATTAGATGTTTGCCCAAAAAAAAAAACACATTAGGTATAAACACTGGAGTTTTGAACAAACTTACCTAAAAAATCTGGCCACAACATCATCGCGTATGGCCCCCCCACATACTGACCTTCGACCAACCTCGGGGGGGCCATCCTCAGGTAAGGCATCCTCTGGCTGCATTGGGACACCACTCCTTATGGCAATGTTGTGAAATATCCCACACAGGACCACAATTTTAGACACCATATCCGGCACATACATGAGCTCGCCACCAGAGCGGTGGAGGCATCTGAATCGGCCTTTTAAAAGGCCGATACAGCGCTCCACCACTTGCCTGGTGGCTGTAAGTGCGGAATTATACGCACTTTGTGGCCCTGGTGTGGGAGCCAAATAAGGAGTGAGCAGCCAGGACATGCAAGGGTATCCACTGTCTCCTGTGAACAAAAATAGACCACATCAGGAACACTGTGTATCAAGCTTAACATTGTTATGTACTAAAGGTCTCCACTTACCCAGAAGCCACGCATCACCAGCTTGTAGGTTGGTTAATTTCTGCCATATCCCTGATTGCCGGATGACGAAGGAGTCATGAGCACTTCCGGGTAATTTAGCATTCAGGGACAGGATCTGGAGGGAGGCATCACATACCACCATTACATTCAGGGAGTGATAGTGTTTCCTGTTTCTAAATATGGCCTCCAGCCGTGCTGGAGGCTGAAGTGGTATGTGAGTACCATCCACAACCCCTATGATGTGTGGGAAGCCAGCTATTTGGTAAAAATTGGCCTTGGCCACACTAAGGGCACCCATATCCAAAGGCATTTGAATAAAATGATGGAGGTGCTTGAAAAGTGCCTCCATCACTGCCCTCAGGATCCGGGAAAAGGAGGATTGGGAGATGCCCGCCACTATTCCGACCGTTGTTTGAAACGATCCTGAGGCACAGAAATGTAACACCGCCATAAATTGCGTCAGTGGTGGTATTGCTGTTGGACTGTCAATTTGCCGCTCAAGATCACTTTCTATTAATGAGAGAGTGTCTATGATGATTTTGGGAGGTAGACGGTAGCGTCTTAAAACCTCATCATCGGGCATTCCAAAAAGGGTGACACGTGTTCGAAATATCTGGGGCCTTGCATGCCTACGATGCCTACGCCTGGGACGAGTTTGAGGTTGGTCGTCTTCCGGGAGCAGGGCCAGAACAATTCGCCCCAGATCTATCTGAAATTCAAAGTTTACAATGTAAGGCTTTTGACCCACCCCAAAAGTAAGAAAAAAAAACTTAGCTTTCTGATACCATCCATAGCTGCTTACATGCCGGGGTATTGTCATGATATGTATAAACTGTAAAAAAGGCAACAATGAGACGTCAAAAATGTAAAGGGTTTTTTTTTAGGTAAAAAATTGTTGCAAGCCAACACAGAAAATAACGGAAAAACACATTTGCCCATCGCTGAAAACTACATTGCACACCGTACGTCAAATAGGGTTCAAATGGACCCAAAAAATGGAAAAGGGAAAAGCAAAACTGGATTATATGATGAATAAGCCGTCCAAAATGCGGTAAATTATGCGCAAATGCAAGTCACTACACCAACAGTCCAAAATGCGGTAAATTATTCGCAAATGCAAGTCACTACACCAACAGTCCAAAATGCGGTAATTCATTCGCAAATGCAACTCACTACACCAACAGTCCAAAATGCGGTAAATTATTCGCAAATGCAAGTCACTACACCAACAGTCCAAAATGCGGTAAATTATTCGCAAATGCAAGTCACTACACCAACAGTCCAAAATGCGGTAAATTATTCGCAAATGCAAGTCACTACACCAACAGTCCAAAATGCGGTAAATTATTCGCAAATGCAAGTCACTACACCAACAGTCCAAAATGCGGTAATTCATTCGCAAATGCAAGTCACTACACCAACAGTCCAAAATGCGGTAAATTATTCGCAAATGCAAGTCACTACACCAACAGTCCAAAATGCGGTAATTCATTCGCAAATGCAAGTCACTACACCAACAGTCCAAAATGCGGTAATTCATTCGCAAATGCAAGACAAAAAATGGACTTACCCAACTCGAATATATAAGATGTCCTCAAAAAACTTCTTTGGGTCCGAAAACCAAAAAAAACTAAAAAATATGAAATGAGTGTTAAACAAATTAACTAACCACAAAACAGAAGAATACAACAATTGGCCACAAATTTGAATGCACAAAACTTACCAAATCAGGAAAGGATGTAGAAAAAATGAAAAAAATGCGAACGTAAAAACCAAAGAAATGTAGCAAAAACAAACAAAAAAACAACTCTCCAAAATCCTCCAAACGCAACCAACCAACCAAATCCAAACCACTTCACCGACAACACTCCAACAACCCCACCTCGAATCCACACACACCAAGCCATAAATAGTGTTTATTTTCCCGCACAAATTAAGGATGAATCATAGGGACGCACAATCAATGATGCGGCCGCAATCTAACGACGCATGTATAAATACGTCACAAAATCACATAGAATTTCTGGATGATTTCATGCTGGAAGCAGAGACATGGCTTCAAACCAGGGAAACAATGGTCAAAATTGCGGCGGTAAGGCCTTCATGCATTTTGTGTCAATGAGTATTTTAAAACATAATATTGTGCTAGTTGAGAAGTGGCTAAATCTGCATATTTACCCAAATAGGTGAGGAGGATGACATGGAAGAGACTGCTGGCCCCAGTCAACCCGCCAAAGCTGCCAAAAAAAAAAGGCAGCCACATTTCACAAGCAAGGAGATGGAGGTTTTGATCCAGAAGTGCGTTGACATCCTGCCCCAGGCAGCCAGGAATATGAGCCAAAGCCAGAAGTGGAGAATGTGGGAGGAGGTCGCCGTTGCTGTCAATAGGGTGGGTGATTATGTCCGTCTAGCCCGGGATGTCAAACGGCGGTAAGTAAACACTTTCCCATCCTATAAACAAACCCCATTGTTAAAAAAAGGATAATGGTTCCAAATTCATTCCACAGATGGGCAGACTTCAAATATCGTCTAAAGCAAAAACTTGCCGACAGGGCTAGGCATGCAAGGGGGACAGGTGGGGGTCCCACCCCTGTGTCATTGGAGTTGACAGACTTAGAAGAGATGGCACAGGGGTGTGTGCAGGCTGTGGAGGTGTTTGGCGTGTCCAACATGGATACGGACATGCCAGACTTTGCGGCTCCTCATGTTGGCCAAGGTAAGTCTTGTCATGTCACCATCTCAGAAATGCTATTGTGCCAATATGTAGATTCTAATGTGAGTCTTTTCTCCAATTTCCTAACAGAGACAGAGGCGGATGAGTCTGCTCCAGAGGGGAGCTAATTAAAAGATGATGACATTATTTTTACAATAGGCCATAACCACCAAATTGTAGCCAAAAAAAAAACCCAAAAATGTACGCTAATTGATTATGTAATCATGACATTAGCAGCTCTGATTTCCACCTGCGTACGCTTTTGTGCTATCCCAATAAACTGCTTTCCAAACACATACCAAGCCGGATTTCAATCCAACACTAATTACTTTACTGACCAGCCACGATTAATCGCAGCACCATCGTTGAGTCCCGGGACGGAGGAGAAGGCCATCGCCAATGTGGTCGAGTAATCCTGACCCTAAGCTGTGCGAGCATTTTGAAGGGAAAGCGGATGTTTCAGTGACGTATGAGACGGTCCGAACACATTTGACGTTCGCATCTGCTAATGTATGTACGCCCCAAAAACGCTTCGCCACGCCTGCGTTTTGTCATCTCCACCCCCGTCAACACCCAAAAACGCCCTGTTCTGTCAATCACATTTGACATGTCACTTCCTGTACGCTATTTTAGGAACGAGAGAAAAAAAGCTCGCAATTTGCCGTACGCGCATGCGCGGTGTAACCCCGACGCATGCGCGGTTAGTCAACATCGGAACGCAACGAGCGTACTGTTGTTAACGTGCGGCTCTGAATGAGGGCCAATGTCCTCAAATACTTCAATATCAACTTTTTCGTTAGTTTAGGCACACCAAATTTAATTACAATAATTTTTTAGTTGAAAAATAATTGTCTTATTATTTTTTAACATTTTTTAAGGTGCCATCAAAGTACCCCAAAATCACCCTTTTTCCTAGTTTTTTTTAACTTTTCGTTTAATTCGTTTGAGATTAAACGAAAAAAGTTGTGTTTTCTTTTAGAATTTTCTTGCCTATCCATTAGCAGATCTTTCTCTAACGATTAAAGACAAAAGATTATCCCTTGAAATTCCTGGGGCTGCGGTGACAGATATCTGTCATGTACATGACAGATTTTTGCAAACGACGAACAATATTGCATGACATCATTCAGGGAGTGGATTTTTTTTAATGTTTCTATGAATTTTCATTAAAAATATCGTTCGTCATTTACCGCTTATATATTTCTAATACCTGGCAGTGATAAGCGATAATTGACCAACATGTTGCAGAGACGAAAGACAGAGTGCGCATCTGTCATCGTTCAGGGCCTATCCATTAGCAGATAAATCGTTCAGTCGTTCAATTTATCTGCTAATGGATAGGACCCTTAACTTCCTAATGGCTACAAACAACTTTCTGTATGGTCCTGCTAACGAAATTATCCATTTTGGGGGGTCCAGGACGGTCTCCCCACATTTTCATGCATTTTTTGCAAATCTCATTTGGCAGTCGATTCACACCCCTCCGCTGCGAGTAGTGCGAAAAGGCATTTTTAATTGGATTGGAGATATCTCGAGAGTGCGCTTTGCAGCAAAGTGTGCGAGTTTCAAGAAATGAACTCGCTACTCGCAATTCGCATCTAATAGAATTGACCCCTGTGTGTCCTTGAGGTATTGTCACAATCTCCCTGTACAGGCTCTCGTCGGTGCACATACATATAAAGGAGGTGCAGGGGATCGCTGTACACTGAGATGCAGGAGTGGCTGTACTGACCCTGTAAATGTGGTCACTCAGAACAAATACTGTGGTACTCTGGTGTTAGCAGTAGGGGTGTGCACCGGCCACTTTTCGTGTTTTGTGTTTTGGTTTTGGATCTGGATCTTTCTTCGTGTTTTGGATCTGGATTGGTTTTGCCAAAACCACCCTTGCGTGTTTTGGGTTCTGGGTTTTGTGTTTTGGATCTGTATTTTTTTGAAAAAAAGCATAAAAACAGCTAAAATCACAGAATTTGTAGGTTTTTCTGCTCCTATGCTATTATTAACCTCAATAACCTTAATTTCCACTCATTTCCAGTCTATTCTGAATACCTCACACCTCACAATAGTGTTTTTATGTCCAAAAGGTTGCACCGAGGTAGCTGGATGACTATGCTAAGCGACACAAGTGGGCGGCACAAACACGTGACCCATCTAGGCGTGAAACTGCAGTGGCAGACAGGATGGCATTGAAAAACTAGGCCCCAAACTGTACATAATGCAAAGAAAAAAAAGAGGTGCAAGATGGAATTGTCCTTGGGCCCTCCCACCCACCCTTATGTTGTATAAACAGGACATTCACACTTTAACAAACCAATCATTTCAGCGCCAGGGTCTGCCACACAACTGTGGCTGAAATGATTGGTTCGTTTGGGCCCCCACAAAACAAGCTGGCAATTTATCTGTCCCTGCACAAACTGGCTCTACGGAGGCAAGATGTCATCCTCATCCTCCTCATCCACCGATTCCTCACCCTCTTCAGTGTGTACATCCTCATCCTCACAGAGTATTAATTCGTCCCTGCTGGAACCACAGGTCCCTCTGTACGTTCTGGAGGCTGGTCTCCCTGGAAGAGTTGATAATTCATTTTATGAACATCATCTTCTCCACATTTTGTGGAAGCAACCTCCTACGCCTTTCGCTGACAAGGTTCCCGGCTGCACTAAACACTCTTTCGGAGTACACACTGGAGGGGGGGCAACTCAGGTAAAATAGAGCCAGTTTGTACAGGGACCTCCAAATTGCTTCTTTTTCCTGCCAGTACAGGTACGGACTGTCTGACATGCCTACTTGGATGCTGTCACCGATGTAATCCTTTAACAGACAGACGCACGCTTGTCGCTGCTGCTTTGAGGATTCAAGTGCGGCTACAGCCCACACAATTCACAAAGACAGAAAAAAAAAAGAATATTTTTATTGTTTGTGGAGCACACTTTGAGGGTTACACCACCCTTTAACAGACAGACGCACGCTTGTCGCTGCTGCTTTGAGGATGCAAGTGCGGCTACAGCCCACACAATTCACAAAGACAGAAAAAAGAAGAAGAATATTTTAATTGTTTGTGTAGAACACTTTGAGGTGTCACCACCCTTTAACAGACAGACGCACGCTTGTCGCTGCTGCTTTAAGGATGCAGGTGCGGCTACAGCCCACACAATTCACATAGACAGAAAAAAAAAGAACAATATTTTAATTGTTTGTGTAGCACACTTTGAGGGTGTCACCACCCTTTAACAGACAGACGCACGCTTGTCGCTGCTGCTTTGAGGATGCAAGTGTGGCTACATCGCACACAAGTCACAAACACATTAAAAAATAGTTTTTTATTTTTTGGAACATTTTGAGAGTTACACCACCCTTTAACAGACAGACGCACGCTTGTCGCTGCTGCTTTAAGGATGCAGGTGCGGCTACAGCCCACACATTTCACAAAGACCGAAAAAAAAAGAACAATATTTTAATTGTTTGTGTAGAACACTTTGAGGGTGTCACCACCCTTTAACAGACAGACGCACGCTTGTCGCTGCTGCTTTAAGGATGCAGGTGCGGCTACAGCCCACACAATTCACATAGACAGAAAAAAGAAGAATATTTTTATTGTTTGTGTAGCACACTTTGAGGGTGTCACCACCCTTTAACAGACAGACGCACGCTTGTCGCTGCTGCTTTAAGGATGCAGGTGCGGCTACATCGCACACAAGTCACAAACACATTAAAAAAATAGTTTTTTATTTTTTGGAGCACTTTGAGAGTTACACCACCCTTTAACAGACAGACGCACGCTTGTCGCTGCTGCTTTAAGGATGCAGGTGCGGCTACAGCCCACACATTTCACAAAGACCAAAAAAAAAAGAACAATATTTTAATTGTTAGTGTAGCACACTTTGAGGGTGTCACCACCCTTTAACAGACAGACGCACGCTTGTCGCTGCTGCTTTAAGGATGCAGGTGCGGCTACAGCCCACACAATTTACAAAGACAGAAAAAAAAAGAACAATATTTTAATTGTTTGTGTAGCACACTTTGAGGGTGTCACCACCCTTTAACAGACAGACGCACGCTTGTCGCTGCTGCTTTAAGGATGCAGGTGCGGCTACAGCCCACACATTTCACAAAGACCAAAAAAAAAAGAACAATATTTTAATTGTTTGTGTAGCACACTTTGAGGGTGTCACCACCCTTTAACAGACAGACGCACGCTTGTCGCTGCTGCTTTAAGGATGCAGGTGCGGCTACAGCCCACACAATTCACAAAGACAGAAAAAAAAAGAACAATATTTTAATTGTTTGTGTAGCACACTTTGAGGGTGTCACCACCCTTTAATAGACAGACGCACGCTTGTCGCTGCTGCTTTAAGGATGCAGGTGCGGCTACAGCCCACACATTTCACAAAGACCAAAAAAAAAAGAACAATATTTTAATTGTTTGTGTAGCACACTTTGAGGGTGTCACCACCCTTTAACAGACAGACGCACGCTTGTCGCTGCTGCTTTAAGGATGCAGGTGCGGCTACAGCCCACACAATTCACAAAGACAGAAAAAAAAAGAACAATATTTTAATTGTTTGTGTAGCACACTTTGAGGGTGTCACCACCCTTTAACAGACAGACGCACGCTTGTCGCTGCTGCTTTAAGGATGCAGGTGCGGCTACAGCCCACACAATTCACAAAGACAGAAAAAAAAAGAACAATATTTTAATTGTTTGTGTAGCACACTTTGAGGGTGTCACCACCCTTTAACAGACAGACGCACGCTTGTCGCTGCTGCTTTGAGGATGCAGGTGGAATCTAGACGGGATTTGGAACCGAGGACACACTACCTCCATCAATTGTCTAAATCCCACTGCACTAATGTCGGATACCGGACGCACGTCTAACACCAACATAGCAGTCAAGGCCTCAGTTATACGTTTTGCTTCAGGATGACTGCTGTCGTACTTCATCCTCATCGCTAGGGACTGTTGGAGGGTCAATTGTTTAGTAAAAGTAGTGATGTTCCTACTTCCTCTCTGGGATGATGAACAACTCCCAGCAGCAGCAACAGCACTAGGAGGAAGTGGTTCTTGATCTTTCCCTATTTTATTTTTATCGGAGAAAGTTTGGTCCTCCATTTATGTTATATTGATATATATACGTGCGGCTAAAGCGCACACAAACACAGAAAATATTATTTTATTTTTGCTGGAGAGTAGTGCACTTTGTGGGTTACACCACCCTTTAAGAAATGAGCCAGCCGGCTCTTTACTTATGGGACACAGGTGCACGCTTGGCGCTGCTCCTTTGTTGATGCACGTGCGGCTACTGCGCACACAATTCACAAACACAGAAAATAATTTTTTTTTAGGTTTGGACTGGAGTGTACTTTCGGGGGTTACAGCACCCTTAACGGTCAAGCCAGCCGGCCCTTTACTTATGACACAGGCGCACGCTTGGCACTACTTTGTTGATGCACGTGCGGCTACTGCGCACACAATTCACAAACACAGAAAATAATTTTTTTTTTGGTTTGGACTGGAGTGTACTTTCGGGGGTTACAGCACCCTTAACGGTCAAGCCAGCCGGCCCTTTACTTATGACACAGGCGCACGCTTGGCACTACTTTGTTGATGCACGTGCGGCTACTGCGCACACAATTCACAAACACAGAAAATAATTTTTTTTTTGGTTTGGACTGGAGTGTACTTTCGGGGGTTACAGCACCCTTAACGGTCAAGCCAGCCGGCCCTTTACTTATGACACAGGCGCACGCTTGGCACTACTTTGTTGATGCACGTGCGGCTACTGCGCACACAATTCACAAACACAGAAAATAATTTTTTTTTTGGTTTGGACTGGAGTGTACTTTCGGGGGTTACAGCACCCTTAACGGTCAAGCCAGCCGGCCCTTTACTTATGACACAGGCGCACGCTTGGCACTACTTTGTTGATGCACGTGCGGCTACTGCGCACACAATTCACAAACACAGAAAATAATTTTTTTTTTGGTTTGGACTGGAGTGTACTTTCGGGGGTTACAGCACCCTTAACGGTCAAGCCAGCCGGCCCTTTACTTATGACACAGGCGCACGCTTGGCACTACTTTGTTGATGCACGTGCGGCTACTGCGCACACAATTCACAAACACAGAAAATAATTTTTTTTTTGGTTTGGACTGGAGTGTACTTTCGGGGGTTACAGCACCCTTAACGGTCAAGCCAGCCGGCCCTTTACTTATGACACAGGCGCACGCTTGGCACTACTTTGTTGATGCACGTGCGGCTACTGCGCACACAATTCACAAACACAGAAAATAATTTTTTTTTTGGTTTGGACTGGAGTGTACTTTCGGGGGTTACAGCACCCTTAACGGTCAAGCCAGCCGGCCCTTTACTTATGACACAGGCGCACGCTTGGCACTACTTTGTTGATGCACGTGCGGCTACTGCGCACACAATTCACAAACACAGAAAATAATTTTTTTTTTGGTTTGGACTGGAGTGTACTTTCGGGGGTTACAGCACCCTTAACGGTCAAGCCAGCCGGCCCTTTACTTATGACACAGGCGCACGCTTGGCACTACTTTGTTGATGCACGTGCGGCTACTGCGCACACAATTCACAAACACAGAAAATAATTTTTTTTTTGGTTTGGACTGGAGTGTACTTTCGGGGGTTACAGCACCCTTAACGGTCAAGCCAGCCGGCCCTTTACTTATGACACAGGCGCACGCTTGGCACTACTTTGTTGATGCACGTGCGGCTACTGCGCACACAATTCACAAACACAGAAAATAATTTTTTTTTTGGTTTGGACTGGAGTGTACTTTCGGGGGTTACAGCACCCTTAACGGTCAAGCCAGCCGGCCCTTTACTTATGACACAGGCGCACGCTTGGCACTACTTTGTTGATGCACGTGCGGCTACTGCGCACACAATTCACAAACACAGAAAATAATTTTTTTTTTGGTTTGGACTGGAGTGTACTTTCGGGGGTTACAGCACCCTTAACGGTCAAGCCAGCCGGCCCTTTACTTATGACACAGGCGCACGCTTGGCACTACTTTGTTGATGCACGTGCGGCTACTGCGCACACAATTCACAAACACAGAAAATATATTATTTTTTTAGCACTTGGGGGGAGCACCCCTGATGGACAGAGCACCCCCTGGACAACACTACAGCACCTCTTTAGGACTGGGACACTGCACAGGACTTTGGAGTGGACACAGCCCCTATGGAGAACTGACTGCACAACACAGTCCAGCCAGCCCCTATGGACTTTGAAGTAGTGGACACAGCCCCTATTAACAACAGCAGCACAGCACAACACAGCCAGCCCCTATGGACTTTGAAGTAGTGGACAACAGCAGCACTACACTACACTACACTACACAGCCCTAACTCCCACCCTCCCTCTTCACTGTCCACAGCCGAGTGAGAAAATGGCGCCGACGTGGGTACCTTATATAGGATCCAAAACCCGCGAGACTCGGAAGGCGGGATGATGACGTTTTGCCTCGATTTCAGATCCGAGTCAGGCGGGAAAAGTCGAGCCTGATTCGGATCGGACTCGGATCGGGGGGGCTCGGGGGGGTTCGGATTTCAGAAATCCGAACCCGCTCACCCCTAGTTAGCAGTATGATGATGTCTCCCTCACTGCAATGGGTACAATATAGCTGTCTGCTGTCCTGGATAGCCTCACTGATGCAGCAGGTACACTGACACACTGGAATAGTTCTGTCCTGCACTTGTGTGTACTGGGACTGCCCTTGATGCAGAAACAATCAGCTCTTGAGCTCACTTCTCTATCTGGTCACTCTGTATTGGATGTCTCTGATGGCACAGGGTATGCTGCTCTCTCTCTCCAGTCTTGTGCAGGACTTACTGCCAGGCTTCTCTAGCTCCGCCCCCAACAGCCTCTCTAGTTTCCCTCCTAAGGCTGGCAGAACCATCTTCAGGGGATCAGCAGGGTCCTGACTCCCGGCTGGGGAAAACTCTGCTGGTTTGGGGGTATCACACATGCGTCTTTAAGCCAGGCGTCTTTTCACAGTGTACCGACAGTATACAGTACGGGTCGCCCGTAATGAGTACAATATATTGTCTATAGCGGTTTAGTCTTGACACAAAGTGATCATTTCAAGCACCTGGAGGAGTGACTGTTTGCACTGCCTGAACGTGATTGGACAGCCTTTCACGGATCACCGTCCACTGCTACAGTATTGTAATCAGTACTGTAGTTTTCATCCGTGGAGCATTCGCCACCCAGGGGCAGAACTATGGGACACAATGGAGGCGCCTGGCGCCGGGCTCCAGCACTGAAGGGGCACCTCCTCCATTGCCCACAATATATTCACCCCACTTTAGGCTATTCTATATGAGTGTTTTTGTGCATATGTGATAGATAGATAGATAGATAGATAGATAGACAGACAGACAGACAGACAGACAGACAGACAGACAGACAGACAGACAGACAGACAGACAGACAGATAGATAGATAGATAGATAGATAGATATGCACCATATTTAATGTCCCTTTTCTTTTTAGGGGGCACCAAATTATAGCTTGCCTCCAGGCGTCTGGGATGAACTTACGCCACTGTTGCCACCAGCCGTTAAATTGTGTATTGCATGGCGTGTAGTCTATTGCGGCATTTAGTACGCCATGCCATAATGCATATAGACATGCCGCAGCTGAGAATCCAGAATGCTGCACTATCAGCAAAGATGTAGCAGGACACATCTGTAAGTAAGGGCTGTAGCCAGGCCCTAAGGCTGTAAGGAGGCCCAGACCTTCTCCTTTTAAACTCAGTGATGCAAGCACAGTATAAACTTTATCATCATAAACTGCAACCATTGGTCACTCTCCCAGCCCAATATGTCAACTTCTACAAAATAATGGAGGCACAGACAAGTGTCTTGTGAGCTATAGGTTTCCTGAAAGTGGGAACCCGCATCCCTCCAGTTCAGATGAAGGGAGTAGGGGTAGTAGGGGTAGGTCCATAAAATAGTTACCCTGGACTTCTTCTAATATGTGTACATATACTGAAATGGCAGCATGTGTGTGCCAATGCTGCTGTGCCAATCCTCCACTTTTATTAAACTTCAGCTGCTGATTCAAACCAGGGTTGCCTACCCTCCCGATTTGGGCGGGAGCCTCCCGATAATCGGGTGCAGCTCCCGCCCCCCCGGAAAGGCAGGCAAGCCTCCTGGCGGCCGCCGATCCCCCGACATCCCCCCACAATTTACACCTAACCCCCTCTGCGAGGGCAGCCAGTGACGCGATTCGCGTCATTTTGGCCCCGCCCCCTGCCTCACAATGCCTGTATTATCGGCATTGTGTAGCGGGGGTGGGGCCAAAATGACGCGATCGCGTGACCCCGCCCCGTGATGACTTCAAATGCCAGGCACCCATCCGGACACGCCCCCTTTTTTGGTCACGCCCCCCGCTGCCCTGCCGATCTGGCTGCTCCTTCTGGGAGGAGCAGCCAGAGAGTCGGCAACTATGATTCAAACTGTTTGATTTGTACAATTTCTTTCTGCTTTCAGAATAGGTTTCTGACGAATTTTGATTGAGAATGTTTATTGGTGTTGTGGCTTTTTGCAGCTAAATACACTTTATTTTAACAACAGCTGTAATTTATGGATACTTCCCTAAGAAATAATGAAATTCAGGACAATATGTTCTTCATAGCCCTCTCACCGGTAATTTAAGATTGAGATAATTGAGAACAGAAAGTTCCTGGCATGATCATTGTAAAGGGTAAAATAAATGTCTATAAAAATAACTTCTGTCAACATAGATAATTAATTCCGTTGACACTTGTCTTGCGCAGTGTTAGTGGATAGCCATTAGAGGCCAGATGACCAAAAATCTAAAAATAAACATTAGTAAAAACACAAAAGTATTCTCTTTCCGTTATAATGAGCGTGCAGTGGCAGCCTGAGTGCGTGGCCCAATGGCTTCCACTGCGAGGGAGACCGGTTGCCGAGAACTAGAAAAGTATGGGAGGGGGGGTGGGGGCAGAGGTGGTGAGGAGGGGCAGCAGCTTGGAGTGACGGGGAGGTGGCAGGACAGAGCAATAGGGGATAGGAGGCACAAAGCGGCAGGAGGGGGAGGGGGTCAGAACAGCAGAGAGGAAAAGGCTGGACTAGGGATGAACATCGGAAGCCCATGGTTAGCAACCATCGATGTTTCCAATTCAATGAAAGTACTTTTTTCATTGAATAGTAGGAATTTGATGCTTGCCAGCCATCAGAAGCAGCTTTGCGATGCCCATCCGATGGCTGGTTGTGAGGGGAGCACACACCACAGTGTGTAAGCAGCAGGAGAATAGATGCCGTCTGCATTTGCATGGCATCTATTCACAGTGTTAGGGTGGTATGGCTAAAGTGCACATGCGCAAAGCTATGAGTGCTTCTGAGCATGTGCAAATTCTAACCATTGCAATGGTTAAACTATTGAATGGTTGCGATGCGATGGCTATTTGCCATCACATTGCTGGATTCGATGCCGGGGTTGTGATGTCCATCCCTAGGCTGGACAGAATGGAGGGAGAGATGAGTACTAAGCGGGGGGCAGAGACTGAGCTGACCCAAAATATGCCAGGTCCAGTAGACTAGTAATAATCATTTTACTGGGTTTTATAGTGTAAATGCTATATTCACAATGTAAACAGACAACTACAGTACTCTATCACACTATCTAAAATAGGACAAGACAACAATAAACTAACAGTAAAAAAAAATTAAGGAAGATGGGAAGGAAACTAGTACCATCATGGAAGGAAGAATGGGGGTTGTGGGCTCCCAGGCTATTAGCATTTATTTACAGGGCTCCACAAAGTTGTGCAGCCATGTACAGAGCAATTAAACAAAACAGTGAAAACAGCAAAATAACATGGCAATCAGCATACAGATACATATGTGTAGGCATAATTACATACATATGCCTATCTTACATAAGGGTAGGGGAAAAAAATAAGAGGAAGGAGGGCTCTGCCTTTGAGGGTTTATATTCTAATGAGGAGGGAAGGAGTGGGGTATTGGAAACATACAGGGGTAGGAGGGAGGAAAAGGATCAGGAAGAAGTTGGTCAGACAAGACCATAGACAGAAAGTAGGGTGCGTTTGAAGCAATGGAGGAGAGACTGATGCTGTAGAATGAAAAACAGCATTACATAGGTTTGAAGTGCACAAGAGTGAGATGTAGGTATCAGTGGGGAGGAGAGCCCTGTCACCGGATGAGAGAAGATAGACTGTGAGGGAGTATGAAGGAAGATCTAAAACGATCTGTTGAGAATCATCCCTTCTCCAGTCTCTCCTCTTACACCATTATTTGCTATCCCTATCTCCCTATTATCAGTGGCGGGCAGATTTGGGGATTTTTGTGGGACATGGAGCAAATGATTGGAATTTACATATTCTGATAAATATGTGACACTATGAGGCATATTTATCAATTATAATTGTAATTGTTATCGCCACTCTTAGCGGCAATAACATATTAAGCTTCATCCGAATGTACTAATCTACACATGCTCCTAAAGGTGCCCATCCTGCGATGTGTAAGAAGTGAAATTATCGCTAATTTGATTATTTCGCTCCTCTTTTGGGACCCTCAGAGCGCTACTAAGCATGCAGGGTCTGCTGACCACGCATGTGCAGTGGCCATTGCCGGAGAGGGTCGGTAACTTGTGCGAAGTGTAGCCCATAGGTTACTGCAGCTAACACGATCTAAAAATGATTTGCATTGCGAATTCAGGCAATATCACAGGGATTTACTAAAAATCCCTTGCAGGGACAGAGCTTGCGATAAAGCTCTGTCCCTGCGAATCCCCTCCGCACACTTATCATAGTATTTGCACCAAAAATATCATGACAAGTGCCGACGCATGCGCCGACTGACCATCGCTAAGCCCCGCCCCCACGATCGCCACCTCCCTCCCTTAATGACACTTACCTCCGGTGATCGGTGCTATAGTGATGTCCTCTGTGGCTCTTGTCAGCTGACATCCCATCCTGCACTGGGACCCGGTCAGGTGACGACCGGGCCCCAGTGCAGGCTGGTAGATCAGCTGACCAGAGGGGAGACATCACCAGAGCCCCGATCACCGTTCCCTGGACTCAGGTAAGTTTTTTATTTTTTACTAAGTTTTTTTTTTTTTTACAGTGTATCAGCGTGCGGTCTGTTTAGACCACACAGCTGATCACTGGGGCCAGCTCCGGGCTCTGCTCTGCCCATTAGAGCAGAGCAGGAGTCCGGTAACCGGGGAAAACCCTCCAGGTGGCGTTATTTTCACAGGGCTTTCCCTGGTATTTTTTCACAATTTATTTTTAGTAACTTTAGCCAGATCACATTTCCCATTACAATTATGGGAAGTGCAAATCTACTTACTAAAAATAAGTGATTATTAGGGGTTGGAGTAGAATTTTACGAATTCTACTCCAATTGTCCTTTATTTTAGTATCACCTAAATTTACTAATGTGAAAAGGGTGTGAAAACACCCTTTTTGCTTTATTTTAGTAAAAATAATGTTAATAAATAGAGCCCTTAATGAGAGGAAGATTTCTAACTCTCAAAAGTTTTGGTGAATTTAAAATGTTATTCAAATTCAAAATATATAAATGATATAGGTATTTGCTGTAGCTTTTACTGAATGTGATTTTCTTAGCATTAAACATTCAAATTCCAAAAATTTTTAGGAAATTCTAATAATTTTTAGGAAATTGTAATATTTTTTAGGAAACTGAAAGGAATTCAGTTTAACAAAGTACTTGCCTGATTTTTTTCCAAATCATGTGAACCAATGGCGGATTTTACCAAAGGCCTCCACCACTCACCTTTGAACCCCTCCAGTCATCTGCAGCTTGTGAATTAGCCGCAGCGACATCTCATTTGAAGAGCTTTCTGCTAATCACACGTCAGAAAGGCAGTCCCAGGTGTATCCTCCCCCTGGGGCTGTCCATCCGTACTGTCATTAGAAGAAAGTGCTTCCAATAGAAAGCTCTTCTGCTTTTATTGCTGCTTCTTGGGGATGCAGCAGATGCAGCGAATAGCCAATGCCCCCGCCACACAAGGCGTTAGGATGGCAGCCACCCGCAGAAAAAAGGTAGGAGCCACTGCTGGTGTGAACTAATACATTTTACTAAAATCAAACTAAATTCAATAATTTTCGAAAAACTCACAATATTCAGTCAAAAACAGAAAAAGCACCAAAAAAAAATTCCAGCGTGTACCAAACTTGTGGCAGTGCTCAGCCCTCGGTTTACATTCAGAATTTGTATAACTAGCAAGCTTGTAACAGCTGAATACAGATATAAACTTAAGTGTTCTTAGTATTTATAAACCCTGAGAACTTCCTGTTTGTGGTTGTACCTTATGGAATCAATCAGTGGATAATCGGCATTGTATTATGGGAATATACATATTGTGTGCTACTGAATATGACAAATAGTGCGTGTTTTCTGGTTGAAATTAGTAGTTGTGGAGCCTACATTGGGCAGTGTACATCGTTTTAAAAAAGTATCTATAAACATGCATGCAAAATTTCCAATAACAGCTGTTTATGCCCCTAAGTAACATTAAATAATTTCTAAAATAAAGAGAATTCGGACTACAAATTAATTTAACAATTCCACAAATAATCAAATTGAAGCTATTAAATTCCAACACAGAACCCACACGTTATAAAGAGATTACTTAGTGATAGAGATGAGCGGTTCGGTTTTGTCTTGTTTAAGTTTGTATCTGAAAAGTGAAATCCGAATCTTATTGGCGATCCAGCTATCCCATTTTTTTATAGCCAATAAGATAAATCCGAACTTGCGCTAATTTGGCGGAAAGAACTGTGTAAAATCAACAAGTGCATCTCTAGTTAATGACATTAGTTCACAACACAGAAGTTAACTCCATGACACACTGTATACTGTATCTGAGGCCATAAGATTAACATGTTTCTAAAATGTAATTGAATATACAGTAATTGTTCCATTACTTGGTAGAAGCTAATATATTTGGAATTGCATGTGCTATTTTACAATTTTGCTATATTCTTTAGCCTGGTAATGACAACATTGATGTTTATATTTTTTGAGGACATCAATGTTTTTTGTGCTCATCTGTTTTATTCTTTTCATATCCGTTATGATTTTTTTTATTATATTGTGGTCATTATAACTTTGTGTAGCAAACTGTGGGCCCAATGTTCTAACCGGTGACAAGAGGTAAAAAACAATAAAGACAGAGAAAATCCCTGAACATAATGCTTCTCGATATGTACCAAAGGGATTTTCACTGTCTTCTGCCTGTAAGCGCTAAAGCAGGCAGGGATATCAGATCCGCCAAAAGGCACCTATGGAGGCGCTAGATGACCAAGATGTTATTAACAGGAAAAGGCACTTTACACCAGGGGGTAAATTTACTAAAGTGAGAGTTTTTAGAAGTGAGTTTTAAATGTGATGTTGCCCATAGCAACCAATCAGATTCTATTTAACATTTAACTAGCACCTTCTAGAAGACAATAGCTAGAATCTAATTGGTTGCTATGGGCAACATCACTTTTAAAACTCACTTCTAAAAACTCTCACTTTAGTAAATTTACCCCCCGGTTGTCATCTCCAACGCCATAATCTCCACTTTAAAATCCCAATATCTAGCCGTCTCAGCTCAAATGAAGAGAGGGATACCAGGAAGTCTCCTATGCTTGATAGTGCTAATAAAGTGTTAATAAAGTTATTGAAAACAAAATTCCCATACTGCACCCGGGTCACTCGAGATACCATTAAAGTTTTCTCATCTTTCAAAAAAGTACTGTGCATGCGCCGGGGAACATTACAGATGCGTTTATGCATCTGAACTAAATCGCAGGGGGGGTGACTTTTCAAGTCTCCTCTTAGTACACATCGAGGTAACAGCTTCCTGATATTTTGAGGTGAGGCTTTATGTTGAAACAACTTAAGTTCATTCAATGTCAATACAAATTTTTATTTAAAATACGGGTTCCATTTTGAAATCTGAATTTTCAATGAAGAAACTTTGCAAGTCCCAATTCCCTCTGGCAGCTAACTTTTCTGTCATCATTTCTCTGTGCAATTTCACAGACTGTACAGAATCATACTGTATCTAGTTTATCTATTATTGCTATTATCTATTTCTAAAAATAAAATAATAATAATAATAATAATAATAATAATAATAAAAAAAAAAAAAAAGATTTTCACTAGACTTCCAATCTAGGAATGTTTCCTGCTGCTTATGTCGGGGCCTAGTCCAGTTATGTCCCTTTAACTCTCTGGGAAACAAAATAATTTACTAAATTACAGGATACTTTTCGTCCACATTAAACCAAATTTGCTTTTAATACTGTAAAATTGGACATTTCCTCCAGAGAGATGTCTTTGTTCTCTACGTCTGCGGTCTTCCTGTGTCCACATGATGTCTAAATTGTATCTCTTCCTAACTGTATCCTCCTCCTCAATGGAAGTATGCATGCTTTAGTCGAAGTAAGATTTAAAGTTGCCATCTTAGATGAGAATGGGTATATCATAAAGTATTGCTACTTAGTTAGATATTCATGCAGAAGATCAGTTCCAAGCCTGATTGCCTCTTATTGGCTGTTCCAATTATGTAACTTTTCATTAAACCGCAAACAAAACCTCAAAAAGTTTTTTAGTAGCAGCTATTTTTCTTTTTTTCCTTTATTTTTGATGGAAAACATTTTTTCCACCTTGTCAGGAAAATGTTTTTAAAAGAGTAAAAATAAATCTAAATATATATTATATATGTGTGGTTTGGTTTTCCTGAAATACACACACACACACACGCACACACACACACAAACTTAGGGGTCCGGAGTCCCAGTTTGGAATAATTTTTTGTTTGGGGATCCAAGTAGAACTGAGTCCTGGTTCGGATCTGCTGTCCGGGGGTGATTAAGATGCGGACGCAGAGGTCACACCTCCTGCATGCATTGCTGATCTTAGCCGCATCCTTGGACACATCTGCTTGTCCCTCGGCCAGCCAACTGACCATGGAATCATGCAAGCCAGCCAATCCAGATGCTCAAAAGAGGCCAGGAAATCTTTGTCTACCGACGGAGATCCTGGCCTCCCCAATGGCGAGGACACTGTTTTGAGAAATAGGGGCCATTGTCACCACCTCCCTGCCCACCAGTAGCAGCAGACTGACTATCACTGACAGTCTGCTGCCGCTCTGCGTGCGATCCTGCAGGACCCATTGTGCTCTTTCGCAGAACGGGTCCTGGGCACGCGCAATTTCTCAATAATCGGGAATCTGCGCTTGGCATTGCGGCTACGCGCAATGCTGAATCAGGCCACCAGTTCGGAAAACGGATTTATATATCAAACTCGGGTTTAGGATTGCATGTAAACAGGTCAAATGACATGATATTAGCTGTTTTTATCATTGTTTATTGCAAACTTGTAATACAAAGCCGAAACCAAAACCTAATCTGAATTAAAACACTTGAGGGTGGTTTTGCCAAACATAATGATGAATTAGAAAAAAAACAGAACACATGTGTCTGTACCTATCTCTAATATACTATATATATATATATATATATATACTGTGTATATATATATATATATATATATATATATTAGGGATGAGCGGGTTCGGATTTCTGAAATCCCGAGCCCCCCCGACTCGAGACGTATCCGAGTCAGGCTCAACTTTTCCCGCCTGACTCTGATCTGAAATCAAGGCAAAACGTCATCATCCCACCTTCCGGATCTCGCGGGTTTTGGATTCTATAAAAGGTCCCTGCATCAGCACCATTTCTCACTCCGGCTGTGGACAGTGAAGAGGGAGGGTGGGAGCTAGGGCTGGCTGGGCTGTGTTGTGCTGCTGTTGTCCATAGGGGCTGTGACCACTCAGTCCATAGGGGCTGACTTGGCTGTGTTGTGCTGCTGTTGTCCATAGGGGCTGGCTGGGCTGTGTTGTGCTGCTGTCATAGGGGCTGGCTGGGCTGTGTTGTGCAGTCAGTTGTCCATAGGGGCTGTGTCCACTCCAAAGTATAGGGGCTGGCTGGACTGTGCTGTGCAGTGTCTCATAAAGGCTGTAGTCCTAGAGGGGTGCTGTAGTGTTGTCCAGGGGATGATCTGTGCATCAGGGGTGCTCCCCCAAAGTGCACTCCAAAAAAATGCATTTTTTTTTCTGTGTTTGTGAATTGTGTGCGCAGTAGCCACACGTGCATCAACAAAGTAGCGCCAAGCGTGCACCTGTGTCATAAATCAAGGGCAGGCTGGCTTGACCATTAAAGGGTGCTGTAACCCCCAAAGTGCACTCCAAACAAAATAAAAAAATATTTTCTGTGTTTGTTAATTGTGTGCACTGTGGCTGCACGTGCATCAACATAAGTAAAGGGCCCATAAGTAAAGGGCCAGCTGGCTCATCTCTTAAAGGGTGGTGTAACCCCCAAAGTGCACTCCAACAAAAATAAAAAATTATTTTCTGTGTTTGTGAATTGTGTGCACTGTACGTGCATCCTCAAAGCAGCAGCGCCAAGCGTGCATCTGTCCGTTAAAGGGTGGTGTAACCCCCAAAGTGCACTCCAACAAAAATAAAACATTTTCTTCTGTGTTTCTGAATGGTGTGCACTGTACGTGCATCCTCAAAGCAGCAGTGCCCAGTGTGCGTCTGTCTGTTAAAGGGTGGTGTAACCCCCAAAGTGCGCTCCAACAACATAAAATAATCTTTTTTTCTGTTTTTGTGTGTGAAATGTATGCGCAGTAGCCACACCTGCATCCTCAAAGCAGCAGCGCCAAGCGTGCGTCTGTCTGTTAAAGGGTGGTGTAACCCCCAAAGTGCGCTCCAACAAAATAAAATAATCTTTTTTTCTGTGTTTGTGTGTGAAATGTATGCGCAGTAGCCGCACCTGCATCCTCAAAGCAGCAGCACCAAGCGTGCATCTGTCTGTTAAAGGGTGGTGTAACCCCCAAAGTGCGCTAGAACAAAATAAAATAATCTTCTTTTTTTCTGTGTTTGTGTGTGAAATGTATGCGCAGTAGCCGCACCTGCATCCTCAAAGCAGCAGCGCCAAGCGTGCGTCTGTCTCTTAAAGGGTGGTGTAACCCCCAAAGTGCACTCCATCAAAAATAAAATATTTTCTTCTGTGTTTGTGAATTGTGTGCACTGTACGTGCATCAACACAGCAGCACCGCCAAGCGTGTGCCTGTGTCATAAGTCAAGGGCCGGTTTGGACAGCTGGTCCAGACTGAAAGATGTGCCAACAATTTCTGACATGTTTACTGTCACTGCATATGATACTGTCACCACTGACAGAATGGTGGAGGATTACATTGGTGACAGCATCCAAGTAGGGATGTCAGACAGTCCATACCTGTACTGGCAGGAAAAAGAGGCAATTTAGAGGCCCCTGTACAAACTGGCTCTATTTTACCTCGGTTGCCCCCCCTCCAGTGTGTACTCCGAAAGAGTGTTTAGTGCAGCCGGGAACCTTGTCAGCGAAAGGCGTAGGAGGTTGCTTCCACAAAATGTGGAGAAGATGATGTTCATAAAAATGAATTATCAACTCTTCCAGGGAGACCAGCCTCCAGAACGTACAGAGGGACCTGTGGTGGTGGATTCCAATGGAGACTAATTAATACTCTGTGAGGATGAGGATGTACACAACACTGAAGAGGGTGAGGAATCGGTGGATGAGGAGGGTGAGGACGACATCTTGCCTCCGTAGAGCCAGTTTGTGCAGGGACAGATTAATTGCCAGCTTGTTTTATGGGGGCCCAAATGAACCAATCATTTCAGCCACAGTCGTGTGGCAGAACCTGGCGCTGAAATGATTGGTTTGTTAAAGTGTGCATGTCCTGTTTATACAACATAAGGGTGGGTGGGAGGGCCCAAGTACAATTCCATCTTGCACGTCTTTTTTTTCTTTGCATTATGTACATCACTCCTAGATGGGCCACATGTTTGTGTCGCCCACTCGTATCGCTTAGCATAGTCATCTCGCTACCTCGGTGCAACCTTTTGGACATAAAAATACTATTGTGAGGTGTTCAGAATAGACTGGAAATGAGTGGAAATTAATGTTATTGAGGTTAATAATAGCATAGGAGCAGAAAAACCCACAAATTCTGTGATTTTAGCTGTTTTTAAGCTTTTTAAAAAAAAAAATACAGATCCAAAACACGAAGGAAGATCCAGATCCAAAACCAAAGCACAAAACACGAAAAGTGGCCGATGCACACCCCTAATATATATATATATATATATATACTGAAATGTATAGAGCAACTTAATGTATTTACTGTATTTAGTAGTGAGTTTTGTTCACAAGTTCAGATTGGCTCCACCATGGAGGGGACCAATGAGAAGCTGCAATGTCCATGACCGCAGCTTCTCCACTAGTCCTCTTGCTCACATCCCCATCTACAATTGGTTGGCTTGCCGCTTGTCCACAACCAGTATGAGGAGGAAAATGGAAAATCAAAAAGAGAAATATAATTTTCAATTTACAATTTTTGTTTTTGATAAAAAGTTGGCTTGCACCACTATGTTATCTGGTCACAAAACAGTTTTCCATGTTGCGTTTTGTGCTACAAATAACACTACGATTATTGGCTGCTGCACACATTCCATCCAGTAAGCAGGCAATAAGCTGGATTGTAGCATTTCATTATTTATATAAGGAATGTCTTTGTTTGCAGTTCACAGCATTGCGAAAGTGGCTTCAACAACATCCAACAGCTTGAATTATGTTTTTGATCACTCAATTTGCAATGTTTAAACTTTTTTTATGGACTCAGATTGCAGTTAAGAAACTTTTATTTATTTTACGTTATTCATTATGATTAGCCACATTTTAAAATAGGTAACATACTATGAAAGGTTAGATAAGTGAAATCAAATAGAATGGACATTTATGATTGGACAGACAGCACCCGGACCCTAATTCTAATTGCCACAAATGTATGTTTCTGTACCATACATCAATTGCTGCTACAGTATATGTTGTAATGGGAGTTTTTGTTGATTTGCAGGTTATTTTTACAAATAAGAATTGATAGAGATTGCACAATTTGTATGGCATTTTTGTAGTTTCAGGAGCTGCAGGTCTTTTTAGGCATGCCAATGGAACTGTACACAAGGTGTTGAAAATCAGTATTTTTTCAGTCTTTTCAACTAAGACTCTTGCTCCGGGATGTAGTCAGGAAGCCTGCGGTCGAAATGCCGACCGCCGGCTTCCCGACAGTGAAAGCCCGGCATGAGACTAATGATAGGCGTCTAAATACCGATGCCTATCATTAGCCCCACGCCGAAATACCGACGCCCGGCATACCGAACGTAGATGAGATGGGTGTCGGGAGCTGTTAGCCGCGGGGGGGAGGGTTAGGTTTTGGGACTGCTGGGAGGACTTAGGGTTAGGTACTCCCAAGGGTGGGTTAGGTTTAAGCTAGGGGAAGGGGGGGTTAGCGTCAGGCTCCCCCATGGGGAGGTTAGGGTTAGGTTCCCCCCCCGGGGAGGGTTAGGTTTAGGGTGCAGGGAGGGGGGGTTAGGTTTAGGCACCCCTGAGGGGAGGTTATGCTTAGGCACTAGGGGGGGAGGTTAGGGTTAGGCACCACTAAGGGAGGGTTAGGTGGGAGAGAGGGGTAGGGATAGAGTTAATACCCTGTCAAGACCTCCATCTGCCGGCCTTCTGGCATCGGTATTTCATCCGCAGGGTTTTGGTCCGGCGGTATAACAAACCGATTCCCTTTCTCCAGCTAGGCAATGATTATTGTCTGCATAAATATGTGCTCATAAACCAATGTACCTATGTAATATAAGGATATGTAAATATTTGTCACTTGAAGTAAAGGCGGCATAATGTCTTGTTATTGTTATGAATTAAGAAATATATACAGTAGGTAACTATATATATATATATTTAGTTGTGTAAAAACACAGTATATTTAGAGAAAACGGTAAACTAAATAGATGAGGAAGTGGGTCAAAAGTGACAGTAAATGACTGTATTGTGAGACACACTTGTGTCCTGAGTAGCTGGTCTGCCAGAATCAAATCCATTTCCAGCATTGCAGGTTCAACAGTTTTCCCACCTGCATCCTGAGTAGCTGGCTTGCCACAATCAAATCCATTTCCAGCATTGCAGGTTCCACAGTATTCAGGATGAAGGTTCCTGTATCCTGAGTAGCTGGCCTGCCATAATCAAGTCCATATCTAGCATTATTGCTTTAACATAATTCCAGCCTGTATCCGGAAAAGCTGGCCTGCTACTATCCAGATCTACACATCCTTTCTGTTTTTGTGCTTATCCACCTGTGCCAGTTAATTGCAAGTCTTCAGACCATCAAGCCAGTTTCCCAGCAGCAGACTCTAGCACACACCTGCATGTTAGCCTCTGCTATTAACCCCTACCTTGCTTGCTGCTTTACTCTAGGTAAATAATTCTCTGTGGATCCCTGCCTATTGCATGAGCCCCATCAGCGAGCTCTAGGGGTCTCATGCAAATAGTGCAGGTACATTCATAACAAGAAGTCATTGTCCATATCAATCTGCCCTGTGTGGGCCCTGTCCCCCAAACTTGTGACATCATGATGTCACAATGAGGGGACAGAGCCATCGTTACCAGAAAGAAGAGGAGCACCCAGAGCTTCCTAAGGAGCCTCTAGGTGACTCCACAGTGTTTTTGGATGTCCTTAGGACACTCCGGGTGACTCTCTAGGCTACAGGGTGCCTTTACAAGTACCCTGCTAGCCAAATGCTGGTGTCATGGTGGAGTAACAGTATCACCCTCCCTGCTCGCACACCCCCTAGCTTTTGCCCTATCTTGGTCAATGATGACATATACCTTTGTTTAAAACGATAAAAATACACATTAATTAATGTAAATTGCACATGTGAAAATATTTGTACATCAATTGCATATAATTTAATTCTGTATAAAAACCATTAAATGAAAACATGAATTGGTGAGTATCTCAATAATAGATGTTCGCGGACTTCCAGTGATCAATAATGCTCTATCAGTTGCATACAATTAACTCTCCATACAAAACTGGTTAAACAACCTGGAATGATGAATGTTTCTATAATAATTGTACATGGACTGCCTGAAATTAGTGGAATTAATGCTGGTGCCTATTCTATGTCCATAGATTTTCCACTTTTAGCCATAGGTGGTAATAAAGCTTGATTACTACATGTGGCTAAAAGTGGAAAATCTATGGACATAAAATAGGCACCAGCATTAGTTCCACTAATTTCAGGAAGTCCGTGTACAATTATTATAGAAACATTCATCATTCCAGGTTGTTTAACCGGTTTTGTATGGAGAGTTAATTGTATGCAACTGATCATTGTTGATCTTTGGAAGTCCGCGAACATTGTTGGGGTGAGGAGGCTTCCTACCCCTGGATCACGGTATGAAAAACACTACTCCTGTGCTTTATCAATTTTCTTTACAGCCGGCTGGGAAGATAAGGAAACTCAACACAATCTGTGATGAATTGCACTTAGCTCTCACAGGTATATCCTCTTTGAGCCGACTTTTATAAGTTCAGAAAACTGCTGTCACAAACAATTGCCAAAAATGGTTTGACAGAAAAGAATACATATGATTGGTTTAACAAGTACATAGTGTGTGTCAATGCATCTTCAGTTTGTCTTTTTTTCACAGTGTCCAGACTTGGTATCCTATTCTGGGATCCTTCAGCTACTGCTGTCTTGTAACATGCTCGCTCAGTATGGATCAATCTCATGATATTTGTGTAAAGGAAAATGGCTTTTTCTGATAAATCATACAGTATGTTTTAAATAAACGCTATAAATTATTATAGACTCTCACAATATCTATTATTGAGATACTCACCAATTTGTGTTTTCATTTAATGGTTTTTATATAGAATTAATTATATACAGTTGATGTACAAATATTTTTACATGTGCAATTTTACATTAAATAATATGTGTATTTGACATAAGCATTGAGTCCTGGCTAATAATTTCTGCCATCTCACAATATTATTAAGATAAGCGAAGGGACATTTTTATCTTTTTATTGTAGTTATTTAGGCGTTTTGAGCAATCACAAGCTCATATTAAGTCTCCTGCTGCTGCATTTATTAATATACCTGATTAAAGGTTAAATATATTTTTTATATGTGTACATATTTATGTTAATCTAATTAGCGCCGAAGATTGCGTCTCTCTTCCATATACCTTTTGTTTGCATTGTTGTGCTAAGCATTCACCATAGCACATACAGTATGTATATAGATATGTACTACTTAAGTTCTGCTATTTACAACTAAATGCCAGTTGGTTCTTCTAAATGTAAAACTTCTCAACAAGAATGGAATTACGTTGTTGATGTAATTCTGCAGTTTATATTTTTGTGAAATTGGGACCATCTTCTCTATCTCAAGCAAATGAGGTTCATCTGTTACAAGATTCCAAGACAGCGAGAACTATAGGCCACATGACGCAAATCATGCGTGATATATAAAATCCAACTTAATCCATAACTTTTTCTCTTCCTTTGTAACCATAGTTACGAAGAGGTCATACATTACTACACATTGTGATTCTCAGTTACTTTAGTGGTCCGCAACCCAATACACTTGGAATGTACTTTGCAGGGGAGATTTTTAAAATACTCTGCTGAAAACTGAAGAATTTAAATTGAGATTAAAATAAATTAGCTCATTCCGATGGAATGTGAAATGTCCAACCAGTTAATATATAGAGAGAACACATATTGCTTTTAGGATAATATTTATAGTACATATGAACTCTGATGTACATTTTACATTTTTTTTTTTAATTTATTTCATAATTTTAGGATGCTGTTCAGAAATTATATGACATTTAAAACTAAAATCCTTGTAAATGATTCATAGTAACAATATTCAATACCACCCTGAAAACCTTTATTCAGTAATGATAAAGATTAGTGTCGTGTAGACCAGCAGAACAGGCACAGGATCAATTCGGAGAGATGAGCAAAAACTATACATTTAAATAATCAGGTAGTCATTAAAATTTATTATTTCTATATATATATTTGCAAACTCAATCTGCAGCATCAGACAATATAAATATATTGTTAATATTCATTCCTTGAGGTATACAGTATATACATAACAAAACCTAATGTTTTATGCTATTATCATTATAATTTTTTTGTATTTGTGACACGGGTTTAAGATTTTTATTACAGATAATTTGATCTGTCAAAGTTATATGTAATAGAAATTTTGACAAATTTATTTTCCAAATTGTAGCAATTTACATATTAATTAGAATATTCCATCTTCTGCTGTAAATGTATTGTAATACATGGAAGATATATTTTATTTTGCCCACCCTTTGAACGTTATGGGCGGGACGTATCAAGGCTCGGAGAGAGATAAAACGGAGTAGTTTACCAAATCGACCAATCGGCTTCTGTCATTTCAAGGACTGTACTAAATAAATGGCAGAAGCTGATTGGTTACTTTGGTCAACCTCTTCGCATTATCTCTCTCCAAGCGCGGGATGCACCATTGCAGATATTGCGGTCAAACCTCCGAAAATTACGTGTTCGGAGGTTCGGCCGCTCGCCGCATATGCACCAGGCCCAGGAATGTGATACATCCGAGGACTTGGATGCAGTGGGCAATGCCATCTTTAGATGGCATTGCTCAATGGAAACCTATGGGCTTCTATTCACGACTCCCCCTGATAGGGATCCAATCGGATCTCTCCCAGCACCCCCCCAAGGTGCGTGCCTCATAGACCCAGAAGTGCTTCTCTTACCGGGACAGCTGTCCTTTGTAATTTTATTCATGCCTGCCAGTGTTATTTATGCCAGCTTGCATGCAATAAGTGTGTCATGCATCCCGCCCCAAGGCTTGATACACCTTTGAGTGTGATAGTTTGAAGGTGACATAGAGAAGATGCCTTTGGCCCAAATGCTGAATGTTTGCTCATTAGCACAAGAACCTGTGACTATATTAATCATTTGTTTGCATTGTTGGAGTTGCTGAATGTAGCAGGTCTAATCATAATTACATGTAATATACTATAGACAGGCTAAGTACATTTTCATAGCAACATTTTGCTGTGCTATTACAGGCAGCATACAATAGTGCTGTACGCTGTTTTCTTTTCTTTCTATGCTTTCCCCTTACCCAATACTGAGTCATAATTCCTACATAGTGCTTTGATAAAGCCCACAGAGAGCTAAAACTAAGGATTCCAGCAAGTCTGGAGCCATGAGCCAACTCTTCCTTGCAGTAGTGTACATGATGTCTCTAGAAGTATCTGATGTAACCACGGAGAAGACATATTGTCAAGTTTATTGCCCTCGGAACTACAGCCATATGTCATCAAAACCTTGTGTTTTGTAACTTGCAATGCATTCCAAGCATATTACAACTTTTATAAAAACAAATGCCATGATAAAAACGTAAACAGGATGTGTTGCAATTAATGTAATTATTTTACACGTTTAGATTGCTTAGCTTACTACACAGCTAGGTTTATCATGTTCTATGTAGCATTTTACTACTTTCGTTATTGAGATAAAAAAAATTTGAACAAAATTGGAGTGACCATTAAAAAGATATCCAGTATATACAGTATATTTAAGGGAATTATCAAATGGATATTTTGGGTCTGATTCTGAGTAATATGCAAGGGGTTAGAGTCACTTTCATAGTGGTGTATTACCTTTTTTTAATTAGATCCTTAATTAAAATAAAATATATAATATAGGCTCACTATAAGCATTAAAAACACCGCTTAACTAATGTACTCAACATTGTGCTCATCTTGTGTATGTACCTTGGAATTCTGGACCAGTTTGTCAGAGGATGACTGTATGGAGAAATCCCCATCCTGGGTGGCACTAGGTGCCGGGTATAGACCATGCCTACGAAGTGCTGGCGACCAGTATAGGAATTGGCTGCTCAGCTGCAGCGGCTTCCACTTTTGCCTCACTGGTTTCCAGGGCTGGGGGGCAGTTTTCTGTTACTGGCTCAGCAGGGACTTTAGCCACAGGTGATGCTGCAATTGCTGCAGCCCTCAGGGTCTTGGTCACTTCAACTGGGCCTCGTGGTTTGCCAACATCTCTTACCCTGCATTAGCTTGCCATTCCTTTCTTGCTCTTTTTTCTGGTGGGCATTTCCGTGTCCTTTTTTGACCTGTTTGCATAGCCCACCATGCCTATTTTTCCCCATGACCAGTCCCCATATATTGAACTTCTTATTTTTTTTATTATTCATGCTCTCTTTCTCCCCTGCATTCATTGAAGCGCAGAGTTCTGTATCTGTTGCCCACTAATATTTGTACTCATCCCCTTTGGTACAATACCTGTGAGCTTACCCCTTACCAGCACCCGCACTCACCCATTGCTGCAGTTTATTGCTCCCTCCCCCAGTGCATATGTTGTGCCCTCTGCTGAGGTTTTGCATCTTCTTTCCCACTTTTTTGGCTTGCTGTTTCTCTTGAAGTTAGCAAGTGGTCAGCTGGGTCAGTCATTTTTCCACTTCCACAGACAGAAATCCTCCAAACATGGCCTATTGGAGACTGGACTTGGGAACCACACCTAAACTATGCACAATTCAACAATAACAAAAAAACAATGTTGTTTTTGCAATTAAGATTGCTTTCAAATGTTTTGAAAATGGACAGTGATAACTTTATTAAATTAATAATTTTAGGAATTTAGTACTTTTTAAAAAATGTTGTATATATACAGTATATATATATATATATCCCACCAGCCCCAACTATTGTCCATCTACTAGTCAACATCACTTGACCCTTCCACTGGATCCCACAATCCTTTAATCCTCACACACTCCAAAGCAATCAAACCCAAGTCATGCAGCTGTCTCTAAAACCTTTCTTGTAGGAGACAGCAGGATCCTTAACCCTGTCTGTCCCTTGTCCTAGTGAGTCCTATTCTGTACCCTCTTTGCCACATACCCTTCCCCTTAGCTTTGCCATGCTTGGCGAAGTGGACTCTACCTGGAAAATATTTCCCTTTTGCCAACACCACCTCTCTTAGCTTTGCCAACTTTGGTGAATCGACTGCCCTAGGAAGCGCAAACTTCAGAGGGTCTCAGAATTACTATGAAGAGCCTCTCTGGCCCTGATTCAGAGCCACTCGCTCTGAATCAGGGCCAGGGTTTTTTTTTTTGGAGCGGCCTCTTGGCTGCTCGCATAGCTGTGGGTGGCCACCCACAGCTATAACGAGCGGCCATGATGATGGTCGCAATGGTCAAGACCATCGCGACCATCGGGCTTGCGATGAGACCCCTGTGGTAGGGTCTCGTACATAGCAAGCCCCAGAGAGCTTTCGGCTCTAACAGAGCCGGAAGCTCTCCACTGACATCACTTGTGATGTCAGTGGGGCCGCCCCCAAATGGCAGGCATTCTCATGGGATCACCTACATTTGGGCAGCCACCCCCCCCGGCACGCCCACCAAACAGGACGAGCTGTCACTCAACATCGACAGCTCGCCTCCTTTGGTGCGAGACCTGGAGCGACGGAGTGCCCGTCGCTAGCCGCGTCTCGTGCATGCGCATGACGGACCCGGCTACCTCGTGCGCATGCGCTGTGGGCCACCATCGACCTGGTTGCGAGCGCTCAGCGCTTGCGACCGGGTCTGAATCAGGCCCTATGTTCCACTGTAATGCTGAAATAAGTGTGAAAGTGCTGCCACTGAAGTTTTGGACAAGGTCCTGTATCAGATATTGTTTTGATTTTCTCTGTGGTCTGTTGAGGTGGGGGTCGAGGATGAAGGGGTCCGCAGAACCCGACACCGAAGTTTCGTGGTGGAAGATTCTACTAAGGAAGTGCTCCCTCCACCCACGTTTTTAACTGGCTGACGTGATAGACTTGCTCTATTCACCATCTATCCAGCTGCCGTACTCTATAATTAACTGGTCATGTGCATACAATTTGCACCCTTGAGTGGGTACCAGGACAAGCACCTTGTCATCTGGGTTAAAGGTGAGTATGCTGGTCTGAGTATTGTAACCCCTTTTTGTCACCCCTGTGCTTCCTTTAAGTGTTGCTTTACTAATGGAACTGGGATTATACAAAGAGGTACCTGGGGAGCTCAGTAAACAGGTTTAGGGGCAATCCATTGCAAGACTGTGCCAGCTTGGCAGTATCTCTTGACTGCCGTGTGGATGTCCGGTCAGTTGAAAGCTTTCTCCTCTCCCAAATGTCCTCCCTTAGGGTGTATATGGGCCACTGCCAATACCAAAGGAACAAGTACCCATGCCACCAAGAGCAGATTAACAATTTTCTCTACCCTATATAGCAGGTCCCTTTCTATTATAAAGTATGGTACTCTCTCAACCTTCTATACTCCATTAATTTTTGCAATATTTTTGTGGGCATTCTCCAATGCACAGTCATTTAATTGGTCTCAAGCAAACCCTTCAAATGATACAGGAGACCAATCTTCTCCACCAGCTGGCCAGGTTTTATTTCCTCCCATCCTTCCTTCTTCCTCACGTTTACTGAAATGTGATGCTAGTCTGATTGCAGCCAAAGCCTGGTACCCAAGCACAAGATATTGCTGCTTCCTCATTTCTCCCTCCGGTTCTGGGGTGTGAGTAACAGGATCATGTAGGGTCAGAAGTCCGACCGATGATTCAGTTGCCATATGTCCGGACCGATCTGGTCAATTATAATTTCCCAGAACAGGGGAAAGTCTTGCCCAGTATAAGGGGGTATGGCTACCCTGGTGCTATTGCCGCTACCACTTGCACCGTTTGTCCCCTCATGGTAATGTGAAGACGGATATGGTCATATCCCTCTGTGGCTCTATGGATGCATAGGACCATCAGGCCTTCTGGAACTAGAGCGCTGAACACCAAGGTGACTTCACTGCCCAAATCCAGTAACGCCAACACCACCTAGTGCTGTATCAGGACCAGCACCCAGAACAGCAGTGGGCTACCGATGGATGAGAACATGGTCAAACAAACAGGTAATGTGGACAATTTGGACAATTTCTCCACAAGAGCCCCGGTTTGCTACACTCAAAGTACCCTCCTGGGGTTACCCTGGGCTCTGTGCCAACATCAAGTGCTGGATTGGCCTGACAACCTTCTCTGCTGTCTGGGCCATATTTCCTGGTGCATAATATTGGTCAATGGCATTTTCAAGCTCTTCAAATGACTGCAGTTTGCTCTGCAGAACCCATCTTTGCAGTTCCCGGATTTAGGTTACGCACGCAATGGTCGATTGCTAAAACTTCCAAGATTCTGACCGGCAGATTTTGGTTGGGCTCTACCCAGCTTTTTGTTAACTTCACCAGGTCATCTAGTTGAGCACGTGTTGCGGAGTCCGACTTAAATTGCCAGTCATAATAACAATATGCCTTGCCGGGCTCTGTCACTCCTATCTGTGCCAGAATTGTGGCCTTTAGCTGGTGGTAATTCACCGCTTGGGCTTCAGGCATATCTACAAAGGCCCGCTGTGCTTTGCCCAACAAATACGGAGCCAAGTTTGACACCCACTCCTCTCTTTTAAGCCGAGTTGCCGTCACCTCCAGAAAGGCGTAGTCTGAAGGTGTAATTTTCTGCATCATGGCAGGCCCATGTCCACCAGTCAGAGCTGACTGAGCTCTGCCCACAACAATTTGTTGCTCTCCACTTGGGCCTCAGCGACAGCCAGCATTTGGCCCTGCTGAGTCTGCTGCATAGCGGCCACATTAGTTAAGACCCTTAGAATTTCTTCCATCTTGTGCTATGAGCTTAATATCATAGTGCACGTTTCCATACCTCCCAACATGCGCTATGGTATTAAGCTCATAGCACATATTGTTACTATGTTTGAAAATATTTTTTTCCGTGAACATTTATGTGAAAGGCACATAGGATTGTATATTAATGTAATTTAATTTTAATAAGAGATCTGGGACATCAATGTCATTAAATTTAATGTCAAGGCAAATTGCCCACAACGTGCTTCAAATTATTCACATGAGCATTTAGTTTTGAAATGCAATAAGGTATCTTATTAGATGTGAAGTTTATTATCATGCAAATACCATCCACTAGGCACATTTGTTAATTGCAACTCATTTGCATAATTAATGAACTCTCACACGAATTATGCCTCTGCAGATCATTGTTGCATAAATCATCAAATATGTGTCAAATTTAAAGACTATTAGAATCAGACATTTTCAGTAAATAATTGCAAAGTAGTTTAGGATTTTCCATATATTACTTATTAAGAATGTTTAACATTGACATAAATAACAATAAAAGAAAAAAAAACTAATTTCATATAAAAAAATGTTTTAAATGCATTAAAAAAATTAGCTACAAAATACTTCATCACCTTGGATAAGTCCCGCCAAATTTACATCAGGATAAGGCATGTTGCAATACAAGGGTTGAAAATGCATATTTTTTGCATGCAGATAAATGACAGTAATTTAAAGCTCAGCTAGAAAATGGCACTCTCCTAACTGTAGGTCTGTCTGTAAATTTAAAATTATGATTTTGACAAATTGCACCACCTAGATTGATTACCTCCTAACTCTCAGGGCCTGACGTAGAGGTGGGTGTACTTAACAGCTAACCTGCAGACATACAATGAGCCAAAAATAAATTTTTGCAAACACAGCCTGAAAAGTGACAGTTAGGAGCTTGTTACTTGGTAATTTATCTCCCTCCACTTTGTCTCTCTCCAAGGCTTAATGCATCCACTCCTAAATTTGCTGCAAATTTGCTATTTTCAAAACAATGCAATAATGGATTGCTATGGTCTGTGCTAAAGTTCCAGAAAACTCTCCAAAACTTGTAACAGTTGCTCGTCAATTATTCATGTCTGTTTGTTCTTTTTGTCTATGGAGAAACCCCACACAACCTCTACATATTGCAACATTTTAAACATTCCATATTCTTGTGAACAATCATAACTAATGGTGCATACACACGGTCAGATTTTTCTTCAGATCTGAACGATAATGATTTTAAAAATCGTTCAATCGTTCATATCTGAAGGAAAATCTGACATATCTGACATGCCTGAACGATGGACGATGAACGATGCGCGTTCCCGAAGGTCAGATAACGACATCTGATGTGTTTGCAGTTAGACTTCGACGATTCCATTCATTTTAATCCAGTCAAAAATCGTTCAATCGTTCAAATCGTTCAAATCGTTCATCTGACAAATCTGACAGATATGACAAATCTGACAAATCTGACCGTGTGTATGCACCATTAGGGGCCTATTCATCATTACATAATTATCACTAGTGATAAATATATTTTAAACTCGCTGCGAGTTTAAAAAACCTTTCGGAGGCATTCATCATGCCTCATTAACAAAAGAAGCACTTCAGAAAAGGCTTTTTTTGCTAAGTCAGCTTTTCGGAATTGTGATACTTTTCTTCCTACAGCTGAGGTGTCCATAAGGACTTCCTTGCACTGTGTCTGTCTCCCCTCCCCTCACTAACCCTGCTGCAGTCTGTAACCACAGACACACACCCCACTCAGAATTGCGGCCAATAGTCCCCCCCCCCGAGGTCGGTGTTAACCTAGACCTCCCTCCTTACTCGCGGCCCATGGCTATGGGTAATCAGCTCCCTCCACACCACCCTCGGTGGGAGACTGTCTCCCCCCTGGTCTGTGTAACTACCTGTAACGGCCCCCACCACCATTGCATATCCATAGCCTGTGTCTGCCCCAGCTGGGGTCACCACCTCACCTCCCCCCACCACAGCCTGTAACCAAACCCCCCCAGCCAGTGTATGATCTCCCCACCATCACCGTCTGCAGCACAAGCTCCCCCCGGCATCCGTGCAGGAGAGCACAGGAGGCAACCAGTGACAGTCCACAGCCGGGGGTAAGGAGACACAGCTGGAAGGATCTGAAAAGATCTCTCTACTGCCCAAGCTGCCATTTAAATGGCAGCTTGTAAAACTATTGGGCGCTGTACACCATCTCAGGATGGCGTACAGTAACACTCAAAAGTTCAGAAAAAATGCTCTTTTGGAACTTGATGAATTGCATAATTTCTTTTTACTCATATTAAAGTATGGGAACTGTGGAAATTATCAAGGGAGAGTTGTAACCAGGAGATATCAGTGATATCACCTGTGTTACATGCTTAATGAATGGCCATGAACCTTAATTTTTACAAAAGTAGGTACAAATTTAAATTTTCACCTACCTTGGTAGAAATTAAGGGATGATGAATAGACCCCTTAATGTTTAGAGCTTCTTCAAAAAGTAAAAACCTGAAAACTCAGTATGTCTGAGGAATAACTAATCCACCTAAACCTCTTCCTTCTTTAAAGTTTCTAATTTTTGCCCATTTCTATAGATCTCTATAGATTCACTCCTTTACCAAGTGATGTAGGTGTCTGTCAGGTTCCTAGACTCCCCATTGTGTTTCTGTGTTTTATTGCCATATGAAGTGAGCATACAGTAATCATGGGTGTGGTATACTAGGTATTCTACATCCTGTTGAGACTGCTGAAATGTTGACATGATAGAATGTTGACAAACTGTCCCTGGTAGTCTAGCGCTGTCCCAACAGCAGCAGCAGCTTCTGGGTCCCTGCGGTCATGTGAGGAGCAGTTCCAGCAGAGGCGTGTGATGAGCTGCATTCCGGTGATTAGTCTCTCCCTAACTCTAATCCCTCCCCCTAAGTGTCTAACCCTCCCACATAACCAGGGTCGTCTCTAGGGGTGTTCGACCAGTGCGGTCGCACAGGGGCGCCACCCGTAGAGGGCGGCACCCATCCCCAACATCCCGATTTTAGAGGGACAGTTCCACCCGCGGGCCGAAGTGGCTCGCGGGTGGTGAAATCATGAGGCTGGGGACCCCCACCGCCCAGCTGTGTGGCAGTGTCAGACTCCCGCGGAGAGTGAATGGATGCCGGGCACATGTGCGCGGCAACCATTCACTGACGGGAGAGGGCTGGGGGAAGCCCAGCCAGTGACGGAGTGCTGGGCTTTACCTCCAGCCTGACGTTATTTGGAGGCGTGCCATGCGGGCCACGGGGGGGGCATACATCACACAGGGGGCGTACCATAGGCCACACCCCCAAATTCGGTCACGCACGAGGTTAGGGCGCTCTCTCAAGAGCCGGCACAGGGTGCTCAGAACCCTGGAGCCAGCCCTGCACATAACCTAGTGCCTAGCCCTAACATTCCCATCCAACAGCCGAACCCTCCCTTAATGTTTAATCTTCCCCTCCAACAGCATAACTCTCCTCTCCCCTAGTGCTTAACCATACCTCCCAACTTTTGGAGATGGGAAGGAGAAAAAGGGGCGGGGCTTCTGGAAAGGGGCGGAGCCAAATGAAACCGGGGCGGAGCCTCGCGGCTTCCTCCCGTTTTCGGCACTATAGGGGGCGTGCCCAGCACTCTCCGAGATGCTGGGCAGCCCCCCAGGCTCTCCCTACGCTAGTGAACAGAAGCCGTGCGATGCGCACGGCATCTGTTCACCTTCTGCACACCCGCTGCTCTGCTAGGCAGAGCAGCGGGTGTGCTCTCCCCAACTTCCCCCCCACCGCGGGACACTGCGGCCAGCGGGCGGGACAGCGGGACAGTCCCATAGAAACGGGACTGTCCCGCTGGAAGCGGGACAGTTGGGAGGTATGCTTAACCCTCCTGTCTGGCAGCCTATCCCTAATATTGTAATTCTGAGAATGCTGAGATTTCATATGTCAACATTTCGGATGTCGACATTGTGATCATGTTGACGTTCTGACGATGTCAACGTGTTGCCGGTTGACAGTTCATCAATGTTGACATCATAACTGTCGACATTGTGTTGTTGACATTATGACTACATCCCTGATTTTATGTTGGTGTCTCTAATCCATTCATTCCCAATGAGAGTCACTCGGCCCTGAATCAGCTCAGTACTGTACATCAGAGGAAACTTACCATACAAAGGCCCCCATTTACTAACAAGTTTTATCACCAAAACTAGTGATAAATGTCAGTGTGTATGATAAATGGTGCTCCAGCCAATCACCTCCCAACTGTCATTTTTCTAACAGGTGACAGTTGGGAGGTGATTGGCTGGAGCACCATTTATCATACACAGTGACATTTATCACTCGTTTTGGTGATAAAACTCGTTAGTAAATGAGGCCCAAAGACATTTATAATAAGCAACATTTATAATAAGCAAGAAGCCGAACTGAACTTACATTTTATCCATATTCCAAAGATAAATATAAGTCACCAAATATAAGGTCTGTTGGCAGGGCGGGAGTTAATTTATCACAGAAACAAACAGTTTAGGATATCACATTTTCTTGGAGATATATGTGGAATATAAGCATTGCTGTTTTACACTCTGGAAGATTCATTAAAGCTGATATAAGACTTGACAGCCGTAATAATATATATAATCTATATTTGGTGCTGTAATTGCCCCTCAATTCCATTTTCCAACTTTGCAAGTCCTGGTCTCCTCAATTTCGCTGCTGGAGTAGGCGTCAGTAAGAAAAGGATTGGAACCAGATGCCTTACTTACATCACATATACATTACACCAGAGGCAGACATTCCAAACACATAGCGCAGCACATCACATCACATGCAGCCTTTCAGTATTATATCTTGCTTCAAAGTCACTGCACCTGAATTACTACAGTACTTTGGTCAATAAGTATGATTACATACTAAGTGATGGCTGGCATAAAGGTTTATTATTGCTATAACACAGTCCCATATTCATGATAACGCATACTTCATATAATATTACACTATTTCCTAAGATGTTTTATAGCTAGCATGCAGATATTCACATCCAGTTTCAAATAACTCAGCGCCTTAAGAATGTTAATCTTGGAAAGAACAAGTGGTATCTGTGGTATGTTTCAGCTAACTGCATGAGTGAAAACTATATTGTTTTAAAGAAGTTGTTCTGCGACTCGTGGCACAGTTCAGAAAAAGTTTAAACCAAATTTGCATTGCTACTCTTTTTGCGAAATGGACAAAACATCCAAAGCATTGCTCAGAATTCACATTATAAACAGATGTTATGTCATACTTAACTATTCTCCTGGGAGGTGCGGGAGACTCCAGATTATTCGGGTAGACCACCAGATCCCCGGAATAGTGTTTGAAATACCCATTTCCCAGTGAAGCAGGCAGGATGGGGAGATTACATTGGGAATTGCAGGTCTGTATGGAGGGGACGGGAGCTAAAATTATACAAATCACAAAATTTTAGCCCATCCCTTCCCCACAGACCCATGATTTGCAGCATTTTGCCGTGAAGGGAACGGGGCCAAATATCCTGAGAGCCTGAAGTGGTCAGCTGCCTCTCTTCCCTGGGCTTCTCTCAGAGAGCAGAAACATGAAGTTGGCAATTATGTGTTATGTCAATAATTCTGAATATTGATGACCTTCATATATACTATGTGCACTGCCAGTTCTGTCTGTAAAAAAATATAGAAGCATTACATTTATTATTGATTTTAAGATATTAGAGGAGATTTATTAAACCTTCAAAGAGGAGATGTGTCTATAGAATCAGATTCTAGAATTATATAATTTATCTAGTACAGTCTATAAAATGACAGCTACAAGCTGATTGGTATCACTTCCCCTTCACCTCTATAGAGGGTTTGGTAAACATAACCCATCAGGGATGGACTAGGGCTGTAGAACAGCCCCGGCATCCCTCTATCTGCGTGTGCACACAGAAAAGGGTTTGGTCACATCTCCCAAGGCATGGTTATGCCTCATGAGGGTGTACCACAAGTCATAGAGGTATTGCCTCACAGCACACCCCTGTATCTCTGCATGCCGGCCTACCAGAGCTCCAGAAGGCGGATCTACTTGACCGGGCTTTCCCACCGGACCTCCCATCAGTCCATCGGCCCTACTGGCATTTGGTAGAAGTGCCAAATGGCCAGTCAGGCCCTGTAAACCATTATTAGTTAAATCATTTCCCTTAGTTTAATAGTACATTTGCAGAGGTCCCACATTTTCAGTCGATGGACCAGACAACTTCTGCTATAGAGAGACTCAAAGATTGCTGAAGGTGGATCATTCCATATGCTTAATACAACAAATGTTGGGGATTCCAAGTTCCCCTTATCCTGATGCCCTTTTCTAAAGTAAGTGGGCTGTGTGTGCTCCAAAATAAACTGATTTTACCTTTTAGAACATCACATACCCATCCTTTTTTAAACTGTAACTTGACCGCTTAAATGCTTGGTGATTCCTTTTTAGATTTATTTGGGGGCGATTCAATTCAGAGCAAGGGTTTAAAATTTGGCACCTGCAGTCATACATGTCTTGTATGAGTATGCCATATTTTGGGTTCAAATGGAGACATGTTCTATATTCGGGATACATTGTCTTAAAATATTTTATTTAAATTTTAGTGTTAGTTCATAGGCCACATTTGATCACATGACAAAGTTTGTTATGTGGACTATTTTTGCCTCGTGTACACAAAGTAACACTGGCTTCCTTTGTAATGATGCAACATGTTTACTCTAACAATTCCCTCTTTGCATTTCCCATCATATTAACAATCAACAATCAAATCAAATCTAGATTACAATAAAATAAGACATCATTTTTCAATTACTCTACCTCTGATGCTCTTAATCATTTTGCGTAATCTCTAGGAAAGTCTGTATGACTCAATATTAGTGATTACTGCCTATTCTTGAATGGTGTTTTCTGTCTTACATACAATAGTCATGGGTATTATTGGTTTATATGGCTACCATTTGCCCCCCAAAAAATTAATAACAAAAATGTGGCAGTAATTTTTAAAGATACCCAAACTATTCCTTTGCTGATAACTAATTGCACAAATTTGATTCTGGTGTGTTGGGTTTTTCTTTCACAGAGTTACATACACTGGCACATTGATAGGCTTTATATGCTTTTGTTTATGCCCATTGTATACAATTTGTATTTTTTTTAATCAGCTTTTTTTCCCCAAATCCTCAGTTGCAGTTCCATCAAGCCTATGGGTTTTGTGACACCAGGATAAGTGAATACCCTCATGCTGGCCTTATATAGTCAATATAATCATTTTGCTACTTGTATGCAACAAGGGTTTCACTTATCTACAGATGATTAGTCATAATAAGGATTAGCAATTCTGTACTGGATCTGTGCATAGGATAAATATGTTATTTGTATACTAGTAGCATAGAAAAGGAATTCAACAAGTATATATTAAGATCCACCTTCTGTAACAGTTCACATTCACAATTTTCAGATGCAGTAATGCATATAAGGAGCACACATGGCCCCCATTGTGGTTCCCTACCCAGTAGTGGAAGATGTACACCATACCAAGTGGTGCCCAGTAAATGCAAACTTCAATTATGCCATTTTAAATTGGCAAAATAGCAGACTGTTTAAATATTCCCCAATATTCAATGTGACTAACAAAATGTGTTCTCCTTTCATTGTGTCATGACATCTCATAAAAAAATACTTTATAGTTTTACAATTTGTTCACACACCAAAGTTGCAGAAGTCAAGAAACATGCTAAAAGTTTTAAACCGTGTTCCATGTTTAGTATATGTTGCCGACAAGGAAGAGAATGCAGAATTTAACATCCAAAGTTTAAGCAACTTTTCTCTAGGAGACTTAAGAGATCACTTATATGACCACAATATCCCTAGTGTACATGTTGAATGTGGGTTTAGATAAGCAGAGAAGTTATGCCAAGTTAAGTTGTTTTTATTTTGAACTGCTCTAATGGGATATTAGACTATGCCTAAATGAATTACATTTTTCTTTTCCACATTTTCCCACTGATATCATTGTAATAAACATTTGTACCCGGTTTAACCTGGGTAGACCTTAGATATTTACTGTTTTTATTTCCATCTCACCACTCCAGTAATACATTAATCCTTCACCTTTATAGTAATGCATCCCCTCTCTCACTGCTATCGTAAGACATTAAAGATTCCTGCATTCAGTATTCTGCACTGTGTGTGTCAGTTATTAAAGCAGCTCAATAAAAATAAATACCCTGAATAAAATATACAAGCGCTAAATAAAAGAGTAAAAATTTAAAATAAGAGAAAGTAAAAAATTATGCTGCAGCTCCTAGAGGTAGGGATTAATAGGGTTGGCGGTAGTCACTTTATCAACCTGGACCACTGTGTACATCCTTTTGCAAGCGGATTACAACATTGCTCTCCACCCGCTCCCAACTATTTCCCCTAAAAGGGCTATAAACATTACCTATATTGTTTATTTGATAAAAAGTTTTATGTTTATATTTTGATGCTTAATTTTGTACTTTCTCTTATTTTACATTTCTACTTTTTTATTTAGTGCTCATATATTTTATTTATAGTAAGACATTACCCTCCCTCACCTGTGTACTAACACATTCCACACTCTCACCTCTGTAGTTACACATTTCCCTCCCTCGACCATGTTGTAACACATTTGACATTCCCCTCCCTCACCTGTGTAGTAATACAATCCCACCCTCACACCTGTAGTAACACATTTCCCACACTTACACCTGTAGTAACTTATTCTCTTCCCTCACCTCTGGAGTAATACATTACCCCTGCTCACCTGTGTAGTAACACATCCCCTTCCCTCACTCAAAGGTAACACATTCTGCTCCCTCACCTGTGTAGAAACACATTCCCCTCCCTCACCTGTGTAGTAACACATTCCCTCCCTTACCTCTATAGTAACACATTCCCCTCCCTCATCAGGGTGGTAACACATTCCCCTCTCACACCTCTAGATTAACTCATTCCTCTCTCTCTGCTGTTGTAATGCTGGGTACACATTGGCCGACATATCGGACATTCAATTGATCGGCCGATATATATCGTGTGTAAAGGTTTTTCTCTATAATTTTCTTAATTATTTTTGCTTTATAGATGATGGTCTTTTTAAGAAAAATATAAGATAAAAATAAAAATAAAAACTAAAAGTAAAATGAATAATAAAAGAGATAGTATTAATAGTATGGGCTATAGGGGTCTATTGTTGTATAGGATATAGGGGATCATTCAGACCCACTCGCGTGCCGCAGTATGCTCGCAAGTGGGTCGATGTTCCCCACTGCGCATGCGCACGACAGAGGGAGCTCCGTCGTGCACATGCGCAAGACCCGGCGAGCGAAGGACTTTCCATCGCTCCGGGTCTCGCACCAAAGGGGGTGTGCTGTCGATGTTGATTGACAGCACGCCCCCTTTGGTGGGCGTGCCGGGGGCATGCCTGCCAGACGGAGGTGTTCCCATGGGAACGCCTACCGTCTGAAGCCGGCCCCACTGACATCACTAGTGATGTCAGTGGGAGTGATTTTGGCTCTGATAGAGCCAAAATCACTCCAGGGCTTGTGGTTGAGAAACACAACCACAGGGTTTCACTCGCAAGTCCGATGGTCGCGATGGACAAGACCATCGCGACCATCTTGTTGGACGCTCGTATATGCTGTGGGTGGTGACCCACAGCTATACGAGCGTCCAGGAGGACGCTCCATTTTAATGGAGGAGGGCCCTGATTCAGAGCGAGCGCACTGGTCAGAGCGTCCGGCTCTGAATCAGGGCCATAGTTAGTAGTGTAATATAAGATTGCAGATTGTTTGTCTCTTGTACACCATTGGAGGATCCATTTGTGATACCAGCAGTTAGTACTATATGTTAAATACTTCTGTGATAAAAAACATGGCTTATTGATTATGGGGTTAATAATAGTGTATATAATTATCTGGTTAGGTCCAGTTAAGTTGTTGCATAACACGTGGTTGAGACCATGTGATGCACCCGGACAGCGCTCTAATTGCGGTGTTAGGATTGTTTATACTGGGCGTTCCAGAGTGTGGAACGCAAGCTAGCGCTGCCGGGGATACAGTGTGGCCTGGAGGAAGTGACATAACCTCCGGTGCACGTGCTCTGCACGTGGGGAAGGACGCCGGTGGTAATTCAAGCTGAGGTGATTACTGCTGGTATTTATGGTGCTGCATTGGTAAGGTAAGACAGTTCTTGGAGCTGTGGCTGTACATTGTGGATATCTTTGATTGTCGCTACTGTTGATATGTGCTGTTGGCTTGAAAAAGGTCTGGATATGACCGAAACGTCGCTATTTCAACTTTTGATAATATTGGAATAAATCATCTTTTTGCTACATCTGACTGGTGAGTGCCTCCATTGGGATTAATATTGTTGCCTGCTATCTGGAATACGGACTGGTGTGGCTGGAGTGCACCCCTATGCTGGAGACTAATGTGGATGTGAGTGCAGGACTATATATTTCAAAATCATAAGCACTGAAACATCTTTTCAATTATTTTCAGCATAACATCTGTTAGCTTGATAGAGAAAACAAAAATGGCTCAATCCAATTGTCTGTGTCATCGCGACAACAGCCGCACTTGCCGGCAGACCAAATTCGCACAAAAGTGCTCGCTGCCCCATAGGGCTCCAAGCAAAATTTAGTGATTTCAGGCTCAGATGGGGCCGCGAGGGGTGCGAGTTGAGGCTCAGGCTCAGATAGGGCCGCGAGGGGTGCGAGATGAGGTGCCGTTGTCAGCATTTTAACGCTGTGTCAAAGGGAACTTGCACCCTTTGCAGCTAATTGGATTGACCCTTAAGATGTCAATTTTTATCCATTGGCTGATTATTATTATTATTATTATTATTATTATTATTATTATTATTACTATTGTTGCTGCTGTTGTTGTTAATAATAATAATAATAATAATAATAATAATAATATCATCCTTTATTTAATTTATACAGCACCGGCATATTACTCAGCAGCACTATGCATTGAATGTTTCATTTAGCCTTGTTCCTGCCTCAGTGGAGCATGCAATGTAATTTCCCTATTGCAAGCACTTGAACATACACACAAAAGCCAGTTTCATCAAAAGCTAATTAACCTGCCAGGATGTTTTTGGACTGTTTGAGGAAATCAGAGCACCTGGAGGAAACCCACGCAAATGCACTCCACACAGAGCTCTGATTTAAATCAAACCCCAAACCCCAGTTGTGTAATGCATTAATGCTAACCAATGTGACACCCTGTCTGTGAGAGGCAGGCATTTATCAGGGCAGTTAGTGATGTCACACATTCCATCTTCAAGTATTAAAATATTGTATTTCTCAAGTACTTTAGTGTAGAAAAACAGGGGGTGGAATCAAGTACTCAGTAGGCCAAGAATATTCATATCGTATATAATACCTGTGAAAGGGTACTGGAAGGTGGGTACTGGAAGGCCTCCATGTTACAATAACTGCCCCACTACATAAGCTTCATAGACCCCACTATATTACATTGAGACTCCCTCCCATATTACACTTATAGCCCACCAACACAAATGTTTGCCCTGGGCCCAGTGCATCACAAGGTCCCCTAATCTGATGTTGCTGCTTTAACCTTACAGTCCCCCCGATCAGCTCCCCAAAATAAAGAGGGGAGCCTCTCCAGAGCAGACGTTGCTAGGTGAAAGCTGCCACAGTGTATGCACCAGTACAGAACAGGCGTCCACTGCAGTTTTTCAGAGTCTCAAAAGTGGGGGTCTTGAACTAGCATTGCTGGGTCCCTCTCACTTCTGGTTCCCATACTGGCCTCACCCTCTGCAGTTAGACCACTGTCTAAATAAAGGTATTATCTCACTGTCCAGGCAGAAGGTAAGGGACAAGAAGTCAGTGAAGGGGAGAAGTAGAGGGGTATGCAGTAAGAGGAGAGTAATAATAATAATAATAATAATAATAATTTTATTTATATAGCGCTTTTCTCCTAAAGGACTCAAAGTGCTTTACATTTACAGTACAAAATACAAACAAGCTTAAACAAGGGACATTAGTGAAATGCTTGGGTGAATAGGGGATTCTTGAGTCTATTTTTGAAGGATTCTAGAGTGGAGGCCTCTCGAACTGTGCAGGGAAGTGAGTTCCATAAGGTTGGAGCCACAAAACTGAAAGCTCGACCCCCAGACGAATTCCGTGAGATTCTAGGTACTGTTAATAATCCTTCATCAACGGATCGCAGTAATCGAGTGGGACAGTAGGGAATCAGAAGCTGCTTCAGGTACCCTGGGCCATGGTCATGTAGGGCTTTGTAAGTTATTAATCCAATCTTGAAAGCAATTCGCCATCTGACAGGCAGCCAGTGAAGGGAGTAGAGAATGGGTGTTATGTGGCTGGAACGGGGCTGGTTGGTTAATAGCCTGGCAACTGCATTTTGTACCATCTGCAAGCAGTGTAATTCTTTTGCTGAGAGACCGAGGTAGAGGGCGTTGCAGTAGTCTAGGCATGATGATATAAATGCATGTATGACTTTAGGCAGATCTTCTGAGGGAATTAAGTGCTTGATTCTGGCTATGTTCCTCAGATGAAAGAATGAGGATTTGATTGTGGCTGATACCTGATGTTTAAGTATCAGATGCCACTATCCAGGACAACACCAAGATCCCGCACATGTTTAGTGTTTTGTAATTCTGAACCCCCAAGCGTAAGTCCTGTTGGTTGGCTATGCTGTAGCCCTGTCCTGTGACCTATCATAAGTGATAAGAAGGAAGTCAATGAGTAAAGGGGAAAGAGAGAAACGTAAGGGGTGGGAGGAGGAGTGATATGGAGCTGAGCAAGCAGTGCTTATTGATGTTGTCAACAGTTGGACATTTAATATGGTGTCTGGTTCCTTGGAAAGATCAGACAGATGAGAAGACCCCAATGCCAGGCCCTGTCAACTATAATGGGATCCAGATGAAAGGTTGGCAATGAATAGGTCGACTATCAATAGGCTGACACCAGATGGCCGACATGTAATAGGTCTACAGGGACAAAAGGTTGACTGACAAAAGGTCGACGTGGTTAAAAGGTTGACAGGTTCAAATGGTCAATACACAAATGGTCGACACATTTTTTATATATATTTTTTTCAACATTTTTAAAGTTGGGGTTAGGCACAGGGGGGTAATGTTTAGGCACTAGGGAGAGGGTTAGGCACTAGGGGGAGGCTTAGGATTAGGGATAAAATAAAAAATTGTGTCAATCATATGTGTGTCGACCATTTAAAAATGTTTACCTTTTAACTATGTCAACCTTTTGTACTTTTGATGTTTTGTACCTGTCGACAAACTGGTGTTGACCTATTTACTGTGTTGATCCTTTATACCACACCCAACTATAAGTACCCAACATTCTCACAATGGCAGTTGTAGTTCAAATCATGGAGTCTTGGGGAGCCACAATAGCCTGCCCATGGTTTACTGTATGCCCAGCTGCATTACAGCTATAGTTTCAGACTCTTCTAGCCCAAATAGAAAGTTATTATTCACAGATGAATGGTTAATCTGTTAATTTTTTATATACATAATTTTCTTCTGGGTTTGTGCCTCTAATGATTGTTAAATATCTCTGACAATAGAAATGTTACCTTTTTGCTACTGTCGACAGTGCCCAGGCAGTGGCTAATTGCATTTCTTGCATTTATATAACGCTAAACAATTGTTAAACCTGAGGTATGATTTGTAGGATATTGTCCCGCAACCGCCTTGAGGGCGGCATCACCTTGGCTAGATGCGGCCATGTAACAGCTTGAACAACTGATATGAAGAGTGGCTTTGGCCTGTGGGCCAGTAGATGAGAAGCGGCCTTTGGGCTGATAGCAGCCTTGAGGGTTGGAAATTACTTGGCTGGCTGTAGTATATTCAGTGCGCCGGATGGCGCACTGAATAAGCTGGAGTGTGGCCTGTGCCACCGTGTTGACACAAGCAGCCGATGCCGGAGTGCGGCCTGTGCCGCTGGGTTGACACAAGCAGCTGATGCTGTGCTGCGTACTCTGGAGCTCATTCAGACCCATTCGCAAGTGGCTGCTCGCTCGTTTGCAGCTGATGGTAAGCGACCATGCATGCGCACGCTTATTTCTGCGCATGCGCAAACTATTTGGTGCGATCAGAATCCGTTTGCTCGCCCTGCAACGACAGCCCAGTGTAATGAGTGACAGGAGAGGCCATTTGTGGGTGGTAACAGGTGCAGGACACTAATAACGGGGGAGTGGAGGTGCGAATGCAGGCGTGCCTGAGTGTAGCAATGCCATTTCAGAGGCGTGCATAATTATCAGCCAGCATCATAGTACACGTCACCTGCCTGTTTTTTACACTGAAGTCCTCGCAGTGCTTGCGGTAAGGTAAGGCAACCACAAGCGATGCGAGCCCTTCCAATGGTCCTCGATGTACCAATGTTTTAATACACTTCCAGAAGATAAAGTGCTCTAGTGGGCTTCTCTACATACGCTAATGGGCGTCTATAGACACAAAGTGATCACTCGCCAACACAAAGTGGGCGTGCTTATGCCTTTCCGAGGGAACGCCTGCCATGCAGTCACTTAGCCGAATTTGCATACGCTGGGTGCGAGTGATCGCATCTAGAGAGCGGCTCTGAATAAGCTCCTCTGGATACAGAGTCCTATCCACGCCACCTGGGTGACATGAACGGCAGAGGACAGGTATGTGAACCGTGCCGCCAAGATGACACTAACGACAGGTAGAAGATAAGCAAACTGTGCCGCCTGGATGACACAAATGGCAGAATAACACAATACAAATGACAGGAGAACTGGAGCTCGACTGGGTGACAGGAGACTAAGCCAGAACCGGAAACACGAATACTCTATCACCGGCATGGAGTGAAGGGCTGGCTGCAATTTAACAGATACAGGGCCCAATCAGAGCAACCCTGCAAGCCTCCCTAATGATAGACTAGTGTGCACACAGACAAGACATTTAATTAGCGTGCAGCTGATACTGCACACAGACAGACAGTGATTAATGAACACATGAGATCAGCACACAGACAGACAGGAATGACAGGCTATAGGTGCATACACACATAACGATTTTTTGAACAATTTAACTATAACGACGTTGTTATCGTTCAATCGTTGAAAAAATCGTTCAGTTTCTGAGTTATAATGATGAACGATTATCGTTCATGCTCGTTCCCGTTTGTAGTTTGTAGTTCATTCTAACTGACCAACTGAACGATTTTCATTAAGGGAGTTACAAAAACCATTTGTAGTTCAAAAAATCGTTCATTACACTTTAAAAAATCTGACCAGTGGTGGAACTCCCGAAGACAATGGAGTCATTTGCCGCCGGGCGCCAGCCCTGAAGGGGGCACATGGCTCCATTGTCACCAGGAGCTGCATGGAGAAGGAGCGCCGCTGATCGGCGCTCCACCTCCAGTGGTGTAACTACGGAGGGTGTAGGGGGTGTGGTCGCACCCCCTGCACCCTCCATTTGCCGGGCGCCCACTGAGTGTGTTACCAGCGGGCGCCTGGCTTCTTCTCTCCACCGGTGATAGCCGGAGGATGGAGCTCACTCCTGATCTCCAGCTTCCGGGTCCTGCAGTGCACTATGGGAGCAACGTCATGATGTCACTCCCATAGTTCCGAGGAGCGGGCGCCGGGGACGGACGGCAGCAGGCACTGGAGCGGGGTATAAGGTAAGTTTTTTTTTTGTATGTGTGTGTGTGCGCGCGCGTGTGAGGAGGGGACACTACAGGGGACTTACTACTGGGGGCATTACATGGGGCTTACTTCAGGGGGCATTACTGGAGGCTGCTGCTTATTACAGGGGGTTTACTACTGGGGGCACATTACAGGGGGCATTACAAGGGGCTTACTACTTGGGGCACTACGGGTGCTCACTACTGGGGGCATTACAGGGGGCTTACTACTGGAGGCACTACAGGGGGCTTACTACTGGGGATTTACTACAGGGGGCTTATTACAGGGGGCATTACAGGGGGCTTACTACTGGAGGCATTACAGGGGACTTACTACTGGGGGCATTACAAGGGGCATCATATGGGGCCCTACAGCAGCATTACTACTGGGGGCATCATATGGGGGCACTACAGGGGCCTTACTATTGGGGCACTACAGGGGCCTTACTACTGAGGGCACAGCATAGGGGGACCACTACTGGAGGTACTGCATAGGGGGACCACTACTGGAAGCACTGCATAGGGGGACCATTACTGGGGGGCACTAGATAGGCAGGCACTGCATAGGGGGACCACTACTGGGGCATTGTATAAAAGGAACTGAATAGGGGGGCGGCGGCAGCTGGGGCTGGCATAGGTGCTGGGGGGGTGGTACATTTTAATTTGGGGGGGGCACCAACATTTATCTTGCCTCCGGGCACCTGGGATGAAGTTACGCCACTGAATCTGACAGATAATCGTTCAGAAAATTGTTGGTAACAAAATCGTTGTGTGTGTATGCAGCTTAAGAGCTAAACACAGACAAGACAGAGTTAAATGCAGTTTCCCAGTAACAACAAAGACTGGGAACTGCAACCAAGAAGATTTACTAACAGCAGATCCTAACAACAGTGTCAGTATTAGATGTCAAAACCTAACCAGACCAGTATCCCCCTTTCCCAATGCAAATTAGAAAAGCATGATTAGAAATACAGGGCCTGATTCAGACCCAGTCGCAAGCGCTGAGCGCTCGCAACCGTGTCAATGTTTGCCCTCTCGGCATGCGCATGACGGAGCCAACTCCGTCGTGCGCATGCGCGAGACCCGGCTAGCGTCGGGTGCTCCGTCGCTCTGGGTCTTGCACCAAAGGGGGCGAGCTGTCGATGGTGATTGACAGCTCGCCCCATTTGGTAGGCGTGGCCGGGGGGTGGCTTCACAAACGGATGCGTTCCCAAGCAAATGCCTGCTGTTTGTGGGCGGCCCCACTGACATCACCAGTGATGTCAGTGGGAGAGCTTCCGGCTCTCTTAGAGCCAGAAGCTCTCTGGGGCTTGCGGCCACGAGACCCTACCACAAGGGTCTCGTCGCAAGCCCGATGGTCGCGATGGTCTTCACCAAAGCGACCATCAACCTGGCCGCTCGCTATGCCGCTCCAAAAAGAAAAAAAAAAACGCCCTGATTCAGAGCGAGCATTCTTTCAGAGCGTCCGTCTCTGAATCAGGCCCACAGTCCTGTGAAAAGGTTTTAGGCAGGTGTGGAAAAATGCTGCAAAGTAAGAATGCTTTCAATAATAGAAGTGTTAATAGTTTATTGGTATCAATTAACAAATGTAAAGTGAATGAACAGAAGAGAAAGCTAAATCAAATCAGGTGACCAAGCCATTCAGGCGAAACGCGCGTACTGAACGGTGTACTAGCACATGGGCTCCCGCACACATTGCATGCAGCTCTGGTCCTTCGACTCCTCTGGCATGGTACTTTTCACTATCCTTTCTTTGCACTCTCTCATTTGAGTTCCCTGCATGCGACTCCCCCTGCAATGCCCAGGTAACAGGGGAGAGACGCAGCTTCTCCTCAAACAGCAGAAGTGCTTATCTGTTGTTTCCTCTGTGTGTCACACTGCCTCACTCTCTCATCCCCTGTCAGAATTGGACAAGGGAAAGTAGAAGTGGTTCTGCATTCATAGCACCACAGATCTTACTTCTTTCAGCAGCTATTTCACAGATTTGTGTTATCCTCTGATATATACCTTATATGTACAATTTTCATGCGATTTCAGATTTTCATCAATTGGTATTATTTTGAATCTGTTATATGCTGCGTAAACAACAGTTTTATTGACTATACACTACACCATTGTGACCTTATATTTGCATTTAATTTAGTGTGATCATTGTTTCTACTATATGTTATATGAACAATGGCTTCACTGGTGTTTGATACCCTATGTCAATTTATGAATTGATTAAATTCTTCCTTCCTAAGCACTAATTAACATATAAACAGATGTGCTTGATTGTCTATACTGACCAATTATTGAGACCTTCACCTAATTTGATTATGTCATGATATACTGCAGGAACAAACCAGGTTCAGTGTCATGTGTGCCACCAATGTGACCTCATATTTTCATCAGCTTGAGAGTGCTTATATATATTGTATAAACAATGGTATTATTATTGTGTGAGACCCTTTGTTGACTTATGAACTGATCAATTTTCCTTGCCCGAGTAGTAATTATTCTATCTGACCAGAATAAATCAGATGTGCCTGTATATGTCTATTAATTATTTGAATTTACTAATCTGACAATATCAGGAAATGCTGCATGAATAACAGTTTAAAAGTTATATAAATAAATTAATGCGACCTCATATTTTTCTCTAATTTGATATTACTATAATACCAATTTATATTCTATGAACATTGGTCTCATTACTGTCTTTGTGTGGTTTTTTTCTTCTTACTCCACGGGGAATTTATTCAGTGGGTAGCAGAAAAAGGACCCTTTACATCTTCATATGTTCGCCTACTTTTTTCTTTGTTAACCAAAGCAGCTATCAGTTACAAAAATTTCTTTGGCTGATATCTATAATTAGGTATATCTTATTATTTCTAACCTAATTTAGTAGATAAATTATATTGATGTATGCATTTAAATTTTGTGTAACAAGGTAAATTAATCCTATGTGCATACCACCAATGGTAATGTGATCTTGATTACCATTTTTTTATTGTGTGTATTTGTGTGTCACTTCATTTATTTTACATGTTTGCCCTAAATCCCTCTCCCTTCATTTTTTTGAATATAAGCCTATTTTAGCCAAGGTATTTAATAAAATTCTAGTTTTAATCTTACTCATGTCACTTCTACTATATCGTCTACATTTGTTTCAAGAGTGCCCCAAAAAATACTTATTTGTCTTCTCTCTAGTTTTTGCCCCTTTGCAAATTCTGCCCTTTTTTTAATTTTTCAAACATAGCCTGTGACATGTCAGTTAGGAGCTGGTTGGCTGGTACTTTACCTCCGTTCATTTTATCTCCATCCAAAGCTTAATAAATAGACTCCTAAGTACCTGTGAACGCTGTAGATATGGTAATAGCTGTGGAGTCATCAAAAACATTGACCCAGATAACTGTGTAAATAATATATGTATTAATTAAACCAGTTCAAAATTTGGGAAAACTTGTATATATACCACTGATTATATTTCCACTTTGCTCCTTAAATGTAAAAATACTGTATTAACATTATATGTAGGATATCATTAGGATCTGCCTGTCTATTGAGCATCAGATAAAACTTGCAGTGAAGCCTGGCTGAGCGTACAGTAATTAGGCACTTGTGTGTTATACTGTAGCTGACACCTTCTCCAGCAATAAAATATTAATTGAAAAACTTTCACAGATGCTTCAGACTGTTGACCAGGGATCTGGGGTCATAACTTGTCAGTCTATAATGAGCTTGGCTAACCGTTACAGTTATTATCTTCTCCACCTGTGAAGGAACTTGTTCCGGCAGGATTTTCTCTTTACCATGTAATTTATGCACGCAACTTGCCAACACTTGAGAACACACACATGCAACGAGTAATAGTTTGAGGTGTACTGTAGTAATGCCTTGTCCCCATCCCTGCTATATTAGTAACACTCAAAATGTATTTTCTCTTACATGAACAGAAAACAATAGCCATTTAGAATGTAAAAAAGATCACGATGGTACATTCTGCATAACTTCATAATTATACTTTTACACATGATTTTATTATTAATGTTTGTTTAGAGGGCATCACGGAATTCTGCAGGACCTTACAATGGGTAATTAAAGCATAATACAAAATACAAATACAAAATGCATAAAAATAGCACCTAATACTATAATACATCAAGAAATACAGCAAACATACAGCATCGCAAAGAACTTAAATGAAACTTGAAAACAAAGATGTGCAAGAGTGGGCGGAGGAAAGACAGCCCTGCTCAGAAGGGCTTACAATTTAGTAGGGAAGGGTAGTATATAGCTCTTTGTTCACACTTGTTGTTGAATTGTTATTGTTGTAATTGTATTTCTTATGACTATTCAATTTCTTAATTGTATGGATAACACTGTATTCTCGTTATCTCACTTGCTTATTTCCTTATACTTACCTGATGTGCACTAAAGAAAATCTTCCCCGGTGCAGTGTGGTCAACTAGTGATGGAGAGTAGGCAGCAGCAAGCTATGTCCTCTATTAATACCTATACTGGAATTTTTAAATATAATTACAACTCCTGGCAGCAGGGTATAAACATAAGACAGGCCTACATTGACTTTGCTCATTGGTGGGCAAGGTAGTGGGTATAAGCTAAAGCAGAAAACTTGCAGCTTGCTACACACATGCACTGGCCCACTGTTACATGCACTATGTCCTGGAAATTTTTGGAAGTGTGTATGATGCCTCAGCCGCCATGACACAAACTCTGATTAGATCCCGTCCCGAAAACCAGTAAGAAGAAAAGTGATTGAATACATGATCACTGGCTGTTCAACTGCACGTGCATGTCCATCTAGCTGCGCATGCCCAGTCCGAAAAAATTTGAGATGGGCATTGTGTACAGGTTCGGCCCACCAGAGAGGGATCTTGCGATCCCTCTCCAGCACGGCTGCTCCATTGAGGCTAGTCAATAATGGCATCTGAAGACACAAAGTAAGCAAGCTCTGGAAAGTTAAATCACCATAGAAAACTATCGGTATAGATCTGTGCAGTCTCCATCCGGGCTCCCTCTATCTAGCTGGCAGTAGAATCTGGCGCTGTTCCAGAGTCTACTGTACATGCACAGGTCTCTGGTAAAATGGCACAGTGGTGATTTGAACTGTGCTGTGACTGCTGACGCGAGACTCTGGAGAGGTAAGTATTGAAGGACTTGGGTGCGGTGTGGGCCCCCCTGGACCCAGGGCCCCCGTATGTGCCGCTCACCCTGCACCCATTATAGATACGCCACTGGTCTATGGAGATGGTGGCAAATGGTGTAAAGAAATCTGCGACTTTAATATGTTCTAAGTATCTTTGGGTTTAAAGCCATTATCCCAATTATGTCTTAATATTATGTCTTAATATCAATGACTCCCTCTCTGCTTTCATATTTTCCACCAGTGAAGGTAAAATTCTATTTTTTTTAATGTAAACCCTCTGTGAATAACTTCCATTAGAAGGAACAAAGGAATGTTCTATGAGCCAGATGAAAACAATTCATGTTTACCAGTGTATGCAACACATAAATTGCTCTGGGAATGCCAACGCAGGATACAGAGTGTGTGTAATAGGCCAGGACATCTGGTAACCAGCTTTTTTTCTGATTCATTAGCTGACTGCATCTATGACCAAGGGGGGGCGATAAGGGAAGCTTAAAGGCATTTGCTCAGAGAAAATGGAGTCTTGATGGATGCTTAATTTCCTTGACTCAACAGCTCTGCAAAACATTGCATATGTCATAATGTATTACTTTGTGCAAATGTGTGTTGTTGCTTAGAGGTAAAAGAGTGTACTCAAGAAAACGTAATGCTACATTAAAAACACAAACAAAAATGCAATTGCAGCACAGCCTAATAAAGCCTGAAAAAAAAAAATAGGCAATTTATTGAGAGATTAAAAATAAGCATATTTACTCTTAAAGTAATATTAAAATTCTCTGCTAATTATATGTATATTTAGTAGGTTTATGAATAATAGAGTATTTATTTTTAATTACTTTACGTAGTCATCAGATTTTGATCGGCCAACACTATGATTTTGGTATCATGCAGGGAGATCCTGTATAATAATGACAAAGTTAACACAACAGATGTTTCATATGAACATTTGAAAATCATTCTTCCAAAACATTTTGTGATTTCCATTTTTTTGTCGTGCAAATAAAATAATTAACATTTTTTGAATTTGGTGTTTCATTAACTTTTTTTTTAATCTATCTTTTTAATTTATTTCTTTAATGTGTTTTTATTATTTTTTTATTATTTTAATATATTTTCTTTTAATTTTTAATTAGATTTTATATAATTTTGTAAGTACTGTGGTCGTATAAGACTACCGTAGCGATTATAATGTCACCCCAGAAAGATTTACATTGAGTCAATGTTCACCATTCGTTCTTTAAGCATTATTGCTAGATGATGTGTACCCAGCACCATCTCGTGAACGACGTGACCCGGCAGGGGTGCTGGCATCGGCAAGTGCGTACCGATGCCGGCAGCAATAGACGATGGAATGACGACATGGGGTTAGCGGGGCCATGCTGCATTCGGCAGCATGGCATCGCTAGCGACATCCTCAGATCTTTCTGCATGTACAAAAGATCTGAGGATGCAACGGACGACCCACGGGATCGCGCATCAGCATCCTGTGTGCGCAATGGACGATGTGAACAATTTGTCGTACCGATGCATCGGAAACGGCCAAGATATCATCTAGTGTGTACCCAGCTTAAAGCAAATAACTACATTTATAGTATTTTTAATGTCATTTATATACAGTAATTATCTTGCATCTGATCTGTGAGTGCATAAAGTGTATAAAGAAGGAAAAGAGCGTTTATCCGTAAAGGTAAAATAACTGTGTGTACTTTCTTGTGTTGTAAATACATCAGAAATTACTATATATAGCAGAATGCGATGTAAGTGTGTCATTCAAGTATGTGTTTGTGCATCACATGGATAGCCTCACTTTCTACTTCAAGATCCCTTTCTGACCTTTTTTGACACATGCCACGAAGTTAAATGTAAAACAAGTTTTCGCTGTCTTCACAGGGAAAATGTGGAGCCTGATTAGATTGACATTTTGGCACCAGCTTGCAGTGACCTCTGACATTACGCAGATGATGTCTAACTTAGATCAAGGAGTCACTGACTGCTTTTAAAGACAAAGGAAATCATCAATAGTGAGGGACCTCTGTTATTCTTTTCAACTTTAAATAGCTGTTAAAGCACAATTTATCTGTAGTCACTAGGGATAGATCTTCATTATCTCTAACGTGCATCATATTTATAGTAAAAGTTGTATTTACATTTTACAACTTAATCAATGTTCTGCTGCTTACACCCTGAGCTAGGCAATTATCGGGTTACTGAGAACATTTGAACATCCTGCTCTTATTTATAAGAACGCTACTGATTTTTACTTTCTCCATATTTGGACATCCTATTCCTTACCCGTTATTACTGTGAGGCCATGTGGAGGCTCATTCTTAGCAAAACCAACTGAGCTTCTTCTCAGATGATTATTTAGTTATTACCAGTTATTTATATGGCGTACACATATTCCGCAGCGCTTTACACAGCATATTTGGCCATTCACATCAGTCCCTGCCCCAGTGAAGCTTACAATCTATGGGCCTGATTCAGACCCGCGGGCGAGCGCTATGCGCTCGCAAGTGGGTCGATGGTGGCCCATTGCGCATGCGCACGGCGGAGCCAGCTCAGTCGTGCGCATGCGCGAGACCCGGATAGCGACGGGCAAACCGTCGCTCCGGGTCTCGTACCAAAGGGGGCGTGCTGTCGATGTTGAGTGACAGCACGCCCCTTTGGTGGGCGGGCTGGGGGAGTGGCTGCCCAAACGGAGGTGTTCCCATGTGAATGCCTCCGTTTGGGGGCGGCCCCACTGACATCACGAATTATGTCAGTGGGAGAGATTTCGGCTCTGTCAGAGCCGAAATCTCTCTGGGGCTTGCGGCAACGAGACCCTACCACAAGGGTCTCGTCGCAAGCCCAATGGTCACGATGGTCTTGACCATTGCGACCATCTTCCTGGCCGCTCGCTATATCTGTGGGTGGTCACCCACAGCTATGCAAGTGGCCAGGAGGCCGCTCTAAAAAACAAGAAGGCCGGCCCTGATTCAGAGCGAGTGGCTCTGTCAGAGCGTCCGGCTCTGAATCAGGGCCTATGTTCCTTACCACATGTACACGCACATACTTGCACACTAGGGTTCATTTTTGGTGGGAGCCAATTAACCTACCAGTATATTTTTGGAGTGTGGGAGGAAACCGTAGCACCCGGCGGAAACCCACGCAAGCCCAGGGAGAATATACAAACTCCACACAGTTAGGTCAGTAGTGGGAATCGAACCCACAACCTCAGTGCTGTGAGGCAGTAATGCTAACCGTTACACGTCTGTGCTGCCCTGCAGATCTCATAAAGGGCCTGTTTCTGAGTCGTCCACACTGCTGATGTCAGGTGCAGTGAAGCAATTCTTTTATTCTAGGCATGCGTCCAGATAAAGTGCGCACAGTGGCAGAGTTGCGATTGAGGCGCGTGGGAGACTTACTGTTTTCAGAAGTGTATTGAAAATGTATTTGGTGTTTCTGGGCGGTGAGAGGGAGGTAGCTTAGCGCACGTATGGAGATGGTCTGTCTTATGGCCTGTTATGGAAGTGTTGCGAGCGTTTCGGTGGAAGTAGTTGCGTACACAGATGCCCATCTGCTCACATATGAGGCCATACTCGAAAAGAGAGACTGCGCCTGCAATAGGACTATAGTTTTGGTGGTGCGACTGATGGTGCATTTAAAGACGCACCAATGGGCATTTCAGCACTTAAAGACGACGGCAGTGAGCACCTGAGCCCTTGCACATTCAGGCACACGGATGTACATTAGGGAAGCATAGCAGCATTTGCACAAAGTCTGTAAGACAAGTCTCTCTCTTTAAATAACATTATGCTAAGAACATGTAAAAGAACTGTAGGGGTCCTATGTCCAAGTCCGCCATCATTTCCAAAATACTCATCCATAATTCATTCAATTAGCTTCCACAGCCTAGAGCCCCGCACAGATGCTAATTGTATTTCAGTAAAGAAGTAGATTATATCACTTGACTACATGCATTTTAGATTCAATAAATCTAGCATAGAAGTAAAAAATCAAAAGTCTATAAGAAATTACAAATCAGGTTAATAGCATTTTTTTTATTTTCGAAGTGGGGAATTTTATGGAGTAACGGAGCGTACATGCAATAAAGCTTTTGTGTGGGTGATAGTCATGTGGCATGCTGGCATTCGCTGTTACTGGCTCGGGCACAGCTGTTGGCAGTGGCTGTATGTGTCAGTATCCGCAGCACGTCGATGTGTGAAATGCAAAAAATGAATTGTATTCCTCAGGAGGGTTCTGCGTATGTCAAATATATTGTCCCGTTAAACCAATTCCTTTATCAACACACAGAATGGCAATTAAATAACGCAGGATGGCGCAGGTATACGGCGAGCTGGTGGTGTCAGACTCCATTACAGCTGAGATCTTTCTGCTTCACTCCGATCTTAGTGGAAAATAAAAGACATATCAAAGTCAAATGACTTGCTGTGGATAGAATGACCTTAAAGGATAGAAAGTACTGTATTACTAGCTAGCTGGAAGAACGGCAATGCGGAGAATCAGCTTTTAATTACAATGAAGACGTCAGGAGTCAGATTTGTTCCGCCCTGTGGCAAACGTCTCTACAGTGTGCAAATCAAATCAACTTGATTTAATCATAATAATCAGCAGACTCGCTATTAGCTGGGGCTTACAGCTTTTCATTATTACTCTCTCATTCATGCACAGAGACTGCTTTGAATTATACATTTTAGTTTTAATATGTTCCGTCAAGTACGAGATTAAGAATAGAATGGAGTACTCAGTGTATAAGACACAGCTTCTTTATGTAACACCATCTATAGATAGTGATGTCCATCGGGCACAGACTCTCTCCTATATAATTCTACTAGAGATGTGCGCCGACCCCCGTGTTTTGGTTTTGGTTCTAATTCGTTGGCGGGTTTTGGTTTTGGATCTGTTTTTTTTTTTTTTCAAAAATTAATAAAAACAACTCAAATCACATAATTTGGGCCTGTTTTTGTTCCTACAGTATTATTAACCTCAATAACATTCATTTCCAGTCATTTTTGATCACCTCACAGGTCACAATATTGTTTCCATCTACTTTAGGCTGAAAGGTTGCACCGAGTTTGTTGGATGACTAAGCTAAGCGACAGCAGTAGGTGGCACAAACACGTGGCATTTCAACTTCAAACATGGCACATCTAGGAAACAGTGTGGTACTGCAGTGGCAAACAGGATGGCATTTCAACATAAACTATACGATGCTATAGAATGTTTTCATTAATCAAGAACTAGATCAGAGGCCAGAGGACAGTACCAACTGCAACACACTCAGCTCACACTGTGTGGAAACACAGCGCTTTCATATGTACGTGAACAAATGTACTGGGGGACAGCGCACAGACGTGGTACAAACAAGAGAAAATATTTTTTTTCTTATTTCGCAGCTTAGCTCACACTGCATTGGAATCACAGCTCTTATATGTACATGAATACACACACAGGTTGTATAAACAAAATTTTTTTTTTTACTTTTTATTAGATTTTTTCTATACTTTTTCCGCAAATGACAACTGCGGAGTCACACTGCTTACATTGCAGTGGGGTGTGGCCTGCGGAGTTACAGTGCAGCACCACTGTGTAGTGGCATAAGTTCATCCCAGACGCCCGGAGGCAAGTTATAATTGGTGTGTGTCCCCTAAAAAGAAGGGAAAATAAATATGGTGCATATCTATCTATCTATCTATCTATCTATCTATCTATCTATCTATCTATCTATCTATCTATCTATCTATCTCATACGCACAAAAACAGTACAATATGTGAATTTGTTTCTATTATGCCTATTTGTAAATAATTTGCAGGATATCCCCCCCTTTTTTGGGTATATACATCTATGCGTTAGTCACAGATAAGATAGTGACCTGTATAGTGCAATTAGCATGGGTCTCAGAGTCCTCCTGATGGAGGGAAAATCCATCTTATGTGGGGTGGGGAGCCCTCCAGATACACCTGATGGAGAGGAAAACCACCTGATGTGGGGGCTTTGAGGGCTGAGTTTGAGTCAAGATACTGTAAGACTGCCACTGTGGTGGAACTACAAATCACAAAATGCCCAGTCTACTGCCGACTGCTTAACATGCCGGGAAGTTGCTCCACCAAAGGTCTGCCCCCAGACTCAGCCGCTGATGCCCCAGGCCCCCGCCTCCCATGCCCTCTTACCGGCAGCTCCATCTGGTGCATCCTTGTTGACATCCACCTCCTGGAAGATCTGCAACCTCACTTAACCTAGTGGTCCGCCTCACAGTTCCACGGCTAGTGCTGCCATCAGGGAGGAGTGGGACGGAGAGTTGTGGGTATGGGGTGGCACCAGCGTCACACTGGCATGAGAAGCTGCTGAGGAGCAGCGACATCAATGAGCGGGGACAGGCTATAGATAGACGGAAGCAGCATCTGATGGTCTGACATGAAGCCCTCCACTAGTATATGGTTATGGTAGCTTCTCAGGTGCCGGGAAGAGGTGCCATGTTTAGGGCGGCCATGACGGTACACTTCAGGTACATAGTTACAGCCCTAAGTGGGGTGAATATATTGTGGGCAATAGAGAGGGTGCCCCTTCAGTGCTGGAGCCTGGCGGTAGGCACCTCCATGTCTCCCATAGTTCTGCCTCTGCCACTGTGTGACAATTAGACTAGTAAGGGAGTGGATGGCCACAGCAGCAGCCACTGGACACAGGGAGTGGATTGGCAAAGCACAGCAGCAGCCACTGGAGCTGGAGAGGATGGACACAGCACGGCAGCCACTGGACACATTGAGTGGATGGACACAGCAACAGCCACCGGACACAGGGAGTGGATGGACACAGCACAGCAGCAGCCACTGGCGGTAAAGAAGATGGACACAGCACAGCTGCCACTGGACACAGGGAGTGGATGGACACAGCAGCAGCCACTGGACACAGGGACTGGAGTGGACACAGCACAGCAGTAGCCACTGGACACAGGGAGTGGAGTGGACACAGCACAGCGGTAGCCACTGGAGGTAAAGAAGATGGACACAGCACAGCTGCGACTGGACACAGGGAGTAGATGGACACAGCACAGCAGTAGCCACTGGTGGTGGATAGATGGACACTGGACACGTTAGCACACACAGCACAGTACAGATTGTAGTTGGTTTGAAATGGTGCCCGAACCACTGCTGGAGGGATTTATATAGAAACCAAAACCCATGAGAATCCGACACTGGGATGATGATGTTTTGCCTCGAATTGGAATCCAAGAAAGAAAACATGATATTTATGTATGTATATATAGCATTTTAGCATGTCACATTTATACCCCTTTTACACCTGAGCTAAAACCTAGGTTATTGCAGGGTTAACTCAGGCAGCTCCTTGGTGTAAAAGGGGTGAGGGTTGGATCGCCGGGTCGAGTGACCCGGCAATCCAACCCAGGTAAATAGCAGGGTTTAACACGGGCCTAGCCCGTGAAACCCTGCTGAGTGTACGGCGCACTCCGGGTCTTGATGACCTGCAGTGCGCCGCAAGCCAGCCGATTGGTCCGGCTTCAGTGGCGCTTGGAGATGACGACATCTCCAAGCGTCCACTTTCACGCTGGAAAAGCTGGGTCTATGCAGACCCGACTGCGGTGTGAGCGGCGCTGACTCAGGAATATCCCGATTTGGCGCCGGCTAAATTCCGGGTCTGATCCAGATAGGAACCCTGTTCGAACTCCGGGTCAGACCCGGAATTTTGGTGGAAAAGGGGTATAAAGCAGGGCAGAAATGATTTACTCTATTTTTTCTAGATCTTGTAAAATGTATTGCTGATAATGTTGCAGCAGGATTGGGTAGAAAGCAAGGAAATAAGGACCTCATTCAGAGGCGGTCGTTAGTTGCAAGCGGTCGCACTGAATCAGGGCGGCCACTTGCATCCTGAACGGCCGCCTCCTTGTCGATCGTTAAGCTGTGGGTTACCACCCACAGCTTAACGACCGACCAGGTTGATGGTTGCGATGGTGATCAGCATCGACAGCCGCCCCTTTGGTAGCGAGCTCCGGAGCGACAGAGTTTCTCTGTCGCTCCGGGGCTTGCGCACGCGCAGTGCGGCCGCTGCGTATGTGCAGGACTAACCATCGAGTCGGGTACGAGCGCATCGGCGCTTGCGACTGACTCTGAATGAGGTCCAAATTCCTCGAAATACAGACCATATAGAACTGAGAGAACTGAGAGTGCCTGGATCAAAGGAGCATTGATTATTACGTCACAAGAGGCTAATAGCTATCACCTGATGTCCATTCATGTTTATTGATCTGATTAATCTCGATTGGAGGCATTGCACTCATGATAGGGCCACACATGCATCAATATATCAGGGTAATTAGCAATATTTCCAATCAATGGAGAACTGAGAAATATAAATTGACGCCAAGACCAGTCATCGTATCTCAGAAAACATATATCTAAAAATAGACACTAGCGTGGCAGCTGGGCTACATCTGTATTATTATTAGTTTTATTTGAGCTGCAGCTGGTTTCAGTTTAGGAAGAAACACTAACACTTATCCCTATCAGGTAACAGGTGCAGGTTGTCAGCCGGAAAATTAATAATACATTTAGATATTTTTTTATGCTTATAAAATGAAATGCAAAGGACAGTAACTGTGTTATACAGCTATTTTTTTCCCTTTGAGTGGTTGGGGAAAGATTCAGCTTTTTCTATTCTTTTTGCCTATAACACGCTACAGAGGGACTCTCATCTGTATTCCGTTCTGATAAATTAAATTCTAATTATATCTTGGTAACCATTGCTTTATTCCTAGTAAATAGACTACAACCTGTTCTACCAGGGCCGTTACTATGGTGGTGCGACCTGGAAGGTGAGGGCGCCTACGCTCTTTCTGGCACAGCACAGGGCACCAAAAAATGTAGTTACGGCTCTGGATTTTACTATTGGTTTCTCGATTTCATTATTTTGGGAAAACCTGATATGTCCTGATCACATTCGGACCGCGCTACTTCTATATCTCGGGGATTCTGTAATAATTCTGGGAAATACTGGTGTAATGTTACTTTACTTCCTGTATGGGCATTGACCACATCTATGCCAGTCAAATAAGAAGGGATGGGCTGTTTTGTGCGCAATCTACCATTCAACCAATGCTCGGTTGTCGCAGTGACTGGGAACAGATACTGTACCTGTGCTTGAAACGTTGAAAGACTACAGCCTGTTATTAATAGTTTGCTATTATTGTTACTAGCAAATTTGCTCTGTTCTTAATGTGGTTGAATATGTGTCACTGGGAGTCGTGCAACTTGGGATCTGTGACTTAGCATAATTGTTGCAGTATTTTACCATTCAACAAATAGGTACAATGTGCTGGTCATGTGTAGTGTGTTCTTGCACAGTCCTCACTTCCAAGCAACCCCTCATCAGCAATACACTGCTGTCATGTAACCCTACCTTGTACTGGCTTCAGTGCCAATAAATACAATTTGCAGAGACCCTATCACTATACACAACTTCATCTGTGGCATCACTGCCACTAACTCCTACTTTTCATAGAACTCCCTTTTCAACTGACCCCTACTTTGCACAGGCACTCATAATGACTAACACTAATGTATCAAGCAGTGAAAAGCGTGGAAAAGTGGACCAGTGGAGGAGCTGCCCATAGCAACCAATCAGCTTTGAAGTAGCATTTATCAAGTACAGTCTACAAAATAATAGGTAGGAACTGATTGGTTGCTATGGGCAACTTCTCCACTGGTCCAATTCTCCACACTTTTCACTGCTTGATAATGAACCCCCAATTACAGTGATTTGACCACCAGCATCTCCATTCAAGCTTGGAGCCCCAGGCTCCTATGATCTGATGAACTTGTCTTTATTCATGAAAAACCCCTCCATCCTCTGATTGACTGGATGCCTTCCCTGATTAATCCTGTCCATGTTCCTGTACACTGTGGGGTAACGTGTCATTCACTTCACTTTTTCTGCTTGTGGTGCAAAAGAGCGCCCGCAGATTCCTCCAGAATACTATAATAAAAATCTCCTTAACCTATGAAAGTGTAATTATCCTAACTAATGTAGGAGTCACAGGGCTCTATTTACTACAATCCGCATACTGAATGCAGATTGTAGTGTGATATTAATGACTGAATTCGCATTGCGAATTCAGGCAATATCACATGGATTTACTACAAATTCCTGTGAATCCCCTTCGGAGCCTTATCATGGTATTTTCGCAAAAAATACCGTGATTAAGTGCCCGCGCATGCACCGACTGTTCACTGCTGCTACCCCCCTGGTGCTAAGCCCCGACCCCGACGCTAAGCCCTGCTCCCCGCAATCGCGGCCCCCCGTGACCCCCCTCTCCCTTAATTACACTTACCTGCATGCTCCTGGACTCCGGTGATGTTCTCCATTCTTCCGGTCAGGTGATCTCCTATACTGCACTGGGGCCTGATCACCTGATGACCGGGCAGCAGTGCACTATGGGAGACCAGCTGACCGGAGGGGAGTCCTCACTGGAGGCTCGATTCCCGTCCCTGGAGTCAGGTAAGTAAAAAAAATTTTACTATTTTTTTTTTCTTTTTTTACAGTAATCAGCTTGCGGTCTGTTTAGACCACACAGCTGATTACTGGGACCGACTCCCGGCTCTGCCCTCCCCATTAGAGCAGAGCAGGAGTCCGGTAACCGGGGGAGACCCTCCAGGTGGCGTTATTATCACAGGGCTTTCCCCGTTTTTTTTTCACATATTATTTTCAGTAACTCTGGTCGGATCACATTTCCCATTACAGTTATGGGAATTGCGATCTGCTTTACTAAATATAAGTGATACTTAGGGGTTGGAGTAGAATTTTACGAATTCTACTCCAATTGCCCTGTAATAACTATAGGTGATACTAAATTAATGTGAAAAGGGTGTGAAAACACCCCTTTTCACTTTATTTCAGTCAAAATAATGTTAATAAATAGAGCCCACAGTCACAGTCAAAATGACAGCAGAAGATGACACCACAGCTTTTGTTCTGACAAAAGTAATTTTGCTCCTTTGCTTAGGAACATACTTGTTGCAACTATTCTTAGAGGCAGTTGCAGTGGATTTGCACCAGGAGCAGATGAATACCCCAGCTGTGGATAACATTGTGCCTGACATTGTGAATGTATGTATATATATATACATATATATATATATATATATATATATATATATATATATATATATATTAGGGGTGTGCACCGGCCACTTTTCATGTTTTGTGTTTTGGTTTTGGATCTGGATCTTTCTTCGTGTTTTGGATCTGGATTGGTTTTGCCAAAACCACCCTTCGGTGTTTTGGGTTCTGGGTTTTGTGTTTTGGATCTGTATTTTTTTGAAAAAAAGCATAAAAACAGCTAAAAATCACAGAATGTGTGGGTTTTTCTGCTCCTATGCTACTATTAACCTCAATAACCTTAATTTCCACTCATTTCCAGTCTATTCTGAACACCTCACACCTCACAATAGTGTTTTTATGTCCAAAAGGTTGCACCGAGGTAGATGGATGACTATGCTAAGCGACACGAGTGGGCGGCACAAACACGTGGCCCATCTAGGAGTGACACTGCAGTGGCAGACAGGATGGCAGTTTGAAAAACTAGGCCCCAAACAGTACATAATGCAAAGAAAAAAAAGAGGTGCAAGATGGAATTGTCCTTGGGCCCTCCCACCCTTATGTTGTATAAACAGGACATGCACACTTTAACAAACCAATCATTTCACCGCCAGGGTCTGCCACACGACTGTGGCTGAAATGATTGCTTCGTTTGGGCCCCCACAAAACAAGCTGGAAATTAATCTGGCCCTGCACAAACTGGCTCTACGGGGGCAAGATGTCGTCCTCATCCTCCTCATTCACCGATTCCTCACCCTCTTCAGTGTTGTGTACATCCTCATCCTCACAGAGTATTAATTCGTCCCCGCTGGAATCCACCACCACAGGACCCTCTGTACGGTCTGGAGGCTGGTCTCCCTGGAAAAGTTGATAATTCATTTTTATGAACATCATCTTCTCCACATTTTGTGGAAGCAACCTCCTACGCCTTTTGCTGACAAGGTTCCCGGCTCCACTAAACACTCTTTCGGAGTGCACACTGTAGGGGGGGCAACTCAGGTAAAATAGAGCCAGTTTGTACAGGGGCCTCCAAATTGCCTCTTTTTCCTGCCAGTATATGTACGGACAGTCTGACATGCCTACTTGGATGCTGTCACCGATGTAATCCTTTAACAGACAGACGCACGCTTGTCGCTGCTGCTGTAAGGATGCAGGTGCGGCTACAGCCCACACATTTCACAAAAATAAAAAAAAGAATTTTTTTATTGTTTGTGGAGCGCACTTTGAGGGTTACATCACCCTTTAACAGACAGACGCACGCTTGTTGCTGCTGCTTTAAGGATGCAGGTGCGGCTACAGCCCACACATTTCACAAAGACATAAAAAAATATAATAATTTTTTTATTGTTTGTGGAGCACACTTTGAGGGTGTCACCACCCTTTAACAGACAGACGCACGCTTGTCGCTGCTGCTTTAAGGATGCAGGTGCGGCTACAGCCCACACATTTCACAAAGACTGAAAAAAAAAGAATTTTTTTATTGTTTGTGGAGCGCACTTTGAGGGTTACACTACCCTTTAACAGACAGACGCACGCTTGTCGCTGCTGCTTTGAGGACAGTATCATATGCAGTGACAGTAGACTTGTCAGAAATTGTTGGCACGTCCTTCAGTCCGGAACAGATGTCCAAACCGGCCCTTGTCTTATGACACAGGCGCACGCTTGGCGCTGCTACTGTGTTGATGCACGTGCGGCTACACCGCACACAAGTCACCAACACATAAAAAAAATAGTTTTTTATTTTTTGGAGCACTTTGAGGGTTACACCACCCTTTAACAGACAGACGCACGCTTGTCGCTGCTGCTTTGAGGATGCAAGTGTGGCTACAGCCCACACAATTCACAAAGACAGAAAAAAAGAAGAATTTTTTTATTGTTTGTGGAGCGCACTTTGAGGGTAACACCACCCTTTAACAGACAGACGCACGCTTGTCGCTGCTGCTTTAAGGATGCAGGGGCGGCTACAGCCCACACATTTCACAAAGACAGAAAAAAAAAAAAAATTTTTTATTGTTTGTGGAGCGCACTTTGAGGGTTACACCACCCTTTAACAGACAGACGCACGCTTGTCGCTGCTGCTTTAAGGATGCAGGTGCGGCTGCAGCCCACACATTTCACAAAGAGAAAAAAAAGAAGAATTTTTTTATTGTTTGTGGAGCGCACTTTGAGGGTTACATCACCCTTTAACAGACAGACGCACGCTTGTCGCTGCTGCTTTGAGGATGCAGGTGGAATCTAAACGGGATTTGGAACCGGGGACACACTACCTCCATCAATTGTCTAAAATCCACTGCACTAATGGCGGATACCGGACGCACATCTAACACCAACATAGCAGTCAAGGCCTCAGTTATATGTTTTGCTTCAGGATGACTGCTGTCGTACTTCATCCTCCTCGTTAAGGACTGTTGGAGGGTCAATTGTTTAGTAAAAGTAGTGGTGTTCCTACTTCCTCTCTGGGATGATGAACAACTCCCAGCAGCAGCAACAGCACTAGGAGGAAGTGGTTCTTGATCTTTCCCTATTTTATTTTTATCGGAGAAAGTTTGGTCCTCCATTTATGTTATATTGATATATACGTGCAGCTAAGGCGCACACAAACACAGAAAATATTTTTTTATTTTTGCTGGAGAGTAGTGCACTTTGTGGGTTACACCACCCTTTAAGAAATGAGCCAGCCAACTCTTTACTTATGGGACACAGGCGCACACTTGGCGCTGCTCCTTTGTTGATGCACGTGCAGCTACAGTGCACACAATTCACAAACACAGAAAATATTTTTTTATTTTGTTTGGAGTGCCCTTGGGGGTTACAGCATCCTTTAACGGACTAGCCAGCTGGCCTTTTACTTATGGGACACAGGCGCACGCTTGGCACTACTTTGTTGATGCACATGCGGCTACTGCGCACACAATTCACAAACACAAAAAAATATATTTTTTTATTTTGTTTGGAGTGCCCTTTGGGGGTAACAGCACCCTTTAATGGACTAGCCAGCCGACCTTTTACTTTTGGGACACAGGCGCACGCTTGGCACTACTTTGTTGATGCATGTGCGGCTAGTGCGCACACAATTCACAAACACAAAAAAATATATTTTTTTATTTTGTTTGGAGTGCCCTTTGGGGGTTACAGCACCCTTTAACGGACTAGCCAGCCGGCCTTTTACTTATGGGACACAGGCGCACGCTTGGCACTACTTTGTTGATGCACGTGTGGCTACTGCGCACACAATTCACAAACACAAAAAAAAATATTTTTTTATTTTGTTTGGAGTGCCCTTTGAGGGTTACAGCACCCTTTAATGGACTAGCCAGCCGACCTTTTACTTTTGGGACACAGGCGCACGCTTGGCACTACTTTGTTGATGCATGTGCGGCTAGTGCGCACACAATTCACAAACACAAAAAAATATATTTTTTTATTTTGTTTGGAGTGCCCTTTGGGGGTTACAGCACCCTTTAACGGACTAGCCAGCCGGCCTTTTACTTATGGGACACAGGCGCACGCTTGGCACTACTTTGTTGATGCATGTGCGGCTACTGCGCACACAATTCACAAACACAAAAAAATATATTTTTTTATTTTGTTTGGAGTGCCCTTTGGGGGTTACAGCACCCTTTAACGGACTAGCCAGCCGGCCTTTTACTTATGGGACACAGGCGCACGCTTGGCACTACTTTGTTGATGCATGTGCGGCTAGTGCGCACACAATTCACAAACACAAAAAAATATATTTTTTTATTTTGTTTGGAGTGCCCTTTGGGGGTTACAGCACCCTTTAACGGACTAGCCAGCCGGCCTTTTACTTATGGGACACAGGCGCACGCTTGGCACTACTTTGTTGATGCATGTGCGGCTAGTGCGCACACAATTCACAAACACAAAAAAATATATTTTTTTATTTTGTTTGGAGTGCCCTTTGGGGGTTACAGCACCCTTTAACGGACTAGCCAGCCGGCCTTTTACTTATGGGACACAGGCGCACGCTTGGCACTACTTTGTTGATGCATGTGCGGCTACTGCGCACACAATTCACAAACACAAAAAAATAAATTATTTTATTTTGTTTGGAGTGCCCTTTGGGGGTTACAGCACCCTTTAACGGACTAGCCAGCCGGCCTTTTACTTATGGGACACAGGCGCACGCTTGGCACTACTTTGTTGATGCATGTGCGGCTACTGCGCGCACAATTCACAAACACAATAAAATATATTATTTTATTTTGTTTGGAGTGCCCTTTGGGGGTTACAGCACCCTTTAGCGGTCAATCCAGCCGGCCCTTTATTTATGGGACACAGGCGCACGCTTGGCACTACTTTGTTGATGCACGTGCGGCTACTGCGCACACAATTCACAAACACAAATAAATATATTTTTTTATTTTGTTTGGAGTGCCCTTTGGGGGTTACAGCACCATTTAACGGACAAGCCAGCCGGCCTTGTACTTATGGGACACAGGCGCACGCTTGGCGCTGCTCCTTTGTTGATGCACGTGCAGCCACAGTGCACACAATTCACAAACACAGAAAAAATATTTTTTTTTTAGCACTTGGGGGGAGCACCCCTGACGGACAGAGCACCCCCTGGACAACACTACAGCACCCCTTTAGGACTGGGACACTGCACAGGACTTTGGAGTGGACACAGCCCCTATGGACAACTGATTGCACAACACAGTCCAGCCAGCCCCTATGGACTTTGAAGTAGTGGACACAGCCCCTATGGACAACAGCAGCACAGCGCAGCGCAGCACAGCACAACACTACACTGCACTACACTACACTACAACACTACACTACACTACACAGCCCAGCCAGCCCTAACTCCCACCCTCCCTCTTCACTGTCCACAGCTGAGTGAGAAAATGGCGCCGATGCGGGTACCTTATATAGGATCCAAAACCCGCGAGACCCGGAAGGCGGGATGATGACGTTTTGCCTCAATTTCAGATACGAGTCAGGCGGGAAAAATCGAGCCTGACTCGGATCGGCCTCGGATCGGGGGGGCTCGGGGGGTTTGGATTTCAGAAATCCGAACCCGCTCACCTCTAATATATATATATATGTATGATAAGGATAATTCAGAAAGGTGTCTTGCTGATTGGAGGAGTGAGCACTAATGGAAATGAGACCCTCAGACTAACGGGTCAACTTATGAAGCAATGATAGCCCCTTTCTCTTGCCTTTTTACCAGAGAAAATCGTTATCATCATTTTCCTCCTACTTAACCAGAGGAATAATGCAGGGAAATCACAGATTTGTCTTTTAGGCCCCCGTATTTTTGTTGGTTTACACATCGCTATAGCCTGCTAGGTGGCCTGTGGTGTTTATTCTCTATTTATCAAGCAGTGGAAAGCTTTGCTTTCCAATGTTAGATTGGCTTTACCTATACCCTTCTATGGGAAAGAGATGGAGAAGCCGGATAGGCATCGTTGAATCCTCTCTGAGGGTCAAGTATCAATGCACATATGCCTGAAGACCACCATTTAGGAGAGGATCGAGATCCCAACGCCTGTCATTAGACCTACGCCGAGAGCCCGACGCCCGGCATACCGAACGAAGGTAAGCCGGGTGCCAGGTGGCGATAGCCGCGGGGGGGAAGAGGGTTAGGTTTTAGGGCTCCCGGGGGACTTAGGGTTAGGCACCACCCTGGGAGGGTTAGGGTTAGGCACTCCGGGGAGGTTACGGTTATGCACCCTCCAGGAGACTTAGGGTTAGGCTGTGGGGAAGGGGGGGTTAGGTTTAGGCACTTAGAGGGGGGTTAGGGTTAGGCACTTGGGGGGAGGTTAGGCACCCCTAAGGGAGGGTTAGGGGGGGAGTAAGGTTAGCAATACTTACCTTAAATAACGATCAGGATCTTCACCCCTGCTGGGCTGCCGCTGTCGGAACTAGAACCGCCGGCCCTGCACACATTGTCCCCATAGCTTCACACTGCCCCCGTAGCCTCACACTCACACTGCCCCCAGCAACCTCATTGGCTGCTGAACTTTGCTACTCACAGAACACCTGATCACACCAAAACAAACCTGAGAGTAATGTGACTATGCGCAAAGTATAGGTCACCTTACTAGAGATTGCAACTGCCTGGCTCCCTATCAGCTGTAGGGCTGCGAGTCCCTGAGTACCCAGAAAGCAGTTGCCTGGCAGAGAATGATAGAACTTGTAGCTCCACAGGCTACGCTCTGCACATATTCCTTAGAATGTGGTGTGACTACATCACAGCTGACAGTCTGGAAGGAGAGAGGCAGACTCCTTCTTCTGGATGTTTATATCAGGGCGGGCTTTGAACTTGACAGGTAATCAATGACTGCGTGAGCAAGGGCAGCTACACCCACCAGCCACCAGCCTAGACAGCATTGACGAGGTGGCCAAGACTTCACCCCAGGCCACAGCACCCCAGCACGATAGCCCTGCCATCTTCCTTTGAGCCACCCCTGCCACTAATGATAAATAGACCTTTAATGTGTGAAAAATAAGTTTGACTTGTGGCATGGAGGTATAAGTACTGTCACTCCGGGCCTCATTTATCAACGAGTTTTATCATTCACAACGAGTGATAAAACACATTGTGTATGATAATGGTGCTCCAGCCAATCAGCTCCCAACTGTCATCTGTTTGAAAAATGATAAATGAGGCCCTTTATATGATGATGATGCTTATTTATTTGAGACCAGAGGAAGAGAAACCTCTTCTATGTTAAAATAGACAGGTTGGGTTCACAGTTTCCTAGCATCTCAGAGAAAGATTTAGGGGTCTATTTACTAAGCAGTGTTATGAGACAGAGTGAAAAGTGATAAGTCTGTGATAAAGTGCCCGCCAATCAGCTCCCAACTGTCATCTCACAGGCTGTGTTTGAAAAATGACAGTTGGGAGCTGATTGGCTGGCACCTTATCACTTTCTTATCACTTTTCACTCTGTCTCCTAACACTGCTTAGATTTAGGAAAATTGGAGCCAAGAAAAATAGATGCATTACCCACAACAGCCAATCAGTGATCTGTGTAATTTTCTAACCTGCTCCAACTTTTCTTATTTGCACCATTATGAAGAGTTACGAATCGATCGAATGGCGAAATGTTTTAGTGCATAGCCTATATATACTGTAGGTCTGCTGTAAGCCTCCGGGCACCATGATGAACTTTGAACTAGCGTAGAAATTCCACACCAGCTGATGGATCTGGAAGTCATTACTGAACCTTTGATTGGTGAAAGAAGGGAAGGCACGCAGGAATGGGGGCAGTTTATTTATTTACTTAGATAGGCACATTAGTAGGCACTACTGTGAATATAATTAAAGCTGACCTCCACAATGATTTGGACCTTGGCTTTTACATGCTGTAGGTAAAGTGAATGCACATACCACTGATGAGATCTATTTTAAAACCGAAGTTTGCTATCTTACATACAGCAACTGTAATTTTCTCTATGAAAGTGCAATAAGAACATGATTTAGAAAGTCAGCAGACACAGTTTAAGATTATGGGGCCTATTCATTAAACCTAAAAATTCTCTAGAGATAATTAGGTTTAGAACTTGCATGGAGTTCTACCTAATTATAGGTGGAATTCATCATTCCACCTCTCCATAAGTATCTATTCCGAAAAGCTGTCATTTTTGCGATGACAGCTTTTCGGAAAATAGATACTTTTCCCTGCCTACACTACCTTATTGCATCTGGAAACAGTGCTGCGCATGCGCTGTTACATCTGTAAATCCAGCGCATGCGCAGCTCTGCCTACAGATGCGTTAAGTTTGTGTACCCCCCCACCCCCCTCCCCCCTCCGCTCACCTCCCCCCTTCCCCCGAACTTACCTGTCCGCGCAGCAGCCTCCAGCTCTGTCCTGCTGGTCTGTCATGTGGTTTCCCAGCAGACCACATGACAGATTAGAAAAAAAAAAAAATTTTTTTTTTTCTAAACTTTCTTGTGCTCTGCTGGGGAGCACACATGTCCGACCAGCCTCCGGAGCCTGAGGACGGAGCAGAGCGCCGGAGGGACTCATCGGGGGACCTGCACACGTGGATACAGGTAAGTCGATTCTGCTATTCGCCACCTCACAGTGGTGAATAGTAACTGCATCAAATTCCGAAAATTCATAATTTTCGGAATTTGATGAATACCACAATTTCCACATCCCCATACTAATGTATGGGGAGTGTGGAAATTAACACAGGGGAACTTAGCAAGGAGATATCTGTGATATCTCCTGTGCTAAGTCTGTTCATGAATACCAAAATAACGTTATTTAAGGAAAATGTCCTTAAAAACGTTATTTTAGTGTTGATGAATAGGCCCCTATAGGTTAAATATGTTTGAAGGTCAAAGTTTAACAGGTCACTATCTGTTTTTTCATTGTGACAAACAGGGTGGGCAATGTAATTAATGAGACATATTGAAAGAACACATTATTTCAGAATACCGCATACACAAACTCTACATTTTGTTTAAATATAGCTTATATACCACTGAGTACATGTGCGATGTTGTCTCAGTCACCCAAAGATGTATCAAGCCTTGGAGAGAGATAAAGTGAAAGAGTTGCTCAAAGCATCCAATCAGCTTCTCACTGACATTTCGGAATGGGATTCAAGTCCCGACAGCGTCTGCCCGATAGGATGAAAATCCCGTCAGAGGCAGGTAAGTATGCTAAACTCCCCTGTCCCCCCACCTTAACCCTCACTTAGTGGTGCCTAACCGTAACCTCCCCCCCTAGTGCCTAACCCTAATCTCCCCCCCTTATGCCTAACCCTAACCTCCCCCCTAGTGCCTAACCCTAACCTACCCCTGGGGGTGCCTAACCCTAACTTCTCCCCCTAGTGCCTAACCCTAACCTCCCACCGGGGGTGCCTAACCCCCCCTTACTGCTCCCTAAACCTAACCCTCTCGGGGGGGGAGGGGTACCTAACCTCTAACCTCTCCCTGGGGGTGCCTAACCCTAACCCTCCCCCCTAGGGGTGCCTAATCCTAACCCCCCCAAAACCTAACGCTAGCCCAACTAACTTCCCTAAACCTAGCCCCCCCCCCTCCCCCTGGGGCTAACAGGACAGGTGCCCCAAACTTACCTCGTTCGGGCATGCGTCGTCCTGGACTCCGGCGTCGGGATTATGATAGGCGTCGGTATTTCGACGCCTATCATAAATCCCTAGCCGGCATTCTGCTGTCAACATTTCAAAGACTGTGCTAGTTAGTGACAATTAGAAGCTGGCTTTTTGAATACTGTCCCGCCACCCCACCCGCGGGTCGCAGTGTTGAATAGATGCCATGCACATACATGCGGTGTCTATTACGTCGAGAGAAGGACTGGGGGCAACTAAGAACTTGGAAGGTACTGTATGGCAGAAGGTGTGTAAAATAGGTAATTAAAAGCAGTACATTGGGAAAGCTTCTCTAACAACAAAACTGAGTGCACAGAAGACCGGACAACGCAGAGCCATGCCCATATCAATCATGGCTGAGGAGGCGTAATTGGGCTGTAACAGGCATTGCACGCAGACAAAGCTCAGTGAGGGCATTAGACGCTACTGCGGGCTATTATGAGTTGGATGTACATGAAAGTACCTCTGTTTCCAAGCGTACCTTTAGTACTTGGTATATAGGATAGGTACTAGTGCACACTGATAAGAATGACCAAGCGCACGCACAAGAGGCCTGATTCAGGTCCGGACAGTATTGCACAGCCGCAAGGAAGCTCCTGTGCAATACCATCCAGCAAATACAGCATCAATACCCTTACTAACATCCAACCTGAGTCAGGTCCAAGGTAGGGTCACATCACAAGTTGCATAGGAGTCTGTTATACAAGTTGGACGTTCAGGATATCAGCATTCACCCTACCCTCATGTGTTCATGATGTAGACGCACATAATGTCGACATTTTGAACATGTAAATACTTTCTCAATGTTGACATATTGTTAACATTCTGAACCATGTGACATCACTGTGTCAACATTCTGAATGTGGACATACTGCAGTGTCGAAGTACCCTTGCATACAACTCTGCATACGGATGAATATACTGTATGCATCTTTATCTGAGCACACAGGGCCTGATTCAAAAAGGATCACAACTGCGTTACGTATGTAATTGGCCGATTGTTGCGTTCTGCACATCCACTGAGATCAGGACTGCGATCGCTGTCACTACGCAGACCCTTTGCAGAGTGATTAACAGGAAGTACCATTTGAGGGGGGTGATGGGGGGGGTTGGCAAAACGCAGGCATGCCAGTGTGTTTGAACGCCGTTGCAGGGCGTGCATAAATTATCCACTGCGATGTCATACGCAGCTTGTGTGCTCACAGAGGCGACGAGGTTAGTAATTTATGAGTAAGGTCAGAGCTTGTGCAAGTGTGCGTGAGGCTGCAATGGTGCTCGATGTCACCGATTACAGTCTTGTTAAGTATTACGGATGTGTGTATGGTAAGGTGGGAGTCCTTATGTTGTGCTGTGATGGCATAGCGATCTCAGAGGATTAGTATATCTTCGCAGTGAGACTGCGTGCGTAATCGCTATTGCATTCATAGTTGCAATCTGTACTGAATCAGGCCCACAGTTCTGGATCAACATACTCCCAATTTACAGTACTTCTAACTCTGCATCACACCCTATGCGGGGAATGTAATATCCTGCGTAATGGGGGCATCCGTGAGATCCCGGCGCCAAATGTTATAAAGTGGCAATCAGTGGCGGCTCCAGAGGTGGTAATTCAAATAGGGCAGCCACACCAACTGCCACCCCAAATGCTGTCAAACATTGCCGGCCAGGACTCACTGGCAGTTGGTGTGACTCCCCTATTTGAATTTTGGACTGAGCTACAGCACCACCTCTGGAGTCTCCACTGGTAGCAAGCATTTAAAAATCAAAACCAACCAGGAATTAAATGGAACATATTGAAATTATAAATATAGTGATCAAAAACATTCTAATAAAGCTACAATAATAGGGACTTTATGAACTGAAAAGTGTCACTATGGCACAGCTATGCTGTAACGTTCTTTGCATGCGGCTCTCTGTTATTATTTTAAGACTATTTAAGGCAATACTGAAGCGTTATTATTATTAGTGGTAACTGAATTGCTTTTGGTTGTTCAAAGGGGTAAAAAACGCCATTGCCAGACACAGATGCCGAGAATTGGGAAATCAGACCACAACATCTGGCTGCTTGGCACAGTACACAGGCAGCAGCACTATCAGCGCTGGATCTGCCTCTGGGTTTTTCACATGGTCAAACTGTTGCCACTCTTCCGTTCTCAGATCATTTCCCCTGGAACATCCTAGGGATTTACTGACCTTGAAAACCTCACTTCAAAAGGCAGAAATGCATTTGTGTGTCCATCAATTATGTTGTGTAACTGATGCAGGATGGTGATAGTACATGAAGTACTGGACTATCCTACACGTTCTTTGCTTTTAAAATGTCATCAGGAATTTCAACTTAATCCTGGTGTTCATCTTTGTATCTAGCATTTACATCTGGAGATTACAACGCAGGGGGGTGGCTGATGCCTTTGTGCACAGAGATCTGTCACTTTATGTATCATTGTTACTACTTTGCCCTGATTGTACAGAATATACGTTTTGATGCTATATAAATAAAGGATAATGATAACAATGTGTACTGTATGTCAATAAATGCAGTAATATCTTTATCCATTAGTTAAAACATATAGGGGTAGATGTACTAAACCTTGGAGAGAGATAAAGTACCAACCAATCAGCTCCTAACTGTCATGTTACAGGCTGTGCTTGAAATATAACAGTTAAGAGCTGATTGGTTGGTACTTTGTCTCTCTTCACTTTATCTCTCTCCAAGGCTTAGTACATCTACCCCTTAGAGAGACCACTAAATAATATATAATATTCTCTATACCACTAAACTATACATAATATTAATAATAAGAAGAATCAACACAGCAGTTGTTGCATGGGGGAGATGTATCAAAACTTGGAGAGAGATAAAGTAGAGCTCAATAAAGTACCAGCCAACCAGCTCCTGTCATTTTTCAAACACAGCCTGGACATGACAGTTAGGAGCTGTTTGGTTACTTGCCTACCCTCCCGAAAATCAGGTGCCGCTCCCGAACTCCAGGGAAAGCTGGCAATCCTCCCGGCTGCTGCCCACCCCTCCTATCCCCACTGCAATTACCTTTGAAGCCCCCGGGGGGGGTGATGCGATCACACTGAATCGTGTCATTTTGGCCCCGCCCCCTGCTTCACAATGCCTGTAATATCGGCATTGTGTAGCGGGAGCGGGGACAAAATGACGTGAACGTGTGGCCCCACCCCGCCCACATATACTCGTAGTCTAGCCGGCCCCGCCTCCTTGTGCTGGGCATGCCGATTTGGCTGCTCCCTCCCGGAAGGGGCAGCCAGAAAGTTGGCAAGCCCGGTTAATACTTTATCTCTCCCCACTGTATCTCTCTCCAAGCTTTTATAAATCTCCCCCATATATGTTGCTTTGTTTTTTTTGCAATATATCAGCCCTTTTCTCATAATTTCTCCTAATTTAATTTTCAACATACAAAAATGTCAGAAATTGTGATTGTCAGTAAAATAAATAAATAGTGGTTGACAAAGCTGATTAGGACGAGCAGAAAACAGAGAGAATCGTTATTCTCCAGGGTAAACGTAAAGGTACAGTATATAACTGTGATAGGTTACTGACTAGGCTAGAAGCATTTCTCCATTTACATTATCAACATGTTTTCATATGCATTGTATTAGTGCTGATATACTGTATGTACTAACATGTATGGAATTTAACTCCATACAGCTGATATGATCATATCTCATAAGCATTAGGTCAGTCTAGCTAATATATCCCTTGTGTGGTGTATAAATCACCCTGTACATGAGATTTCAGCAATTGCACAAGTCTTGCGGCCTATGGAGGCAATTTTTTTTATATATATAATATATATATATATATATATATATATAAAATACATCTGCAAAGGATTTTCCTGTTCATTGTCTGAGGTAGCTATCCCAAGAGATGCATTGGATAACAGCTATAGTCAAATAATAATCTGGTGAAGCAATAGACTTATACTAATATGCGTTATATGGGTTGGTCTCACAAAAGAAACTTATTGCATCCTATATCCTATATTCCTAAGAAGGCCCTAACGGTTGATGACTCATCCTGACCTCACTCTGTCAACCTATACCTTTAATAATTCTTAAACGGTATACATTCATTGGAGAGTGTACTTTATCTCTCTCCACTTTATCACTCTACAAGGCTTAGGGCATCTCCCCCTATCATGGTCTCACTTGGCAGGTCACCGAGTGTCATTAGCATAGACCAATTAAAAGAGAGAGCACCCAAAATGATTAAAGGGAGAGATGTACTAAGCCGTGGAGAGAGATAAAAATAACGTGGAGAGAGATAAAAGGCCAACCAATCAGCTAACTGTCATTTTACAGACTATACTAGAAAAATTGCAGATGGAAGCTGATTTGTTCTGCCTATACCCCATGGTGGACTGTGGATGGTAGAGAGCATCTTTTTTATTTGCCAACAATCACCCATTGAGATTAGGCATATTAGGAAATCTGGGTGACTGCTGGGGCCCCCCAGGGGGGTCATCCACATGACTTCCACCATTGCATTTATTTTTATTTTTATATCATTCTGCTGAGGTCAGTGTTCTGTACTGAGCCCCAGGTTTGAGATGTCTAGGGTGGAATGTGCACACACAGAGCCCTTGTATAGTTATTACTGCTCTCTCTACTCCTTTTTGGACCATGAGCACTCCCGTAAGTAGGAAACGCCTATGCATTCCTCTGATTCTCTGAGCTGATATACAATCAGGGTAGCCGCTTTCAATTCCATGGAGAGTTATTAAAGGACCATTCTTCTAAAAATAATAAAATAAAATAAATACATTTGGAAAAATCGCCAAAACTTTAAGCAAACTGTGAATCAGTTAAAATGTTCATTATTCATGTAAATAGAAATATATTACTATAAGCTAAAAGAAAAAATGAACACTAAACATGGATCCACTATAGCTTAAATCATACAGTGCCTGAAATGCTGGACTGTCCCACTGGAATGGGACAGTTGGGGGAACTGTCCCGTTTTCAATGGGACAGTCCCGCTTTTCAGGCACTGTCCCATCGTCCCACCCACATATGTGTGTGTGGGGTGGGGGGTGTGGGGGAGAACTTTCTGATCTTATCAGTGTGGGAGAGAGCCTGGAGGTAGTCCAGTAGCTTGGGGAGCACTGGGCAAAGCCTCCAGGGTGACATAAAGGGGAGCGTGATGTGAGGCCATGCCCCCTTGTCACAATGTCACATCCCTTTTGCAGATGCCGCCTTTAGCAACCACAGAGGGTACCTATGCCAACCTACCTCCCATATGTTAAGAGGTATGCTTAAATCATTAATCAAGATCACATAAGAAGAAGTGGTTACTACAGTGTTCTATTAACATCACATTCTCACCTTAGAAATACAAATTGCTGTGTAAGAACTAAGAACTAGTACTTTAGGAACAGAAGCCCTGATTCAGAGCCGGACGCTCTGACAGAGCGCTCGCTCTGAATCAGGGCTGGTATCTACTTTTTCAGAACGGCCTCCTGGCCGCTCGCATAGCTGTGGGTGACCACCCACAGCTATAGCGAGCGGCCAGGAAGATGGTCGCGATGGTCAAGACTATCGCGACCATCGGGCTTGCGACGAGACCCTTGTGGTAGGGTCTCGTGGCCGCAAGCCCCAGAGAGCTTTCGGCTCAAACAGAGCCGAAAGCTCTCCCACTGACATCACTTGTGATGTCAGTGGGGCCGCCCCCAGACGGTAGGCGTTCTCATGGGAACGCCTCCGTCTGAGCAGCCACCCCTCCGGCCCGCCCACCAAAGGGGGCGTGCTGTCACTCAACATCGACAGCATGCCCCCTTTGGTGCGAGACCCTGAGCGACTGCTTGCCCGTCGCTATCCGGGTCTCGCGCATGCGCTTGACGGAGCCGGCTCCGTTGTGCGCATGCGCTCTGGGCCACCATCAACCCGGTTGCGAGTGCTCATCGCTTGCGACCGGGTCTGAATCAGGCCCAGACATGTCCCAATTCACACACTATAGTGCAGTGAAACAAAGTCATGTTAGAGCATCGATATTAGGATAGGTAGTGAGAGAAGGTAGGTGTACACAGGATGTATAGCCTTGCATCATTTAGTGTATTATATTATACTACGGTATATAATTTTCATAGTGCTAAAAAAACATCTAAAATTAATTTTACACTATCAAAATCTCCCTGGCTAGTCAGTTCTGGGGTAGTAGGTTCCTAGTTTTGGAAGATTTGCATGTTTCTCGCACTCCTGCAACTCGCAATGGCCAAACACCCATGGAAAACATACAACTCGGGCAATGTAATATAGCGTGAGTTTTTAACTCGCACGATATTACTTACCTAAAACTCAGCAAATAATATACCTGCCTCAGGCTAGCAAGTATAGCCTGAGCAGGTGTAAATAACACAGAGGCAAGCACAGATCAATGAGATCCATGACGGCTTCTGTATAAAAAAAGCTATCAAAGTGTAAAAAAAAAAAAAATTACATGGGTCACTCTCTAAAAGCACAACCAGCACCGGGATTTTCTGAGCCAGTCCTGGTTGAAAAATTATGAGGGAAAAAAGACGTAGGGGTCACCCGTATTTTCATCAACCAGCACCAGGCTCAGTGAGCCAGTCCTGGTTGTGGAAACATGGACACGGAATAAGTAGGGGTCCCCCGTATTAGCAACAACCAGCACTAGCGGGTGTGTAATGCCAAACCTGTGGAACCCGGACAGGCATTAAGGGCCCACTGGACTCACCTGCAAAAGAAATATATAAAAAAGACACACTCACCTGCATTTACACTACATACATATTCACCTACCCCTTGGTTCCAGTCCTCTTCGGGTCATGAAGGCATCCACCATCTTCTTAAAATAAAAAAACAGGCAAGCCCGGACCCAGCAGAAATAGTACCGCCATTGTAGGATTGTACTTCGCTATCAGCCCAGGCTTGATGTGCTCTGGAGAGGGTAACCTCTTTATTGGGGGGTCCCCACCTCTCCAGGGATCCCTGGCCTGGGCAGACAAGCATGGATTGAATGTCTGTGCCGAGTGCACAGACACTCGGCGACACTGCAGACAACTGCGCACCTTCGTAGTTATCGACCAACACTGGGCGAACTGAAGCAGGCGGCCTCCCACTTTGGGATCTCCCAAAGGGAGGCCTGGACCATCAGGCCGCAGGTTTGTCATCTGACTTAGGGGCCGGACGTCTGGTACTCCAGGCCTGTTTCCTGGGCTTGGCCGATTTCTTGGGCCCAGCCTGTCATGGAAAAGACTGTGCTTTAGGCCTACCCTGGACCCTGTAAGGCGTACCACAACCTGAAGGGACTGCAGCAGACGGGAGACATGCAGATTTGGCTGCTGCCAGCATAGCTACTATTTTGTCCAGATCCTGGACCAAATAGGACTTCTCCATTAAAAGGCAAACATTCTAAACCCTTTTTGGAATCAGCGTCCGCTTTCCAAGATCGCAACCATAAGGTGCGACAAGCAGCAACAGCTGCAGAAGAAATCCTAGAGGTGAGGATACTGATATCAAAGCAGACAGAGACGCCACTGGCCGCTTATGTGGCCACAGCACAGACTCCCCCTGTAAAACATCCGACAAATGCTGTACCGAATTTGTCAGAGAATTAACCACGCAGGCTCATGTGAAACCTGGGGAGGGGAAATAGGGAGACTGTGGGGTACCATCAGTTGTCTTGGGAAAACTTGCATGGGTGACGACACCACTGACTGCTGGGACAATCCCATCTGGGTAAACGCAGGTGGCGGAGCTAGCTAGCCCACTAGGGTTGTAAGCGCCTTAGCGAAACAAACCCAGGGAGGTTCCTGTACCGGAGCCGTGACAGTAATTGGTTGCGCCAATAAATAACACTGCCGACATAGCCCCTCCGCATTACCCTCCCCCTCCGCTATTGGTACACTGCACTTAGTACACATAAGTTGGAGACGAAAATCACTCTCAGATATGATGATAAGTATGTGACCACTCTCACTGATACTTGTTAGTATAGTGGGAGAAACACCCTGCAATCACCGCACCGCAAGGGCTTTAGCAGAAGAAGAGCAGGGACAGTGAAAAGGCTGACAGTAGAAAGTGAAAGTACAGGCAGCAGATGCTAGCAGAAGTCACATACAATGCAGAAGAAATTAATCCCTGCACTATCAGCGCTGTTTCTCAACTACACAGACACAGAGTCTGGTAGGACACAGCGCTGCATACACTGACCTTTAGCCAAACGGAGGAGAGGTATGCCGGGGGACCCAGACTGCGATGCCACCGTCAGCAGCTTCCAGCAGCGTTCATCATGCAAAGATGACCACCGAGGAGCAGAGAGGAGGCCGGCCTGAGGGAGGAGCGCTGCCACAGGACCAATCGACAGGTGCAGAGAGGGCTGTGTGCAGTGGGGGAGGCGCCGGCTGTATACAGGGAAGGCGCGCTCCCCTGGCATACAATTAACCCCTGGGACGCCGCAGCACTTGTCGCTCAGCTGCGGCCCGCTGTCCCAGGGGTATAGTGGAAGCGCAGGTTAGTACCTGGCTCCATGCTGCAGCCAGTCCCCAGGGAGCCCCCTGCCTGGGGACTGTGGACCATGTTCTCAGCGGGGACCCACCGCGGGACCTCCGCTGCTTACCTGTCCCCCTTGGATCCGGCCATGGTCCGAAGCATCTGGGGTCACCGCTAGCCATGACCCCAGATACTTACCAGCATCCCCGGATCAGTAACGGCGTTCTGGTACCGGCGGGGTGTAGGGGAGACGGCATGGACGTCAGCAGTGACTGTTCATGCTGTACTCCCAGATGTGCAGCCACAGCTGCCTTGAAAGAAAACTTCAGGGGCTACTCTTAGCCCCCCTCTAAACATGTGCTCCGACTACGAGCCGGGCACCAACGAAACTGAGATGCCTTGGCTCGGGGGCGGGGTATAGGAGAGGGACCCTGTGCATCCTGGGAGGCTGAAAACTTAACTCTATGGTGCCCGATACCTGGCGTCATCACCTATACCCCAAGGTATCCTGTGGATACCCTATGGACACTGACGTAGAAAGAATCGTTTTGCATTGGTTTCCCTAGCATAAAAGACATCCAAAAAGAACCCACTTTATTTTTCCTTTTTAATTAATATGGTTGAGCCATAGAACATCTCTTTGTGAAATGTTTTAGAAGCTACAGTAATATTTTATAATCACTTTCAAATGCATGAGATTGGGGGTAAATTTACTAACCTGGGAGTTCTATTAAGAATTGATGTTGCCCATATCAACCAATCAGATTTCAGGTATTATCTTCTAGAAGGTGCTAGATAAATGAGAAGTAGAATCTGATTGGTTGCTATGGGCAACATCGCTTCTTATTAGGGATGTGCGCCGGACCATTTTTGCCGGATTTGGATTTGGTTCTAATTCGTCGTCCGGCTTTGGATTTGGATTTGCCAAACTGCGGTGACTGGCTTTGGATTTGGATTTGGATTTTTTTACAAAAATTGACAAAAAAAGCTAAAATCACATAAATTGGTCTTTTTTTTCTTCCTAGAGTATTATTAACCTCAATAACATTAATTTCCAGTCAATTTAGACCATATCACAGCTTATAATATTGTTTTCAACATTATTGGCCAAAGGTTGCAGTGAGCTGACTGGTTACTAAGCGACAAAGCAGCGGCACAACGACACAGACACCACAGTATAAAGCACATCTATGACACATTGCCACACAGCAGTGGCAGAAATGAAAAGTAGTGCACCCACCCAGTGGGGTACGGTCAGCAGAGTCACAGTACTTGTTTACAAAGTGGGCTACGGCCCTAGGAGTCACAGTGCACAATCTTATTCGCATTACACCGCACATAGGGCCTGATTCACATTACACCATAAAGTAGTGTCTCTTATTTATGTTACGACACACAGTAGTGCCCCTTTTACACAATGCCCACAGTAGTGACCCTTTTACACAATGCCCACAGTAGCGGTGTCCCTTACACAATGTCCCCCAGCAGTGTTGCCCCCTATGCAGTCCCCTTAGTAGTAGGGTCCACTATGCAGTGCCCCCAGTAGAATGCCCCCCAGTAGTATGCCCCCCATTAGCAGGCCCCCCCAGTAGTATGCCCCCCATTAGCATGCCACCCAGTAGTATGCCCCCCATTAGCAGGCCCCCCCAGTAGTATGCCCCCCATTAGCATGCCACCCAGTAGTATGCCCCCCCAGTAGTATGGCCCCCCCAGTAGTATGGCCCCCCCAGTAGTATGGCCCCCCCAGTAGTAGGCTGCCCCAGTAGCAGGCCCCCCCAGTAGTAGGCTGCCCCAGTAGTAGCCCCCCCTGTAGTATGGGCCCCCCTGTAGTATGGCCCCCCCTGTAGTAGGCTGCCCCAGTAGCAGGCCCCCCCCAGTAGTAGTAAGCCCCCCCAGTAGTATGGCCCCCCCCAGTAGCAGGTCCCTCAGTAGTATGGCCCCCCCAGTAGCAGACCCCCCCCAGTAGTATAGCCCCCCCCAGTAGCAGGCCCCTCTGTAGTATGGCCCCCCCAGTAGTATGCCCCCCCCCAGTAGCAGACCCCCCCAATAGTATGGCCCCCCCGGCCCTTGCACAAATAAAAAAATAAAAACTTACCTGTATCCCCGCTCCCGCGCCGTCCGCTCTGTCACACGCTGAGGAGGGAGCCGGAAGACGGAGCTCATGTGTGAGCTCCAGCCGGCTCCCTCCGTGCAGCAGCCAATGAGAGTCTGTGTGACTCTCATTGGCTGCTGTAATAAACACACAGCTGCCGCTGGCGGCTGTGTGTCTGTGTCTGTGTAGGGCAGAGCGCTATCACTGCGCTCTGCCCTACACGCGAGGAGACCTGATGTCGGATTCTCTAGTGAGAATCCGACATCAGGCGGCCGTCGTTCGGCCCCGAACGGGGATCCGAGTCAGGCGGTGAACACCCGAACAGGGTTCGGGTGGACTTGGATCCCCAATGTTCGGAGCGGTTCAGATTCCACAGAATCCGAACCGTTCATCTCTACTTCTTATATAGAACTCACATCTTAGTAAATTTACCCCAAAATCAGTTCTATACATATCACAATTGACTACATTCAACAGTTGAATCTTTTATTGTGTGAAATTTAAGTTTCTGTGTATGATGTTCAATATGGATCTCATGTGAATACGCAATACAGTATTATGTGCATTTCACTGTGATGTCCTCATTTAACCTGGGATAATCTGTACGCCCTATAGAAAAATTAGCTAGTATCAGCACATACCATACGGAAAACATATGGTTATCCCGGGATTTAAGCAGTTGGGATTTAGATGCAGACAGATCTGCCAGCAATATAGCAAAAAACATTTATATCTGCTAATCTGCTGTTACATGCATTCCCTCACTGCATGAGTGTACAGTACTGAAGACACTGAGTAAATAGATTGGACATTTTACTGAGGCCTCACTCACTAATATATTTCCAGGGGATGCAATCGGGAAGCCGTCTGACATTATACCGACAGCCGGCTTCCCGACTGTCATATCCCGGTGAGGGTGAAATGACCGGTGGCTAGATGTAGACGCCGCTCATTTCACCAATGCCGGGAGACCGGCGTTCGATCGGGATGCCGGGCGCCGCGAGCGGACAGCCGCGGGGGGTGCAAGGGTTAGGTTTAGGGCTCCCGGGGAGACTTAGGGTTAGGCACCCCCCCGGGAGGTTAGGGTTAGGCTAGGGGGAGGGAGGGTTAGTGTTAGGCACCCCCGGGGGGAGGTTAGGGTTAGGCACCCGCCCGGGGGACAGGTTTAGGCAGTGGGGAAGGGGGGGGTTAGGGTTAGGCACTTGGGGGGAGGTTAGGGTTAGGTTAGGTTAATTCATACTTACCTGGGGACGATCGGGATTTCCAGCGCTGTCGGGCTGCCGCTGCCGGGATCTCTTCATCTGTCTGCCTGACGCTGCCGGGAATCAAACTGCCAGCCATGCAGCTGGCGGTATTGCATACCGATTCCATTTCCAGTACACTCATTTCAAGGTGACATTTTTAAATTCAAAGTGTATCTTCAATATCATAAGGGGTCTATTTACTAAGCCTTTAATGGAGATAAAGGGCCTGATTCAGACCCGCTCGTAAGCATCCACACGCTCGCTGTGAGCGATGGTCGCACAACTGCGCATGCGTATGTGTCGCAATGCGCGTGCGCAAACCAGTCATTGCGGTCAGAAATCGTGTGCTCGTAAAACACAGAGGGGTGCTATTTTGAGTGACAGAATGTGCCGTTTGTGGGTGGTAACAGGGGAAGGTGCTTGAAAACGGGGGTGTGGTTGTGCGAACGCAGGCGTGCCCAACGGTCAAAGCGGCGTTTAATGGGAGTGCATAATTAGCAAAGGAGCGTCATCGATCACGTCACTTGGTTGTCTTTTAGCCTGAACTGCTCGCAGTGATTACAGGAAGTAATTCCTACCTCATGCGCTGCGAGCAGTTCATATGCCGTTCGATGTTCCTGATCACTCTAATAAAAACAGGAGATGACGTGATTTGCGAACGGCAAAGGGGCGTCTTGAAAAACTAGCGATCACATTTAGCGTATGCTCGCACAGACACAGAGGCGTCCTCACACCGCAAAGAGCGAGCCCTCAATTTAAATATCCGGCCCCTTTTTGAGAGCGAGCGGCCGCAAATAGCGTCCGGTCTGAATCAGGCCCAAAGTCCCCAAAAAATTAGTTTCTGTCATTTTTCAAACACATCCTGTGACATGGCAGTTAATAACTGATTGGTTGGGACTCACTTTATCTCATTCCAAGGCTTAGTAAATAGACCTCAGTGAGTAGGTGAATCCGTAGCTGCTTGAACAGCAGATAGAAAGAGAGTGAGTACAGATGGACTCTCTTACGGATCGCAATTGCGAAAAATATGCTAATGTTTTCCAGATCTTACCCGAGCATAGAGACGCCCACTGCTGCCGTCTCATATCCATCCGACTATGTGCATCAGCGCAAACATCAGGCACTGCAGCTCTCCTGACACACTGAGAGCTCTCATGCTACGAAGGAGATCGTAATCACTAATTTATACACTCGCGTGAACCGGTCAGACATGCCTGCGTTTTCATAGAAACCCCCCCCCGTTACCTCCCCCAACGCTTACTACCTGTCACTCACTTTGCAAGTGAATTCTCTGTGTAAATGTAATCGCAAAACAATCGCTGCGCTTGTGCAGTATGGCTTTCACGCATGTGCAAAGGCTAAATCTGTCAGTAACCATAAATATTGGCATTGCGCAAATCTCGGAATCAGGCTCAGTGTCTGTATCCCAAAGCTATACGTTTGTGTCCCCCAGTCCTGTCTGATCCATCAGAATTTCTTTTATCTTTATCATGGGCATGTGAGTTATTTCTTATTTCTTTTAAAAGTTGTGTTAATTATGTTTAAATCGTATTTAGGACCTGATTAAGACCTGTTGACTAGGAAGAGTGCGCACGCAGCCGTCAGCAGCCAGAGTATGCAAATCCTGCGATCGCTAGCAAGACATTAGCACGCCCACTATGTTTTGCCGTGCGATCGTGGTATGTATTTAGACGCCCACCAGCCTGACACAAGACGCCCACTTTCCCTTAGTAACATACGTCATCTCCAGGAAGTGTATTAAACAATAAGTAACATTTGTGGCTGACCATACCCTACCGTAATAACTGCGAGTGCTGCTGTGTGTAATTCAGCCATCTGAAGTGTACGCTGACGTTGTGTCTTAATTATGCACACCCCTAAAACGGCGTTCCAACACACACACACCTGCGTTCGCACCACCACACCCCCGTTTACATCGACCACCCCATCACCACCCACAAACGGCACGTCCTGTCAATCATTTTAGCGGAGAGTCTGTGTACAAGGTGCAATCGCTTCACGATTGCATGGACTAGTTTGTGCACGCACACTGCGTCTTATATGCATGCACAGATTGCAAACATTGGCAGGCTACGTGTGAACGCAGCCTAGCGAACGGGTCTGAATCAGGCCCTTTGTACAAAACAAAAATTCACTGCATTGACATAAAGTACAGTGACTGGACACTCCCTGATTGTGACCCTACTGCTGTGATATGGACGCTCCCTGATTGTGACCCTACTGCTGTGATTGGACACTCTCTGATTGTGACCCTACTGCTGTGATTGGACTCTCTCTGATTGTGACCCTACTGCTGTGACTGGACGCTCCCTGATTGTGACCCTACTGCTGTGACTGGACACTCCCTGATTGTGACCCTACTGCTGTGACTGGACCTCTCCCTGATTGAGACCCTACTGCTGTGACTGGACGCTCTCTGATTGTGACCCTACTGCTGTGACTGGACGCTCCCTGATTGTGACCCTACTGCTGTGACTGGACGCTCCCTGATTGTGACCCTACTGCTGTGACTGGACGCTCCCTGATTGTGACCCTACTGCTGTGATATGGACGCTCCCTGATTGTGACCCTACTGCTGTGACTGGACGCTCTCTGATTGTGACCCTACTGCTGTGACGGGACGCTCCCTGATTGTGACCCTACTGCTGTGACGGGACGCTCCCTGATTGTGACCCTACTGCTGTGCTTTGGACGCTCCCTGATTGTGACCCTACTGCTGTGACTGGACGCTCCCTGATTGTGACCCTACTGCTGTGACTGGACCTCTCCCTGATTGTGACCCTACTGCTGTGACTGGACACTCCCTGATTGTGACCCTACTGCTGTGATATGGACGCTCCCTGATTGTGACCCTACTGCTGTGATTGGACACTCTCTGATTGTGACCCTACTGCTGTGATTGGACTCTCTCTGATTGTGACCCTACTGCTGTGACTGGACGCTCCCTGATTGTGACCCTACTGCTGTGACTGGACACTCCCTGATTGTGACCCTACTGCTGTGACTGGACCTCTCCCTGATTGAGACCCTACTGCTGTGACTGGACGCTCTCTGATTGTGACCCTACTGCTGTGACTGGACGCTCCCTGATTGTGACCCTACTGCTGTGACTGGACGCTCCCTGATTGTGACCCTACTGCTGTGACTGGACGCTCCCTGATTGTGACCCTACTGCTGTGATATGGACGCTCCCTGATTGTGACCCTACTGCTGTGACTGGACGCTCTCTGATTGTGACCCTACTGCTGTGACGGGACGCTCCCTGATTGTGACCCTACTGCTGTGACGGGACACTCCCTGATTGTGACCCTACTGCTGTGCTTTGGACGCTCCCTGATTGTGACCCTACTGCTGTGACTGGACGCTCCCTGATTGTGACCCTACTGCTGTGACTGGACCTCTCCCTGATTGTGACCCTACTGCTGTGACTGGACACTCCCTGATTGTGACCCTACTGCTGTGATATGGACGCTCCCTGATTGTGACCCTACTGCTGTGATTGGACACTCTCTGATTGTGACCCTACTGCTGTGATTGGACTCTCTCTGATTGTGACCCTACTGCTGTGACTGGACGCTCCCTGATTGAGACCCTACTGCTGTGACTGGACGCTCTCTGATTGTGACCCTACTGCTGTGACTGGACGCTCCCTGATTGTGACCCTACTGCTGTGACTGGATGCTCCCTGATTGTGACCCTACTGCTGTGACTGGACGCTCCCTGATTGTGACCCTACTGCTGTGATATGGACGCTCCCTGATTGTGACCCTACTGCTGTGATTGGACACTCTCTGATTGTGACCCTACTGCTGTGATTGGACTCTCTCTGATTGTGACCCTACTGCTGTGACTGGACGCTCCCTGATTGTGAGCCTACTGCTGTGACTGGACACTCCCTGATTGTGACCCTACTGCTGTGACTGGACCTCTCCCTGATTGAGACCCTACTGCTGTGACTGGACGCTCTCTGATTGTGACCCTACTGCTGTGACTGGACGCTCCCTGATTGTGACCCTACTGCTGTGACTGGACGCTCCCTGATTGTGACCCTACTGCTGTGACTGGACGCTCCCTGATTGTGACCCTACTGCTGTGATATGGACGCTCCCTGATTGTGACCCTACTGCTGTGACTGGACACTCTCTGATTGTGACCCTACTGCTGTGACTGGACGCTCCCTGATTGTGACCCTACTGCTGTGACGGGACGCTCCCTGATTGTGACCCTACTGCTGTGATATGGACGCTCCCTGATTGTGACCCTACTGCTGTGACTGGACGCTCCCTGATTGTGACCCTATTGTATTACACATTATTTTGTGTACAAATAGGGTAATCAGATCTTTACATTTACAACAAATATTATGAAGCCACATCTCTTAGCATTGTCTATGCTATCTACAGCAGGGGTGTAACTAGGTTAGTGCGACCTGTGCCATGGCACAGGGCACCGCAGGGCAGGGGGCGCTGTTTGAGCCTGTCAATTTTCTGTGTGTAATCATTGTATCACTTGCAGCTTCCTCTTCTTTTATCCCCAGCATCTCCTGACTTCCCCTATCTCTTCCCTGGCCCTTCCCCATGAGGTGGTGGTCCTTTTCGGATGCACGTCTTATGTCCCTATTTGAAAAATAGGGGGGTGGGGTGCCAATGCTCTCTCTGGCACAGGGCACCAAAAAGTCTAGTTACGGCTGTGATCTACAGTATATAATATCATGGGTCAAAAATATATATATTTTGGTTATAAATTTCTTAAAAATGTTTATAAATAAAAATAAAATCATGTAACTTGTGCCTGTATTTAGTCCTAAATTATTAACATCAATTACATTCACTATCAGTCATTTCCAGTAAATTTTGACCAATTTTGTCACCCGGAATCAGGATTTACATGCCATACACAAAAACGCAAGATCCGATTTTTAGATCTGAGAGGTGAGCGGTGTGTACCATCCTGAACCCAGGGGCTATGTGTGCACTGCACAGCCTGCACCCATCATAGATATATCAATGGATTTTAGAGGGTTCCAGGTGGGTACTATACTCTCCAGGGAGTTAGGGAGAAGTACCCCAAATTGGGAAGTCTCACTGCCAGGGCGGTGCATCAGGAAGGTAGTGGGTGGCTTCAGTGGAGCGGAGCGGGGGCATGCTAGTGCAATCGCGTCATGGCATCCCCCCCCCCCCCCTCCGCTTTATAATGTTGATATTACAGATATTATAAAGCAGGTGGCCCGGTTACGATGATGCGATTCAATGCAAATCTTATCATCGACCTCCCGAAACGCCCACTTTCGCGGATGGCCGCGGGGGACCGTCTGTCATTCTGGGGGACTAGCCTGCTCTTGCAGGATGCTGGGAGCGGAACCCTATATTCGGGAGGCTCCCGGCAGTCCCGGGAGAGTATGATTTATACAGATAACGTTAATGGTCTTTTTAAAAATCAGGAGCATGTTCTATCATTATTTTTTGTGGATGCTTGCCACAGCAGCACTATGTAATTGTTGCCTCAGGATTGGTTAGCCAGGTAGCAGTGGCGGGCTGGGCCGGGGGGCAGGGTGACATTTGCCCCCCGGGCCGCTACAATTTTAAAGTTAAGGGGCCGCCGGGTGGCTGCAGCTGCATCACATACCCTGTGGCCGGGAGACAGAGAGAAGATACTCCCCGACCGCTCCATTTATGTTATTCACACAGTCAGAGCGGCCGGGGAGCTTCTTCTCTGTCTCCCGGCCGCATGTGTCACATACCTGTGATCATGATGCAGCCGCAATGTGTCCATCAGTATTTGTCAGAATGCTGATTGGTGGATGGCTCTAGTCCCATCCACCAATCACAGTGGTGGGATTTCTTTCCACATTGATTGGTGGATGGCTGGAGCTATCCACCAATCAGAATTCAGAAGGCTGCAGGAGAACTATGCAGGTAAGAGTGGCTGGGCAGAGTAATTGTCTGCGGGCATAGTGTATGAGTCTCCCCCGGCAGTGGGGGTTGGTGGGGATGGGGTGGTGGCTGGGGCACGTTGTTTTTGGAACCGTAATTTATTCAACTACTGGCAGGAGCGCTGCGCACTTCCTGCATGCATGTACCTCTCCAATCCTGTCCCAAGCATGTGGTCCCACTCTCTGCACAGCTCACCATGGTGCATGTCACTTACATGCATGTATTATTTTTTTTTAATAAGTTTAAAAGAATCCAAACTAGGCACTGGAGTGGTTTTGCAATAATCCACTCAAGTACCACACCAGAATTCTGGCATATTTAATCTGGAGAAGGGGAAGGGGTCACCTCATAATTTAATGCCAGACCCTGATCTCTTATCATCTACTCCTCCACCAGCCTGTGATGTCCCCGCTTCTCTTCCCTCCTGCAAGAATAATGACTGAAGGAAAAAAGTATCTTCCTGACCCTTTTTATTTATCATTCTCCTCTTTGTGTTCCTGTTTAAATCATCATTATGTGCTATGAGGTTGGGAGGAAATACAGATTTGTGGTATCATCTTTAATAAAAAGGGGGTGTCAATTTTGGAGTATGATTTTTAATGTGAAAGAAGAGACAGAAGTTGGGTCTGTTTTATTTAGTGAGAGTGCTTCAGATATGGGGTATTATTTTCAATAAGATAGGTGTGTGAGTGTATTCAATACGATTTTTAAGAAAGTAGGTTGGAGTCGGTAAAATCTGGGGTCTAATTTAAAAAAGGGGGAAGATCTGGCATCTGATTTTTATTGAGCAAGGAGAGGCGGTCATATTGTGGATCTGATTGTAAGTCTAATTAGTCTACATTGGTCACTGTATTCAACAGAGGACACTAGTATAGTTTTTTATTTGTTACCGGTTATTTATATAGCGCACACATATTCCGCAGTGCTGTACAGAGAAATAGTTAGCCATTCACATCTGTCCCTGCCCCAGTGGAGCTTACAATCTAAGTTCCCTACTACATGCTCACACACACTAGGGTTCATTTTTGATGGGAGTCAATTAACCTACCATTTTTGGAGTGTGGGAGGAAAACCACGCAAGCACAGGGAGAATATACAAACTCTACACAGTTAGGGTCATAGTGGGAATCAAAACCATGACCTCAGTGCTGTGAGGCAATAACGCTAACCATTACACGTATGTGTTTTTGCTTTGTTAGATATGGCTGGTAGGTTATGTGTTTGTTTATAGCTCTTTGGCATAACAAGAAATTTGTCTGATTATTTAAACCACACTCACATTAGATATACCACGCCGACGAGAAGATTATTATGCTATTTTTTCCGTCGCAGTTATTTGGTAGACTATTGAGGGCCACATGCTAGTGTTTGCCCCCCAGGCCTAAAGTTGCCAGCCAGCCCCTGCCAGGTAGCCACCTGAAATGAAGAATAAGGAGCACTGGATGGGTGTGAGGCACTGGTATGAGACATCCTATCCTAGAGGACCTATTCAGCCTGGACCTATTGTCATTGATAATTACTGTCCTCAGATCACACCTTCATGGATTCTATCATCTGACATCACAACATGTTGTATTTCCCGTACTGTAATTATCACACCTCTTTTTTTATATTGGTAATCCAATAATACAGCTCAATGTATCTGAAGTGGGGTTTTAAAATCACTTGTCAAAATGTGCCCAAATGCAAGTATGACTGTGTTTTCATGGTATAAGCAATGTAAGCTATCACTGGTAATTAGGAAATTACAAATAAAAAAAATAAAAAAGAAAATCCCCATGAATTTATTAGCAAATGTATATTTTTAGATGCTAACCAGTAAATGAATATTTTATTTTTATTATTTTGAGTCATCGCACAGCAGACATGGAAGCAATTAATTATGTGATCACCCTATAAAAACATGCACTATTTATGCAATAATATAGCATAGACAGTTGCTGAAGGGTTCCGTGCACTTTTCCCACGCAAGAAGTGCCAGCTCTTATGTTTATTCTCCGACATTATATGCTCTTAGTCTGACTGATTTGTTTCATTTCCCACAGAAAAATGTGTTTTTGACCTGAGAGATGGGTCATAATATACAATGTCCTTCCACTTATGTTATGTGTATCATAATAGTGTTCCCATAAAGGGGAAATATTTGTAAGTTTGTTAACTGAACATCAAATTTAGAACTCCTGTCATTCGCTGTGTTCTCCAAATTCTCTCACACTGAAACTAACAGCACAAAAATGTGTTAACGGCCAATAGAATGAGAATCACTATAGGGATTACTAGGGAGAATCTAAACTAGAGATGTGCGCCAACCCCAGTGTTTTGGTTAGGGATCCAGATTCATCTTCGTGCTTTGGGTTTGGTCTTGCAAAACCACCCTCAAGTGTTTTGGTTTTGGATTCCGATGAAAATCGATAAAAAGTAAAAATGTGCAAATCCAAAACCAGAGTTTGGTTTTTAAATCCGAGTTCCGAACCGGCAACAGATCCAAACCGGGACTCAGTACGAACCCTTAAATTGGGGTGTGTTCGGATTTGAGAAATCCGGACCTGCACAACTATAATCCAAACAGAGGTGATGACAGCTGAGACGCTTTATAACCGGCTACTCGATGAGATGCAGCTGCCAGAACAGCTGTACAGGTGGCAGCACAGACGGTGTAATGGTTAGCATTACTGCCTCACAGCACTGAGGTCTTGAATTCGATTCCCACCATGGGCCACGTTTGTGTAGGTTTCCATTTCCTCCCACACTATATACTAGTAGGTTAAATTGCTACTGACAAAAATTATCCCTAGGGGTAAATTTACTAAAGTGAGAGATTTTAGAAGTGAGTTTTAAAAGTGATGTTGCCCATAGCAACCAATCAGATTCTAGCTATTATCTTCTAGAATGTGCAAGTTAAATGTTAAGTAGAATCTGATTGGTTGCTATGGTCAACATCACTTTTAAAACTCTATTCTAAAAACTGTTACTTTAGTAAATTTACCCCCTAGAGTGTTTTCTGTGTGTCATGTAGATTGTAAGCTCCAGTGAGACAGGAACTGATGTGAATGACCTAATAAAACTGATCATCCTAAATCCAGGGAGTTCTATACTTTTTTCAGACTATTCACAATACATTTGATATTCCACACTAGGAATTCTATATGCAGTTGCAGGTTGCCCATTATATCCCACGGTCTATGCTTATTCCTGGTAGAGATGGCTCTCAGAGAACCGAGCCTACCCGAACTTCGGTGATCCGAGACATAGCTCAGATCACCCCATCCTCCCTGGATCCCTAATTGAGGTAAAACCTTCAGATCACGCTGTCGGATCTCAGAGTTTTGCCTTGAGCGGTCATTTTCAAAGTCCCATTGAAGTCTATGGGCTTGCCACTGCTTGTTTGTGCCGCTGCTCTGTTGGTTGCTTAGTTTAGCCAGCCAGCATTCGGCCTATGTTGGTGAGCTGTGAGGTGGTCACAATTGGCTGGAAATGACTGGAAATTAATGTTATAATTAGTTAATTATACAGTAGGAACAAAAAGAAGGCCCAAATTATGTGATTTTAGCTGTTTTTATCGATTTTTGAAGAAAATACAGATACAAAACCAAAACACGCAAGGGCGGTTTTGCAAAACCAAATCCAGATCCAAAACCTCAAAGGAGATACAGATCCAAACCAAAACACGGGGGTCGGCGGACATCCCTAATTCCTGGCTCACCTGATTATCTGAACTCATAACTGTCTTTTTTAAAAACAAATCCCTATAAAACAAAATTCCTTGATTCAGATTGAGTCTAGGTGTGCAGGGGATGTGGAGTAAGACTGTCTATAAATGACAAGAAGACATATCTGATGTTGACTCCTCTGAAGCCATGTTGAGACATTATGACTCCATCTTGAAAATTTTGAAATGCTCTTGGATACGGGAGGTTTATATTAAAATTATTAACAGAGTCTATATTTCCCAAACTCCTAGGAGACACTTGGTGGTGGAGGAATCAGGAAGCTGTCTTAAATCCAAGCGCCCTAATGCACCCACGTGTAGACAGACACCCCTCCTATAATCAGATCCGGAGGGCAAAGAAAATGCTGGTCAGGTAAAATTATTTCTCACCACCGCTGCTGCGGTCTTGTGGCTCCAATGCTGAAAATCCAATGCGGGGTAATAACAGCAGTAACCGGTCAACGATTATGGCAACAAGTCATCTGTACGCGTTTCTCCACCTGTCACACTATCAGCGCTACCTCAGGAGACAAGGGAGGACGTGGCTGGACCTTGTTGCCAAGGAAAGTAATGATGAATACCAGTGGCATTTTCGTTAAGATTGCTGCGATACTAAATGAAATATGCTGCTGGTATTAACATTTGTTGATAAATGGGGCCCCATTTCAATTCTAGGTACCCATTGAGGCCTTTTGGGTTCAAAGTCTAAAAACTAGAAGGTCTTACTTTTACATAATCTGCTGAAACATTTTGGTTGGGTTGTAAAACATTACATTCGTAACCATATAATGGCTTCTTGAATGCGGACCATGATTCAGAGCAGTAATATTAAACCCGTAGGTTTGCTTACTACCCCGATTGTGAGAGACCTGCACATGTGTGCAGTACAGGATCTGCATTGCACACGCACAGGATCTATACTACACACATACAGGATATGCACTGCACATGGCCAGGTCTCCTTCTTCAATATTGCTCGCAGTTCCCCCAATCCGCAGCATGATTGACATTAAGGAGGTGGAGCGGTGTGCAGTGACTGGGACTGTTTTACAAAGTAGGCGTGGCCAGGCCAGGGTCTGCGTGTTCTTACACAGACTATTTGACCTCGGCTACGGAGCAGGGTTTCGCTTCCCTGCAACTGTGCAACACCGTACAACTATGAATCGCTTACCCCTCCCCCTTTATCAGTTAATTTTATGGCAATTAGAAGTTGATAGTTTTTTGTTCTACTTTAATATTGTTACTGCTTGTATTATTATTTAGCCTGTTATTTTTTCACAGATTTCTGAAAAAGTCAACTAATGTTTTGCTTTGTTGGGATTTTTTTTTTAAATAAAATATTCAATAATGCTTATTTTCTGGCTTATAGTGAATTTCCATGTAAAATTAAACTCTCTGCTCTCTAATATGGGGATTTGTTTCTATCCAGATTTGGGGGAAAAAAATAATTGATATAAATTCTGATATAAAAATAGGTTATTCATTGGGCTAGTTTTCTCCATTAGGGATTCAAGGGGGTAAATCTAATAACCTCGAATGACATTGAATGCGGCAATATCGTCCGTGAACTGCATATTCAGAATTTATTAAAGGCTAAACTCTGCCGACTTTGCTCCATTCGATGTCTAAGTCTTGGCCGAGAACACCCGCAAATCGGATAGTAACATGTTTTCGGACACATAGACCATTGATCCGACTCGGCAGCATTTTGCCATAGACAGCAATAGGACCTTGACATTTACTAAGGATTCGTATTGTCATCACGGCCGATAAATAGTGCAAATCGGCAGCAAAAGATGTAAATACGAACCCCATATAGAAATCTCAAATAGAACAGCTTTTTCTATTTGAGTTTCACATCTCAACCGACACAGATGCATGCACGGATCAGGGAGATCCATGTTACATGCATCTGTGTGTAAAAAAATAAACACAGAAGCACGGAGGGATCAGCGAGATCCATCTGTGCTTCTGTGTTTAAAAAAATGAAAACCTGTGTAAACATTTTTTTTTAAATGGCGTGCCACCCCCCACCCCCAAAGCTTAACCAGCACCGACCTTTTGAGACCCAGTACTGGTTGTGCTAAATACAGGGGGCAAACAACATAGAGGTCCCCTGTATTAAGCATAACCAGCACCAGGCTATTCAGAATCAGCCCTGGTTGCTAAAATATAGGGGACAAATAATATAGGGGTCCCCTATATTTAGCGCAACCAGCACTGGGCTCTGATCCGGTCCTGGTTCTGGAAATACAGGGGACAAAAAGCGTAGGATCCCCTGTAATTTCAATAACCGGCACTGGACTTTTTCTAGCGGCCCACTCCTTTCACCGGGTCCCCAAGCCAAAGCATTACCCCTGACCGCTAGCCAGTCCAGGCTGGGGATCCCAGGGGAGCTGGGGATACCCCCAATAAAGGGGATCTCCTCTCCAGGGCACTCTAGGCCTAGGATGATAGCCCAGGGCTATCCCCAGCACCCCTGGAGAGGTGGGTGCCGGATTGATAGTGTAGTGTAGTGCCTTTGACAGTATTAAAAATAGTATATTTTGCTGTGGAACTACAGGTCCCAGCAAGCCTCCCCTGCATGCTGGTACTTGGAGAACCACAATTACCAGCATGCAGGGCATTACAGGCTTGCTGGTACCACAGAACTCACACACTCTGACAGTAAAAGTTTAGTAAAACATACATGCACACACACATGCACACTCACACTCACTATCTCACATACTCACCTATGTATCCCTGAGGCCCATCACGTCCCCTTCTCCGGTAGGAATCCATAGGGTACCTGTAAATCTATTCTCACCTCCTCCTATGCATGGATCACGTCCTCTTCTGTCCATGTAGGCATCCACAGGCTTGGCAAAACTAAAAATCTCGGACCAGAGGACATTAGTACTGTCCTCTAAAGATGGTACTACCCGAATGACGGCTCCGACACAGGATTTCAGTATAAAAATACCGGTGCTGAGCGTTCATTGGCTGAGAGAGGTGAGCCAATGAGCGGTTCCCACCATTGAATTCAACGGTGAGATCCACAGGGTTACTTAAGGTTATCTTTGCAGTCAAAAATGCTGTCAATGTCAGTTGGTTTTAAATCAATTTATAATCGATCTAAAACTGATCTTTAGCAAATTTACTACTTACTGTATAGTGCATCTTTGCTCTACTTCTTTCATTTCCTCCCACCTCTGCATCCTCCATATCGTTTTCACTTCTTCAATTTGTGAGGTGATATTTTTCTCTCAATATACAGATGTGTCCTGCTTCATCTTTGCTGCATGCGCGGCAAATTGCTTCACACATGTTGAGAGGCGTGCACCCACAAGCGGATATGCGCACTGCGTTCGCACTCACGACTCTATAGGAATGCATGGTGCAATCGCAGTGCGCGACATAGCGTACCATATCGTACGCTGCTGCGGGTAATCGAATGGCGCGATGCATGCGCACATTTGTAGCACGATGGGCAAGGATGGACACATCTGTCTCATAGGTGATATAAAGCAACTACACAATTGTCCAAGGTCTTATTATAACTATTTAATAGACTAGTAGACAAATATTTAAATTTATTGTCTCCCCAGTGTCTCATTTATTTTTTAGTAATCGTTTCAAATTATTAAAGTCTTCATACTAGTGGTTCCCTAACTAGGTGCTGCAGGCAGAGGAGTAGCGTAGAACCATGGCGCCCGGAGAAAGTACCACTCCCCCCCTCCACGCCCCCCTGTACTGAACTGTGCCAGTGGGGTATGGCCAGTCTGCGGGGGGAATACTGAAGTGAAGAAAAAAAGAGCAAACAGTGACAGTGTGAACAATAAAATATATATGATCACTTGCGCTTCAACAGAAAGGCAGCAGTATAGTACTGAAGTGGTCTCCCAGACTCTACCAAACATATAAAAACAAAAATAAAGCACGTTCCTGTGCCCTCCAGTAGGATATTGGTATATATTAATAAATGATGTTTTTGTCCATATGAGACTCATAAATAATTTTGTCCATATGAGCGTTCATTAAGAATCTTCCAGACCAAAGTCTTTACAGTTAAAATTAATCCCTTCTTTTTTTGACCACCATAGAGTATTCCTTAGAAGCTCCGTCAAGTCACATAGAAGAGAAAAAGAAATGCTCCACATAGTGTAGTATTTTTAAAATAATCAACAATTTATTAATCCAAACTTCAAATAAAAATTCCCGTCACCAAAAAAACATGTATGTGTGGCCCCGTACCGTGCAGTAAGGGTGCAGTTTCCTGGACACCCAAAATGGCATATGCAGAAAAACCTCAGAGTCTCCCGGGTTGGACAGTCAGGGTCTGCTGGCGTTTCCAGGAAGCTGGTAATTAAACTCCGGTATTAGGGTCCTTCACATGAATCACCAACGCTTTTCGACTCTTAAAATAGTGAGTCTTCCTCAGGGTGTGTGTGAGTGGTGACCCTCACAGCCTTATATCCCCCCAAATGATTCCTCATTGGTGCAGAGATTGTCACACAATAATTACATAAGCATACTAAAAAATCACAATTTCCACCTATATACTTATACACAAACTTCTTTCCTATATACCATGATGTTTAAAACCATAAAATGCTTTTCCAGTTTTGGAAAATACATTTTATAATATAAAATACGAACCCTGTATTTACTTCCTGTTCCGGCATGATTCGTTTACATCTGGTCCCTTGCTACTAAATGCTCGCCGGAGCATTATACCCAGACGATTCTGTTCCTATGGCTGCCCTGCCCGGCTCCCAACACCGGCGCACACCTCCGGTCACATGTCCAAACAGCCTCCAGTCTCCGCGCTCCACACGCATTGAACTGAAGCTCCGGAGCTTGCGGCCTTTGCGTTCCACATTCGTGGAACGCAAGTCCAGGAGCGGATGTTCCTCCTCCTCTCTCCGGAATGAACTTCTAAACAAGCAGACTTCCGCGTTCCTCATATGGGGAACGCATACTTATTAACTGGAACCTCATCATTAAAAACATATATCCCATTACATGGGGACACTATTTTCCAGTCATGGAACACATCATCTAAAATAGATATCTAGTATTAACTAAAATCCCAAAGCATGTTAAAACCATCTTCATGGAGAACATATAAAAATATATCACATTCAAATATAAAAAATCCACTATGTATACATATATAAAACAATCGAATATGTATACAAATATAAAAACCACTAAAATAAAGGTTAAAATCATACATAAAAATGAACATATATACATGATATCATAAAAACCATTTAAGTTTAAAATCACTGTTGAGACCATTAGGGACCAATGTCCCCATTTCATAAATCCATTTCATTTCTATACAGGCTAAATTTTCATCTCCATTTCTTTTTCGCCAATTATTGGTCACTTGTTTAATACCTATAACCGATTTTATACTTTTTGTAGCACAGTTATGACACTCTTTAAAGTGGTTAGATAATGAGTGGTTAGTAAATCCCTTTTTTATATTTCGGAGGTGTTCAGCCCAACGTTCCCTCAGTGACCTTGATGTTCGGCCTATGTATTGCAGGCCACAGTCACATTCTATTACATAGATACAATTTTTACTATTACATGTAATAAATTCCTTAATCTCATACAGTACTTTTGATTTATTTGAAACAAATGTATCTGTTTTACTTTGCTGGTTTCTATGATTTTTACACATCGTGCATACACCACACCTATGAAAGCCAGTGGTTTTAACTCTACCGGACTTCCTAGGTGGTATTGCACTTTTTACTATTTTGTTCTTAATATTAGGAGCTTTTTTATATATAAATTTGGGATATTTCGACATAATAGGTTTCAAAACTGGATCTCGTTCTAATAAATGCCAATGTTTTTTAATGATCTTATCCACTTCTTTATATTGGCTATTGAACGTAGTGATAAATGGTAGGGTGATAGATTTTTCCTTTTCTCTTGGTCTTGATTCCAAAAGATCCTCTCTATTTATCTCTGTCATTTCCTTTATAGCTCCATCAATATCTCTCTGTTTGTATCCCTTTGAGATAAATTATTGTTTTAAAACCACTGATTGATCTTTAAAATCTTCTACATCCGTGCAATTTCGCCTCACCCTTCTTATTTGTCCTTTGGGTATATTAGTTAACCATAATGGATGATGGTTACTACCCCATTCTATATAGGAATTGCTGTCTGTAGGTTTACTAAAAGTCTTTGTCTTAAAAATCCCACTTTCCACATATAAAACTAAATCTAAAAAATTCACCTCTACTGTATTTATATTAAAAGTCAAATTGATATTAAATGTTTTCTCATTTAATTCTCCACAAAATGTTTTTAAATCCTCCTCACTTCCATTCCATATGAACAGGATGTCGTCTATAAAATGATACCATTTAATAATATTCATAAGAAATCTATTGTTTGACCATATAGTTTGCTCCTCCCAAAATGCCATGAAGAGGTTAGCATATGACTGAGCAAATCGTGTGCCCATAGCCGTTCCTTTTATTTGTTGGTAAAATCTCTCATTGTGCCAAAAGAAATTGTTTTCTAAAATGAAGCATATGCTATCTATCATAAAATCCACCTTCCTTTGGTCCATCTCATTTTTATCTAAAAAATATTTTACCGCATTTAACCCCTGTGAATGTTCAATGATGGAGTATAAGCTACTCACATCCGTGGTCACTAACATAAAATCATTCTCCCAAGTAAGGTCTTTTAATTTCTTTAAGACATCACTAGTGTCTTTAATATAAGATTTAATTTTGAATGAGAGTTTGGACAATCCCCCAGGACGTCCGATAGTGGCTGGAACTGAAAGTATAACATCTAATTTATCCCACTTTGTGGACTATCATTTACAGCCCGAAGTATTAAAAATTAAATCTTATATTAAAGACACTAGTGATGTCTTAGAGAAATTAAAAGATCTTACTTGGGAGAATGATTTTATTTTAGTGACCGCGGATGTGAGTAGCTTATACTCCATTTAAAATTCACAGGGGTTAAATGCGGTAAAATATTTTTTAGATAAAAATGAGATGGACCAAAGGAAGGTGAATTTTATGATAGATAGCATATGCTTCATTTTAGAAAATAATTTATTTTGGCACAATGAGATTTTACCAACAAATAAAAGGAACGGCTATGGGCACACGATTTGCTCAGTCATATGCTAACCTCTTCATGGCATTTTGGGAGGAACAAACTATATGGTCAAACAATAGATTTCTTATGAATATTATTAAATGGTATCGTTTTATAGGCGACATCCTGTTCATATGGAAAGGAAGTGAGGAGGATTTAAAAACATTTTGTGGAGAATTAAATGAGAATACATTTAATATCAATTTGACTTTTAATATAAATACAGTAGAGGTGAATTTTTTAGATTTAGTTTTATATGTGGAAAGTGGGATTTTTAAGACAAAGACTTTTAGTAAACCTACAGACAGCAATTCCTATATAGAATGGGGTAGTAACCATCATCCATTATGGTTAACTAATATACCCAAAGGACAAATAAGAAGGGTGAGGCGAAATTGCACGGATGTAGAAGTTTTTAAAGATCAATCAGTGGTTTTAAAACAATAATTTATCTCAAAGGGATACAAACAGAGAGATATTGATGGCGCTATAAAGGAAATGACAGAGATAAATAGAGAGGATCTTTTGGAATCAAGACCAAGAGAAAAGGAAAAATCTATCACCCTACCATTTATCACTACGTTCAATAGCCAATATAAAGAACTGGAAAAGATCATTAAAAAACATTGGCATTTATTAGAACGAGATCCAGTTTTGAAACCTATTACGTCGAAATATCCCAAATTTATATATAAAAAAGCTCCTAATATTAAGAACAAAATAGTAAAAAGTGCAATACCACCTAGGAAGTCCGGTAGAGTTAAAACCACTGGCTTTCATAGGTGTGGTGTATGCACGATTTGTAAAAATCATAGAAACCAGCAAAGTAAAACAGATACATTTGTTTCAAATAAATTGAAAGTACTGTATGAGATTAAGGAATTTATTACATGTAATAGTAAAAATTGTATCTATGTAATAGAATGTGACTGTGGCCTGCAATACATAGGCCGAACATCAAGGTCACTGAGGGAACGTTGGGCTGAACACCTCCGAAATATAAAAAAGGGATTTACTAACCACTCATTATCTAACCACTTTAAAGAGTGTCATAACTGTGCTACAAAAAGTATAAAATCGGTTATAGGTATTAAACAAGTGACCAATCATTGGCGAAAAAGAAATGGAGATGAAAATTTAGCCTGTATAGAAATGAAATGGATTTATAAAATGGGGACATTGGTCCCTAATGGTCTCAACAGTGATTTTGAACTTAAATGGTTTTTATGATATCACGTATATATGTTCATTTTTATGTATGATTTTAACCTTTATTTTAGTGGTTTTTATAGATGTATACATATTCGATTGTTTTATATATGTATACATAGTGGATTTTTTATATTTGAATGTGATATATTTTATATGTTCTCCATGAAGATGTTTTTAACATGCTTTGGGATTTTAGTTAATACTAGATATCTATTTTAGATTATGTGTTCCATGACTGGAAAATAGTGTCCCCATGTAATGGGATATATGTTTTTAATGATGAGGTTCCAGTTAATAAGTATGCGTTCCACATATGAGGAACACGGAAGTCTGCTTGTTTAGAAGTTCATTCCGGAGAGAGGAGGAGGAACATCCGCTCCTGGACTTGCGTTCCACGAGTGTGGAATGCAAAGGCCGGAAGCTCCAGAGCTTCAGTTCAATGCGTGTGGAGCGCGGAGACTGGAGGCTGTTTGGACATGTGACCGGAGGTGTGCGCCGGTGTTGGGAGCCAGGCAGGGCAGCCATAGGAACAGAATCGTCTGGGTATAATGCTTCGGCGAGCATTTAGTAGCAAGGGACCGGATGTAAAATAATCATGCCGGAACCGGAAGTAAATACAGGGTTCGTTTTTTATATTAATTTATGTATTTTACAAAAATGGAAAAGCATTTTATGGTTTTAAACATCATGGTATATAGGAAAGAAGTTTGTGTATAGTATATAGGTGGAAATTGTGATTTTTTTTGTATGTTTATGTAATTATTGTGTGCAATCTCTGCACCAATGAGGAATCATTTGGGGGGATATAAGGTTGTGAGGGTCACCACTCACACACACCCTGAGGAAGACTCACTATTTTAAGTCTAAATGCGTTGGTGATTCATGTGAAGGACCCTAATACCGGAGTTTGATTACCAGCTTCCTGGAAACGCCAGCAGACCCTTACTGTCCAACCCGGGAGTCTCTGAGGTTTTTCTGCATATGCCATTTTGGGTGTCCAGGAAACTGCACCCTTACTGCACGGTACGGGGCCACACATACATGTTTTTTTGGTGATGGGAATTTTTATTTGAAGTTTGGATTAATAAATTGTTGATTATTTTAAAAATACTACACTATATGGAGTATTTCTTTTTCTCTTCTATGTGACTTGACGGAGCTTCTAAGGAATACTCTATGGTGGTCAAAAAAAGAAGGGATTCATTTTGACTGTAAAGACTTTGGTCTGGAAGATTCTTAATGAACGCTCATATGGACAAAAACATCATTTATTAATATATACCAATATCCTACTGGAGGGCGCAGGAACGTGCTTTATTTTTGTTTTTATAAGTGACAGTGTGACACTTGGCATTGAGGTACCATTGTGGGAATTAAATGCTTCGGTGAGGCACTGCCTGACATTAAGGGATAGCTCCTTTGGTACCACTTTATTTATGTATAGCACCTAGGATCTGACTTTTATCTCGTTTGAATCATTGTTATTAGTCAATAGAGGACTTTACCTCAGATGTGTCAGTTTTAAGTCCACTGAAGCACAATGAATGAATGAGGAGAGAAGGAGGGAGGGGATCAAAGAGGAGAGGGGAGAGGAAAGTGTTGATCAGAGAGGAGTGATGACAGAAGCCAATAAGAAAGAAGTGGACAGGGGCAAAGAGCAGATCCCATGGTAGATAGGGGATGGAATTAAAGAGGTGAGAAGTGAATGTAATCAATCTGACAGGAAAGGGGAAGTGACAGAAGATGATCACAGAGGAGGGAGAGCCGGAGGGGAGGCAATCTGGGCAGCTCGAGGGAGCATGAAATGTAGAAACGGATCTCAGATCCATAACTTATTTAGGATATAAACAAACAAACCAAGATAAAACTAACAGGCGGCCATCATACAGAATAGCGCCCATGAATTCCGAAACCCTGGATGGCACCCTCTGTCCATTTTGGCACTTGGAGCTCATGCTCCACCGGAACCACCCTCGCTACTCCACATACAGGGGTGCCACGGGTTAGTGGTCCAATGTTTATTTATGGTCAGTGTGTTAGGCAAAACCAGTGCTGGTGTCTGACAATCATAACATATGTGGACAAATAAATGCAACACTGTGCACAACCACATAACTGACCCTAAGGATAACAGGTAAGCACAATTAAATGTAATAATTTTTGCTGAATTTCTCAATAAGACATTTTTGGCCTAGGGGTACCGTAAACAAACTGCTGATACTCTACAGCACCGTGATTCAAGAAAGTGTGGTGACCCCTGCTTTATACAATTCAGAATCATTCTCGCCATCTAATATAACATTACTTTTATCTACTGTTTATTTCCTTATGTTCTTATTATTAAAACATATTAATTCTTCTATATACAATTAGCTGTCAAATTAGTCTCAAATGGTTAGGTAAGAAATGGTTAGGTGAGAAATGGTTAGGTAAGAAATGGTTAGGTAAGAAATGGTTAGGTAAGAAATGGTTAGGTGAGAAATGGTTAGGTAAGAAATGGTTAGGTGAGAAATGGTTAGGTGAGAAATGGTTAGGTAAGAAATGGTTAGGTAAGAAATAAGAATCAGAAATAACAAGCTGCCCAGACTGGCATACAAATACTCTAGGAAACAAAAAAAACAAAAACAAGCTATCCAGGCAGTAAATAAGAATTCCTCTTGTATTACAGGGTACAGTTTAAATCACTTTGCCACATTTTCTGGTTCAGACCGGGAGTTGCGGCTTGCACTTTCTTTCTGCGCATGTACTGTATGTCTTTTTGCACTGTTTTTCAGTTGTAAAAGTGACTTTCAACTGTGTATGACTAGGGGCTTGGTTGGGAACTGAAATGGGCATGTAGACCCGACCAGTGGTTTGCAGACATGACCAAAGTACAGTAAGGTGTGGGAGGGTAGTTGCGAATTGCAACTAAAATGGCAAACATGGTCACTTTTGCCCAGCGTGGCCTGACCGGCAGGTGCTAAAGCCCTGGTGTAAGTTGCACATCAATGATGATTCTGTTGATGGTGATGGGTTATTTATATAGCGTACACATATTCCGCATCGCTTTACAGAGAATAGTTGGCCATTCACATCAGACCCTACCCCAGTGGAGCTTACACTCTATATCAGGGCTCTTAATAGCAGTTTGGGCCCTGGGCAAAGCAATGCACCAGGGCCCCCTACCCACCCATTCATGGGGCTTATAGCTGTAATAATATCAAATAACTGTGCAATCCTATAATTATAACATGACAAAATCACACTATGATGATGGGGCTCATTGCTGCAATAATACCATATCATAGTATGATATGGTATTATTGCAGCAATGAGCCCCGTCATAGTGAGATTTTGTCATGTTATTATAATTATAGGATTGCGCAGTGATTTGATTCATACTGCGCAGCTGAGCTCAGCCCTTACCTTTGCGGTACGTGCGTCTGTGGCAGGGTCGGGAGTCGCCGGGGCAGTGGCTGGCAGAGGAGTCTCCTGAGGAGGCTGAGACCTGGCGGGACGACCGATCCTCCAGTCCGGGATGCCACACAGACTACGCAGCAGAAGCCAACAGCAGCTCTCAAGGCGATGCCCAAACTGCCTGACCTGGGCGGAGCTGCTGTGGCTCGCGCATCAACCAGTCAGCAGTCATCTCTAGAGACACTGTCTGACTGGTCCGACGGATGTAGTGAAGCAGTGTGACTGAGGTGAGTACTCGTCAACCGCGGGAAGGGGGGGTTGCGATCGCAATAAAGTACTTTTAGTTATATCAAAAATATACCAACTGGCTGCTGCTGCAGGGCCCGGGTTGGTGGGCCCCTTTAAGCTTTGGGCCCTTGGACAACTGCCCAACAAGCCCAATGGAAGAGACGGCCCTGCTCTATATTCCTTATCACATGCGCACACACATACACACTAGGGTTAATTTTTGTTGGGAGCCAATTAACCTACCGTTATATTTTTTGAGTGTGTAAGGAAACCAGAGCACCCGGAGGAAACCCACACAAGCACAGGGAGAATATACAAACTCCGCACATATAGGGCCATGGTGGGAATCGAACCCACGACCTCAGTGCTGTGAGGCAGTAATGCTATCCATTACACCGTCTGTGCTAACCGTAATAACATTAAAACTGTTGCAACACTATCTAAAAAAGTCAATATTGGAAATCATGATAAAGGACAAGATGCACATACTGTATATGGCAAAAAAACATTCTCGGCAAGGTCATCTCAGAAATATACATAGCACAGTATATAAACTATACATTTCTCAGAACTTATCTTTACCTATTCACAATATACGTAAGTGCATGTATTTATTTATTTACTAGCAAACAAAACATCTAATTACAGCTCTTCCCAATTAACTTTGATCTAGTAATTATCCCTAAATCCTTTCATCATAAATGATATATTACTCTGTTTGTAAACTTTACCTTTTAATTCCTCACGGCAATTCACATACCTTGCTTTACACCGCTAAGTATTTATAGACGTGTTGTTATTCCCAGGTTAATGAATTCAGTGTCAATGTAGTGTATACAGTAGTGATGTACAGTACTTGCTAAAGAGCTGACTCAGATTGTATACAGAGGTGGACGGAGTTTCAGTAGCAGCTACGATTTGGTCACAGCAGCTACTGCGAATTTATGCTAATGCTGCACTCGATGTACTGTCTACTAAGACACCCACTGGTTCCGGATGTAATCCACTGCTGTGCGCAAACTGTCACATTGCTGCTCAGGATTGTCCGATGGTACATGGCTGCTGGTGCCATTGGAACTGCCTCTTTTGCCTAACACCGAAATGCCCCCTGTCGCTGGGGTTTTGTAGATTCGGACTCTTGGGATTAGCTTTGTATGTGAGAGAGTAGTGGAAGCTTGAGGTCTTGATAATGAATCTACTCATTAGACCTCTACTAGGAGGCTATGAACGGGTGCTTTAACGATCAAATATAATATAGTCTTTGGGGCAATACTGGATATAGTGTCCGAAGCATTACAGTATAGTCTGTATAGTCTCTTGATGATACTGTACTCAGAACTGTAGTGGTAGTAGATGACCACAGAAAAGTGCCTGTAGTACCAGTGATAGCCTGTAGCAGATGACACTAGAGTGCTGCACAGTACTGATAGATGGATGCACCAGCGTGTAGTGGGACACCTGCTGGAATGGGTTCGAAGTGCAGGACAGCCCAGATGATAGATGCTTGGGATAAATGCAGACCATATGGATGCAGCAAACACCCATATGCAGTTAACTGGTGTTAGAGTCAGTATGTACTAGAATGCAGGACACTGGAAGCTGAGTCAGATGCATATGTACTTTGTAAGAGCAGGACACTGGCAGCTGAGTCAAATGCAGATAATGGAACAGAGTTGGAATCCACTGCAGCTGGGAGCCAGAGACTGTTCATAAAGAGAAAAGAGTTGTTTTGGCATTGAGCTAGACACAGGAGATGGTTTAAATAGGGTACTCCCAGTGCTTAATGACCAAGCAGGTCATGTGAGTGCAGCTGCTGGAATCCAGTTGGCAGATGTAGTCATGTGAGTAAATCCAAGATGGCGGCACCCATGCTCCGCCGCCACAGGAACTGCCAGGAAAGAGATGTCGGGACCACATGCAGATGTGTCAGCACAGGTCTTAGGGATGCAAGACATGACCAGGATGTGACACCGTCATGCCATTTTACCTTTTCAGGGTTAAGGTAATCTATGTTAAATGAGACAATGAAAGGTGTTTGAGCATGTTAGTAAAGGCTAGTCCGGCTCATGCATAGGTGAATCGTAATTTTCAGGGACAGACCCAGTTTTTGAAGATATTTTCTTGTAATTGTTTCCAATTGACCAATGACAGAGAGCCTTGTTCTGTATGCGTGATGCCATCTTCAGTATTAGTTGTTACTCTGATGTTATTATTATCCTTTATTTCTAAGGCGTCACAGTTACAGTAAAGATGACACATCAATCGAACAGTAACTGTATGTTGACATACAGTATCTATTGAACAACTAAACTGACAAGCTAGGCAGAATGCAAACTAGAGGCGAGGGTGCTCACTGTATCTTGACAGGTAAATAGAGGTGAGTCAAAGGGAGGGGAAGACAATTCAGCACTCAATGATCCTGTACCCATCAAAGAGCGAGAACGCACAGTCAGAGACAGTGAAGGGGACAATATGTGAAGGTAGACCTAATATTTACATTATCTTTATGTATCGGAATGGGTATGAATGAAAGGCGGCTGAAGAGCCGCCGGTTCAAATCCTGACCGCAGAAACCCGTCAAGTGAAAATCCAGATGAGGGAAGGTAAGTACTCTATCCCTCCCCTGTCCCCCCCTAACCCTCCTTTTGTGGTGCCTAACCCTAACATCCCTGGGGGGGTACCTAACCCTAACCTCCCCCCTGTGGTGCCTAACCTTAACCCCCCTTCCCTGCACCCTAAAGCTGTCTCCCTGGGGGTGCCTAACCCTAACCACCCTCTCCCCACAACCTAACCCTAACACTCCCGGGGGGTATATACACAAAAAGAGATACAAGTGCAAAACTCCATATTAACTAATTATATATAAATAAATGGGAAACAGTCGGGAAGCCGGCTTCCCGACTGTACAATCTCGGCAAGGGTTAAATGACAGGCATTGAAATCCCGATGCCTGTCATTTTCCCTACAACGGGAGACCGACACCCGGTCCATTTTTGGGGCGTGGGTCCCCCTGGATTGCTTTGGTTGATCTGCTTCAGGACACCGCAGTATAACACATTTTTCTTTCAACACATTTTATGTATAATCAGTTCATTTGGAGTTGTGCACTTGTATCTCTTTTTGTGTATATATCGATTGTCTCCACAGGTAGCACCTCCAATTATATATATATATATATATATATGTTCAGGGTGTGCAGTCTGAGGCCCATTTTCTATATAACTACCGGGGGGGAGCCTAACCCTAAGTTCCCCTTGCCTGGGGGTGCCTAAACCTACTTACCCAGCCAAGTAGGTTCAGGATTCCGACACCAGTATCCTGATCTTATTTGGGATATCGGCGTCTGCATTATGCTGGGTGGCGGGATTACGACGTTGGTATATTGGCGTCCGGCATCCTGTCCGCTGCCAATATCACTACATCCCTTACCACAGGTGAATTTGTAATATGTAATGGATATAGGTCTCCTCACTAATAGATAAGAGTATTTTGGGCATTTAGTGCTGCATTTGATTTTGTCCATTTTGCTAAATAACTTATACCATGAGTTTTATCTCCCCTCCGCTAAGCTCTGCTACAAAGACTGACAATAAGGAAGGCAGGCTGGTGCTGGAGAGAATCAGCTCTTGTTCACATTTCTTTTTGATTAAGCCAAACACATAGGGGCACATTAATAAAGAAACAAATGCAGGATGCCTGCAAATATTAAGCACCCCCTATATGGAGGACAGCAGCAGATATGGGAGCTATTTGCTGCAGTCCCATTTTCAATTGCAAAACCAGCCCCCATAGGTTTCTGCTAAAATGTCAGCTGTATGAAGCTCCAGAATATGAAGCATTGTGTAACTCTGGAAAATTGGGATGTGTAGCGCTCAGACTTATTGCTAAGAGGTATTGTTTCAAATGATTGGGTGATGTGTAAAGGAGACTGGACCCAAAATGTTGCAAGATAATAGTTTACTGGTCTCAATAGACTCAATGAATTTCTCTTTCTGTTTACAATCTGCATGATCACATGATCACCTCACCACAGCCACCATTACCTAGCCACAACCACCACCCAATGAGAGAAGCACTCCCTGAGTGACAAGATCACCAACTAATCAGATACCTGAAACTGACAGCCAATCAAACGCTGACACCAGATCCAAGATGGCTTCTTAACCCCTTTCTTGGCCGGCCTGCACCGATCATACTCCCTGAGGAAGGCCCGCACTGGGCAGAAACACATCCACATCTTCCATACCAGGCGCTATACTATACCACTGCTAGTGCGAACATCCACACCCACAGCGGGCCGTGCTGCTCGCCGGTCGGAGCCGATATCAACGCAGAGCACCACCTATACCAACACCCAGCAGGAATAAACCCGCAAAACCCCATGATTGGGGAATCGTGCCTCATCACACCGTGCCAGTAACGTACCTGGATGTAACAGACAAGAAGGATCGATACACTACGGTCAGTCTACATTTGAACTGCCGGAGGAAGCATCTCCTGAAGGTCCCCATTGTGCAAGATCGACGTCACACAGTTAACCACACCAGGCAACCCGTGCCCACGTCTCTCTGCTACACATCCACAAGTATCCATGCACTGACCACACATAAACAGGATGACCAGACAGGTAAGCGGGACGCCGCCCTTAACTCTGAAAAGTCCACAATACTAGGTGGAAATTAGAGTCTGCTTAACCACATATTGGACTATCTGAAAACCAGAATAGACTATCCCGGGTACTGATAATACCCACAACCACTTTCGACTTTACGGCAAACACTAACACTGTTACTGGACATTGCCATGTTGACTTGTTTTGTTTTGCATTTGGTTTTGTTTTGCTGAATCCTGCATATCCAAGATTGCCCACTTACAATATTTGTTCATACCAACCAACCCACATCTATGATTGCTACATTTCTCTGTACAAGCAGCAATATTCTGTCTACTGCTGCTGTCTATTGAGACCAGTAAACTATTATCTTGCAACATTTTGGGTCTATTCTTCTTTACACATCACCCAATCATTTGAAACAATACCACATAAGGTGGGTACACACACAACGATTTTTTGAACGATTTAACTATAGCAACGTTGTTATCGTTCAATCGTTCAAAAAATCGTTCAGTGTAAAACGATAAACGATGAACGATTATCGTTCATGCTCGTTAACGTTTGTCGATTGTAGTTTGTAGTTCAGTCAGACTGGCCAACTGAACGATTTTCAATAGAAGTTGCAACATTTTTCCTTCAACACACAGAAAATTGTTTATTATGTAAAGTAAAACCAACTACTTTGTAAAACAATTTTCGTTCACTTTTTCAAGGGAAAAACTGAACGAAAATCGTTACACGAAAATCGTTCATTACTAACATGGTTGTGTGTGTACGCACCTTTAGCAATAGGTCTGAGTGCCACACATGGTGATTTTCTAGTATACCCAGTGGGGATGGGTATCCCCACTCGTGGCAGCAGCACTTACCTTAGTTACACAAGCACACACCCTGTGTGCAAGGATATCCATGCCAATTGCGTAACTCTGGCCCGATAGCTAGTGTCCTCTTTAGATGGCGTCAGGCATTGTGGTCTACGGGCCACATTATGCAAACTTTTCCGGAAAGAAAGATCCTAAGGATCCCTCACTGATCCACTAGCATATGCATTAGCAGCATGTTTGGCACAGTGGTCAGCATTACTGCATCACAGCCCTGAGGTCAAGAGTTCGATTCCTGGCCAAGATGTGATCTGTGTGGAGTTGTTATGTACTCCCTGTGTTTGTCTGGGTTTCTTCTCATTGCTCCAGTTTTGTTCCTCACTCCAAAAACATACTGGTCGGCTAATTAGCTACTGGCAAAAAAATTAGCCCTAGTGCAGAGGTTCCAAAGTTCGGACTTCAAGGCACCCTAACCGTCCAAGTTTTAAGGATAACCATGCTTAGGCACAGGTGACTTACAGTAATTAGAACATCAATCATATTGAATTAACCATGTATGCTCAGCCATGTGTAGCCTTAAAACCTGTACTGTTAGGTACCTGGGATAGAGTTGGGAACCACTACCCTAGTGTGTATGTGTATGTATGTGTGTGGTTGGGAATGTAATTTAGAAGCTCCACTGGGACAGGGAATTAAATATTCTCTGTAGAGCATTGAGGAATTTATATGTACTGCAGGATTAAAAATTTGAGAAGAGCGTCATGATCCAAAGAGCTTACAATCTACATTATAAACAGTGTTTCAATGGAAGAAATGTGTATTAAATCTATTTATTTATTTTTATTTATTTTTCCATTGTATTTGAAAGAGCATTTAAAACACCTATTTTTTTGATCTATTTTCTAAGAACCATGGTCACTGCATGTATGTAATGTAAACATAACAGAATGAAGGCCCCCATTGTACATGATACTGGTTCCAAATAAATGGGCAATTACATCACTGTTACGCTAACTTCCAACATTACTGTCATTGCCATGCAAAGTGTTCTTAAATTATGTAAATATGATGTAAATTATGTCAATAAATGTTGATAATGATTTGTATATACCAATAAAATGCAAGTAAATGAACGTTGGGAACAAGCTTGTATCTTAAACACTAGTAAACATATTTCTGGTAGAACTTAGTTAATTGATGCCTGATTTCTCAAACAATGGAACCTGCCTAGCTCGAAAAGCATTGAATGACTCAAAGGACTCCATAAAACAGCCATGTAAACATAACTCAGCTGTAAAAATAGTTTCAGCGTGTGCCCAATTTCCTGAGTGGAATGCCTGTTTGTGATTACAATACAAATCAATGGAACGTAGCATTCCGGAGCAAAAAAACTACAAAGACCCGTCATGTTAGGCTGAAGGTGGCCCGTATTCCAGTGGCGTGGAAATGTTTCTGCATGATTCTACAATTAAAGATTGAAAAATAAAAAACAAAATGTACCAAACTGAGAAAAGCATTCGGAGGCGTGTGATACAGAATAACAAGCTCATTTAAATACAAATACGTCGTCCTAAAGTTTGTTAGGCTGCTTTAGCCTAGAGGGTCACAGCTGTGGGAGCTATCAAGATCCTTCGGGGAACACAGGATACTGGCAGCTGGCATCAGTTCTTCATGCTCTTTTCTGGTGGAAAAAAATAGGTCTTTTTTTTTTTTTTTTTTGCTGTTAGCATTTTAGACTAGCGATTAATTAGACAGACATATTATGAAGCACATATGCCAGGGAGCTCTGAGATCTCTGATGCAAAACATATTACTGGCAAAGAAACCTAGATGTTACTGGCATGGAGAAATTATACAGGCATTTTAAATTGGGAAATTATAAAAATGTGTAAAATATCACCAATTAGGAAATGTTGTAAAAAGTGAGATGAGAAGATGGTTTTGGGTATTACTGACTGCACTTGGGGTTAAGGGAAGCATTCGTCATTTTCACACAGTAAAAAGTTTAATACATGGTGTGATAGTGACCTTTTTCTTCCACTTTGGTGAATTTTAATTTACAGTATTAGCTTTCCTGCAAAGTGCAAGCTTACGAGCAGGGCCCTCTTACCTCTGTGTATGACTGTTATTACCCAGTCTCATTTTGGTACTGATTTAGGGGTGGACGGGTTCAGGACTTATGGCGCAGTAGACCAATGTTTGAAATCTCTGCGTGCCTCCCAGGTGTACTGCACATGTGTCCCGATGGTTTCCGGCAGCAGACGAATATCGGATTTGCATGAAGATCCTAGGCGGTGACTGGGGAGTTTGCTTTAGTAGGTGGGCGTGTCGGGGGCGTGCCGGTGTCAGGTACTGCGATGAAAGATATCCGCTCGATGCTGCGACTTTCCATGCTCCGCAGCGGATGAGATACTCAGTAGGCGGGCGTCTCAGTAGGAAGCAGCCGCTACTGCAACTCCGCCCACCACTGAATCAGGCCCTTTATTACTGTTTTGTTCTTAATTGTAAATGCAAAGGAATATGCTGGCGCTAGATAAATAATTGATAATAAGTCATACGAGGTAGATAAACGGATGGACAGACAGATAGACATATACACAGCTAGAGATAGATAGTCAGACAGACAGACACAGAGAGATCGATAGATAGATAAATAGACAGATAGATAGATAAATAGATAGATAAATAGATATGAGATAGATAGATAGATAGATAGATATGAGATAGATACATAGATATGAGATAGATAAATAGATATGAGGTAGATAGATATATTATAGATAGATAGATAATGTGATATAGACAGAAAGATAGATAGATAGATAAATAGATAGATAGATAGATAGATAGATATGAGATAGAAAGATATTAGATAGATAGATAAAATAGATAGATAGATAGGTATGAGATGGATAGATACATAGATAGGAGATAGATAGATACATAGATATGAGATAGATAGTTAGATAGATAAATATGAGATAGATAGATAGATAGATAGATAGATAGATAGATATGAGATAGATACATAGATAGTCAGACAGACAGACAGACACAGAGAGATTGATTGATAGATAGATAGATAGATAGATAGATAGATATGAGATAGATAGATATATGATAGATATATATATATAGATAGATAGATAGATAGATAGATAGATAGATAGATATGAGATAGATACATAGATATGAGATAGATAAATAGATATGAGGTAGATAGATATATTATAGATAGATAGATAATGTGATATAGACAGATAGATAGATAGATAGATAGATATGAGATAGATAGATATTAGATAGATAAATAGATAGATAGATAGATATGAGATGGATAGATACATAGATAGGAGATAGATAGATAGATACATAGATATGAGATAGATAGTTAGATAGATAAATATGAGATAGATAGATAGATATGAGATAGATACATAGATAGTCAGACAGACAGACAGACACAGAGAGATCGATTGATAGATAGATAGATAGATAGATAGATAGATAGATAGATATGAGATAGATAGATATATGATAGATATATAGATAGATAGATAGATAGATAGATAGATAGATAGATATGAGATAGATACATAGCTATGAGATAGATAAATAGATATGAGGTAGATAGATATATTATAGATAGATAGATAATGTGATATAGACAGATAGATAGATAGATAGATAGATAGATATGAGATAGATAGATAAATAGATAGATAGATAGATAGATATGAGATGGATAGATACATAGATATGAGATAGATAGATAGATACATAGATATGAGATAGATAGATAGATATGAGATAGATAGATATTAGATAGATAGATAGATAGATATGAGATAGATACATAGATAGTCAGACAGACAGACACAGAGAGATCGATTGATAGATAGATAGATAGATAGATAGATAGATAGATAGATAGATAGATATGAGATAGATAGATAGATAGATAGATACATAGATAGATATGAGATAGATAGATAGATAGACAGATAGATAGATAAGAGATAGATATATATGAGATAGATAGATACATAGATATAAGATATATAGATAGATAGATAGATAGATAGATAGATAGATAGATAGATATGAGGTGGATAGATAGATATGAGATAGATAGATAGATGTGAGATGGATAGATACATATATATGAGATAGATGCATAGATATGAGATAGATGCATAGATATGAGATAGATAGATAGATAGATAGATATGAGATAGACAGATACATAGATATTAGATAGATAGATAGATAGATAGATAGATAGATAGATAGATATGAGATGGATAGATACACAGATATGAGATAGATAGATACATATATATGAGATGGTTAGATAGATAGATATGAGATGGATAGATACACAGGTATGAGATAGATAGATACATAGATATGAGATAGATACATAGATATGAGATAGATAGATAGATAGATAGATAGATATGAGATAGACAGATACATATATATTAGATAGATAGATAGATAGATATGAGATAGATAGATAGATAGATAGAGATATAGATAAGAGATAGAGATATATGAGATAGATACATAGATATAAGATAGATAGATAGATATGAGATGGATAGATACACAGATATGAGATAGATAGATACATAGATATGAGATAGATAGATAGATAGATAGATAGATATGAGATGGATAGATACACAGATATGAGATAGATACATAGATATTAGATAGATACATACATTTGAGATAGATAGATAGATAGATAGATATGAGATAGACAGATACATAGATATTAGATAGATAGATATGAGATAGATAGATAGATAGATAGATAGATAGATAGATAGAGATATAGATAAGAGATAGATATATATGAGATAGATACATAGATATAAGATAGATAGATAGATAGATACATAGATATGAGATAGATAGATAGATAGATAGATAGATAGATAGAATTTCATCTGAGGATACTGCAATAGGGAAATAAGGGCCTGATTCAGACCCACTCGCTAAGCTGCGTGCGCTCACAGCCATAACGGCGGGCAGTATGCAGTTGCCGCGTGCGCACGCTAAGACATAGGATGCCCTCTATGTCTTAATGTGCGATCGCCGGCTAAACTTAGACGCCCACCAGCCTGAAGTAAAGACGCCCACTTTCAGACATCATCTCCAGGAAGTGTATGAAAACATTGGTACCATCCGGCGACATCGAACCAGCATGCAGTGCTTGAGAAAGACCTTAGGCTACCTCAAGCACTGCGATCACCACTGCCTGTATTTCACTCACATGATGTGTATGCTGACGCTGCGCTGTAATTATGCACGCCTTAAAGTTGGTGTAAAGATGCCCAGCCACACCTGTGCTAGTGCAAGCACTCCCCGTTTACACAGACCTGCCCCAGCCACCACCCTCACACGCCCCGTTCTGTCACTCAAACTAGCGCCGTGGCAATATGCAGAGATCGAACGTCTCCCGATCACAGTGACTGGTTCGCTCATGCGCACTGCGGCTTATACACATGCGCAGTTCGCAACAATAGGCTGGCTGTGAGCGCACGCAGCCTAGCGAGTGGGTCTCAATCAGGCCCTAAGTACTGTACATAGCCGAACACCAGAGAAGTTGGCAATTCATGTGGTCACACAACGGTCCCACTCAACCAAGTCCTCCCAGAATCAGAGCCAGATTTAGACCTCATGGGGCCCTAGGCAGGATACCAGTTTGGGGCCCCACTCCCTCCAACTACCCTCATATCCTCTCCATCACCGCCCCTCTCAATCCCCCTTATTACAGTCACCTCCATCACATCTCCTCATATCCCCTCTTCACAGCGGACCTTCATCCCAGCTCGCTCATTCCCTCCCCCCCATGGAGTCCCTCACAGCCCAGCACCCTTCATCACAGCCCCTCACAGCACCCCTCACCACAGCCCCAGTCATCACAGCCCCCCTCACTCCCCATATCACAGCCCCATATCCCTCTCGTCACAGCCCTCCATCACATCTCAGTCCCCCTCATCTCAGTCCCCCTCATCACAGCCCCCCTCATCACAGCGCCCTCCATCACAGCCTCTCCTCATAGCCCCCTCCATCACTGCCTCTCCTCATAGCCCCCTCCATTACAGCCTCTCCGCATAGCCCCCTCTATCACAGCCCCTCCTCATAGCCCCCTCCATCACAGCCCCTCCTCATAGGCCCTCCATCACAGCCCATCCTCATAGCCCCCTCCATCACAGCCCCTCTTCACAGCCCCCTCCATCACAGCCTCTCCTCATAGCCCCCTCCATCACAGCCTCTCTTCATAGCCCCCTCCATCACAGCCCCTCCTCATAGCCCCCTCCATCACAGCCCCTCTTCACAGCCCCCTCCATCACAGCCTCTCCTCATAGCCCCCTCCATCACAGCCTCTCTTCATAGCCCCCTCCATCACAGCCCCTCCTCATAGCCCCCTCCATCACAGCCTCTCCTCATAGCCCCCTCCATCACAGCCTCTCCTCATAGCCCCTCCTCATAGCCCCCTCCATCACAGACTCTCCTCATAGCCCCCACCATCACAGCCTCTCCTCATATCCCCCTCCATCACAGCCTCTCCTCATAGCCCCCTCCATCACAGCCCCTCCTCATAGATCAATCCATCACAGCCTCTCCTCATAGCCCCCTCCATCACAGCCTCTCCTCATAGCCCCCTCCATCACAGCCCCTCCTCATAGCCCCCTCCATCACAGCCCCTCCTCATAGCCCCCTCCATCACAGCCTCTCCTCATAGCCCCCTCCATCACAGCCCCTCCTCATAGCCCCCTCCATCACAGCCTCTCCTCATAGCCCCTCCATGACAACCCCCTCCACACAGCCCCTCCTCATAGCCCCCTCCATCACAGCCCCTCCTCAAAGCCCCCTCCATCATAACCTCTCCTCAATGCCCCCCCATCACAGCCTCTCCTCATAGCCCCCCCACTTAGACTTACTTAGACTTACCTGGTCCTGGTGGCTCCAACAGTGGCAGCAGAAGACTGGCGGCTGGGGACAGGTCTCACAGCGACGACGGTGCCGGGAACCCTCCTGAGCGCTGCGGTGTGCCTTGATACAGTCTGCCCGGAGTCTCTCTGGGAGTGGAGGTGGGACCACGTGACTTAAAGACGTCACGTGGTACTCACGCAGTGCTCCTCTGGGAGCGCTGTAATCAAGTAATTTCTTCAGGCAAAGGGGCCTGTCCACGGGCCCCTTGAGTCCCGCCGGGCCCTAGGCGAGCGCCTAGGATGTCTAGCGGGAAATCCGGCCCTGCCCAGAATGGTTTAGTAATATGGATGTTATGGTAGGGCTTCCCGGAAAATATTAGGTTGAGTGTTAGGGTAGATAGGGCAAGGAGCAAAGAGAAAAAAATAGGAGAAAGAAGAATATTTTGTGGTCTCGGTGTAACATACATTATGCACTTGATGGGTTAGAACAGTATTTAACTTTTACATTTTCCTTTTGTACTTTCACCCATAGCATTATAAGATGAATTTTATCCACACCTGTCCTGACCCTCAGTAATGTTAGATCACTACCAACAGTGGCCTAATACTAGCTGGCTGGTTTGTCAGCTACGGGGGCAAACGTAAGATGCATAGGTGGGGGTGGGGGGGGAGTTTCCTTGTTTGCGCGTATTATATATATACACACCGCAGGATGTCGTTGATGGGGTCAGGCACTTTGCATCATTAGGCCCTGCTCCCATGACATAATGCTGCAATCTGTGCATTTATGGAGAGGGAAGGAACAACAAAAAAATTTGGTCCGTCAGTGGGGTTTCTGGGTGCTCAGAAACCCTCCTTGCATGCGCCACTGAGCAAGCATTCGATCGCTATAAAAACTTATCCATTGCTATTGAGAGAGAGGACAGACATAATCACTGTATGTGATATATCTAACATGGTATGGATAGCCTTCTTGAAGGAAATACTGGCACTGTCATTGAGACATCCCCGGGATTCCAATGCACGACCAGAGTGACTGCCGTGTTCTACCAATCTCCTAAACAGAAAGTGATAGCTCTAGAACCAGAACCAGAAGCTGTCAGAGAGAACCTAGTTTCAGCACCAGCATGCACGGCCACCACCTTGCTAGGACATATACGACTTACAGTATGCCAGGTGATTGTGCTGCCTGATGGCAAGAGGTTACATACTGACTTTTAAAGTAAAGAAATGAAGCGTTAACGGTAATATTTTCATCTACCAAACAGAAAAAAACATTAGAATATTTGAAGAGAGATATCTTAAAACATATGGTACTTGTTCAGGGCTTTTGTATCAGGAGAGGAAGTAAGGATGATCTAAGTGAGGGAGCAGGAAAATGAAACAGGAGGAGGAAGGGACATGATAATAGATAACAAAAGTAGGAACAATGAAAATGTGAGATGTCATGCCCATTAATTCCTATCCATAGATAAAAAGAAGGGGGATTTTGTGTCTCTTCACTTAATTAAAATTTTTTAACCAATTATGGATTCAGGGAGGTGCTGAGTTTGTTAAACATCTATGAAAATAAAATGAATGCTGTGTCTCACATTTTGGGCTCTATTTATTAACATTATTTTTACTAAAATAAAGTGAAAAAGGGTGTTTTCACACCCTTTTCACATTATTTTAGTTTCACCTGTAGTTATTACAGGGCAATTGGAGTAGAATTAGTAAAATTCTACTCCAACCCCCAGTATCACTTATTTTTAGTAAAGCAGATCGCATTTCCCATAATTGTAATTACTAAAAATAAATTGTAAAAAAATACCGGGGGAAGCCCTGTGATAATAACGCCACCTGGAGGTGGCGTTATCCAGGGTCTCCCCCGGTTACCGGGCTCCCACTCTGTTCTAACGGGGAGAGCAGAGCTGGGAGCCGGTACCAGTAATCAGCTATGTGGTCTAAGCAGACCGCAAGCTGATAACTGTAAAAAAAAGAAAAAAAAAATTAAACATTTTTTTTTTACTTACCTGAATCCAGGGACCGGTGCTCGGGCCTCCGGTGATGGCTCCACTCCGGTCAGCTGGTCTCCCACAGTGCACTGGGGCCCGGTCATCAGGTGATCGGGCCTCAGTGCAGTATGGGAGATCACCTGATCGGGAAGCCCGGAGAAGATCACCGGAGGCCAGGAGGATGCAGGTAAGTCTAATGAAGGGAGGGGGGGTCGCGGGGGGGGGGGGGTCGCGGGGGTCCGCGATCGCGGGGGCGGGGCTTAGCGCCGGGGGCGGGGCTTTATCGCAAGCTCTGTCCCTGCAAGGGATTTTTAGTAAATCCCTGTGATATTGCCTGCATTCGCAATGCGAATTCAGTCGGTAATATCCACACTACAATCTGCATTCAGTATGCGGATTGTAGTAAATAGAGCCCTTTGTCTTCTGTAATATGATATCTACCACACTAAAAGATTTACTACAATTCCCTTGCAGGGACAGAGCTTGCGATAAAGCTCTGTCCCTGCGAATCCCCTCCACACACTAGTCACGGTATTTTTGAAAAAAAATACCGTGACAAAGTGCCCGTGCATTCGCTGACCGGCCACCGCTGCTACACCCCCGGCGCTAAGCCCCGCCCCCGTGATAGCGGACCCCCCGCGAACCCCCCCCCTCCCTTAATAGCACTTACCTGCATGATCCGGGCCTCCAGTGATGTACTCCATGCCTCCGATCAGGTGATCTCCAATACTGCACTGGGACCCGATCACCTGATGACCGGGACGCAGTGCACTATGGGAGACCAGCTGACCGGAGGGTAGACATCACCGGAGGTCCATGGAGTCAGGTAAGTAATAAAAAATTTTGACCATTTTATTTTCTATTTTTTTTTTACAGTAATCAGCTTGCGGTCTGTTTAGACCACACAGCTGATTAATGGGACCGGCACCCGGCTCTGCTCTGCCTTTTAGAGTCAGAGCAGGAGTCCGGTAACCGGGGAAGACCCTGGATAACGCCACCTCCAGGTGGCGTTATTATCACAGGGCTTTCCCCGATATTTTTTTACTATTTATTTTTAGTAACTTTGGTCGGATCACATTTCCCATTACAATTATTGGAAACGCGATCTGATTACTAAAAATAAGTGATACTTAGGGGTTGGAGTAGAATTTTACGATTTCTACTCCAATTGCCCTGTAATAACTATAGGAGATACTAAAATAATCTGAAAAGGGTGTGACAACACCCTTTTTCACTTTATTTTAGTAAAAATAATGTTAATAAATAGAGCCCTAAGGGGCCTATTCATCACTTAATTTTGACAAAAGCAGGTGAAAATGAACATAACTATGGGAAGGAGTTCTAGGTTGCGATAAGGGACCCTTTCGGATTCCTCCGCCCCTGTCCGGCTCCTTCCACCGAATGTCGTGGCTCTTGTGCACATGCGTGAAATGTAGGCCACGCATGCGCACTTGTCTTGCTGCTCCGAAAGGAGCAGTGATACACTTCAGGAAGACAGAGATTTCAGATCAGCTGTCTCTGCGCCATAGCAATGATGAATTGCTCCGGCGCTCGCATTAAATTAGAATGTTAATTATCGGACCCCGAAAATTAACATGTTGAATAGACCCCATAGTCTACAGGGAACATCATGTAATACCTATTCAAAAAGTACCAGATCAGAGGTGGACATAAGCATGGCCATGTCTGTGGCTATTGGCGTTAGAGATGAGCAGTTCGGATTCTGTGGAAACCGATCTGCTCCAGACACCAGGGATCCGAGTCCACCCGAGCCGCTGCTTGAGTGTTCCCGCCTGACTCGGATCCAACTTCAAGGCTGAACGTCATCCTCCGGACGTGGGATTCTTGAGAGAGTAGGTTTCTATATAAGGCGCCGCGACCGGGACTCGGGGCCATTTCACTTGCACGCTGCGCACTGCTCTGCTGATTAAAGTGGCTGTGTCCAAACTCACAAGTGGCTGTGCTGGTAAAGTGACTGTGTATAGGTGGCACACTGCACGCTGATGTATGCTGTGCTATACTCTGCTGATTAAAGTCCAGACTCACAAGTGGCTGTGTGTACAAGGCATGCTGGTGTATGCTGTGCTGTACTCTTACCCATCTGCTCCAGTGTAAAAAAAAAAGTAAAATTATATTTTTAAAAAGTTTAAAAAGTAACAAATACATTTTTTTTTTGTTTTGGAGCTGTACCCGTGTATACATGCCCCATGACTCTTTGGTCTTTAGACAACTGTGTATACAATTACTGTGACTTTGTTGGCCGTACCCCACTGTGTATACAATCACTGTGACTCCTTGGGCTGTACCCCACTATGTATAAAATCACTGTGACTCCTTGGGCTGTACCCCAATGTGTATACAATCACTGTGACTCCTTGGGCCGTACCCCAATGTGTATACAATCACTGTGACTCCTTGGGCCGTACCCCACTGTGTATACAAGTACTCTGACTCTGCTGGCCATACCCCATGGGGTGGGTGAGCAGGCCAAGGACAATTCTATCTAGCACTACCTTTCATTTCTGCCACTGCTGTGTGGCAATGTTTCATAGATGTGCTTTAAACCGCGGTGTCTGTGCCACTGCTCTGTCGCTTAGTAACCAGCCAGCTCACTGCAGCCCTTGGCCAATAATGGTAAAAACAAATTTGTGAACTGTGAGGTGGTCTAAATTGACTGTAAATGACTGGAAATTAATGTTATTGAGGTTAGTAATACCCTAGGAACAAAAAAAAGCCCAAAGTATGTGATTTTAGCTTTTTTTTTGCCAAAACCAGTTATGGCGCTTTGGCAAATCCAAATCCAAAACCGGACAACGTATCAGAGTCAAATCCAAATCCAGCAAAAATGGTCCGGCGCACATCTCTAATTGGTGGTAGCCCATCTGTGGCTTGATGCAAATGCTGCTACCAGGCCCTTCCCTGTGGGTATGCAGTCGGGAAGCCGGCGGACCAAATCCTGACAGCCGGCTTCCCGACTGCTTTATCCCGGCGAGGGTTAAATGACAGGCATCTAAATCTAGACGCCTGTCATTTTACCGACGCTGGGAGACTGGCGCCCGTCATCCCAATCGAAGGGATGCTGGGCACCGGGCATGGACAACCGCTTGGGGGGTTAGGTTTAGGGCTCCCGGGGGAGCTTAGGGTTAGGCACACTCCCAGGAGGTTAGGGTTAGGCTAGGGGGAGGGAGGGTTAGGGTTAGGCACCCCCGGGGGGGACTTAGGGTTAGGCACACCCGGGGGGGGACTTAGGGTTAGGCTCCTGTTGGTGGGCTGCATCCCTTGGAATTCTCCAACTCTTAGATCTCCTCTACAAACTCCTCCTAGAACAAGTCGGCAGGTAATGGGTGGTGGGGAGCTGGGCCTTGTAGCCAATATATACATATATATATATACACTAGCGAACCGCCCCCCTTTGCACGGGAGCAATTTCATTTGGTCAGAGCCCCCTGCATCTCATAACAACCTATGACGTCACCACAGTCCCATGCATCTCACAACAGCCTCCTGCTTCTCACTACTGCTCCCTACATTTAAACACAGCATCCTATATTTCACCATAACCCCTTGCATCTCAACACAGGCCCGGGCCCCTGCTTCTCACTTCTGCCACTGGTTTTACCACAACCCCCTGCATCTCACCACAAACCTCTGCTTCTCACTCCTGCCCCCCGCATCTCACCACAAACCTCTGCTTCTCACTCCTGCCCCCCTGCATCTCACCAGTTTCACCACAAAAGCTCCTGCTGCTGCCCTGCAGCTGGCTGGGGCTCAGCCACTGGGATGTGCCGGGAAGGGCAGGAGGATCATGGATGAGAGATTTGTATTGTAGCTACTGTAAGCATTATCAGCAGCATGTCCCCGGGACACCTGTGCATATTTCTGCACCCTCCATGGGCACTGCCCCCAGCTGCCGAACATGGAAATGAGCAATGTGCTTTTTGGACAATGTACCCTGTATTTCCTGGTCTTCCTGTTGAGCTTCCTCGCCGTGGTGTCCCTGTCCGATAACAGTGCTGACTTTCATGGATGGTGCCTCCTGTTCACTGAGGTCTTGTGGTTGAGCGGGAACATCACGCTGGAGAGGGAGCACTTCCCACTGGAGGAGTGGTGGCCGGAGTCCACCTGCAGGTTCAGCGTAGAAGTGGACATTGGAATGCGATGGTTTCTAACCATCAATGTTTTTGTTCTAATGGTAGTGTTTTTAACCTATTGATGGTGGCAGTCCGATGTTTGCCACCATCGAATTTAAATCATTTGGTGGTGTCCTATGGTTGTTTTTTAATTCCTGATAGTTATGCCTCTCCTGGCTCCTTCCTGCATCAATGCATCATCATAGGTTCGTTAGAGGCTGTCTCTCACTCTCTGTCTGCCTCAGATGTGACCCTGCTCAGTCCCTGACTCCCTTCCCTCTCTAGGCTGCTGCTAAGCACATTGCTACAGTAGCTCTGATCGGCTGTCACTGTCTCAGAGAGCCAACCAGAGCACACCCCTCGCCCCTGCAGTCAGTCACTCACATAGCACAACAGTTTTTCAGTGACTTGCTTCAGTAAGATCGCCACGGCTCGGCTCCCATTTGTCACAGATGAATGTTTCATACACCTAAACCAGTGGTCTCCAACCTGTAGCTCACAAGCTACCTGTAGCTCATGGTCCTTACTTTGGTAGCTCACCTATATGACGGCGGTCAGGATGCTGATGATTGCATTACCGGCACTGGAATACCGATCAGAATCCCGGCACCAGCAATCCAACCCCCGGGATGCCGAAGGTAAGTAGCGGGTCTGGGAGGAGGGTTAGGTTTAGGGGTTAGGCACTGGGGGAGGGTTATGGTTAGGCACTAAAGGGGAAGGGTTAGGCTTAGTGCGGGGAAGTTAGGTTCAGGCACTAGGGGGGGAAGTTAGGGTTAGGCACCAAAGAGGGAGGGTTAGGGTAGGGAGAGGGGGAGGGTTAGCAAATTGAACAACAAGTGTCAGTATGTTAACCCTGTCAGGTCCCGACTGTCGGTGTTTCATACCGATTCCCTAAGAGTAAGTGACCTCAACTCTGCCCCTCAACTCTGCTCCTAGTGTCTCCCTATAGCTGCAAATCTGCCCCTAGTATCTCCCTATAGCCTCAAATCTGCCCCTAGTGTCTCCCTATAGCCTCAACCCTGCCACTAGTGTCTCCCTATAGCCTCAAATCTGCCCCTAGTGTCTCCCTATAGCCTCAAATCTGCCCCTAGTGTCTCCCTATAGCCTCAACCCTGCTCCTAATGTCTCCCTATAGCCTCAACCCTGCCTCTAGTGTCTCCCTATAGCCTAAACCCTGCCCCCAGTGGCTCTCTGTAGCCTCAGCCCTCCCCCATGTCTCTATCTATAGCCGCAGCCCTGCCCCCCCCTGTGTCGCTATGTATAGCCTCAGCCCTCCCCCATGTCTCTATCTATAGCTTCAGATCTGCCCCAAGTGTCTACCTATAGCCTCAGCCCTCCCCCATGTCTTTATAGCCGCAGCCCTGCCCCCTGTGTCTATACAGCCTCTCCTTACTCACTTACCTGAATGATGAATCTTCTACTTGTTCCTCCAGAGTCCTCCTCATTGCAGCGATGGCGACAGTAGGTTCAGCTCCTCACAGTCAGTCTCTCTGTTCTTCTTCAGCGCACTGACGTCACGACGTCACGCACAATGCAGAAAAAAAACGTTATTGTTCCAGCCGGGTCACATGATCCCAGCCCCGGCCAGTACTCAATGCCTGTGTCCTGCTGATTACGGCAGCGGGGCAGGCACATGCCAGGACCAGTCACTCACAGTTACCGTACTGGCCCTGTCATGGGAGGGGAGCAGCAGTAGCTAGAGCTGGGGGGAGCAGCTCCGGCTAGGGGGCCCCCTGAGAGAGGGGGGCCAGGGGGTACTGTCCCCCTGAGCACCACCTTAATCCGGCTCTGGGAGCCACAGGGAAGCACGTCAGGTGATTTCCGCAGCCTCTACAGCAATCACCTGACGTGCTTCCCTGTGGTTCCACCCACGGCGTCTATGCTACGGCTGAGCGAGTGACTCCCACCCAGCCCTGTCGGAAAAATCACACAGCAGCCCTGCCTATACAGTATCTTTCGCTCCTCTACTGCACGTACCTCCTTGGAGCCGGTAAGTAACAGTGAAATGTGCCTGTGCTTACATTTTATTTACAAACTACAACAATATCACTGTAATAAGTAAATGTATTGTTGTTTTCTATAAAACATTTTTTTTATTATTTTCATTAAATGACCTTCAATTGTTCGGTTATTAGCCAGATTTGTTTTCTAAAATTAGTGGCATTTTACTAAAGTAGCTGACACCTCAATTAAGGTTGGCGATCACTGACCTAAACCTCTTTGAGCAGAAAAAATTGTTCAACCATTTCTTAAACATTGTATATCGCGGGTATCCAGAGCGCGCATACCTGCTGTAATTCAAAATTGGGCGTGATGTCCTCAAAAAATGTTGCGTCCAAAATCACCGCACCCAGTTGCATATTCCCCTGTATGTGCTAGTAATAGATAATGGAACCGCCACCTATTGGAAGTAGAACATATGTATTTATATCCCAGTTACCTATATTGCTTAATTAATCTGTCTACCCAGATAAATTAGCCATGGCCATTGGTGTGACATCACTATGTTTGAAAATCAGTTTGATGCTAGAACATATTATAAGAATAGGAATAATAATAGGAATAATAATAAGAATATATGAAGTCAAACATGCCTCAAACCGTATCTACATATTCCAAACAGTTATTTAATTAAATAAAATGATTACTGTACTGTAATGCTAGCACATTTGTCATTGTTACTGTGGGCCTGGTTTAGAGATGGACACAGCGATGTTGCACGCAATTGAGCTTTTTTTTACCACTGCACTTCTGTTAAAGCCGCTCTGCGCAGTGGTTCATTCATTGTAACGTATTAGGCATATAATACCCTTATTGTGTTTGTTTATACAGTCTATGTAGCTGCTTGCCCTTTCGTTTCCGTTACTTCAGTAGGTCATGGGAAGCTCCTCCGCCGAGCAGGACAGGGTGACTGTAATCTTACACAGTAACATGCATTTACAGTATCAACTTCTCCAGCAAATACTTTCTGATTCATTCATAACAATAAGTCTGTGCATTCTTTTTTAGATTTTGTTTTACATTTTCCGACTGCAGCAGCCTTTTGGACTGATTCACTACCGTACCCAACTGTGATTCCGCACGCAATCGGCCGATAGTTTGGTTCTGCGTATGCATCGCAGTGCGCGAACCAGCCACTGTGATGGGGACTGCGATCGCAGTAACTACGCAGACCCATCGCAGAGTGATTGACAGGAAGTGGCGTTTGTGGGTGGTGACAGGGGGTGGTTGGCGAAACGCTGGCGTACCAATGTGAACGCCGCTGCATGGGCATGCATAAATTATCCACTGCGATGGCCTACGGAGCCTGAGGACTCATAGCGTGCAATGAAGTTACCAATTTCTGAGTAAGGTCAGAGCTTGTGCAAGTGTGCGTGAGGCTGCGATGGTACTCCATGGTAATGATGGTTTTGCAGTCTTGCTAAACAGTACGGATGTGTGGTAAGTAAAGTGGGCATCCCTGTGAAGTACTGCGAGGGAATAGCGATCGCAATGGATTAGCATACTGTCGCAGTTGAACTGCGTGGGTAATCACTATTTCATACGCAGTTGCGATCCGTAGTGATTCAGGCATTTGTTATTTAAAATACTAAATTTTTCTAATTTTCAATTAAAAAGACAGATTTTGTTATTGGTTACTTATAGAGATACATTTTTTTGTAACATTTATGTTGAGGGAATATGTACATTTGCGTAATTAGTGGGCCATGTGCTACGGGCCCGTGTAGCTTTGGGACTCTAGCGTTGGACTGAATTGCAGACCCACACGCCAGCTCTGCAATTTCTGAATCAGGCCCACAGAGTGCGACGCAACTAAGACTCTCCACGATGAGTAGTGTAATGTATTGTTCTTTAAATATTGCTTTAAATAGTGTATTAGAGACGAAATTCTGAAACTTTGAGCGCACAGGAGTTGTTATAACACACGTACAGAGTCACAGATGAAGCACAATGGAATTTGGTGTGAGCGAAAGCAACGGGCTCTCGTATTGGAGCCCTTTTTACTCAGATTCACTTGCACACAGATTTACAAATGTCGCCAAACCCAGTGGTCAGTTTATGCGAATAAGATACACATTTTGAGCGAAACAGACAGGAGACTAGGCCAAGTCACATGGGCTCTGGCGGGCCGAGAGGGGCTATTTGGCGCAACTTGAGACACAGTGTAGTCAATTAAAGTAAGGAGCACAGGCAGACGTCGATGTAGCTAATAAGTACATGTAACTGAAGAAAATACTTAGATGATGCAGAGTGAGACCTATGCCAGTTTGGGTAGCATACAGTAAGTGATTAAGGGGTCTATTTACTAAGCAGTGTTAGGAGACAGTGAAAAGTGATAAGGTGCCAGCCAATCAGCTCCCAACTGTCATTTTTCAAACACAGCCTGTGAGATGACAGTTAGGAGCTGATTGGCTGGCACCTTACCTCATTTCACTTTGTCACCTAACACTGCTTAGTAAATAGACCCCTTAAAATCGCATGAGGCATTCAGGGCCACAGTAATAACGGCACAACAGCCCCTGGCTTCCACGTAAAATAAGCCAATCATTATGACAGCATGATGGTAACCAGCTGCCCACATGGTCGGTCATAAATCATAAGTATTAAAATTAAATATTATAATTTAAAACTTCACAAAATTAGGCATTTTTTTTATTTTAACATATTTAGGGAGATAATGGTCTGATAATTTAGTGGGTGTACACACCCACATGGCACTGGCCACACCCACACAGCAATGGTCACACCTCCTCCTGATAATTTAGTGGGTGTACACACCCACATGGCACTGGCCACACCCACACAGCAATGGTCACACCTCCTCCTCAGGGCCATGTACCTCTTAATCCAGCCCTGCTGGAGAGGTGAGGCGGGATAGGGAAGGGACATTGGGGCCTATTCATCATCACTTAATTTATACACAAGCATGTGAAAATTAAGACTTTCACATACTTTTGTATAAAATAAGTGTCAGGGCTATTCATCAAGTTCCGAAAAAAACTTTTTTTCGGAACTTGGTGGTGTTATTATTTAACATACTCAGATGGCGTAAGCCCTCGATAATCTTTACACGCTGCTGTTTTACACGGCAGCCTGTGAAGATTTACAGGGCAGACACTGCAGCCAGCAGAGGGATCTATTTAGATCCCTTCCTGCTATAACTGCACTGCAGAGCCACGGGAGCTGAGAGTTGTGTCTGTGCAGCCCACACTGCCTTCTTCTCCGACTCAGAAGGCTCCAGTCCAGGGTCCAGGCAGCGGTGGCGGCAGGTGGGGAAGCAGGGGAGAGAGAAAGCTCCCATGCACTCTCCCCGCGGCGGCAGGTGGGAGGGAGCGGCGGGGAGATTGTTACCATGCAGGCTTCCGGCGGTGGCAGGTAAGAGGGAGCGGATCTCCCTTCCAGGCTCCTCACCCCAGCGAGGGCTGGGGTGAGACAGTAGCAAGGATAATGCATAATCGGGGAGGACTCAGCCGCATTAGTGGGGGACCACGGGGGTCTCCGGTTGCAGGGTAATCCATATGACATGACAAGTGTAGGAGGGAAAAGTATCACTTTTTTCGAAAAGCTGACTCCGCAAAAAGAGCAGCTTTTCGGAAGTGATATTTTTGTTAGGGAGGCATGATGAATGCCTTTAAAACATTTTTTAAACTCGCAGCGAGTCACAGGTCGCACCACCCTAGTTACGGCCCTGCTCAGATTAATTCTTATGAACAACCTCATTTTAATACATTTGTGGGAGAAAGTTCACCTTCACTCTTGACTTGTTGGTTCATGTTAGAAAGGTAAGTTGTTAGTTGTGCAACCAAAGCAAGCAGATCAATAGCTTCTCTAATGAATAAAAGGAGTAGGCAGTGATTGACAATGTCAAAGTCCTTACTTACGTCCAGAAAAACAGTGCAGACAACTTCTGTTCCCTAGCATGTGCTGCTGGCTATTTGTCACCTTGGCCAGGGCTGTAATTGTACTGTGTTCACTTCTGAAGTCAGATTAAGGAGCTGCAGTTCTTTAGATCAAAGGAGTCTCCAGATTTAAGCAACAGGATAATGTGCAGTGTTCCACAATTTGAGGAGGGTTCTTTGAAAAAGGGGCAAGTTGAGTGGTTGCATTATAATTAAGATCAATACATGATAGGAAATCTTTTGGAACCACAGATGTGTTCTCAATTGACTATCTGTCCAGACATTGGAGTGGCTTTGTGTGATATGCTAGAGAAAAAACCAAAAACATCTGGTGATAAGGTGTCACAGCTAGTGATAAGGTGTCACAAGTTTGTATTCTACAGAGTTCTATATAATACTCATTTCTAATAACTTATTTTTGGGTTTTTTCACTAGCATATCACGGAAGCTGCACTGTCTACTGTAATGTCCAGCCAGATGGACGGCAGAATGTGTGCACCTCTGTATGAGTCAAAGTTATCAACACCAGCACTTTATGCTGTTTAACTGGAAGAGAGTTCTGAAACCTCCTTTATTGAGGCAGGAGATAGTGAAAAGGCTGCAACTCGGGAACTAGATCTGGAAGGCTGTGTAATGACCTGGGAGCATAGGTTGTGCAGGTGAGTGGTCAAAGGCTAGTCCAACATTAGCAATGTGGTTACTGAATACTTTTATGTAATATCTCTTTACTGCCCTTGAAAGTATTCTATTTATATTGATTTATCTAAATTAAGGTCTGCCCAAGCAGGGAGCATTTACTAGTACGACGTGTAGAGAAGCGTATATGGTAGCTAATATACAATACAGGGCACATTTATTAGTATGACATGTAGAGGCATATATGGTGGCTAGTATACAATGCAGGGCACATTTATTAGTATGACATGTAGAGGCATACTATATATGGTGGCTAGTATACAATGCAGGACACTTTTATTAGTATAACATGTAGAGGCATACTATATATGGTGGCTAGTATACAGTGTAGGGCACATTTATTAGTATGACATGTAGAGGCGTATATGGTGGCTAGTATACAGTGCAGGGCACATTTATTAGTATAACATGTAGAGGCATACTATATATGGTGGCTAGTATATAGTGCAGGGCACATTTATTAGTATGACATGTAGAGGCATACTATATATGGTGGCTAGTATACAGTGCAGGGCACATTTATTAGTATGGCATGCAGAGGTGTATATGGTGGCTAGTATACAATGCAGGGCACATTTATTAGTATAACATTTTGTAGGGGTGAGCGGGTTCGGATTTCTGAAATCCGAACCCCTCCGAGCCCCCTTGATCCGAGGCCGATCCGAGTAATGCTCGACTTTTCCAGTCTGACTCGGATCTGAAATCGAGGCAAAACGTCATCATCCTGCCTTCCGGGTCTCGCGGGTTTTGGATTCTATTTAAGGTACATGCATCGGTGCCATTTTCTCACTCAACTGTGGACAGTGAAGAGGGAGGGTGGGAGTTAGGGTTGGCTGGGCTGTGTAGTGTAGTGCAGTGTAGTATTGTGCTGTGCTGTGTTGTGCTGTGCTGCTGTTGTCCATAGGGGCTGTGTCCACTCCTCCAAAGTACATAGGGGTTGGCTGTGTTGTGCTGCTGTTGTCCGTAGGGGCTGTGTCCACTCCTCCAAAGTCCATAGGGGCTGGCTGTTGTGCTGTGCTGCTGTTGTCCATAGGGGCTGTGTCCACTCCTCCAAAGTCAATAGGGGCTGGCTGGGCTGTGTTGTGCAGTCAGTTGTCCATAGGTGCTGTGTCCACTCCAAAGTCCTGTGCAGTGTCCCAGTCCTAAAGGGGTGCTGTAGTGTTGGCCAGGGGGTGCTCTGTCCATCAGGGGTGCTCCCCCCAAGTGCAAAAAAAATATTTTTTTTTCTATGTTTCTGAATTGTGCGCGCAGTAGCCGCACGTGCATCAACAAAGTAGCGCCAAGCATGCGCCTGTGTCATAAGTAAAGGGCCGGCTGGCTCATCCATTAAAGGGTGCTGTAACCCCAAAAGTGCACTCCAAATAATATATATTTTTTCTGTGTTTGTGAATTGTGTGCGCAGTAGCCGCACGTGCATCAACAAAGTAGCGCCAAGCGTGCGCCTGGGTCATAAGTAAAGGGCCGGCTGGCTCATCCGTTAACGGGTGCTGTAACCCCCAAAGTGCACTCCAAATAATATATTTTTTTCTGTGTTTGTGAATTGTGTGTGCAGTAGCCGCACGGGGATCAACAAAGTAGCACCAAGCGTGCGCCTCTGTCATAAGTAAAGGGCCGGCTGGCTTGACCGTTAAATGGTGCTGTAACCCCCAAAGTGCACTCCAAACAAAATAAAAAATTATTTTCTGTGTTTGTGAATTGTGTGCACTGTGGCCGCATGGTTACTAACAAAGTAGTGCCAAGCGTGCACCTATGTCATACGTAAAGGGCCGGCTGGCTTGACCGTCAAATGGTGCTGTAACCCCCAAAGTGCACTCCAAACAAAATAAAAAATAATTTTCTGTGTTTGTGAATTCTGTGCACTGTGGCTGCACGTGCATCAACAAAGGAGCAGCGCCAAGCATGCGCCTGTCTCCCATAAGTAAAGGGCCAGCTGGCTTGTCCGTTAAAGGGTGCTGTAACCCCCAAAGTGCACTCCAAAAAAAATAAAAATATATATTTTTTTGTGCTTGTGAATTGTGTGCGCAGTAGCTGCACGTGCATCAACAAAGTAGCGCCAAGCGTGCGTCTGTCTGTCATAAGTAAAGGGTCGGCTGGCTCGTCTGTTAAAGGGTGGTGTAACCCCCAAAGTGCACTCCAAACAAAATAAAAACATATTTTCTGTGTTTGTGAATTGTGTGCACTGTGGCTGCACGTGCATCAACAAAGGAGCAGCGCCAAGCGTGCGCCTGTGTCCCATAAGTCTGTTAAAGGGTGGTGTAACCCCCAAAGTGCACTCCACAAAAAATAAACAATTCTTTTTTTTCTGTGTTTGTGTGCGAAATGTATGCGCAGTAGCCGCACGTGCATCAACACAGCAGCAGCGCCAAGCGTGCGCCTGTGTCATAAGTCAAGGGCCGGTTTGGACATCTGGTCCGGACTGAAGGACATGCCAACAATTTCTGACATGTCTACTGTCACTGCATATGATACTGTCACCACTGACAGAATGGTGGAGGAATTATTTTCTGTGTTTGTGAATTGTGTGCACTGTGGCTGCACATGCATCAACAAAGGAGCAGCGCCAAGCATGCGCCTGTGTCATAAGTAAAGGGCCGGCTGGCTTGTCCATTAAAGGGTGCTGTAACCCCCAAACTGCACTCCAAAAAAAATTAAAAAAATAAAAATTTTCTGTCTTTGTGAATTGTGTGGCCTGTAGCTGCACCTGCATCCTCAAAGCAGCAGCGACAAGCGTGCGGCTGTCTGTTAAAGGGTGGTGTAAACCCCAAAGTGCGCTCCAACCAAAATGAAATAGTCTTCTTTTTTTCTGTGTTTGTGTGTGAAATGTATGCACAGTAGCCGCACCTGCATCCTCAAAGCAGCAGCAACAAGCGTGCGTCTGCCTGTTAAAGGGTGGTGTAACCCTCAAAGTGCTTTCCACAAAAAATTAAAAATTCTTTTTTTTCTGTCTTTGCGAATTGTGTGGGCTGTAGCCGCACCTGCAACCTCCAAGCAGCAGCGACAAGCGTGCATCTGTCTGTTTAAAGGGTGATGTAACCCTCAAAGTGCGTTCCACAAAAAATAAAAAATTCTTTTTTTTTCTATCTTTGTGAATTGTGTGGGCTGTAGCCGCACCTGCATCCTCAAAGCAGCAGCGACAAGCGTGCGTCTGTCTGTTAAAGGGTGGTGTAACCCTCAAAGTGCACTCCACAAAAAAATAAAAAGTTCTTCTTTTTTTTTCTGTCTTTGTGAATTGTGTGGGCTGTAGCCGCACCTGCATCCTCAAAGCAGCAGCGACAAGCGTGCTTCTGTCTGTTAAAGGATTACATCGGTGACAGCATCCAAGTAGGCATGTCAGACAGTGGCCCCTGTACAAACTGGCTCTATTTTAGAGTGTTTAGTGCAGCCGGGAACCTTGTCAGCGAAAGGTGTAGGAGGTTGCTTCCACAAAGATGATGTTCATAAAAATGAATTATCAACTCTTCCAGGGAGGCCAGCCTCCAGAACGTACAGAGGGACCTGTGGTGGTGGATTCCAGTGGGAACGAATTAATACTCTGTGAGGATGAGGATGTACACAACACTGAAGAGGGTGAGGAATCGGTGGATGAGGAGGATGAGGACGACATTTTGCCTCCGTAGAGCCAGTTTGTGCTGGGACAGATTAATTGCCAGCTTGTTTTGTGGGGGCCCAAACGAACCAATAATTTCAGCTACAGTCGTGTGGCAGACCCTGGCGCTGAAATTATTGGTTTGTTAAAGTAGGCATGTCCTGTTTATGCAACATAAGGGTGGGTGGGATGGCCCAAGGACAATTCCATCTTGCTAAAGTAGGAATCCTCTTTTTTTTCTTTGCATTATCTACTGTTTGGGGCCTAGTTTTTCAAACTGCCATCCTGTCTGCCACTGCAGTGTCACTCCTAGATGGGCCACGTGTTTGTGCTGCCCACTCGTGTCGCTTAGCATAGTCATCCATCTACCTCGGTGCAACCTTTTGGACATAAAAACACTATTGTGAGGTGTTCATAATAGACTGGAAATGAGTGGAAATTAAGGTTATTGAGGTTAATAATAGCATAGGAGCAGAAAAACCTACAAATTCTGTGATTTTAGCTGTTTTTATGCTTTTTTTCAAAAAAATACAGATCCAAAACACAAAACCCAGAACCCAAAACACGGAAGGGTGGTTTTGGCAAAACCAATCCAGATCCAAAACACGAAGAAAGATCCAGATCCAAAACCAAAACACAAAACACGAAAAGTGGCCGGTGCACACCCCTACCATTTTGGATACTTGGTATACGGATACTGCGCATGCGCAGTCCTCCCACCATCAGAGATGTATGATAACCATCGGGTTAACTTAGCGTACATCTCTGTATCAAGCCATCTATTCCCAAATCTGAATCATGCCCAGTGTTACAAAAGAAACCAGTGCAGCGCAACAGAACGCAATACAAGTAAAAATTCCAAAGTGTATAGTTATATTAGAAATTATGGTTCCTATTGACAGACCTTGGGGAAATGTACCAAGCCCTAAATAGAGATAAAGTGGAGAAGTTGAGCAAATCAACCAATCAGCTCCTGTTATTTATCTAGCTCAGTTTTCGAAACGTTATTTCTCTGCAAGGCTTAACACATCCTAAACACCACTCACAAGCTTTCGTCTCTGCTTTATAAGGAGTCCCTGCTTCAGCACCATTTCACTCCGGCTGTGGAGAGTGAACAGTCAGGGTGGGTAGTGTAGGCCTGGTGCTGTCTACTGTGTCCATCTGGGCTGGTGCTGTCTGCTGTGTCCATCTGGGCTGGTGCTGTCTACTGTGTCCATCTGGACTGGTGCTGTCTGCTGTGTCCATCTGGGCTGGTGCTGTCTGCTGTGTCCATCTGGGCTGGTGCTGCCTGCTGTGTCCATCTGGGCTGGTGGGCTGGTGCTGTCTGCTGTGTCCATCTGGGCTGGTGCTGCCTGCTGTGTCCATCTGGGCTGGTGCTGTCTGCTGTGTCCATCTGGGCTGGTGCTGTGCTGTCTGCTGTGTACATCTGGGCTGGTGCTGACTGCTGTCTCCATCTGGGCTGGTGCTGTCTGCTGTGTCCATCTGGGCTGGTGCTGTCTGCTGTGTCCATCTGGGCTGGTGCTGTCTGCTGTGTACATCTGGGCTGGTGCTGTCTGCTGTGTCCATCTGGGCTGGTGCTGTCTGCTGTGTCCATCTGGGCTGGTGCTGTCTGCTGTGTCCATCTGGGCTGGTGCTGTCTGCTGTGTCCATCTGGGCTGGTGCTGCCTGCTGTGTCCATCTGGGCTGGTGCTGTCTGCTGTGTCCATCTGGGCTGGTGTGGTGCTGTCTGCTGTGTACATCTGGGCTGGTGCTGACTGCTGTGTCCATCTGGGCTGGTGCTGTCTGCTGTGTCCATCTGGGCTGGTGCTGTCTGCTGTGTACATCTGGGCCGGTGCTGACTGCTGTGTCCATCTGGGCCGGTGCTGTCTGCTGTGTCCATCTGGGCTGGTGCTGTCTGCTGTGTCCATCTGGGCTGTGCTGTCTGCTGTGTCCATCTGGGCTGGTGCTGTCTGCTGTGTCCATCTGGGCTGGTGCTGTCTGCTGTGTCCATCTGGGCTGGTGCTATCTGCTGTGTCCATCTGGGCTGGTGCTGACTGCTGTGTCCATCTGGGCTGGTGCTGTCTGCTGTGTCCATCTGGGCTGGTGCTGTCTGCTGTGCCCATCTGGGCTGGTAGATTGCTGCCTGTGTCGTCAATCGCTGCTGCCTCGGTCAGGGGTGCTCCGGGCCCCAAGTTCTCCTGACATTTTTAATTTGATTGTTTATGAATGTCCAGAAATTGTAATGGCCACACTTAGCATCTCCTGTATGCCCCTTTCATTTTTTAAAAATGGCCACATGTTAGTGCTGCCCACTGCTGTCCCTTAGTTTAGTCAGCCAGCTAGCTGGATGCAACATTTTGGCCCTAGGCCTAACCTAGATGAAAAAATCAATATTGTGAGCTGTGAGTGGTCAAAATTGTCTGCAAAATACTGGGAATAAATGTTATTAAGGTCAATAATACTGTAGGAACAAAAACAGGCCCAAATTATGTGGTTTTACCTGTTTTTATAATTTTTTAAAAAAAGATCCAGATCCAAAACCAAAACACGCAAGTGTGGTTTTGCAAAAGCAGATCCAGATCCAAAACATGAAGGAGATACAGATCCAAAACCGAAAACAAAAACAAAACACGGGGGTCGGCGCACACCCCTAATAATAATGCATTTTACAAAATGCATGTGTGCAAGTCTTAAGACGGAGATAAAATCATTTTATGGTTTATTGGCATAATCTATTCTAAACAGCTTACTGGCACAAATGGTGAACTGGGTCAAACTAGACGTGGCATTGTACAATGCTGGCTCTGATTCTTAATATTTTCCTGGCCCATTTAGGAAGATGAAGCAAAATGATGTGTCATTATCACGCGGCCAATAATCAAATAGAGCATGCTTAATTCGATATGACCACAGACTTGACTTCTCTATAGGCTTAGTGGTACAGAGCTGTTTTTTATTTATTAAAGGCTGATTAACTCAGTAAATGTAATTTAATGAATCATTGTTTACCCAGTAATTATGTAGTATTTTCATAAAGCATAGCACTGACCATATACCACATCTTAAAGGGATGCTCTCTATCAGGGCCGGATTAAGGTCTGTGGGGGCCCCTGGGCAACAAACATGTGACTGCCACTATTAAATATGGACAAAATGTGGTATGCACAATGGGGACTGTATCGCTCGTAAGCGGTACATTGACAAACAGCTGTAAACTAAGCTTAGCGCTGTTTGTTAAATACTGAAAGGAGGACATATAGCGAGTGACATAACCCCTTTAGCACTGTCTCCCCAGAGAAATCAAACTTCAAGCACACACAAGAAAAAATCTATATATATGGGAAACCCCCATGAAATATTACTCACCAGTTGCACAATCTTATCCACATTACACTGCACATAGTGCCCCTGATTCACATTATGCCACATAGTACTAGTGCACCTTATTCATGTTATGACACACAGTAGTCCCCCTTTTACACAATGCCCACAGTAGTAGTGCCCCTAATACACACAATGCCCACAGTAGTAGTGCCCCTAATACACATAATGTCCACAGTAGTGGTGCCTCTTGCACAATGCCCACAGCAGTAGTGCCCCTTATGCAATTCCCCCAGTAGTGGTGCTCCTTATGCTGTGCCCCCAATAGTGGTAGTGCCCCTTATGCAATGCCCCCAGTAGTGCTGCCCCTTAAGCAGCGCCCCCAGTAGTGGTAGTGCCCCTTATTCAGTGCTCCCAGTAGTGGAGCCTTTTATGCAATGCCCCCAGTAGTGGTGTCCCTTATGCAGTGGTAGTGTCCCTTATGCAGTGCCCCCAGTAGTGGTAGTGCCCCTTATGCAGTGCCCCCCAGTAGTGGTAGTGCCCCTTATGCAGTGCCCCCCCAGTAGTGGTAGTGCCCCTTATGCAGTGCCCCCAGTATTGGTGCCTCTTATGCAATGCCCCCAGTAGTGGTGCCCCTTATGCAATGCCCCCAGTAGTGGTAGTGCCCCTTATGCAATGCCCTCAGTAGTGATAGTGCCCACAGTGGGAATGCCCCTTTTGCAGAGCCCACAGTAGTGGTGCCCTTTATGCAGTGCCCCCAGGAGTGGTGCCCCTTATGCAGTGCCCCCATTTGTAGTGCCCCCAGCAGTCATGCTCAATGTAGTAATGCCCCAGTAGTAATGCCTCCTGTATAAATGCCCCCCCGAGTAATGCTCCCAGTAGTAGAGCCCCCAATAGAAATGTCCCCAATAATAATGCCCCCAGTAGTAATGCCCCCAAGTATTGTCCCCTATAATGAAGCCGCTTGCATACAAAAAAAACCTAATACTTACCTTAAGCCCCGCTCCTGCATCCACTGCCATCCGGTCTGCCTGGCTGCTCCTCTGAACTATGGGAGAGACGTCATGACATCTCTCCCATAGTGGACTGCGGAAGCCGGAGCTCAGGAGTGAGCTCCAGGCTCCAGCTGCCGCTGTAGGGAGTGAGCCGGTGCCCGCTGGTAACAAAATCTCAGTGGGGCCAGGCAAATAGAGCCTCCCTGCGGCGCCGGGGTTAGGTGGGCCAGCGGAGGCAGAAACTGGTTCCGTCTCCCATTCTAGCCCACTTTAACCCCGGTGGGTGTGGGGGCCCTTAATGTGTGGGGGCCCAGGGATGACCGCCCCTGTTGCCCCCCTCCCATTAATCTGGGCCTGCTCTCTATTGCTAAACACTTGTTGAGCGTTATTTGTAATATACCCAGGCAAAGCTGACAGTATAGTAACTAGCTCTATAGAAAATAAAACATTACCTAAAATAATGTTTACATAATTATGTACAATGCGATACCCTTGTTTTAAACTTCTATTTACAAGCCTTGAATATGGGACATAGTCAGCATCCCAGCGTGCGGAATGCCGACAGTGTTGGGATCCTGGCACCAGTATCCCAACCGACGGCATCCTAAAGGTAAGTATCGCCAGTTAGGGAAGGGTTAGGCACTAGGAGGAGGGTAACTGAAGCAAAAATTTTGAAAACGGAGACCCACAGTTTACACACAAGCAGCCCCTCCCCACAGTATCACAGAGAACCCACCAAGTTCTCAAAGTCACAATAGCATACAAAATTTGGATATAGTGGAAAACAAGGTGCTAGATATAAATATTAAAAAGGGACAATCATCAACTGCGATATTCACAAAGTCCTCGTCATAGTCCTCTTTGACAAAGATGCTCAGTATTGAAACGCGTTGGTGGGGAGGACCATTTGTTTTTTTCTGAACCTGCTATGGTGGCTCGATTGTGTCCCTGACTTGATATCCAGACTGAATTACATCTTTGCACAGGTCAGGTATCCTACTTGCTCCCACTGCGTTGTTGGAAAATATTTTTAACCTATGTTGGAATAAATTAAATTTTGGAAGCTAAGGAGAATTTGTTTCTTTGTTACCCGCATGGTGAAAGTTCCTTGTGGAAAACCATTTGGAGGGATAAGAGAACCGGGGGTGACTGGTCTAATAGCCCGAAAGATACCTTTACATGTATTTAAAGATATTAGTTTTTTGTAAGTGGGGTACGTCCATATGTACGGTGGTGGTGGATTGCTGGGGAAAGAAACCTTTATAGGCACAACACAACACTTATTTCTGTGAGTTGGGTATGCTACCCTCTTAGACAATACGAGAATCACATTTGTATGTTGATTGACGAAGTAGTATGTGTTTCAGATTGTGATACTGGACCATGAGTTTTTGTTTGTTTTTTTTTTCCGGTAAAAACTGACCCAAAGAGAGGATTCGGAAAAGAGGAGATTTTAAGGAGAGGAGAACTATTTCACCAGATTTGAAAACTCTGACAAGAAAGTTTAATTTGCAATTGGACACAATAACAATAAGTATATGTGATTTTTACAGAGAGGACTTTGTGAATATCGCGGTTGATGATTGTCCCTTTTTTATATTTATGTCTAACGCCTTGTTTTCCACTATATCCAAATTTTGCATGCTACTAGGAGGAGGGTTAGGGTTAGGCACAGGGGAGGGAGGGTTATGATTTGGGTGCAGGGAGGGGGAGGTTATGTTTAGGCACTAGGGGGGAGGTTAGGTTTAGGCATCGGGGAGGGAGGATTAGGGTAGGAATTAAGGGTTAGACATTTTTACTATGGGTGTCGGGATTCTGACTGTCGGGGTGCCACTGTTGGTATTCTGACTAGTGGCAATCCATACCCAACCCTTTGAATATATTTAATGTCTTTGCAGTTACAACAATATATATATACTCAATATATAGAGAGAATAAGGTATGATATATAGTCATTAGACAGATAACATGTAAAATACACATAAACTCTCCATGACCAATGACATCCTCTATCAACTCCCCAGCAGCAGCAACTTACATATTACAATAAGGAACACAAGAAGGCACAAAAAAATTAGTTATTAAAATATAGCTTTTATTAAGTCTCTTTAATAATAACAATTGGATTACAATATGCGATATAACACAAGAAAATAGAAAGCGTGTGTCTTAGATAGAAAACGTGATTATTAAAAATCTGCGTACGGAATATCCGCACAGTATTCTTTATAATAAATGTAATTTTAGCACAGAGATGTTGTTGCTGTATTTTCTATGGTGCTTGTATAATTTCACAATTAGTTCAGTAGTATCTAAAATAATTATACCAGATAGGTATTGGTGGGGCAAAAATATCAGCTTTTATTCAATATAATTCAATTATTATCGTTCCCGCTTGGCTTTTTCAGCGGGGCGCCACGCCCTATTTCTGAAGGGCAGAGAGCACCCTGCCGTCCAGAGCGTCGACCCGCTGAAACAGTCTCGCGGGTGGGGAAAACGGCAGAGCAACAGTCACAGCCGGTGAATGGATGCCGGGCACATGCACCTAACATCCATTCACAGTGACGCTTGGGGACTGCCCGGCATGTCCGTAAGTGCCGGGCACGCCCCCAAGAGCGACGAAAAGGGGACGCGTTATAAAGACACGCCCCCTTTTCATTGACCACACCCCCTTTTTTGATTCGCACACTCAGAAGTGTCCTTGCTCTAAGTCCAGCGCCCTGCCTGCCGCCGGACCTAGAGTGAACACTAAATTATGCTATTAAATTCAAATCTGGTGACAAAGAAAGAATAGCCAATTGCTACACACATCAACTCCACCTGCCTGGATAATTAACATGATTAATGGATGATGATGAGGGCCTTCTGCCAGCCCATCAGCCCAAATTGGGGGCCTTCTGCTAGCCCAGTCAAATGGTGGCCTTCTGCCAGCCCATCAGATTAAAAAATGGGGGCCTAATGCCAGTCCATTTCAACCTCAAATATCATAGCTATCCATACTCCTTTCTAACGACCATCACAAGAGGCCCAACCGGGCAGACTGTGCTGCTGACCCCAGTAGGGTATAAATCAGCCTAAACAGCATCTGAGGAGAGTGCCCTCTAGATCTTACAGAGCAAGGCGGCCATATTACTGACAGCCGTTCTTTCCCACCCTTAAGTCGACACAAAATGAAAATGAGGAAGGGATTTCCAGAAGAAAGAGGCTGACTGACAGCCTACACAACCCTATAACTGCAAACAACCCTCCCTTTAAGGCCATAAGCTACCTGATAGGTAGATTACTCATCAATACAATTTTTACCCAAAGCCCTATTACTGCTGCTGTTGTCAAGGGTCGCCAAAGCCTGCATCGTGTTAGGGGGTTTAATTGTTCTTCATGCATATGACAATGTGTTTTGACATGATTTTAGCAGTTAGCTTCTTTTATTTAGTTTCAAACACTACTTCATGTTTTATTGTATTTACTTTTTCCCAAAATATGAATGCTGAACATTATTTATATTCCAATTTACCGTAAGGCCTGATTCAGAGCCGCAGGCCAATGTTCACGGAGCTGAGCGATTATCTTGCTTTTGCGCATGCAAGTCGCTCAAAAGTCGCACAGTGCATGCATCCCACGGTGTGTGTACACACAGAAGCATTGTTGCAATAGACGTCCGACACCACAGATTTATTGGAAATGTACTGGACGTTCCTGGGCGGTGACTGGGAGGAGGCTATTCAGACACACAACAATAGTCCTTCTTGTGGGTGTGGTAGGGGAGTGTCGCAGCAGTGGTGGCGAACTCAGACGCTCAATCTCTCGCACTGACAGACGCTCTGCACCAAGCATGGAAGTGTTGTAAGTTTTGATGGTGCGACCAGTGGTTGCATCTAAAGTAGGGATGTGCAGGCTTGGATTAGTTCGGATTTTCCCGCCAAATTCGGATATTTCCCGCCAAAAATCCGGTCTCAGAAAGAGGCAAAACGTCATCTTTCATGGACAAAAGTCCATGAAAGATGATGTTTGTCCATAAAAGATGACATTTTGCCTCTTTCTGAGACCCGATTTTAGGCGGGGAAAATCCGAACTAATCCAAGCCTGCACATCCGTAGTCTAAAGACACCCAAAGCAGTATTTCAACATCTAAAGACACACAAAGTCAGTCCTTGCACAGTCAGATGCACAAATTTACACCACGGAAGGGCTTGTAGCGGTATCTGAATAAAGTCGCAGACGCTACACACACAGGCCCATAGGTTCTTTTTGCCTCTCCTTGTTACAAGTCCAGTTTACACCATAGCGTTAGTGGAGTTCAGGACGAGAGCTTCCTTCGGTGCCCCGAGCTCCGGGGGTGCGGCCTGACATTTTCCGGGGGGTGGGGGTGGGTGCCCTTTGCCGGGGGGAGAGGGGGAGCCGGACTTACTTGGTGAAGAAAGGCGGCTCCCTCCTTCTTGTGATGCTCCTCCATCCTCTGTCTTCCGTGGCCGCTCCCAGAATGCCATGCGTAACAACATCACGGCGGCGGACTAGAGTGGGCAGGAGCCGGCTGGTGGACTGCGGCCGCAGCGCCCCGGGCAACAGCCCTCCTTGCCTGCCCCTAGAACTGCCACTGTTTATTCTTTAACTCAAAGAAAGTGGGCAGGAAATCATTGCTGTACAGTATGACTATCCTTTGAGGCTATGGACACCGCAAGCCATGATAGTAACACATATACTAACACTGAAACATTTGTATAATATACGGCCTGTTTCAAGTATTTAAGGGGAAAGATAAAACTCTGACACTATGCTGACATTCCTCAGAGATCCAGACTTTACACAAAACATCATTAATTCATGGTATAATTATAATCCCCGGGGACAATTACATCATTTTAAGAGTAACAGCAGAAGACTCATGATAGAGAGATCTGAAGATTGCTTTGTGCTCTATTTCATTTCAAACTTTGCTGCAACTGGTGGAGGAATATTGCAGGGAGCAGAGCCAGATGGGAGGGATCTCTTCAGTCGCTGGAATCCGTGGCTTTACCTGCCTATCTGAATACTAAAGCTAAAATATAGATTGGTCCATTGTACAAAAGTTATCTTGAAATACTCACAAGTGTATTTGTAAATGTGGCCATACAGTACTATGATGTCTATGCACATATGTTATTCTGCACAGGGAGTTTTGTGACGGTCTTTCACAGGGGGGCGTGTCACAGCAAAAGGGGTGGGGCATGGGGCGGGGCTGCACGATTGCTTCATCGTGGCCCCACCCACTTTTCACAATGCTATAATTAACAGCAATGTGATGCAGGGGGCGGGGCCACGATGCCGCAATTCAGCACGAAACGCGTCATGGGTCCCCCGGCTGCCGGGGTTTAACGTAGAGCCACTTGAGGGGGTCTGGGGATCGCCGGAGGGTAGGTAAGTATGAGCTTATTTGATGTGGGCTTTGTCCTGAGGAAGGCCAGGTTATGGGCAAACATCGACAGCACTAGGATGCTCTACTACTTCTGAAGAATAAAGTATGTTTACAAAAGTCCCTGGTGAGTGTATTCTATTACTTTCTTTCTTATTACAAGTGTGGTACCCCAAGGGGCGACACTGGGTTTGCACACTAGGCATTGAGACTGTTATTGCTTGCTGCGTGCATGTGTGTATGTGTGTATATATATATATATATATATATATATATATATATATATAAAATACAACAAAGGCAGCACTCCTCGAAATTTAAAGACAAGGCAGGTGCCCTCCAAGTGAACTCACCGTTCGTAGTTCACTATCTCTCTCTCTCTCTCCCTCCTTCTTTTGTTTGTACTAAGCATGAATACACCTTTCTTAGATGGTGATCTCTCTGCAACAGTGAACCTCTGAAGAAATTTATACTCCCTGGGCAGGCAGTGCCTTCAGTTGGTACTGATTACTCATGTAGGAGATCACAGGTCCGGAAGATGCCTGTTTGTCGGTCGTAGCAGGTAATTTATGTACGCCCCTAAAATGCCCTCAAAACGCTGAGGCACGCCTGCGTTTTCAGACCACCACCCCCGTCACCACCCACAAATGGCCTTTCATGTCAATCAACTCTCGGAAGCCACTTCCTGCTCGTAAGCCGTACGATCTACAGCATTTTGGATCGCAAATCCTCGTATGCACATGCGCACAACTAACCGTGCGCATGCGTGGTTTGGAAACATCGGATGCGTACGACCGAGCGGCCGCTTACGACCTACTCTGAATGAGGTCCTATGTTCTTTTCTCTAGCTGGATAAATGTCTGGACAAAACCATTGCATCTGTTTATAGAGAACCAGTAGAGAAAGAGTTAGTTTTAACATATGAACAGGCTGTAACACTGTCTGATATTAAAGAGCAGCCTTTATAGTGTTATGTGTTTGTGACTCAAAGACCAAAGGTTTTATAATTAACATGAATTTGAATATAATTTTTTTTTTATTGTTCTAAATAAACTAGATTGTTTTTCATATAACTAGATTGTGTAAATTCCATATTGTGATCCACACATATCTTATTTGAGCACAATAGGTTGTGCCAAGGTTCATATTTTATCGCATATTGACATAAATTTATAAAGAGGGGAAACTTTAATTATTGAACCAATTCAGGCTGCACTAGAGTGCTATACATTAACATATCACTTGCACAGGTGATATATGATTCATTGTATATTCGCATGATTGTGGATGGATAATTGGTATAGCCCGGCGGATATCTGCATTAGCAGAAGGTACACAGATACCTGCATTAGCAGAAGGTACACAGAAGGTAGTTGCTCAATTAATTTTTTGGCCCATCACAGGTGCATGTACAGGAGGGGCTAATCTGGACAAGAAAAAACAAACACTAATTTCGCCAGCACACTGCATAATTTTTTCATTGGATGTTTTAATATTGTGGATCCACATAAATATTACAAGGTTTTTATTTTTATTATATATGTGCTAATTTCTATATGTTCTTGTGACATTACAATTAATTATGTGCCACTTTTTTATGTGATTAAGTATGGATTAAGCAGTGCTATCTCATTAGAAGGGTTTATCTCTTCCTAAAAACTTTGTTGTGATCTCAGTTATAAAGATGTGAGTTTGATAAGGTCTGATTGTTAGCTACTATTGACAAATGGGTTTAATCAGCAACATTTACATAAAAAATGCTGGGGACAAGTCCCTCTCATGCTCAGCGCTCCAGTGATGTCACTAAGTAAAAAAGATATATACTTCCTATGTGGCGGAGGAAGTGGCACTTCAATTTCCGCTTTGCCTAGTGGATAAGGGTGGAGATAGGGTAAGTCCTCTATCTACCCCCATCTTGGCACCTACAGACCTGGAGGCACATTCACTAGAAAGAAGAGAGTATCCTCATTAACACCATGTACCCCCTTATAAGTTATTGCCTGGTGCTCGGTGTGATACCCAGACAATAACCCTCTAAACTGCAGAAGTATTAAGAAGTACAGGGTTTGGGCAAGATTTCTCCCATTCCTCCTAATACTCTGAATGGCCAGCTCCATGCACCAATCAGTTTGATACTGTTTATGCCTGGTGACAGAAAAGCAGGCTAGGGAAGCTAACCTGCTGCTCTATTTGTGATTTATTGTAAATACAATGTTGGAGGTTTTTTTTCGCTAATCATTTTTTTCTAAACACTTCTGACATTGGTTTTCTGATAACTCTTTGTTGTGCAATGACAAAATGACAAAACGTTACTATAAAAAACCAACAAAAAAACAAAACAAAACAGCATGTTGATGTATTATGAACTTCTGCTTGCTTATGTGAGTAGAAACCACCAAGGTACTGTAATAGCATACAGTATTTCCCTTTCTAGTATTGTGGTGTAACAGTTTCTTTAGTCTTCCTCTTCTGAAAGTTATATTCTGTAATTGTTGACACTATGTGGTCGATACAATTGTGTTGGCGGTAATAATTAATGGGGCATCGATACAATCCTTGTTTTGCTACACGATACCAGTCTATTACCAGCTATATACCTACAAGCTCTCCGGTATTTACAACAGCACTGAGCGTATGGGACACTACACCAGCTATATTGCACCAGCCTGTTACGGCATCTAAACTTGTGCTCACTCTACTATTAGCGCTATCGAGCGCCTGGACATTTACAGCAGAGTGCTAGAGTGAGATGACTTTGGTACAGGACAACAGGTGTGCCCACGTGATATCGACACTGGGAAGGCAGGTCTACCCCATCCCGTTGCTGGGAAGTAGACGGAGAGTAAGGCACTACAGACACCACTCTAGCTGGGACTGTGTTTGTCTCTGTACCCTAAATCTATCTGTGGTGAGAGCCAGTTATAAAATATATATGGACCGGATAACTTTTACTTGGTGGAGTATTGTGAGCAACATCTGTGTACCACTCTGTTCCTAATACTAAGACGTTTTCCGAGACTTTATGCAAACTGCTTAACCTGTATATGGATATAAGGAGCTAAACCCGGGTGGATACCGAAAGAGTATCAGTAGCTTGCTGTGAACAAATTGTATCATAGTATTGGCAACTGAGAAGTTACATTTTATCGTTATGTTATATTGCTAAACATTGTAATACATTTTATATCATATGTATTCTTGTGGAGGAATGACATTTTAAATAAATGATTTATATGGAGAAAGCCTTTTGAAGTTGATATGCTCAATAAACATATACAGATATATACATTATTTATTTTACACTAGTGTAGCTAAATTTGTGTTTTGGGAAGTTTTTGGTTTAAGTCAGCAGGGCAACTGACTTTTTGAGCTGGCAGCTGTGTATAGATTATACCACTCAAAGTGGGACTCATATTACAAAAGCCTATATAGCACCAGGATCAAGCTCTCAGTGGCAACACAAAGAGTTTATTCTTTAATTATTAATGGGTGCCCAGTTAATTATCGCCATCTTTATGCCCTATTAGACCGGTTTTAGCCATGTAAAACCGTGAAACCCGTCCTGGTTAGGGTGCGCTAACCACGAGTTTATTACACATTATGCTCACGCCCTCCTGAGTTTTTAAGCAGAAATGCAATCACCGGCGGCTATTGCCCTCAGATGGAGCAACAGTTGAATTACTCCTTAAAAAAATAGTCGCTTGCTAAATAATTGAATCGCCCCCTATGCACCTGATTCAGAGGTGCATGCTAACTACATGCATTGCCGATAGGCACACGATGTTGGAAGTATTGGGCATGCATCCCAATGGTTACCACCTGGAGAAGCAAAAATAATTTCTATGCAAGAGACAAAAGATTTCAATGGATGCGGGCATGTCACTGACTGCATCTATAGACACAGAGGCGCTGACACAGGCCGCCATGTTCAGGTGGAGATATTGCACCTATCATAGGGCTGGCGCAAACTTTGATGGTGCACTAAGACAGATTAGCGTCGGTGCCTGTGGGCATCCCAGTAGGACCAGAATCGGTCGCAGCATTAGCACAAAGACCCCCTAATGTAGATAGTTGGTAATATTAATAATAATGGTTCTTATTGAACTTATTATTAAATGATGGTTCTTAGAAGTTGCCTTGGAGATTTGTGGCTCTATAATCAAATGATGCTCCTCCAACTGTAAATTATGATGGATCCTAGAAGTCACCTCCGAGATCTGTGACCTGTATAAAGTTCATAGATCTTCAAGTTGTTTTAAAAAATTAGATAGATAGATAGATAGATAGATAGATGATACAGATAGATATAATATAGATAAAAAGAAAGATACTTCTCTGCTGCTTTTGACACCGTGGACCACCCTCTCCTGCTGCAAATCCTTTACCCCTTAGTCTATGTGACACTGCCCTCTCCTGGCTGTCCTCCTACCTCTCTGACCGATCCTTCTCTGTTTCCTCTCATTACTCCTCTTCCTCCCCCCACAGCCTCTTACAGTAGGTGTTTCCCGAGGTTTTGTTCTTGGATCCCTCCTATTCTCCCGCTATACATCCTCTCTAGGTGAACTCATCAGCTCTTTTGACCTCCCTTATCATCTCTATGCTGATGATACTCAGATCTACCTTTCCTCCCCTGATCTCTCCCCCTCTCTACTGACTCATATCTCCAGCATAGATTTCTTAAACTTAACATGTCTAAGACTGAGCTGATCATTTTCCCACTCTCCCACATAACCTCACTTTCCACTGTTTCTTTATCAATTGATGGCACAACTATCTCATCTAGCTCCAAAGTGCACTGACTTGGAGTTATCCTGGACACATCCCTCTTCTTCAAATAACACATTCAGCACCTCTCGCAGCCCTGTCATTTCCATCTCAAAAATATTTCCAAGATCAGACCCTATCTCACCCAGGATGCTACTAAAACCCTCATACACTCACAGATCATCTCCAGTTTGGACTACTGTAACCTTCTATATGAGTATCTGGCCTCCCCAAATCCCACCTCTCTCCTCTCCAGTCTGTCCTCAATGCTGCTGCTCGGCTCATCTTCCTCTCCAAATGCTCTACATCTGCCTCCCCTATCCTACAAGCCCTCCACTGGCTCCCCTTTCCTTCCAGAACCCAACTGAAGTTTCTCACCCTCGCTTACAAAGCCCTCACCCAATCTTCTCCCATTTACATCTCTGATCTCATCTCCCTTCACTCTCCTGTCCGCCCTCTTCATTCAACTAATGCACGCTGCCTTTCATGCCAACTGATTACTTCCTCCCACTCCCACCTCCAAGATTTTGCCTGTGCTGCTCCCCACCTTTGGAAATCTCTCCCTCTCCCCATCAGACTCTCCACCTCTCTACAATCTTTCAAACGGGCTCTCAAGACCCACTACTTCATTAAAGCCTTCCAGCTCTCATCCTAATTTGCTGCTACATGTTCCGTCCTCCTCGTCTACCCTATCTGTTTGTCTGCCCCTCCATTTTAGACTGTAAGCTCTTACGAGCAGGGCTCTCTACCCTCTTGTGCTTCTCCCTACTTTACTTATGTCTACTTCTCACTCCCCACTAGAGCAAATAACACTTTGTTGCTTATGCTCTGCTGCTTATGTGGGTGTAATGGTCACTAATGTAGCAATGTACATTATCGTTGTCCTTGTCCTGCATTGTATTGTATTGTACTGTAAGTCACAGGTCACCTATATGTTTATGTACTTTGTAAGGTGCTGCGGAACACTTGTGTTGCGCCATATATATAAATGATATTAATAATAATAACATTTATCTATAGCAGCAGTATATTCCACAATGCTTTAAATTGGAAAGATATTCAAAGGCATGGGTATTAACAAACAAAGGGGTAAGAGGGCCAGCCACACAATCATAAAATCTACAGAACTATAAAACTATGCAGGGGCACCAAGAGGGGTGGGTACTCATTACCTGAGCTCAGGATTGTCTGCAGGTCCCGGTGGAAGACCAAGCCAACCATGGAAGTGGATAGATGCAGCATCCCAATCTTTGTAGAAAAGGTCTTTCTGATCTTGTGGGTTCATGACCCCATGTTTAGCCTAGCACCTGGGCCCATAAAATGTCACCATGGTCCTGAAACTCTGTAGAGGGATAGTAATTGGTAAGAATGGTTAAGCAGATGGTTTGTGAATTTGACAACCTTGACTTACAGAGAATGCTTGAACCAATGGAGGCTAGATGTATTTATTTATTACTAGTTATTTATATAGCACACACATATTCCACAGCACATTATAGAGGTTATTTAGCCCTTCACATCAGTCCCTGCCCCAGTGAAGCTTACAATCTATATTCCCTACCACATGCTCACACACATACACACTAGGGTTAATTTTTATCTTTGGGAGCCAATTAACCTACCAGTATATTTTTTGAGTGTGGGAGGAAACTGGAGTACCCGGCGGAAACCCACGCAAGCCCAAGGAGAATATACAAACTCCACACAGTAGGACCATAGTGGGATCAATCCCACAACCTCAGTGCTGTGAGGCAGTAATGCTAACCCATCTGTGCTGGGTAAGCCTTGATCTAGGAGGGATAGAATTCCACAGAGTTGGTGTACACTGAAAACTGTAGTTTTATCCACATTTTACAGCACACCTTACTTCATCTGGAAAAAATAAATGAAACTGTTCTCAAACTGTAGTGCACCAGCAGTATCTGTGTTCAGTACCACAGTAGGGTTTGCAGAATATCTGCCTCTTGATACTCATGCGCAGATAATAAAAATTTTGATCACTATGAGGTTCAAAAAATAGTGTAAAGAGATTTAGATTTGGGAGGGGTGTGCCCAAACTGATATCGAAATTGCAGGTAAAAAATAAAGCTGTCCAGCATTTGTGGGCTACATGCAAAAGCAGACAGTATTTACCCAGCATGCAAAAAGAATTTATATAATGCACCCTGCATTGCAACATGGTTTATCCAGGTGCACAATTACTTGCTTATTCAATCTATTCCCAACTTTGATCAGACCCCCTGTTAACAGGCTAAACTACAACCTGGTTCCAAGTACAATGAGCTGAGGTTCCCTATACCTGATAATGAAGCAGAACTAGATATTTTTTTGAGCCAATCCTACTATATTGATAAATTATACACATAGGGGCCTATTCATTAAACCTAAAAATTCTCTGAAGATAATTAGCTTTAGAACTCTCATGGAGTTCTAGCTAATTATAAGTGGAATTCATCATTCCACCTCTCCATAAGTATCTATTCCGAAAAGCTGTCATTTTTGCGATGACAGCTTTTCGGGAAATAGATACTTTTCCCTGCCTACACTACCTTATCGCATCTGGAAACAGTGCTGCGCATGCGCTGTTACATCTGTAAATCCAGCGCATGCGCAGCACTGCCTATAGATGCGTTAAGTTTGTGTAGCCCCCCCGATCCCCACCCCCCTCCCCCCTCCGCTCACCTCCCCCCCCCCCGACTTACCTGTCCACGCAGCAGCCTCCGGCTCCTTCCTGCTGGTCTGTCATGTGGTTTCCCAGCAGACCACATGACAGATTAAAAAAAAAAAAAAAAAAACTTTTTTTTTTTTGTCTAAACTTTCTTGTGCTCTGCTGGGGAGCACACATGTCCGACCAGCCTCCGGAGCCTGTGGACGGAGCAGAGCGCCGGAGCGACTCGTCGGGGGACCTGCACACGCGGATACAGGTAAGTTTCACCTGCTATTCCCCGCCTCACAGTGGCGAATAGTAACTGCATCAAATTCCGAAAATTGATAATTTTCGGAATTTGATGAATATCACAATTTCCACATCCCCATACTAATGTATGGGGAGTGTGGAAATTAACGCAGGGGAACTTAGCAAGGAGATATCTGTGATATCTCCTGTGCTAAGTGGCTACATGAATACCAAAATAACCTTATTTAAGGAAAATGTCCTTAAAAACATTATTTTAGTGTTGATGAATAGGCCCCATATTCCCTAGCTCCTTAAAATTTCTGCTGGATCATATATTTATTTTTGGTCTATTGCTTATCATAAAGGCTTCTACCTTTAACACTGACTTCCTTTTGCTAATCCCTGATATTATGTAGTAAAGAGGCAGTACTAACATTTGCAGGTTCTTATAATGAAAGTCCTATAGAAGTAAATACTGTCAGTTCCTCCTCTGTTTTGGTTGTAATTTAATAACAGAAGACCTAATAAATTGTGGTATACCTTCCAACATTGGTAGGTTGCCAAATCAGGAGGGGACCGTGACTGTGGCAATCTGGCTGCTTCGCATACGCAGAATCAGGACAGGACTGGCTATCTGGTATTTCTGGCAAATGCCAGTAGGGCTGATGGCTAGATGAGCCAGTCTTGCCACCCAAAAGCCTGGCAAAGTAGTGGAGCAGATTGGCTGGCATGCAAAGAGATGAGTCAAGTTACAGTACAAGGCCACGCCCAGGTGACAGGGGTTGGTAAAAAGTGGGACACTTGTACTGGGCCCCGAGATTACAAGTGGCCCCAACCACTCAGGAATTAAGGAAGTCCAGTTCATGTGTCCCCCTTGTATGTGACGTTGCTGTATTCATCAAGGCACAGTTAGTGATGAACATCGATAATCCAATGGTTAGTTACTATCACATCAAAAGTGGAGGAAGCCCAGCCATTATTTGATGGTGGGCTTTAGATTTCCATTCCTAAGCACAGGCAAAAAGAGGGGGAGCCCTATGCCTGGCACAATAAAAAATGTTCTTGTGTTGGCACAGCGCTCATAATGTCGTGCAGCTGGATCGGAGATGAGCTGAACCGCTTGTAAGGATAAGCAACAGCCCTAGCAGGCAGCAGCTAGAACGAGGTAAGTGTAGGCTGGGCTGGAGAGAAACGGGATGGGCGAGGGTTGGGGGGCTGGGGAGGAAGTGACACATTGTGGGGTAAATGAGATACAGGGTTATGTGCTGGAGATACACAAAATGGGGGAATAAGGTTGAGAGATACAGGGGGTGAGACTAAGAGACAACAGGGCTGAAGTCAGGTTGGGAGACACAGGGGCAGGATGATGCTTGGATAAATGGGAGGCTAGACTGATAGATACAAGGGGGTGAGGCTGAGAGACACAGAGAGGAGAAAGAGGCTGAGAGACACAGGAGGGGATGAGGCTGAGGCACATGTGGGCATGAGGCTGAAGAGACATGGGGGGATGAGCCAAGGGCCGACTAGCCTGTACCTACCTAGAAGAGATATGGGGCCCCCAAAAATTTGAGTGTGCCAGGCCCCAAGATTTCTGTTGTTGGCCTTGGCCACGTCCCTGTGACTCTCTGCATGCCACTGAGGTGTGGTGTGGAGCACACGCTGATGGCGTGCGCTCTAATAATGCAGGGGCAGAGAATCGTCACCAATCCGGGTCTGCGCAGTGTAATAAAAGCCAATGAAGTGATAACTATAACTATCACTTTGCTACCAAGCTCACCGCTGGGACAACCTCTTATTGGAGCTGCTGTCCCGGGCAAGATTTCTTTGATACATAGGTACTTATGATCGAGCAGGCTATATACCTTACAGAGTTCAGCTGTAACAAAGAAACTAGTTGACAGTTTTCCATTGGCTCTTGCTCCTGGACATTCTGGTACGATGCAGGTCATAGGGCAGTTCATACTGTGTCCCTAGGGGTATGTCCCAGCTCCTCAGGAGTTGCTTTGTGTGGTTTTCCCGCCGAAGAACTGGTTTAAAAACTAGTCAAAAGACACTACCTACAGGCACACATTCTAACCACTAAATTCATATAATCCATAACTTGTGGACGCATGATGCGATCTCCTTGCAGATAGAACCGGAGATCTGCAAATAAACAGTGATTTAGAATGGTACCAAACATGACATGTCTACTAGCTTATGTACCTTAAATATCATATAAATTACATTTCACAACATAAGTATTTGCTCATAAAACCTCGAATATCAACCTTAATGCTTAGGAACCTTGTTATGAGTGATTGCATGTGTGAGAGTGAGAATATTGTGTAAATTCGCTAGTATACGTTGTGTGTCTATGTGTTTTGTGCTTATCTACTTTTATGTACAGCGCAACTATGCGTTGTGCGCCTTGTATGTTTTATATGTATTACCTAATGTGTGTATAGGTTTTGATTGGACTTTAAACAGTATGCAGTAGCAAAACAGACATACGCAGCTAATAATCAAATATAGCATCGTAAACAATGGTCTCGTGCTGACGACGCAAGATGGCGTCGCCAGATATTAATTTAAAGATTTGGTCTCTGCCAATCATCCGGCTTCGACAAGGGATATATTGCACTGCTTTCATCTTTTTTAGATGTGACTTTTAAAAACAGGAAGGTCTTACAAATACCCCTTCATCATGAAAAGACAAATAAACACCACACATCCTACGCCATCCAAAGGACCATCCTCTGAAAACTTTTTAAGCAAAGGAAATACAACTGTAATGTTTGTTTTGAGAAACAGTTGTTTCCAAATGTCTGTTCCTCAGCTGAAATATGTCACCACAGTGGATTGTTCTTATCTTCATAATGGTATTGAGTTATAATTCTTCCTGACAGTGGTATCTCAAATATGAAAATTTATTGTCGGACGGAATATATTTGCAAATGTATGTTAAATACTGCAAATCGTAAACAACAGTTAAGTTGCGTACACACATAACCATTTTTTGAACGATTTAACGATAACGACGTCGTTATCGTTAAATCGTTTGTAAAATCGTTCATCTTTTTAAGCTTAACGATGAACAGTAATCGTTCATGCGCGTTCACGTTTGTAGTTTGTAGTTTATAGTTCATCGTCCATTCTGACTGTCCAACAAACGATTTTCGTTCAGAAAATCGTTCATGTTGTGCAGAATGAACGATAAACGATGAACGATTTCCATTCACTGTATGCATGATTAAAAAATCGTTCATCGTTTTTGAAAATCGTTCATTATTTTAGTAACCAACGATTTTTAGTGAACGATTTTCGTTCACTTTTTCAAGTGAAAATCTGAATGAAAATCGTTCACTAAAATCGTTGGTTACTAACATCGTTGTGTGTGTATGCACCTTTAGAAATATATACCATTATCTCCTGGATCCAGTTTAAAGCACCTCATGTGCCAATTATCAGGCAAAGTGTTGGTGGCAGGAAGCCCGACCTGAGATCCAGTAAAATAACAATATGGGCCTCATTCAGATATTATCACCTACAATTCTGTCTGCAGAATTACGCTAGAGTCTTTTGTGCATGCGCATATTTTCAGTATTGTCTTCGGAAATATTACTGCGGCACCATATTTCTGGTGATATACTACTGAACTATGGAGGCGGCATGCCAGCAGCAGCTGCGAGGTTACTGAGTGAGCGACTGTTACTGGATTGTAAAATGGCAGACTGTTTAGCCGCAGCAGATGGGAAGCCCCCTTATAAAGTTCTGCCATACCATGGAGGGGGGCTGCAACAATTTGTCTTATATTTTCTATCCATCTTGTCACTTCGCCAGCACAGAAGATTACAGTCTCTATAGTAATAGGTGCCAAGTGTATGGACTGTGAATTATGTAAGTTCCATAATTATATACAAAGATGTAGACATATTTAAATTACGATGAAAGAAATGTCTTTATTCAATACATCAATCTATACCCATTTATGTGTACACGATTGGGTCCCACCATTGTAGCATGCACACCTACATTCCACTCAGGGTTACTCAGGGATAGCTCAGTCTCTGTACACCCCTGGGCTCTCTGAGTTGGAATTTCGATGGGACCTTTGCACATGCAAATTTGATTGAAAGTGTTAGGAGCCGCGGTGGCCAGTGCAGCATTTCAGTACCTCCTCAGGTCCCACTGCTTGCTAGGAGTCCTGAACGCCAGCGTCAGTAGTCGCTTTGTATGCTGGTTCCAGTCATTGCTAGTAGACTGGGATGCCAGTGTATATGATCACAAGCTGCCCAGGAATGTCTGCAGCTGGTGTTTAATTGCTGGGATTCTCACTAGTTGCTCTCCTATGTGCAGCAGCACACCTGTAACTTATTTCACTTGCAGGGGGTTGGTCTTATTTGATATTTTGACCTGGTGGTATCTCAGTACCGGCGAGAGCATTTCTTTTTATGGAAAAAGGGGGGTGGTTATAGGCAGAAGACCTCTGTAGGGTGGTTCTAGAAGGTATATGCAATTGATTCAGGTGTATCATAACAGATAGTAGGACACATGAAACAACTAAGTGAACATGACTGTTGTTATAAAAAGTGTCTGTAAACAGAGGCGTAACAAGGGTTCACGGCGCCCAGGGCAAAAAAAAAATGGTGCCCCTTGAACACTGTTCTTTAAAATTCCTGTGTTGCTCCAGCATCATCCGCCTGTGTCTCTAAGATTCACACAAACACCCCCTGTCTGAGTGTCTCAGCTCCATCATGTTCAATGTCTCCCCAGCACTGTGTCTTATACCCAGTGGCGGATTTGCAAGGATGAATACAAGCTTGTATCAATAATGTCAGAAAACCAAAGAGGTTTCTTTCAGTTCCAAAAGGCCAAATGACAGCCAAGTAATCCCCACTAGTCAGTGACATTTAGCTTAGTTTGTATTTTGCTTACCATGCAACACATTATAGAGTTCAAATAAAATCAAACAATAGAAGTGGGTTACACTGATTTATTAGCAATACTGGCAAGTAAATGCAAAAAAGTCCTACCAGTGTGTCCCACCACATATGAGCCTGGATCTCATTGTTATTATTATAAGGCTCGCAGCTGCACTTCCCACTGTGCACAGTCCCATCAGGGCAAGAAGTTGTGTAATGACCTGGACTGTACTGATTGTGTGTATATGACCAAGTAGTGGCAGCAGCCTTCCCTTGCCAGGAACAGTAACTACAGGGTCAGAGTAAAGCTGGGTACACACTAGACTAGCAGTGGCCAACCCGCAGCTCTCGAGACGCATGCAGCTCCCCCCATTGTAACTGTGAACACTGGCCACTGAAGCATTCAGAGGCTAAAAAATCCTCTGATCGCTTCAAAGGCCAGTGTTCCCAGTGATGCAGTGATGTCACCTGTGATGTGAGCAACCTGCCCTGCCCTCCTGCTGGATCTAGTTAGATCCAGTCAGAAGCAGCGGGAGCCAGAGCAGTGAGGTAAGTACTGGGCTGGGGGCACTGCATATGGGGCACAAGTACAGGGGGCACTGCATAAGGGACACAAATACACAGGCCATGCATAAGCAGCACAATACAGTGGGCACTGCATAAGCGCACAAATACAGTGGGCACTGCATAAGGGGCACAAATACAGAGGCCACTGCATAAGCAGAACAATAAAGGGGACACTACATAAGCAGCACAATACAGGGGGCACTGCATAAGGGGCACAAATACAGGGGGCAATACATAAGGGGCACAACTACGGGGGACACTGCATTCAGGGTCGGACTGGCCCACAGGGGTACAGGGGAAATCCCTGGTGGGCCGTACTGCCTGAGGCCCCCCCCACCTCTTCTATTGTCAGGTTTCAGACACTGCACTTGAATACATTGTTACTCTATTCCAGAATCAGCTAGTTAGGTAGAGCAGGAACATGATTGAACAGACCATGCAGTGTAGTATCCATGTTGCCAATTGTCCTCTATAATGGTTAGCCAAGCATGGGTCATTACCACTGCCTTCCCCCGGTGGGCCCTTTATGCCCCAGTCTGACACTGACTGCATTATTGGCATGAGAGTCGGTCGGGGGGCAGCCTGAGAGCTGGGGGGATGATGCCTGCTTTCATGCTTATGGGGGCAGAGTGGGGCTGTTGAGATAACTCCTGGGGTTCGGGTGGAGGTGGCTGGAGTGACACATGAGGGGCTGCTGCAGTGGCATGGGGGGCTGCAATGAAACATGAATGTGGGCTGGAATGGCAAGGGAGGGGGCTGGAGTGACACATGGAGGGTCTGAATTGTGTATTACAGTATGTGAATCTTGCTTTTTCAATTTATTTTATTTGGTTCTGGATACTATGTATTTTATGTGGGTGTGGTTTTTAATGTGTATTTTATGTGGATCTGGCTTGTTTCTGTGTATTTTATGTGAACGTGGCATTTTCAGTGTTTACTACTTGCTCTGGCTTTTTCTTTCACTTCAACAGTGTAAAAATGATATTGGGAAGATTATGTCAAATTTACTGTGCTTCTGCTGCCCAGCTGCTTGCACCCGGTCCGGGATGAGTGGCCACTGCCTGCTGTGTACTTTCTGTGCCATGTGCCTGCTGCTGGGGATTAGGTAGCTGGATGTTGGCTGGGAGGAGGGGGCTGCCTGCTGCACATGCCCATAAAAAGTAAACTATATCCCCTCCTCCCAACCAAAAGTACTCAGCAGGCAGCGGCCACTCATCCCAGAACAGGTGCAGGCAGCTGGACAGCAGAAGCACAGTGTCCAGTGGAGCTCCCGTGTTCTTCTTGGCCATGTAATTCCCCTCCTTCCTCCCCGGCTCTGTCCGCTCCGGCTCTCTCTTTCTCAGGCGGCTACCATGGCCTCGAACTCCTTCCTCCTGTCCTGCCATCTCCTCTTCCAGTCTGTTTTTCCTGCTCTGAAAAGACCTTAGAGAGAACAGTCTGCCATTGGTCCTATCTCCTGCACTGCTTAGTTGTCGGCCGCCGGACTCCCTCTGCTCTTTCTGCCTGTGTCCGGTTGCTGAATACAGCAGCAGCACATATGATTACAGCTGCACTGTTTGATGGGGTAGAGGGCGAGTGTGGCCTCTGGCCGGTGCCCCCTCTATCCCAGCACCCAGGGCACATGCCCTGGGTGCCCCACACTCATTGCCAAGCGTTTAAACTTCAAGTGTGACCTTGCCCCTAGTTTTATGTGTTCTGCCCGTGTTTGTGGGGTTTCTTCCAGGTGCTCATTCCCTCCCACAGTACAAAAATATACTGGTAGAGTTAAAATAGCTACTGAGAACAATGGACCGTGGTGATTGTGTTATAGGGAACGTGAATGATAAATTAAAGTTCATCACATAAGGTGGTGCTATCATATAATAAGGTGGCGTACTGTGGTAACAAACAGTAATAGAAAAATAATATTACAAATAATAATACACATAATAATAATTATAATAATAATAAAAAATAATGTGGTAAGGAACCAGGGTGTATAAGGCAGAAAAGAGATCTTTTTCTTTCATCTTGCAATGGATTACATTACTGTATGAACATGGCTCTAGTATTTGTGTTTATTTGTGTAATATATGTGGTCAGGGGGAGGTTGGCTCACACCGTGTAAATCCTCCGTCATTAGCTGTAATGTGTAAATGTTTCACACCCTTCTGTATTGGAGTTTGTGCTTGCGTTCACTCTCAACTTTCACTTCTCCTTTCTTTTCATTCCATTCCTGGAATTTGGGGTCTAAACTAGTTTCCACATCTACATTACTTCTCTGTACATCTCACATTCATGTCTCAATCACTTTCGCTATAAAAGCGCTTTGAGGTGATCGGTTAATAATAGCAATTTCTAGCCCTGTTACCTGATTGGTCCATCTGGAGGCTCCTTGAAGTTGTCTCCCGTGACACAGAGCATGGCTGCGACAACAGATTTAGATTTTGTTGTACATCCTTTTTTTTGTGTACAATATGCATTTTCTTACTGTGTATTTATGCCAGAAATGCATATGCACCAATATATTATTTAGGGTTTTTTTGCTTATCAATGACTTACGTCTTTGTTCACATGGTTAGAAGGAATCAGGCCCCGTGACAGGGGGGGACTAGGGGCACAGCCATACTGGGCCCTGAGATTTTAGGGGCCCCAGAGGAGCCCACAGACAATACTGATTGTAATGAGTCAGACTGACTCATACAATACACTGCCACAGCAGAGAAGGAGGAGGTGATCCGACCCTCCTCCTCCCCTCTGGTCTCCTCCCCTGTTTTCCTCGAATCCTCATCCATCTCCGACCCTCCCCTCCTCTTACCTTCTTCTCCTCTCACAGACAGCAGCTGCCAGGGGCCTGACATTACACTTTAGTGACCGGCCCCGGCGCAGAAACTAGTTAAGCGGTGGCCTCTACTATTGAGCTCCTGCTGCGGCCAGTTAAATATACTGTCAGGTTTTTTTTTTAATTCAGTCATATTCATTCTCTCTCTCTCACTCTCTCTCTCTCTCGCTCTCTCCCTCCCTCTCAAATATTTCTACACAGTCATCTATTTATTTACATAAATATGTTTACCGTGTCCCCCTTCTTGTCACCCTCTTCCCATTATCTGCTTCCTCTCCCTGCCACCCTATCCCTTTCATCCTTAGCCTCTGTTTCTCACTATTACCCTCTCCGTTATCCAATGATTCTCCCTGTCACCCACTGCCTCTCCATGTTACCCTCTCCCTATCACCCTGTCCCTGTCATCCAATGCTTCACCCTCTGTCTCTCCCCGTCACCCTCTGTCTGGTCAAACCTCTGCTACATGAGTCATATTGGTTATATTCCTTGGCAAACAGGCGTCCTCCGATCTCTCTCGTGAAAACTGAACACCGACTGCAGTCCTAGAGAGGAACAATTTCTTCATACCGTAGGTTCCCCATTGCAGCGAAAACACATATTGGTAAGGCAGACTCTCAAACGACTGGCCTGTGCCAGCCAGGGTCTCTGGGATGGGGGGGGGGCTGGTGCAGTGATATAGAATGATGATAATAATGAGGCAGCACAATATAAAGGGTTGGGTGATAATACCAATGGTCAGAATTCCGGCAGCATAATCCCGACGGTGGAAATCCAGACGCATGCAGGTAAGTATTCTAACTTTTCTTCTAACCCTACCCCTAACCCACCTTTTCCTCAGCCTAACCCTTAACCATAAACCTAACCCTAATACTCACTGTCGGGATCACAGCCATCAGGATTCTGGAACTTGTCTGCTGTTGGGATTCCAGCATTCTGTCAGCAGGCATTGTCTAAATCCAAATTTAGAAGCTTCTGATTGTTGGACTGACCCCTCAAGCTGAGAGCAGCGGTGTGACAGGGTTGCAGTGTGCCCTGTGTTGGCCCCGTCCTCTGTGCTCATGACAGCATGATGTCACACAGAGGGGGCGGGGCCAACAGCACCAGGAAGTGCAGCACTGCCAAGAGCATCCTGAGCTCCGAGTGGCTGTACAGCTTGCAGGGTGCCTTCCTGGAGCATCCAAAACTAGCCAGAAGCAACGGATGTAGGGAAGTTTATAAATATATATTGAAGAAATCTTTGTGGCCAGACTGCCTTTGTTTGATTGTTTGGAGACTGATTCTCAGTCGCACACAAAAGGGCACACAGCAGCGTCTATTTGTGGTCGCCGATCTGTAAGTTTATGCAAATGTTGCTATAAGCGCCTTTCCTTGTGTACATCTGTGCAGCCGAACGTACAAGCACTGAGACGCCCACTTTTGACACCCCTGCACTCCGTGATAATGATTGGTGCCCCCTTCTACTCCACCATCAGTCGCCCCAATCAAATCTTGCACCAGCTCTATGAAAGGTGCAATTTCCCTGTCTGACCACGACCTCCTATGCTTGCATCTGTGATGAATGCCGTATTCAATGACACGCCCCGTGACACTCCCATAACACGCCCACTGAAAGGCCTATTTTTTGCGTGCACTATTAGCCACCTCCCTGTCTCCGCCCAGGAACACCCATCGTTTTTTCTGCTACATTTCTGATACCGCCTGACCATATCGCAGCAGCATCTGTGCAACACATGTGGTGCCTGGGTTTTCCGAATTTATTGCACATGCCCAGTTGCAAATCGCTCAGCTATGTCAACATCGGCATTGCATGTGATTACTGCGTGCGTCTCTGAATCAGGACCGTGGTTTAATAGCCGTCACCATCATTAGAGCACACTGGCACCAGCCCTATATTTGGTGCAAATATGCATCTGAAAATAAAATGCGTCTGTATTGTGATATAGTCGGGGTAGGGAGTCCCTCTCCTGGGGTAGATGGACACCTCCTTACACACAGCAGCCAGGAAATAGCACACCAGTCCAGGGTTTTCGTGCAACCTGGCCTGAACCAGTTTAATTGTGCAATATACACAACAAAATAAACAAAACATAAAAATAAATCCTAGCCCGTCTGGGCACTAACTAGACAGGTTATTCCCTCTCTACAAGTGGCAGGGCCTACTGCCTTACCACAAACACAAACACAGCACTTTCAAATATCACAGTGTCTCTGAACAAACCTCAGTGTCTGTTTCTCCCCAGGATATGTGAGACACTGAACCAAAACCTAACACAGCTTATCTGAGCCACTTCCAGGTGCAACTACTAATCAGCCTGCTCTCAGACTGAAAGGCCCAACACCTGGAATGGCCTGTGTATGGAGCCCTCCCTTCTCTTCTCACATTCACACCCCTAGGACACATTATCCGGCTTTTACCAAAAGCCGACACTTCTGGTCTGTTTGGCATAACAGACTTTTCCTGGGGTTTTTAAAACACATATGATAGGAATCTGGGATGCACATATATGCCATCCCAGACTTCTCCAGTGCGTCTACCACAGTATGTGTAATAACGCTGTATAGTCTGCAATTACCTCCACATGCCCCCACCGAACCTTGCCTACATGAGAACCCCCCGATACAGCGCAGTTACACCTCTTCTATCACAAGTAGAGATGTAACTGAATTGCATGGGACTACATCGCAGAGCAACAAACCACAAGATATACTGGGCGAGTGGACTTGCTGCTGGTATTAAGTACATTAATAAATGGAGCCCTTAATTTGCATCAAGCTCTTCATCTTGTGATTCCAAATAATACCCAAATTGTTTGGCTATGAAATTATAAAACACAAAATCTGGGCCTGATCCTGAGTGGAAAAACAGACACATGAATATTTGTGGTTTGGGCGTGCTCTGCACAAAGCATCACGCCATGCATATGTACCCTAATGGAGGATACAAGAGCAGCCGGCTCACTCCCAGTGTGACCGGATCTTTCCATACAAAATATGGGCGTCTATTGGCATCAACTGGGCGCCTACCCAAGACTGCACGGGATAGATCCGCTAAATGGGAGTGCCTAGATTGAGGAGTGCCTACGGACAAAGGAGCGCCTCTTTCCAACAGATCTTTCGCAATCACCTTGGTGCTGGTGTAAGTGCTGATATTAATGATGATTACTGCGGATGGAAAAGCAGTGAGCGGTGCAACAGTATGCATGAAGATGTACGAATGGCCTCCTTAGCATAAGATAGTTAATCTGGCTGCTGCAGACGTCTGCACTTGCGGGCACTTTGCTTATGGCTCAGAATCAGGCCCTCTGTCTTATTATAATATAATATAATAAAAGGTGTTCTTGTGCGCAGAATCTGTTTTACTGGAAATGCAATCAAACACGACCCCTCACATTAATACGTGTGCAAATTACGTTCCACAATCATTCAACTTCCTATTTAGATGATTCATTTGAACACCTCTGCTTTCCACTTTCTACTTTGCAGCCAAAGACAACATATAAAATTAGGAATACAACGGATTCACAACTGTTATTGTTGACAGAACTTCTGCCCTTCTCTATAAGCCAGATGTTGTTTTTCTATTTTTAATTTTGGAATTGAAACTGTGTCATTAAGGACTAGTAACACTGCTGCTGAGATCTGATACCACTAGCCGGCACTTACCTCGCTTCCTCCTCTGGATTGTGAACCTTTGCAAGGAAGCCCTCCACACAGTTGGTCTATATTTCTTTGCTGATTGCTCTCTCATTGTATAGTTCCTCAGATCGTTTCTGTATACCTTTTATTGTTCCACCAGGGGAGTGTCTACCGCAAGAGCCCCTCGTGTGGCTGCTCAGGGGCCCCGGAAAGGAGGGGATGGGTGATAATGTGTGGCCATCCAGTTCAGAGGCCAGTGTGTGTTTGTGCGGTTTGGGGTTCAGTTCCACTGTGGTAATTATGAAGAATTAGAATAATTATCACAGTGGAACAGAAATTCCAAACAAAGCTCCAGTCCCAGCTTGACTTGTCAGTGTGCAAATAGTAGGGGGGAGCTTGATAATAAGTCCACTGCTATGCATAGACACCACGGGGAGTATCGTCAACATGTAATTGTGGACAGCGACGCGTTTCATCCACTTCTGTGGATTTTGTCAAGCTGGATGTCCACACTCAATCATACTATGGTTATATAGGAGGAAGTCCATGTAACTTTTTACACGTTGTCATTGGGGTATTGTGTGTAGAATTTTGAGGTCAAAAATGAATTTATTCCATTTTGGAATAAGCCTGTAACATAACAAAATGTGGAAAAAGCGAAGCGCTGTGAATACTTTCCAGATGCACTGTATGATTGAGAGCAAATGTCTATATACTTAATTACATGGACTTCCTCCAATATAACCAGAGTATGATTGAGTGCGGACATCCAGCTTGAAAAAATCCACAGTGAATGAAACTCATTGCTGTCCGCAATTACATGTTGTCCAGTACTCCCCGTGGTGTCTATGCATAGCAGTGGATTTATTAACAAGCCCCCCCTCACTATTTGCATGCTGACAAGTCAAGCCGAGACTGGAGCTTGAACCGCAATTACCAACTACAGCCGGCGGGTCCTGCAGCCCTGAGCCTATCTACGGAGGTTCAGGACAACTGACAGCCACCAGCTTAGTACACTGAGGTCCAGGCTTAGTGAGGCTGGTTTTAGGAGCTCCTATACCGTACTAAGGGAATGCTCAATGGGACGTTCCGTCACTGGAGACTTTAACCTCAAGGGGAAAGGAGCAGATAATATTACCTCTAATTGTCAATCTAAGGAAGGACCTGGTCTCAGTCTGCTACTAAAGACTTTATAATATACTACAAGCTGGGCACCCTTCATAAACTGCATTACACATCTTATTCACTGAGATACCCAATCGGATGTACAATTATTAATGACTCTACAAAAATATATGATACTTTGTTTTTAATTAGATGCTTGAATATTAATTCTTATTTTGCTGCTTGTGTACACAATTGATTACATGTTATCAATTCATGTTGAGTAGTAATATTGTAGCTTTTTATGTAATTATTTATTTTGGTAGAACCTGATAGTTATATATAATAAAAATTTTTATATTACTTAATAGTCATTGCTGATTGTGGACACCAGCACATATTATTTTGCTATCTATATGTTGCTAGTATGGGCGCTACGTACCCTGCTTTTTGCATGATGGTACCCCCGGATTCCAGACCCCTGTTAATGTGGGAAACTGTGTTACTGAATGGCTGAGAACTCCCAGCTTTTATAGACTCTGGTCAGCTAACCCTGATTTCAGAGGCTGTCCTGCCCAGGCCAGTGTAAAAGGGGCCAGGGTTAGTTGAAGTACTCTACATTCATGGATCCACAGAAATCTTCTCCCAGGTGTGACTAAGCCTCACCATAAAGGGGAGCGCTTATGAGGTGGTTGCAGTGGTTGGTCCTAAGCTCCCCTCTCCTATCATATTGGGATGCAATTTCCCAGGATTTGTTGAGCTCTTAAAGGAACCACAGAGACAACGCCACTGTAAAGTCTCCAAGGCCCTACCTCTTAAAAGAGAGAAGAGTGGAAGAGCACGGGCCAGTCCTCTTTGGAGAAGGAATGATAGACTAACCAATATTAAATGAGGATGGCCCCAGTCCGGATTGGGATACGCTGCCAGCTGTCATAGATCTGCAAAGTTTTGCCCGAGATCAACAAAATAATGCTGTCCTCGGGAATGTAATGTCTATTGTCATAGAAGTTAATGGCATTGTTAAAACTGCCTACCCACTGGAGGGCACTCCATATTTTGTCCTTAAAGCCGATCTACTATATAGAGTCAAAGAGGAGCAAGGGAAGATGATTGAGCAGTTATTGGTACCCAGGGTACATATACCACTAGTGTTGCGGGCTGCTCATACCCATCTTTGGGGTGGTCATCTTGAAGAAGAGAAAATACTAGAATGTATTCTGCTCCAATTCTTTTGGTCAGGAATCATAGCTGCAGTAAAAAGATTCTGGAAACGGTGTCCCGTGTGCCAGAAGACCAGCCCAAGGCCTCATTTGAGAGCACCACTAGTGCCAATGCCTATTGTTGGGATACCATTTGACCGCAGTGCAATGGATCTTGTTGGTCCACTGGAAAAATCAAAGTGGGGTAACCAATGTGTCTAAATAATCTTGGATTATGCCACCCGCTATCCAGAAGCAATACCCTTATGAAATATCAAAACGGCTACTATTGCCAAAAAAATCCTTACAGATCAAGGGACCCCATTCATGTCCCAAATAATGGTAGAGCTATGTAAGAAGTTAGGAATAAAACGTCTGCATACCTCAGTATACCACCCACAGACGGATGGGTTGGTGGAAAGGTTCAATAGGACCCTAAGGTCTATTCTCTACTGAGCTGTCTTAGATAGTAAACGGGATTGGGATGAAGTGCTTCCATACCTCATGTTTGCTATACATGTAGTACCTCAGTCCTCAACCAGGTTGAGCCTTTGGAGCTTCTTTTTGGAAAACAGCCTAGAGGCATTCTGGGCATTTTAAAAGAAGGCTGGAAACAGCAGAATGTGGAGGAACCAAATGTTGTGGAATTCGGTAGAACACTATATGAACGACTGTATAAAATAGGTCCCATTGTGCGAGAAAATCTTATAGAGGCTCAATGTCGGTAGAAACAAGCATATGATATTTCTGGGCAAGTTCGATAGTTTTCTCCAGGGGACTAAGTTTTTGTCTTAGTACCGACACAAGAGGGCAAGTTGTTTGCCCATTGACATGGACCCTACGAAGTAGTGGAACCTGTAGGACCAGTAAATTACTGTGTCAAGCAGCCAGGAAGACAACATATGTTGCAGATATACCATATTAACTTGCTCAAACCCTGACAAGAGGGGACATCGATTCCTGTGCCCCTGGCTAGGTCACTTGGTTCTCCCACTGTCCTTTTTTGGGATACATTGTCTGTGGGGCAGAGGAAAAGAGTAGAACCCGGTCTCCACAAGAAAAGAAGGATGGTTGCTTCTCTGCCGGAATGCATCACGTTCACGAGTTATGAAGAAGAGGTAGGAAGAAGATATCCCTGGAAAGGTTGTCGGAAGGCTGAATGGTCATGGCTGTTGTGAAGGGAAAAGTGTGCATCCACAAGCTTGGAAAAGCACAAGGGGTGGGATGTGTGGTGAGAGGGAAGGTCTCTCACCTGAATTGCCCACATTCTGGTGGAATCAGCTCCCTCCAAGATTGGCATTTCTGCAGCTGCAATAGAAGTTTGGAACTCTGGATTTTCTGGGCTGCACAGCTCAAAGTGGAAATATGGAATTCCTGGTTTTCCAGGTTGCCCAGAGCCAGCAGGAAATCAGCAGCAGAGGAAGAGTTTAAAACTGTCATTCACCTAGTCTTCCACGCACTGATGTTGAATAGCGGCCAGCGAGTAGGCCCAAGTGACTGTAGTGCCAGGGACCAAGGGCTTTGCCGGCAGAGCATGGCCGATTGTAAGCACAAGGAGTGCTGGGACCTTTTATGTTCATTTTCTTATTTTCTGCATGTACCTGTGGTTCCAGGCCTAAGCCTGAATATGCTGTTCTTCAGTGTCTACTGCCAGTAAAAAGAAACTTGGCCTGATTCAGAGCCGCTCGTGATGGCACAGCGCTCGCAAGCGGCCCGATGTTTACTGCCTGCGCATGCGCCGCTTCCAGCGGGTGCCTGCGCGATCCCCGCTGAGCGACTGAAGTTCAGTCACTCCGGAGCTCGCAACAAGACGGGGGAGGCTGTCGATGTTGATTGACAGCTCGCCCCATTTTGCGGGCGGGTCGGGGGGGTGTGGCCAGACAAACGCAGGCGTTCCCTTAGGAACGCCTGGCATTTGTAGGAGGGGTTACTGACATCACTAGTGATGTCAGTAGTGGACTGTCTGCTCTATTAGAGCAGGAAGTCCACTCGGGCTTGCAGAAGCTAGATCCTACCCCAGGGTCTTGTCGCAAGCCCGATGGTCGCGATAATCGCGACTGACTCCTGGCCGCTTCGCTCAAGCTGTGGGTGGTCACCCACAGCTTAGCGAGCGGCCGGAGAAAAAAAATCTCTAACAGACCCAGCGAGGTCTGAATCAGGGCCACTGTGTATTCACCGGAAATCTGCCTACTGAGTCCTTATTTCAAGTACCCGTTTTACAATATATATATAAATATATATTTAGGTGAGGCAGGTTAGCAGAGCCTTTCCTGTCATTCTTAGATATACTGCAAAGTTTTGACTATAAAAATGATTTTAAAAAAAAATGAAAGACAATATTATAAATATCTTCTTTGTATTATTCTAATTATTTTTATAGTCAAAACTCTGGAGTCATAAGTGTATGACAGGTGAGGCACTGCCTCTACTGTGTACCTTTTCTGCACATCCCTGGTCAAAACACACCAAATTTCCAGCGCTAGTATAAACTGCTGCACCTTTGTATAATGCCAATATGAACCCTTGGGTTCATATCTGTATCTGTAAATCTGGCCCTGATACTGGCCCTGATACTAGCCAGTGCCAACCCAGCCTCACCGCATGTCACTGATATATATATATCAGGAAAAGCCAGGCCTACGTCCCATGCCTCCACTTTCATCAGGCTGGGTGCATGCCCTGTGCTCTGGGAGCTGTTGGCATGACCGCAATTCCTCTCTGCATTGAATAGATGCCAAGAGCATTCGCACAAAATTTATTCACTGCTGCTCTGCCACATATGTTTAGAAACATATAAATATATATACACTAGTATATAGCGTACCTGGAAGTCTCCACCCAAAACACACACACACACAATGAATCACGCCGCATCTCTGGCCGACCCCTCTCTGCTGTTGCCACCTGCTTCATCTCTGCATGAGCCCCTAATTCTCTCTCAAGGGGAAAGGTATCAAACCTTCTAAAGAATGGAGAAGTGGGCAAGTGGAGAAGTTGCTCATAGCAACCAATCAGCTTCTCCTGTAGCACGTTCTATAAAATGATAGGTAGAAGATGATTAGTTGCTATGGGCAACTTGTACACTCTTTGAACCATCTCCCCCTATCGCTGGTTTCTAAATGAACCTAATGCATAATCCTGCACTTTTGGAATGACTCTCAGTACACGCATCAATCATCAATCAATCATATCAACGACATTAACAGTGATATAGATACTGAGTGCAGCTGTGTAGTACCTATTAATAGTGTAATAATTAATGACTTCTCAAGTACGTACCGTACTGTACCGTATAAATCTGCAGCTTCTGAAGTTGATATAGCATACCTCTTTCAGACAGAATTTTCCCCCAAAAAACGGCATTTGAGTGCTGGGTCGTTTTGCCGGTCCCAGCCTGAACCCCCTTTCTGACAGGAAAGCAAGTTACCGAGTCAAGTATTTCTACCCAGTAATTTGCTGATCAACCCGGTTATTTTTTCTGTTAGAAAGGGTCAACCCGGGTTGAAATTGTCGTGTTGAGCCGTGTTGACCCTTTCACACAGAAAAAGGACCCTTGTTGATCACCAAATTACCGGGTAAAAGTGCTTTACCCGGTAATTTGCTTTTCTGTGTGACAGGGGTATTACTGTTTTCTAAAGAATAAAGTTTTTTTCTTTCTGTATACATTGAATGTTTGTGTGATTTTTAAAAAAAAAAGTTAATTGTCCTGTTTTGCCTTAAATATTTGTATTGTCTTACATATTAGTTCTCCTTCGTGTTTAAATAAGAAGTTGTTTTTTTTTTATGTTGAAGCTTTATGCAAACTGTATTAATTTCTGCCTTTTATTTCCCAACTCTGGAGTTTTCCAAATGTAAGTTTGAATACTGGTAGTCAGGTCTGTACTCACACAGTGCTTCCACATGGTGGACCTAATCCCGACAGCCGGCTTCCCGACTGCTTAATCTCGACGAGGGTTAAATGACAGGCGTCTGAATCTAGATCGAAGGGACGCCGGGCGCCGATCGCGGATAGCCGCGCGTGGGGGGGGGTTAGGTTTAGGGTTCCCGGGGGGGACTTAGGGTTAGGCACTCCCCCGGGAGTTTAGGTTTAGGCAGCGGGGAAGGGGGGGGCTAGGTTTAGGCACTTAGAGGGGGGATTAGGGTTAGGCACTGAGGGGGAGGTTAGGGTTAGGCACCCCTAAGGGAGGGTTAGGGGGTAGAATTAGGTTATACAATACTTACCTTGGACGATCGGGAGTTCCTCCTCTGCCGGGATGCCGCTGTCGCGATTCCGACCGCCGGGCATGGGTCCGGCGGTAAATCATACTGATTCTGTAACAACAATTACATATTTATCCACTCAGCATAATCTAAGTACAACTCTGCCCTCCATCCAAACTAACTGACTTTTTATCAAAGGTACACTCCCAGACTTCATTAGTGTCAGGACAATCTTGAATGTAACTCATCGCAATACAATAAACACGTTACATTCAGTGTATCTACATATGCACAGTGTGTATAATAATTCCAATAAAGGTCTGACCCATATCCACAATGCACGTGCAGTGGAAGCCAGGGGGTGCACCCCAACGGCTCCCACTGCAAGAGAGACGGGATAGACTTAGGGGATGAGGACCGGCCACCAGTTTAAGTATGGGAGGGACAAAGAAATGGGGGTCACTCTGGACGAAGCTGCCATAGATAGGGGCGGGTAATAGCAGATGGGAGCAGGCTTGCCAGGGCAAGGCCAGTTGCCTTTCGGAGCAGCTGTTCCCGCATGGAGGAATATTGAATTGCTCTGGTAGTTTTGGATTTCCTGAAGCAACTACCGGTGAGCCATATCCAAAAATTGGACGGTCCATCGTGGCTGAATAATGAATAGATCCGCTAAATAACAAATGTATTCATTTTATTGAGTCACTCAGGAAGTCTGCAGAATAAAAGTACTTTGTGCAGGGGCAGCTTAAGAGAGGAGTGGGTGCGTGTGCAGACTCTGTGCGAGGCCTCTCCTCTCTCTCAGACGACATGTTCCCAGTGATTTCTCTACTGCACATACGCAGGTCTCTGGGTACATGGAGCCTGGTAATTTATCTACTGCGCATGTGCAAGTCTCCTGGAAAATGGCCACTGCGCAATTTTCCCGGCGATTTCTGCATTGCTGATGTGGGACTCCATAGAGATGACTATAATATATCGGTGCAGGGTTCATAGTGAGAACCAGATATAACGGTTTATTATTTAGCAGTATGCGCTGCAAAGTTCAGAGGTGATGGGAATGTACCACCAAAGTGTTTAGTGGATATTACCAGTTCTCATGGTGTCCTGGATCGTGTCAGTAAGCAAGTCAGAATGTGGAGAGTCCAATTGTAGACACCAAAGGAAATGGAAAAATAATTCACAAAAGACCAGAGTGACACATGAGGGACTGCTGAAGTGACACATAGGGAGTTGCTGGAGTGACACATGGAGTGGCTGCTGTTGTGACTTATGAGGAGCTGCTGTAGTGACAAATGGGGAGTTGAAGTGACACATGAGAGGCTGCTGAAGTTACACATGAGGTGGACTGGAGTGACACATGGAGGGGCTGGAGTGACACCAGAGGGGTTAGATTGTATTATGTGAATCTTTTGGGGGTTTTTTTCAATGTAATTTTTGCAGATGTGGCTTTTTCAGTGTATTATTTGAGCATGTGGCTTTTTCAGTGTATTTTATGTGGATCTGGCTTGTTTCAGAGTATTTTTTATGGATTTGGTTTTTCAATGTGTTTATATTGTTCTGGCTTTTATTTCCCTTTAATAGTTCCCTCCATGGTGATTGTGTGCATGCGCTTTTACATGCTCCTACAAACATCATGGCAGGGGTGTGGCCTAGCTGACCATACCTCTTTTGCACATGTGCGTGATCTCGGCTCTTTCACATACCTACAGATATTTTGGGGCTCTGACTGGTTGGCCACCCCATGTAGGTGAACCCTACGTACTGTAGTAGTCAATGTACTGTAGTAGTCAATGAAGGTGGTGGTGTGAAGCTAGCCTCTGTGTGTTATACCTTTAAACACCTAGGGGCCTATTTATCAAGCCTTTAGGCTCCGTTAATCCTGCAGTATCAGCCACTAAACTATGTAATCGAAATCTCCTGCATTCCGGTAACTAGTGAAGCCGTTGTTCTATTTATCAAGCTGTAATTTATTTTAAATTAATTAATAAGTTTTCGAACCTTGACTGTGTTTCCCTGCCTATAGGAAAAAAGACAGGTGTGTGATGAGGGATCAATTTAGATCCATCCACCTCCTACGTCCCTTAACACTAGTATATAAACTGCCACTACTATTGACAGCAAGCAGATGTTCCGACATGGGGGGTGACATATAGCCCTGAAATCCGTTCCTATGCTGTGAATAGGTTAAGTATTTTAGCAAAATGTTGATGAATAGGCCCCACAGACACATAGGTAGGGCGTTAGTGTGTGGTGTGATAAAAAACTGATGTCTGATAATCTTTCATTTTGTTCAGTTCCTAAATTTTCTCTATTTATAAATGCAAAGTTGCAAACCCAGATAAACTAATGATTGCCACATGATACATTGCAATACATGTCCAGTTACACACCCTGGGTGGGAACGCATTTTGCCTACAGCTGTTTCACACAAAAAGGGCTTTTCAATTCAATGTGAAAAGGAGACTATTCCTAGTAGACTGATCTATAGTTAAAGTAACCATGGCACCCACCCACAAGGTGTAATCCTAACATGACCTTTAGAATTACTGTGTTCAGTTTCATCATAAGAAATATCACAAAAATGAGGAGCAAACACTGAGAGCATGTTTGTGTGTGTTATAGTAACTACTGACCCAGTGAGTGGGAGAACTAGTTATGTAGTCGTGTAACATAATCCTATTCATATCAGGTCTGCAGCCCTCCCACTTATAAGTATAGCTTGCACCCACATCTGAGTCATAGGGCCGTATTCAATTTGAGGCGAAAAGTCCGTTTCGGCGAAAAAGTTACTTTTCGCCGTATTAAATTTCCAAGACTTTTCGTCTAGGCGGAAAGTCAATGCAATGGACCCGGCAGAAAAGTTTCACCTATGAATAGCAGGCGGAAAAAAGTGCAGAATTGGGGTTTTGGGGTGCAACATTGCTGCAGCCTTAAGACAGTCCCCCAAAGGTAAACTGCATCAAAATAAAAAAAAAACACTTAAGAACACCCCAAAAAAGTACTTTCGTTTTGAGGGCGAAAAAAACAAAAGTTGGGGACAAAGTTAAAAACTAGCGAAATGGATTCCAGGGGGGGCCCCAAGTATGCCCCAGGTGTTTTTTTTATTGCAGGTGCTTGCGGCAGGTGGATTTTTCACAATTTTTTAAACTTCACTTTAGCAACTTTTAAATATGCTACCCTCCATTTTCAGGTACCCCAAATATGCTACCCTCCATTTTCAGGTACCCCAAATATGCTACCCTCCATTTTCAGGTACCCCAAATTTGCTGGGACTAGTTAATTTCACACAAAAAAACTGCTAAATGCCATTCTTCACCACTTATGCAAAGACGCTAATTAGAACCCATTGAGAACATTTAAGTACCCCAAATACCTTCAGCAGGCCTATTCAGGGGTATCCATAGTGATCCCCCATGTCAGTGCATCTTTTGGGGGGTGTCAGGTTGATTTTCCCAAATCTGACAGGACTTTTCGCCTGTTTCAGTTTCGTCGGATGCCGTTTTTGCGTCCTTTGAAATTTAATAGGGCGAAAAGCAGGCGCGCGTGCGGAAAGTGTTTTCTCCAAAAACACGCGATGTAGGTGTAAAGTTCCGGCAGGTGTAAAGTCCGGGTTTTTTCGCCTCAAATTAAATACGGGCCATAGGGGTAAATTTACTAAAGTGAGAGTTTTTAGAAGTGAGTTTTAGAAGAGATGTTGCCCATAGCAACCAATCAGATTCCAGCTATTATCTTCTAGAAGGTGCTAGTTAAATGTTATGTAGAATCTGATTGGTTGCTATGGGCAACATCTCTTCTAAAACTCACTTCTAAAAACTCGCACTTTAGTAAATTTACCCCATGGAGTCAGATACTATATTTTGGAGTGTTCCTTGTCCAATATATCCAAACATCTATGGAGATACAGCAAATTAATAATTGTAATCAAACAACATGTACGTAACTAACACATAGCGCTGGTACCACGATACACATTCATGAAGATACAAAGAACTTTAGAACAGTGTGTCTGTAAGCCTGAATCTTATTCTATCATAATCATCTCATGAAATACTCTGGGCTGCTTTGAACTCTGATGGTTGGGCTACTGTCTCTTCAATCTATGCCCACTTCAAATCAGAACACCCTTGGGCGCCTTTCTATATTCAAGTTTTTAATTTTTTTTAATTTTAACCCTTTGGATTACAATCCTGTAAACAAGAAGAGGACGCCCCCCACCGTCATAATCTTGGGAAGAAAAGTGGAGAACCATAGTGGGTGGGGGCGATTTTATTTATAATACAGGACTTTACCTCCAGGCCGGCCGGGAAACTTTGCCCACTCTTCAAGGCGGCCAAAAGAACCACTTGAATTTTGGGAGCCTCCCGGCCATTCTGGGAGAGTAGGCAGGTATACCCAAACACTTTAGGCTTTACAGTACTTGATGAGACCGGTAGTTCAGCAAAAAAACAAACAAAAAACAACACTTTTGAATATTTTTGTAACTATTTCATTGCCCCTTATCCACCACACATGGGCTGTTTTTTGTTAGGAGGGTTCGAAAATTCAGCCACGTACCGTATAGACTACAGCTGGTTGACATTAGAGCTGGTGGACACCAGAGGCGTCACCTGGTCTGGTGACAACGGGTGCGCACTCTGGATACCCCCAGCGCCTGGCCAGAAAGGGGCGTGACCTAAATTAAGGGGTGTGTCCTCTCCGGGGATCCTGATAACATCACTCTGGGGGCAGCCCAGTATCATCGGAGATGCTGGACTGTCTGCACTGTTGGCTCCTCTTCTATGTTCTCTATGAGAACGTCACACTGCAGCACCAGGCTCCTGTCACTGCAGAGGAGCCGGCATTTTGGTGTCACCCCCTCCGAGGATGACACCTGGGTGTGGCCCGCACCCCCCTCATGACGCCACTGGTGGACACCATGCTCTGGGTTTCTGTGCTATAGTGTCATTGCTTGTCCCTAACAACTGCACTAACATCAACACATCAAGGTGTCCAGTGGATGGAAATGCGTTCTTCATGGCAGACATTTCATAATACCCCTTTTACACCGGAGCTAAAACCCGGGTTTTTGAAGGGTTAACCCGGGCAGCTCCCTGATGTAAAAGGGGAGAGGGTTGGATCGCCGGGTCGAGTGACCCGGCAATCCAACCCAGGTAACTAGCAGGGTTTAACACGGGCGTAGTCCGTGAAACCCTGCTATGGGAACAGCGCACTCCGGGTCACGAAGACCTGGAGTGCGCTGCTAGCCGGCCGATTGGCCCGGCTTCAGTGGCGCTTGGCGATGACGTCATCTCCAAGCGTCCACTTTCACTCCGCAAAAGCCGGGTCTATGCAGACCCGACTGCGGTGTGAGCGGAGCTGACTCTGGAATATCCCGAGTCAGCGCCGGCAAAATTCCGGGTCTGATCCGGATAGGAACTTTGTTCCAACTCCGGGTCAGACCCGGAATTTAGGTGTAAAAGGGGTAATACTGTATTACCCCAATTACTGACATTTCATATATTATCCCAATCTTATACTGGGGTAGAATACGGAACTCATCCAGAAGACTGCAGATATATTATATCTCATCCCATTAACATCTATTTTTCTACAAATTAATGCAATGCATACATTAATGCAATGCATATATTATTTTTTATTTACCTTTTTTTTCAGCTATATAATTTATAGTGCACAGTACTGTTGTTAATTATATTAATGAGAACCATTTAGGAGCAGAGTGATGACTCATCCACGCTTGTAGGGATTTAGCTATAAAGATCATGAATGTAATTGTCACTGATAATCTTGCTTAGAACAATGTAGTTGAAAAGAATTATAGAAGAACTCTGCTGACCCATCATAACTCTGTTCTGTTATCTAAAGTGACATTGTCAGCCGCAATGCTCAAGAGATATTCACATGATGGATGAAGATCCCAGATAGTGAATTATCGGGATGTGTAATTATATAATGCCATCAAATTATCATAATGTAAACTATAGACATTAACAAATGCTAAATGTGGGACTACTAAAATAACCTTAGGAGGCAAAATTTAATGATTATGTAAATCTGTATTATTTTTTTGTTTGTTTCTATAGTGCCAAATGTATTTTGTAGCACTGTACAGATTATATGTAAGTTCTCTAGTACATACACACACACCCCTATGGGTTCATTTTGCCAGAAGCCAATTAGCCTACTAGAATGTGTTTGGACAGCGGGAGAAAACATTTACAATCCAAGGGAAACATACAAACCTCACACAGATAAAGTCCTGTCGGAACTGAACCCTGACCTCAGTGCTGTAATACAACAATGCTAACCACTATGTGGGTGTGTATTGACGTGTATTGTCAAGTTGCCACTATCAGCAGTAAATATTAGTATATATTAGAGATGAGCGGGTTCGGATTTCAGAGATCCGAGCCCACCCGAATTTAGCAGAACCGAGTCGGAACCAAGCAAGCTCGATTTTTCCCGCCTGACTCGGATCTCGAACCGAGGGAAAATTATAGAGTCTGAAATCTTGCAGTTCGCGAGCTTTCGTCTCTATGATCAATGTAGTATATAAGGGACCACGCGACGGACGCCATTTCACTCCGGCTGTGGAGACTGAACAGGGAGGGTGGATAGTGTAGGGCTGGGAGAGGTGCTGGTGCTGTCTGCTATGTCCTGGGCTGGTGCTCATCCATTCTGGCTGGGCTGGTGCTGTCACTGTGCTGTCTGCTGTGTCTGTCTGGGCTGGTGACTGCTGATCCATTCTGGGCTGGTGCTGTCACTGTGCTGCCTGCTGTGTCCATCTGGGCTGTTGCTGATCCATATGATCTGTCTGTGCTGTCTGCTGTGTCCTGGGCTGGTGCTGCTGATCCATTCTGGGCTGGTGCTTTGCTGTCTGCTGTGTCCATCTGGGCTGGTGCAGAACTGCAGATACATCTGGGCTGGTCCTGTGTCCATCTGGGCCCAAGTTCTGGACTCCAAAAAAATATATATATATTTAGTCAAAAAAAAAATCAATAAAAGTGTCATTTATATTTTTGTCTGTGCGTGCGTGTTAGGCTTAACTGCAGTACCGCACAAGATCCAGCCAGCAACGCAAGTTGCAACCTAGTGCTGCCCGACTCCAGTCGTTATCAATCACTGCTCTGGGCCCAAGTTCTGGAGCATAAATTTTTGTTTAAATCAATTGTCTTTTTTCTAATAATTGTATGTCTGTGCGTATTAGGCTTAGCCGCACAAGATCTAGCAAGTCGGCAACGCAACCTAGTGCTGCCCAACTCCAGTTGTGATCAATCTGTGCTCTGGGCCCAAGTTCTGGAGCTTAAAAAAAATTAAAATCAATTGTCTTTTTTTTTATCTTTTACTGTCTGTGTGTGTGCGTGTTAGGCTTAACTGAACAAGATCCAGCCAGCAACACAAGTTGCAACCCAGTGCTGCCCCAATCCATTCGTGATCAATCACTGCTCTGGGCCCAAGTTTTGAGCATAAAAAAATAAAAATCATTTGTCTTTTTTTTGTGTAATATTTTTGTGTGTGTGCACGACTGCATGTGTGTGAATTTTGTAACCGCACCTTGGCTACACTATTGGTGCTTGTGACACTGCTTCAAGACCGCAGAAAATATGGAGGGCTGTCACATGACAGGAAAGCAAGGCCACGAACCACATGTTGTAGCGGCTGCCAGCAGTGCAAGGCCGTCAACTTCCTCGTCCTCTATGAAGGCCCATGCCCCAGGTATTAAGTCACGCCATCGATATGGTAAAGCTACTACTGAAGTTAAGAAAACAACATTTCAAGGAAATTTGCCTTTAGATAAACAAACAATTGGAAATATGCCATTCACTACACGAAGTGGCAAGGAAAGGATAAGGCCTTGGCCTTTCTATAGGAAGACTGCTGATTCTGATAGCCCTTCGGAAAAAACAACTGTGTGCCCTGAGAAATCGAAATCACAAATCCCCGAGGAGAGTGCAAGTATGTCTGCGGTTGTCATGTGTGAGCTAGACCTAAATACTAGTGTACTGGAGGATCCTCCAAGCTCCATCATTTGTGTGCCCTCTGTAAATGTGGGGAAGGGCAGTCAACATCTTGCAGACATACTGTAGTCATCAAGGAAGCTTCTGTGGAATTGCACATGGAGGAGGAGGATATTTTGGTAGTTGAAAGTGCTAAGGATGATGAGGATGTTGATAATGAAGATGTTGGTGATTCAGATGTTGATGATGAAGATGTCCTTTGTGTAAGTAAGGCAACAGGTGTTGCCCATGGATTGAAAAAGCCAAAGCCCATTGTTGTCATGCCGGGACAAAAGACAAAAAAATCCACTTCTCCTGTGTGGAATTATTTCCACCCCGATCCGGACAACAGTTGTCAAGCCATATGTGCCCATTGCCAAGCAAGAGTGAGTAGAGGGAGGGACTTAAACCACCTACTGTAGGAACCTCCTCCTTGTTACATCACTTGGAGCGCATTCATCAAATATCAAAGTGTTTGGCATCCAGTTCCAAAACTCAAAAAGTAACAAGTCCTGTATCACCTACCAGCTCGCTCTCTGTGAGATCCAAGCACCTTCGATCTCCAACACCAACACCTGCATCATCAACATCCTCATTCATCATCGGGAGTAGTCCAGCTGCATCCAATGTTGGTATTCGAAGCATGATTGACTCCTCTCCTATCCATGATCCTCAGAAGGATCCTTGTTGACCACGCCTGTTGCTGCTGCTGTTGCTGAGACTGGATCTTCATCCCAGAAAGGGACCAGGAGGAAGACTACTTGTAGCGTATCCTCTAAAAAACAATTAACTGTCATACAATCGCTTGCAAGGTCAAACAAGTTTGACAGCAACCACCCAGTTGCACAGCGGATTACTGATGCCATAACAATTATTCTGGTATTAGTTGTGCGTCCAGTATCCACCATTACTGCAGTGGGTTTTCAACAGTTATTTAAGGTCCTGTGTCCTTGCTGCCAGATCCCTACTAGATTACACTTCGCTAGAACAGCAATTCCAAGTCGGTACAAGGACATTAAAAAAAGCCTTATTAATGTCCTCAGAAATGCCGTTGTACCCACTGTCCACTTGACCACTGATATGTGGACAAGTTGGACAGGACAAACTAAGGATTACATGACTATGACAGCCCACTGGGCAGGTGTATTGCCTACAACAGCAACAGCAGCAACATCTACCAAAAGACAGCTGATACAGAGGCAGGCTACTCTGTGTATCACCGGTTTCACTAAGAGGCATACCGCTGAAAACCTCTTAGAAAAACTCAAGGAAATCATTGCTAAATGGCTTACCCCAATTGGGCTCTTCTCAGGATTTGTGATTTTGGACAATGCCACCAATATTGTGAGAGCATTACATCTGGGCGAAATCCAACATGTCCCATGTTTTGCTCACACAATTAATTTGGTGGTGCAACGTTTTTTCAAATCTGACACGCTCGTGCAGGAGATGCTCTCAGTGGCCCGCAAAATATCCGGACATTTTAGACATTCGGCAACTGCTTGTCAAAGATTGCATGACCAGCAGATACTGTTACATTTTCCCTGCCATCAGCTGAAGCAAGAGGTAGTAACTCAGTGGTTTTCTACCCTCTATATACTTCATCGGATGGAGGAACAGCAAAAGGCCATCCAGGGCTATACAACGGACTATGACATAGGCCATGGCCTTACTCAAGCGCAGTGGAGAATAATTTCCATGTTGTGCAAGGTTCTCAGACCCTTTGAACTTGCCACACATGACGTTAGTTCAGACACTGCCAGCTTGAGTCAGGTCATTCCTCTCATCAGACTTTTGCTAAAACAGCTGGAGAAACTAAAGGTGGAGGTGAAACGGAGCAATTGCGCAAAGTATGTCGGACTGGTGGATCAAGCCCTTGATTCACATAACCAGGATCCACGAGTCGCCAATCTATTGAAATCTGAAACATATATTTTGCCGACCATTCTGGATCCTAGGTTTAAATCCTACCTTGTGAGTTTTTTTTCAACAGACCGAAATCTAAAACTGTGCAAAGAGCTGTTGGTAAAAAAATTGGTAGCTGCAGCCACATGTGAAACGCCATCATCTCCTCCTTCAGTTTCTGCAGCTGCCAGGAAAAAATTCAATTTTCTTCACAGCATGCCTGCTGGTCATGCAGATTGTTCACCAAAAAATGACATCTGGTCTGGCCTGAGAGAACTGCCTACTAGTGACATGTCTTCAACCGTGACTATGTGTGATACGGTCTCCATTCACAGAATGGTGGAGGACTATTTCAGAGATAACATCGTAATAGGCATGTCAGACAGTCCCTTTCAGTACCGGCAAAAAGAGGCAATTTGGAGTCCCATACACAAACTGGCTTTGCATTACTTAAGTTGCCCACCCTACAGTATGTACTCCGAAAGAATTTTCAGTGCAGCTGGCAACCTTGTCAGTGATCGGCGTAGGAGGTTACTTCCTCAAAATGTGGAAAAGATTATGGCCCTCATTCAGAGCCGGACGCTCTGACCAGAGCGCTCGCTCTGAATCAGGGCCCACCTCCATAATTATGGAGCGCCCTCCTGGACACTCGTATAGCTGTGGGTCACCACCCACAGCATATACGAGCGTGCAGGTTGATGGTCGCGAAGCCTGCGGTTGAGTTTCTCAACCGCAAGGCCCGGAGTGATTTTGGCTCTATCAGAGCCAAAATCACTCCCACTGACATCACTAGTGATGTCAGTGGGGCCGGCTTCTGACGGTAGGCGTCTGGGAGGCACGCCCCCGGCACGCCCACCAAAGGGGGCGTGCTGTCAATCAACATCGACAGCACGCCCCCTTTGAACAGACACAACGAGCGAAGGAAAGTCCTTCGCTCGTCGCGTCTCGCGCATGCGCACAACGGAGCTCCCTCCGTCGTGCGCATGCGCAGTGCACAACATTGACCCACTTGTGAGCGGACAGCCGCTCGCGATTGGGTCTGAATCAGGCCCTATGTTCATTAAAATGACCTCTACCATCAATTACATCCAAAAATTACAGAGGCGACTATGGTTTATTCCAGCAGGGACGAATTTATATTGTGGGGACGAATTTATATTGTGTGAAGAAGAGGATGTACACACTGATGGGGATAATGAGGATGAGGATGACAATGACATCTGATGTTGTAATGTAAAGCCAGTTTGTGTATGGGATAATTTCCATGTCCAATACACATTGGCAGCTTGTTTTCAGGGGGTCCAAACAAACCAATCATTTCAGCCACAATTGGCAGTCCTTGTCGCTGAAATGATTGGTTTGTTAAACTGTGAATGTCCTGTTTCGTATACAACATAAGGGTGGGTGGGAGGGCCCAAGGACTATTCCATCTTGCACCTTTTTCCTTTCCAATATTAATGTTATGGTTGTTTTAGGACACAATGATTTGTTTTTAAATTAATTTATTATGAATTTTACAGCCAGGGTCAGCACCAATGAATTTCTTTTTATTAATTATTCAGCCAGGGTCTGCACCCAATTAATTGTTTTTTAATTAATGTATTATCAATTTTACAGCCAGGGGCTGCACCAATGAATTTCTTTTTATTATTCATTATTCAGCCTGGGGCTGCACCAATGAATTGTTTTTTAATTAATTTATTATCAATTTTACAGCCAGGGGCAACACCAATGAATTTATTTTATTAATTATTCAGTGAGGGGCTGCCCCCAATGAATTGTTTTTTAATTAATTTATTATCAATTTTACAGCCCGGGGCTGCACCAATGAATTGTTTTTTAATTAATTTATTATCAATTTTACAGCCAGGCACTGCACCAACTATCAATTCTTCAATCCTCAAGGGTATCCCAACCATCATCATTGCACAGTCCTCAACTCTATTAATAATTATATCAATCAGTTTTGAGCCAGCAAGCTGCATGCAACCTTTTGGCCCATTAACTAGATGAAAAAAATCAATATTGTGAGCTGTGAGGTCGTCAAAATTGACTGGAAAAGAGTGTAAATAAATGTTATTGAGGTTATTAATACTGTAGGAACAAAAAAGGCCCATTTTATGTGATTTTAGCTGTTTTTTTTATGTTTTTTAGAAAAAAATCCAGCTCCTAAACCAAAAAAATATCTGCATATGCCCCAGCCCAGGGGCGTTTTAAGAGAGGAGGGGGCCCGTGTGCACTCCTCGTGCCGTGGTTCCCTCCTCTCTCCCTGGTGGCTGACAGCCAACTGACGCGGCTGGCCAGCCACCGGAGCATTAGTAGACTCTGGGCACTAGAGTGTGCCCGGAGTCTACTGCACATGCACAGAACACCAGAAAATGGCCACCGCAGCCATTTTCACCTGAAACAAATAGGATAAGGTGGAAAAAAATCGGTGAAAAATGGGAACTATTGGCGAAATATCCTAATTTTTCGCCCCAGAAAAGCTAACGGGGCTAATTGGATACCGCCAATAGTGGTATAGGGAAGAGAAGCATAGAAATAGTCCTAGATCAGCCCGGTAACAGAGCAGCAGTGCATCCTGTGCCAAGCCAATCTCATAAACCTTGTGTTGTCAAGATGTTAAGCCTAGGGGGGCGGGGATGCTGGCTCTGGGAAGTAGAACACTGCCCGGAGGGTCCTATAGACTCTCCAGGCAACTCTGCAGTAGCACTACTGGCTGCAGGGTCCCCTTTCAGGCACCCTGTAAGCCACATGCAGGTGCCGTTGGGCAGCGACGGTGCCACCCCCAGGGCCCTGCAACATGACACTGGTCCTAGTGAACAGGATACAGAGTTAGTGTTATTAGGTAAGGATAGGACTGGATAGGAATAAGAACAGACAGATCAAAGACAGTGAATAGATCTCATGTCTCCAAGGTCCCAGGAAAAAAAATGAATGTCATGGTATACAAACCCAAAATAGGAGAACCAAGCACCTATCCTAAGGAAGCACTATATGTACAATGGATACGCCATGACAACTGTCACATAATTCAGATATGTGGTAGTACTACTAAAAACGTTCATTAACTACCTTTACATCAAATAGGGAACTAATCCACCAATATCCCAGCCAAGAGAATGACACTTGATTATTATTGTTATTATTATTATTATTATTATTATTATTTACAAAAGAAAATTAAAACTACTCATATAGCAAACAAGGACAGCTGTTGTGCACTGAACTGAGCAAGGTATAGACTCATATTTGGGCCTTTTTATAATTAAATATGTGCAGCATATTCCCCGAAAACATCTTTGGGATACCCGCAAATATTTAGTATCACCCCAATGTATGAAGGAGAGACCACAACAGATATCTCCAATATCTGCTGTGCTCCGTCCATTTCTGACAGCAGCCGCTGCCCCTATAGGTATCTATGGAGGATGCGATGCAGTCAGAATTACCAAGCTCCGGGATGTGAAGCGCCTGAAATTAGATTTTAGATGCTAACATTGAAAAAGAAACATTGAAGAATTGTTTAATATAAATGCTTTATTGTACTGGTATTAATATTTACCTCCAATGTTCATTTTCCAACCCACTTTCCCTAAACCTTTTCTTTTTTACTCAAATAAAAAGTCCCCTACATTTGTGTTCTAGGACTTTTGTGCTGGTTTGAGGGTTTGATGACTCTCTCTCTCACTCTCTTTCTCTTTCTTTCTTTCTCTCTCTCTCTCTCTCTCTCTCCCTCTCTTTCTCTATCTGTCTTTCTTTCTTTCTTTCTTTCTTTTTCTTTTTCTTTCTTTCTTTCTTTCTTTCTTTCTCTCTCTCTCTCTCTCTCTCTCTCTCTATCCCACTCTCTCTCTTTCTTTGGGGGAGATGTATCAATTTGGCCATAGTAACCAAACAGATTTGATCTATCATTTTATAGAATGTACTTTTATAAATTGTAGCTACAAGCTGATTGGTAGCTATAGGTAACTTTTCTTCTTGTCTACTCTTTAGAAGCCTTGATACATCTCCCCCTCTCTCTCAAGATAGGATCTGAGCAGCCAACATCCGGGATATCTGGACTAGATTATGTTGCAAGAGCAGGGTGACAGGCATGGTAAACAAAGGGTAAAACAGCTTGGTGTCTTCTCTCCGCCAGTACCGTGCTCATTGCTATATATTGCCTTATAGTAGTACAAGTATTTTGAAATCATTTTGTTCTTAAATGTCACCAGCTGGGTCCTTTAAACACTGCTAGATTCCCCATCAGATCCTGTTAGATCTCATCGGAGAGCACGCTCCTGCCTCATCTCCTTTCTCTGTACCTCTTCCTACCACGCTACTGTATCTCATTTACATTATCTATATAAATGTTCATTATTGGTTCATTATCTATAAATACATATATATATATATATATATATATATATACAGTGAATATATATATATATATCTATATATATTATGGGAGTAGTAGTTCCTGGATGGCGCATGGTATAATACCCTGAATGTTTCTTGTGGTGTAGGTGACTTATAATAAGGTGGATGTTCAAACACTTTAATCCTTCTAATAAAAGGTGGCCACCTGGTCTTAAAACTCGGGACAGTAGGGCCTTGCACGGCAATTCTGCTGATAAGAGGATATATGTGGCTAGAGATTGATTAGATGATAATGGAGACGAGATGCAACTTACTGTAGATGGCAAGTTGCCACCTTGAGGGTCGAGGTGCAGCACTGGAGTCGAGTTAAGGCACAGGTTCTGAGTTGCGGCCTTGAGGGCTGAGGAGTGACTAAGATGGTAGCAGTGCGACATTGAGGGTCGTGGTGTGTCACTGATGCTGAGGTGAGGGACAAGGGGTGGCCTTGAGGGCCAAATTAAGATACAGGTGCTAAGAAGCGGCCTTGAGGGCCAAGATGCAACTTAGATGGCAGTGATGTGACCTTGAAGGCTGTGGTGCAGCAAGGGTGTCAAGATGCTGCCTAGGTGGAGAAGGTAGCAAAGCCTCAGGCAATGCTGCAGAAGATGGTATGGTGAGCGGCAGGTGTAAAATACTGTATACGGAAATGGTAGTCAACACAGGTGAATGCCGCGGATGGGACAAGGCCATAGACTGAGCCCAGATACAAAACCGCTAAGATGGTCAGAAACACAGGTAGAGCAGTACAAGGCATAAACTAACAGGTACCGGCATACAGGTATACCGAGAGAGTAACAGGACTAGAACTCACACACAAGACATAAACTATCACTGGGCAACGTGGTGCTGGTACAGACAGACTGATAAAAGATCCTGAACTAATGAAGTGCGGGTGCACAGATTGATTGACAACTGACACCTGGGACACTGTATGGCTATTCAGCAGACCCAAACACAGACCCAGGCACGCCAAGAGCCGTGGCGGGCCCCAGTAATAGGGGGCATGGCCTAATCGGAATGGTGTGGCCACGCCCCCTAGCCAAGAAAAAAAAATATTTGCAGCGCCGTGAAGCTGCGCTGTGCGCTGGGGAGGGGGGGCGCTCTGAGCCCCCTCAGCCCGGCACAAAGCCAGGGGGGGTGTGATCAGTGTGATCGCTCCCCCGCACAGGCATAGGAGACTGCTGTGGCTGCTGCTCAGCAGCCACGAGCAGTCTCCAACTGCAGCTCAGCACACGCTGTGTGCTGGGCTGCTGTGAGGGGGGGAGCGGCGCTGGACCCGGGCCCCCACCGGGCCCCTCAGGAAGCCCGGGCTTGGGTAATCTGTACCTGCTCCCCCCCCCTCTCGGCGCCCCTGCACAGACCCAACAGCTCCTGCAGCCATCCGGCATCTTTGTCTCCTAGCGACTGCAGGCGCCTTCCCAGTTTGAGGTCCACGTTACCTGTTGACCTGGGAGATAGTAAGAGCCTGCGGTCAGAGGATATGGCATGATAGTAATAAGCCACGACGTTGGCTTATGACACCTACCTTCATCATTGCGTCTTCTCTCACTTCTGCTGACTGAGCTCTGATCTCTAAGCACTGCAGTGCACTTCCTAGTCACATGACACATCCAAGGTGTCCATCAGTGCTGAAGACATGCCCCCTATACTCAGAGGCATGCCTCTATTAGCTCTCTTTCTGTTCAGCTTAGTGCCCGTAGGGTGGCTCCGCCCCCAGCTCTGCAAGCAGTGTCTGCCTATACAGAAGCGAGGCTGAGCTGTTGCTGCCTCATCTCTTATTCCCTGCAGTCCCAGGGAGCTCCACAAAGTTGGTTAGTGTTAACTATGAAATGATTACCTTCTTTGCATTATTCTAATCATTTGCATAGCAACTCTCAGGAGTATAACAGGAGAGGTTCTGTCTCCCCTGCCTACCCTGACTGCACATCCCTGATGGCATCACACTGTATTTAGCACACATGGCTGGGTGGTTGATGGTAGTACTTCTGAATTTAGTCACTGTGATGGGGCAGTGTGTCTCATCTATTTGGATTACAAGCCGCTAAATTCCCTTGGATATCAAATAAAGCACATTTACTTATATTGCAGAATAAGAAGAATTCCACTTGGATTATATAAATTAATACATGAATTAATGCATTCTTAAATTATGGTTTTGTTAGAAAATAAATACAACCTTGATAGGGAGGAAATGTGATTAATGGACTTATAACAGACATTACTGTGTGACTAACCCTGCATCATTTTATTTTTAGCATTGATTCAAATTATTCTATTTATACTAAAGCTGCACTGCAACCTACTGAAAAGTTATCACTAACGGGCATCTGCCCTCTGGGCGTCTTACACCCAGAATTATTTCATGGGGACCCTCAGTTTCCCTCACATCCTTGCATTAAAACTTTCTGTGAGAAAGTGGGTCAATCTCTAGATTACAGAACTATGCAATACGGACATACAGTCATCTGGATCTAGCTGGTGATTGACTGATTTTAAAAATGGTTAATTTTTTTTTTATTATTATTATTATTATTATTTACATTTATTTACTAACATTTATTTATATAATGCCGGCATATTCCATTGTCCTTTACAATTGAGAACAATATTGCTTTGACATATGTAAATAAGATGGTAAGCATCACAAAGTTAGCCCCTAATGAAGCCACAATGGTGAAACCACACTGGGCAAGTTTCTATGATGCCACCACACATGCAATGCTGTTACCTTGTGTTTTATGTACAGCAAAACAGTTTTATTGAAGTGATGTAAACTGAATAAAATTTTTCCTGGTATATCTGGTTCGCACAATTTGGTCTATTGGTTTCTCCTATACAAGAGACACACACTGCAAAACTGAATGTACCAACTACAGTGGCGTAGGATTCTTTCTGATTTCTTCTATTTTTGTATGTTTGTCAGACTTAATTGTTCCAGATCCTCAAATAAACTTGAATCTAAGACAACACAAAATATAGGGCCTGATTCAGACCAACTCGCAAGCGGCTGTCCGCTCGCAAGTGGGTCGATGGTGTGCACTGCGCATGCGCACGACGGAGGGAGCTCCGTCGTGCGCATGCGCCAGACGCAACGAGCGAAGGACTTTCCTTCGCTCGTTGTGTCTGATCAAAGGGGGCGTGCTGTCGATGTTGATTGACAGCACGCCCCCTTTGGTGGGCGTGCCGGGGGCGTGCCTCCCAGACGGGGGCGTTCCCAAGGGAACGCCTACCGTCAGAAGCCGGCCCACTGACATCACTAGTGATGTCAGTGGGAGTGATTTTGGCTCTGATAGAGCCAAAATCACTCCGGGCCTTGCGGTTGAGAAACTCAACCGCAGGCTCCGGCTCGCAGTGGCGATGGTCAAGACCATTGCGGCCATCAACCTGCACGCTCGTATAGGCTGTGAGTGGTGACCCACAGCTATACGAGCGTCCAGGAGGACGCTCCATAATTATGGAGGACGGCCCTCATTCAGAGCGTGCGCTCTGCTCAGAGCGTCCGGCTCTGAATGAGGGCCATAGTTTTAAAATTTGTAAATGATCATTTCATTTATTGAAGGCAAAAAATTATCTAACACCTATATCACCCATGTGCAAAATGAATAGGCCCTCTCCCCCCAACCTAATACCTGGTTCTGCCCCCTTTACCGGCAACAACTGGAACTATATGCTTTTGATAACTTGAAATCAGACGTTCACATTGCTGTAGATGAATTTTGTCCCATTCTTCTTTGCAGAGTTCCTTTAATTCAGTCACATTAGAGGGTTTTGAGCATGAACTGCCCCTTTAATGTCCTGCCATAGCATCTCAATAGGATTCAAGTCAGGACTTTGACTATGCTACTCCAAAACCTTATTTTTGTTTCTTTTGAGTCATTCAGAGGTGGACTTGCTCTTGTGCTCCAGATCGTTGTCTTGCTGCATAACCCATTAGCCCTTGAACTTCAGATCACGGACTGATGACTGGACATTCTGCCTCCGAATTTTCTGGTAGAGAGTATAATTCATGATTCCGTCAATTGTGATAAGTTGCCCAGGTCCTGAAGCAGCAAAGCATCCCTACAACATCATGCTACCACCACCATGTTTGACTGTTGGTATAATGGTCTTATTGTGAAGTGCTGTACTAGCTTTACGCCAGATGTGATGGGGTCTATATCTTCCAAAAAGATCCATTTTTGATTCATCAGTCCACAGAACATTAGCCCAAAATGCTAGGGTTTAGCAATGTGTTTTTTAGAAAAAGTGAGATGAGCTTTTATGTTTCTCTTGGTCAGCAGTGGTTTTCACCTTACAATTCTCCCTTGGATAAAATTTTTGCAGAGTCATAATGCTAACCTTAACCGAGGCAAGCGAGGCCTGCAGTTCTTTAGATGTTCTTTTGTGACTTCCTGGATGAATCATCAATGCCCTCTTTTTGTTAGGCCAGTCACTCCTGGGAAAATTCACCAATGTTTTCTCCTTTTAAAAATAATAGCTCTCATTGTAGTTCACTGGTGTCACCAGAGCCTTATGCAGGCCATACTGTACATCTGCGGCCTAATTTCAAGTTCTGCCGACACAAATCTGATCCATCGGTGATCACAATTGAAAATCAGTGGACAGCAATGATCAGCGATTCAACAGGAAATGGGTGAAATTCAACATTTTAAAAATCCCCAACTAACCAATTCTGACCATTTTCAGCTCGGAATCGGGGTATCGAAATTGTCCAACATGTTGGATTTCTCCGATTGTCCAACCCCGGTGTCGGCAGAACATTGAACTGCCTCAATACAGGCTAGATGTATGGGCCCCATTAGAGATGGCTGTGTAACCCATTCCAGACTGATATATTTCAATACCTCTCTTTTTTATACCTTCTAGAATTTCTATTGATTGCTGCATACTGTGCTGCTTGTTGAGACCTATGAAACACCTTCACATTGCTAGAAAGGTTCTATTTAAGTGAAGTTTAGATTCAACAAGACTGGCAGTATTCACGCCTGATTGAGTCTAGTCTAATTGAACCCATTTATCAATTCAATTTGGTTCCTTGGTTGAATGAGTAACTAAGGGGGCAATTAATATTTCACACATGGTCAGTTTGTTTTGGATATTTTTTCCTTAAATAAATGAAATGATTATATAAAAACTGTATTTTGTGTTTACTCAGGTTGACTTTGCTTTATATTAAAAAAATTTTAAGAGCTGAAACAAATAAGTGTAACAAATATGCAAAAATAGAAAAAATCAGGAACGGGCAAAAACATTAATGTAATAAATGCTATCTTCTTTTTTAGCAGTCTAGTGAGTTACCTTAGCTCACTACTAAAAGCCATTTTACAATGGGTGATTTAGAGTTAGGAAACAATTACCTGCTATACCAGCATCCTGCACCGCTACCCACAAGCAGCATACACTCACCGGCTGGTGAGCTGTCTGAAAACTCTCTTCGCTCAAGCTCCGCTCCATCAGCAATGTGTATGTAACAGTGAGTACTGCTGTACCTGCTATCTATCAATAGACCAACATCACTGGTTAAGTAATTAGGCAGCTAATCTTGCATGCACTGTTTTGTGCCTACATAACTCTGCAATATCAACACATGCACACACATAATTTCCAACAGGTTATGGGTCCTGACACACAAGGACCCTATTATAGATGCCCAGAGCAGCATAAAGACACCATCTTAGGCACATGTGTAGTGCAAACTGCATAACAACACAGAGTAAAGACAGAACAGAGTGTTTCCAGTGCAGTATAGCAGCTGTGAAGCTGATTCAAGTACAGAAGCTGCACAGTTATTGTATGTCTGTAAGAAGCATAAATACTGGAGCTACTTCCACAGTGGGGTTTATCAAGCTAAAGGGTGCAGAAAATTATATAACCTCGTGAAAGGTTGTGAAAGGTTACTGTAGAACCAGATGCAGATTGAAGCCCAGATAATATAGAGAACACCATGGGGACCATAGGCTTAAGTGTCGAACAGCAAGAGCAAGTATACTCTATAATACATGGGAAAGAGTCAGCAAAAGACATGTGGGCAGCACAGCAAGCAACATACCAAGATGGATGTCTCATGAAGAGGATAAATTTAAGATGTGTATTATATAAACCAAATTGAATGAATGCAGAAGTGTGCGTGATTATACAGACAAAATGATGTCTGTCTCTCAGCAGCAAACATCTGTTGGAGTGTAAGTGGATGATGAAGAGTTTGCTACAGCAATGCTGCAGAATTTGGTGCCTGAGATTGACTTCCTGGTTGAGGCATTGGAGGCAAACAATGTGTGTCCACAGTAATTTATATCAAGAATTGTTATCCTACAGTTGCTCTAAAGAACATAACACATATTGAAGCCTGGTTAAAGAAAAAACTAATTGTAAGATATCTCAAAACTTTTATATGTATGGCCTGTGTGCATATACCAAAAGAGAAAAGACCCAAGATGGTTTCAAAGCCAGTAAAGTGCATCATGCTTGGCTATTGCCATGAGAACAAAGGTTACAAATTATGGAATCCAAATACCAGAAAGCTTAAGTCACAAGATGTTATCTTTGAATCAGAGGCATCACTGGGTGTAGTGACACCCGGTGTGGCACTCTCTGACCCTGCTCGAAAGGGGGTGTGACCTCGACCCCTGATGTCCCATTTTTTGAGCATGACCGTGTGTCACACCCCCTCTTCAGCACAGTGTGGATGATGCGCATGCATCACACTGCTGTAGAGCTGTTTGGTGACAGAGCAGCTCTTCTATTTTGGTGTCACCCCCTTGGATGTCACTGTTTAAAAAAACAACACAAATTGAAGAAAACTTGGAGGCTGATATGCAGAGCAAGTATGTGTCACTGGACATACAGTACCAGCAGCTAGAGATTTATCTGAGTCAGAGACTATCAGCATGGAAGTTCAACCACAGAAGAGGTCTTCTGCAAGATCAAAAATCAGCAGACCACCTAAGAAGTATGATAAAGAATTTGCAAATTGCAGTCAGTGACCCTCAAGATATCCAGAAGCCAAAACTAAAGTCTAATTGGTGTGAAGGGAAATCCAATATAGGCAATGGGACTTTACAAGATTTAAAAAACAGAAGTGTAAAAAGCATCAAGAATGGTGATTGTTACTAATCTTCAGCTAGAGGAGGAATTATTCTTCCTTTTTTACACATCACACGTTCAAAACTTTCAAAGGGAATTACCCATAACATTTTCTACATGCAGTATAAGGCCTGGTCTGTTATAAATAAACGCCTAAATTCAAACCCACATGTTACAAAATACCTACCTTTATGGGGCAACCCAGATTTTTGCCCATCTCTCTCAATCTCCCACTGCAAGACTTGGAAACAAAAAGGGATTGCTGCAATCAGAGATGTATTCGACCCTGGAGGTACTCCATATACTTTTTAACAACTGAAAGATATTTACAATATTCTTAACTCCCAATTTATTTTTATACTTACAAATAAGACATTACATTAACAGTAAATTACCCTCGGGTTCCTATACTTCACTGTTCAACCCACCTACTCCTTCTCCTTTGTGCTCACTTTTTACATTAGTTTCTAACACTAAGTATATACTCAGATATCTGTATAATGACCTACTACTGAATGATGTCATAAGTCTCTGGAAACAAGTTTGTCTGTCTTGGTCCCAGGACTTTACAGAATTCGATTTTTTGGAACACATCATGACCATGATTCCCACTATCATGAAATGGTTCAGTTCAGCTAAACTGCAGGAAATTCATATTCAATATATCACAAGGGATGCAGTCAGGAAGCCGACGATCGAAATCCTGACGCCGGCTTCCTGACTGTCTAATCCCAGCAGGGTTCTAATGATAGGCATCGAAATCCCGACACCAATCATTATCCCTAAGCCGGGAGCCCGACACCCGGCATACCGAAAGAAGGTAAATTGGGCGGCAGGCGCAGCCGCGGGGCGGAGGGTTAGGTTAGGGGCTCCCGGGGGGTACTAAGGGTTAGGCACCCCTCCCGGGAGGGTTAGGCTAGGGTAAGGGGGGGGGGTTAGGGTTAGGCACTACTGGGGAGGAGGTTATGGTGAGGCACTTCCCCAGGAGACTTAGGTTTAGGCTGCAGGGAAGGGAGGGTTAAGTTTAGGCACTTACAAGGGGGTTAGGGTTAGGCACTTGAGAGGGAGGTTAGGGTTAGGCACCCCTAAGGGAAGGTTAGGGTGGGTGGGGTTAGTAATAGTAAAAATACTTGCCTGTCGGGATCTTCTGTTGCCGGTCTTCCGGCATCATGATTTGAACCATCCGCGGTATTTCATACAGATCCCATATCACAAGCCCAGGGAAGCCATTTGCTCCCAATTGAACCGAGTAATTGTCTAAAATGCTATGCAACATCAGCTAATTTTTTGCACAATGTTTGACAGTGTTCTAGTGGTCTGATTCAGCAAGGATCGCACGGCTGCGTTCACACACACACGCTAGCTGCGAAAATATGCTAACGAATGCAATCGCACGGCAACCGCAGCTCTATACCAAGACTCCCATCACTGTTTAAAGCCTGCCCACTTCCCATGACATGATTTGCAAGTCTGCAAAACATCAGTAACATCAAGTAACATCGGAACCATTCAAACAGTTGTAGTTTACCTTACCGTACCGCACAAACTGCTAAACTTCCTGTCGCTATCTAGACTTCTGCCAGCGTATACAGTCGCAGAGGCTTAATTATGCACGCCCCTGTAATGGTGATCAAACGCACAGGCACGCCTGCGCTCCTTCGACCACCCCCCGTCACCAAACGGTCATTTCATGTCAATCACTCTGTGAAGACTCTACGTGCTCACAGCGATCACTTTCCGATCACAGCGGATGGTTCAAGCACGGGCACTGCGATGCATGCGCAGAATGCAAACATCGGCCGGCTGCGTGCGAACGCAGCCATGCGATCTGTGCTGAATCAGGCCCTAAAATCAAAAGATTTTGGTATAAAGTGTATAATTTTATTGTTCAAATGACTGGAGTTAAATTACTATTTTCTTGGGAAATGTTCCTCCTGGCTGATTTTACCTCCTGGTCCCCAACATTATGTCACCTCTAAAATGTTACCCTTTCTCACAGTTTTGGTTACTCTGGCCAGGAAACTGATTTTGCTGAATTGGATCTCCAAAACTGCCCCTTCTTTAGAATTGCTTATGTCAGAATGAATTAATGTACTTTATTTTGATAGACGTACAGAAATTTACAACATTGAAAAAGGTGTCATTAAATTTCATAAGTGGGAAATATATCTTACATTTTTACCCAATGCCAAGTCAGATCAGATTATGAAGATATTTGAAAACACCACATGGTCCCTATTAAGAAACATAACCCAACTATATTTCTTCAATACATGTTGTTTCAGTGGCTTGCACCGGGGCACGCTGCATCCACCGCCAGTGTCCCCCGGGCCCCCAGTGTTTAAGTGCAGCGCAGACCGCAGTGAGAGCGGTCCGCACTACATAGTAACAAACACTGCCACCAGCGGCGGCGGTGTGGTTGTTGTAGCAGCCAATGAGAGTCAGACAGACTCTCATTGTCTTAAAATTGGATTATAATGTGCCTGCGCTTAGCATGAGTTGTATCCCCTTATATAAGATGTTGTCTCAGTGGATCAATCACTCTACAGGTGTAATACTGTATAATGGTCTCACACAAATAATGGGAGTAAAGTAATGTGTATTTAATAACTTTCAAAATGGAGTAACAATGTTCCTAGGTAAGTAATGATGATCGGTATTGTGCTACTGATCCAAACCAAGGGACGTAATGGTACTCTCTTATACACAGGTAAGGTGAAAAATAAGAAAAAATGAGTGGCACTCAATGAAAGAAGATATCCAATAAGGAAGGCTATGAAAAAATAGTCCAATGTTAATGAGTGGGGGTGAAATGCTCGGGAGGGGCGGCGTCCCGAGCCCTCCGGTCCATTTACTTACCCTAACGTGTCCTAAGGCGCTGCAACTGTGGTCTCTGTGTATGAATGGATAGATTCAAGTCGGTGATTGCTCCTCTCTATGCCAGGGAGTGTGTGCCTCACTACACACTCCTGAGGTGGCCTTGGTGTTAATCCCCAGTGGCTGCGAGACTTCCTGGTCCCATGCTCTCGTCCAATCGCGTGGTCCCAAGCCGCCTGCAGCCGCTGGTTACTCCGGTCTGCCCGTAGATGTTATGTGTGCGGTGGGGCTGCCGGTGATGGAGGGCCTGGTTACACACTCGGTCAGCTGGATGGTAAGCTGTGAGTGACACCAGTCACTTCCGGGTGCCACTGGGGATTAATACCAAGGCCACCTCAGGAGTGTGTAACGAGGCCTTAGGACACATTAGGGTAAGTACATTTTGAAAGTTATTAAATACACTTTACTTAACTCCCATTATTTGTGTGAGACCATTATATGTTACACCTGTAGAGTGATTGATCCACTGACACAACATCTTATATAAGGGGATACCACTCATGCTAAGTGAAGACACATTATAATCCAATTTTAAGCACTATAAGAGATTTGGGCCATCTCACGTGTCAGAAGCTAGCAAGCACATACCCAAGAGCGAGCGCAGGATCTTATTCCAGCTTTCAAGACTCTCATTGGAGTCCACGGAGGAAGCCGGCTGGAGCTCACTCATGAGCTCCGCCTTCTGGCACCCACCACAGCGGTTGATGGGAGAGACGTCATGTTGTCTCTCTCATAGTGCAGAGCGGGCCGGGAGGAGCGGACAGTGGTGGTCGCGACAGGAGCTGGGATTCAGGTAAGTTGTGTTTTGTTTTGTTTTTGTGTGTGTAAGGGGCACTGACACTGGCACTGCATAGGGGTGGGCGCTACTGGGGGCACTGTATAGGGGGGTGGCTGCTACTAGGGGCACTGTATGGGGAGGCGCTACTGGGGGCACTGTATAGAGGGGGTGGCCGCTACTAGGGCACTGTATAGGGGGGACTACTACTGGGGGCAATGCATAGAGGCACTACTGGAGGCAATGCATAGGGAGGACTACTGCTGGGGTCACTGCATAGAGGGGACTACTACTGGGGGCAATGCATAGGAGGACTACTGCTGGGGGCACTGCGTAGGAGGGACCACTTCTGGGGTGACTGTATAGGGGGCACTACTGGGGGCACTGCATAGGGGGACCACTACTGGGGGCACTGTATATAGGGCACTGCTTAGGGGGACCACTACTGGGGGCACTGCATAGGGGGACCACTACTGGGGGCACTGCATAGGGCAGCCCAAAACATATTCTTGCACCTGGGGCCACCACTCTCTAGTTCCGCCACTGTGCTGTTCAGTCTATGCAATAACACCTACAGCAGCAATAAGATGACTGACTTTCACTATCCCTCACCCCCTTCCCACCATCCCACTTTTTCTCCTGATTTCTTTCCTTTTTTTATATTCCTCGTTTTAGTTCTTTTTTTATTATTATTGTAAGCTACTAAGTAAAACACAGAACAAAGGGTTTTTTTCAAATAAGTATTAAAATTGTATTAATGTGACTCACTTCTGATATTTTACTATGTTTCAAATTTACATAATAATAATATGGTGTACATATACTGTGTTTCAGTTGAAATTCTTTAATACATTTTCTGCTTATTTTCTCTGTTATATTACAAATTGTATATTTTACCCCATATACTAATTTTTCAACAGAATTTATTTTTCTAATGTTCTGATGTATATATTTCAGAATTCAATAAAAATTGTTTAAAAAACAAAACAAAAACTTGTTATAGTGACAGCAGTTCCACGTCTGAGAGACTGTTGTTATGGCCCATGCTGTCAGTACAGGAACTTTTACTAATGTATTTTCCAAGAAGGCCAAGCTAAAGTCACATTATGTGTTGATACCTTTTCATGTGTTTAACCCAATTTATTTTACGGGTTGCTACAAAAAAGCTGAAATTACATTTTTGTGTAACATGTATAAGCTTGTAGCGAGGGGGGGTGTTGAAAGAAACTCTGCTGCGCAGACTCCAGAATTACTGTCCCTCCAGGGAGACTTCATGTCTTGTTCCAAGAAGTCACTAATGAGCATGTGCAAGGGCCATCTTGTCTTTACTTTTTACTGTGTAAGAGTGACATGGTGGGAGATAATAGCTCCTAGAAAGAACCTGATTATTACCTGCTATAATGCACTGCTACCCGCAATCAGCATATAGTCACCTACTGGTGAGCTGTATGAAACTCCAGTTTGCACAAGCTCCTCTCCATCACCAGTGTGTATGTGCTGTATCAGCGAGTACGGCTGTACCTGCTATCTATCAATAAACCAGCACCACTGGTTAAGTAACTGGTTGCTCATAGTTTGAGCTCTGCAATATCAATACCTGCACACACATCATTTCCAACATATACAACAGATCAGCACAATGCTGACAATGTATCACTATACTAACAATGTGCCAGCACAATACTGTGTACCAGCACAATATCTATATAATAATTGAGAAAGTGTGTGTGTCTGTCTATTTGTCCTTTATGCACAGCCAGACCTAGGTACCTAGTTCTATGAAATTAAGCATGGTGGTGTAGTTTGACCAGGATTAGGTTTTTGGCTTTGTTTGAAGTTCATCAGGGCCATGGAGGTCTACATGGTGCCCACCCTAGTAGGCCGTGGAGTCTCTGATTTGAAATGATGGTTTCAGCAAGTTCGCTCAGTATGTCTTCCAGTGCCTCAAACTGCACTGATCTGAAGGCACCGGCTGATACGTACCAGTGGGGGGCAGGCAGAGCTCCAACGGAAGAGCAGTGAGTCGTTGGATCAACTGTCACGCTGCACCTGCACTGACAGTTACTAATTTCCTCCAAGCACATATATATGGATAGATAAAACCATGGCTAAAACCATGTTAATAAACAGTGGGGTCCTTTTCAGGATCAATGGGATGGGGCAATAATCAAGCACAATCTAAAAAATGAAGGCTGCAGATGTACTTTAAGGTCTATTCTTCAATCCGGGCAACGCCTGGTATCCCAGCTAGTTGCCAATATGCCAGCACGATACTGACAATATACCAGCATGATACTGACCGTGTACCAGCACGATACTGACAGTTGACAGTGCGCCAGCGCAATACTGACAGGGTACCAGTATAATACTGACAGTGGGCTAGATTCAGAGATGTGCACTAACCTGATGGTTAGCGCACATCTCTGAAGTTTTGGGGTCTGCAGAAAGGGTCCTTCTGCAGCCTGGCCAAAGCAGCAACCATCACAATGATGATCCCAGACCTCGGTCACAGCGCTGGGATTGCAGATGCAACAAGGAGGAGTCTGTTTCCTAGAGACACCTTCTGCTGCATTAGCATTTTAGATGGATGGAATTGCACAGCTGTCGCTTGTGTGCAGTTCTGCAATTCCGTCCATCTCTGAATCAGGCCCTTAGTGCGCCAGCACAATACTGACAAATGTTATCAGCACATTACTTGTGGTACCCCTAGTCTTGGGAGTGTCATTTGTGAGTACCAGTAAATATAAAATTGCTATATATGTACATGCAAGGGTGTATTGATGGTGACCTTTAACTGTATTTCGTTGCCCCTGTATTGATGTTGGCATCTATATGCCTTTTGATTTGCCCATGGTATTGTCCCCATTTATGGACTGACCTGCCTGTCATGGGCTCCAATTGTGGCATGGCACGAGATCAGGATTTCCCCATGGAGTTTAGCAGCGGAGTCCTGCTTGTCCACGAGCCTGGAGAAGAGTGGCTCACGCAACCCCCGGCGGGAAGAGAGCCGGCGCGTGCTAAGGACCCAGACGGAGGTAATTTAAGAGGCGGCACCGTTAGAGAGGTCCTGACGCAGCAGAGTCAAATGGAGGGCCTGTGAGCCCACCGGCGGTCAACAGTGGGAGTCGCGATGAGAGAGGACCTGGGTTGCTGTGCCAGACATCATTTGTGAGACGGCAGGAAGTCCGGTGGTTGCTGGGGAAGGAGGCGAGCCGGCAGGAGTCGAAGGCGGGAGGTGGGAGGCGGCTAAGTGTCGGAGGCTGGTCCGGAGTCGGGAGGAGGGTGCCGGAGGTGGTGACTTCCAAGAGGTTACCTCCCATTGCAAGCCAAGCGGCCGGAGACGTCTGTAGTAAAATACAAGAAACCACCTTGCATTATAGTACTATCGCCTCACTGTCAGGACACAATCGAGCATTCATCATGAAAAGGGGCAGAACTTGTGCCTGTTAACCCCAGCATAGCAGACCCTAATAAACAATTAAACTAGACATTTATATAGTAAGAATAGGAGCAGAGGCTGCAACAGTAACCCATTCCTGTCTTCTGTCAGCTGTTAACAGCAGCGCTCAGCATCATTAAGACTATTCATCCCTTCCAGCGCTACATAAGTTTAGAGTAAGGAAGAAAATTATATAGTAGTAACTTTCTAATGAAAGCCGCTAATGCTTCAAGAAGGGACTAACTACAGCTTTCAGTATTGACTCATCCAACACAGTAATCAGTCGACAGGGTCCGCATCCACCTCTGCAGCTAGCTAAAGCTAATCCTATTGTGGAGCATCAGTGATTGCAGGAAGGCACAGGATTGGGATTACCTCAAGTCCTGCCAACGTATAGACTTATGTCGCCCTAGGCTTATTGCTATATCAGCATGAGTGAGCAGGACTTCAATTAACGGAGAGCAGGAAAAGTGCAGCAGGGGACTAACAGGTTCTGATCACCCTATTCAGTTTATGTAATTCAACCCTGCCGGCAGCGCAACCCTCAAATAAGACATTCAAAGTGCACCACCGTACAGATATAAATGGCTAGCCCGTTATAGACTATACCTAGGCAATAGACTTGTAGTAAAAGCAGCTACTTAGGAATCGTGACTAGTTATAGAACATATACAGTCAGGTGCATAAATATTGGGACATTGACAGAATTTTCATATTTTGGCCTCTATTCACCACCACAATGGCTTTGAAATGAAACAAACAAGATGTGCTTTAACTGCAGACTTTCAGATTTAATTTGAGGGTAATTACATCCAAATCAGGTGAATGGTGTAGGAATTACAACGGTTTCTATATGTGCCTCCCACTTTTTAAGGGGCTAAAAGTAATGGGGATATCAACTCAAAAGCTTTTTCATGGACAGGTGTGGGCTATTCCCTCGTTATTTCATTATCAATTAAGCAGGTAAAAGGTCTGGAGTTGATTCTAGGTGTGACATTTGCATTTGGAATCAGTTGCTGTCGACTCTCAATATGAGATCCAAAGAGCTGTCACTATCAGTGAAGCAAGCCATCATTAGGCTGAAAAATCAAAACAAACCCATCAGAGAGAAAGCAAAAACATTAGGTGTGGCCAAATCAACTGTTTGGAACATTCTTAAAAAGAAAGAACGAATCAGAGAGCTCAGCAACACCAAAAGACCCGGAAGACCACGGAAAACAACGGTGTTGGATGACAGAAGAATTATTTCCCTGGTGAAGAAAAACCACTTCACAACAGTTGGCCAAATCAAGAACACTCTCCAGGAGGTAGGTGTATATGTGTCAAAGTCAACAATCAAGAGAAGACATCACAAGAGTGAATATATGGGGTTCAACACAAGATTTTAAACCATTGGTGAACCACAAAAACAGGAAGACCAGATTAAAGTTTGCCAAACAACATCTAAAGAGCCATTACAGTTCTGGAACAACATCCTATGGACAGATGAGACAAAGATCAACTTGTACCAGAGTGATGGGAAGAGAAGAGTATGGAGAAGGAAAGGAACTGCTCATGATCCAAAACATACCACCTCATCAGTGAAGCATGGTGGTGGTAGTGTCATGGCGTGGGCATGTATGGCTGCCAATGGAACTGGTTCCCTTGTATTTATTGATGATGTGACTGCTGACAATAGCAGCAGAATGAATTCTGAAGTGTTTCGGGCAATATTATATGCTCATATTCAGTCAAATGCTTCAGAACTCATTGGACGGCGCTTCACAGTGCAGATGGACAATGACCCAAAGCATACTGCAAAAGCAACCAAAGAGTTTTTAAGGCTAAAAAGTGGAATGTTATGCAATGGCCAAGTCAATCCCCTGACCTGAATCCGATTGAGCATGCATTTCACTTGATGAAGACAAAACTGAAGGGAAAATGCCCCAAGAACAAGCAGGGACTGAAGACATTTGCAGTAGAGGCCTGGCAGGTCATCACCAGGGATGAAACCCAGCGTCTGGTGATGTCTATGCGTTCCAGACTTCAGGCTGTAATTGCCTGCAAAGGATTTGCAACAAAGTATTAAAAAGTGAAAGTTAGATTTAGGATTGTTTAGTTTGTCCCATTACTTTTGGCCCCTTAAAAAGTGGGAGGCACATATAGAAACTGTTGTAATTCCTACACCGTTCACCTGATTTGGATGTAATTACCCTCAAATTAAATCTGAAAGTCTGCAGTTAAAGCAAATCTTGTTTGTTTCATTTCAAATCCATTGTGGTGGTGAATAGAGGCCAAAATATGAAAATTCTGTCAATGTCACAATATTGATGCACCTGACTGTATATTGTGGATTGTTGTGTTTTTTGTGCATTGTTGCGCTCTTGTGCATTATCTTGCTCTAATCATTCCTTTGCAGTGGACCACCATTGAAGTCAAGTGGTTCCAGTATAATAAAACTTAATCGGGACACGTGTATTTTCTATTTTCACATTAAGAGGTACATTTCTGAAATTGAAATGTACCTCTTAATGTGTCTGTATCAAACAAAGTGATAATTCCACTGTTTGCTCTATCTTATATTTTTCCTGTTATTGCTAATAAAATATAGCATTGAGTACCAATTGGTCTGATATTGCTGGAATCACGTGATAATTGACATATCCCAGTCTCGGGTAACTTCACTAAGAGCTCCCTTAAATAGAACCCTATAGCGGGGTATTACATACTGACAATGTTATCCAGAACATTTTAATGTAAATGTACCTTTAAGTACAGTAGCAATATGCGTTGTACTGTAATATCTTGTTTAAATAAGTAACGCCAAGATTTTTTTCAGTAGTCCAATGGAAAAAATAATGCTGTAATCATATATTTTGTGTTTTTAAGTGAATGCTGCAGTCAGACAATATAATTACAGAGAATCAACTTTCTAACAGGGGTTTGGAATCCCTTACACTGTGTAATCTGGGTCTCCCAAGACTGCAATAGAGAGGGGTGTTAGCGGGGTATAAGATTCATGTTTGCAGATGTATTTGGTGATGATGTATTCCTTGGTTACACTGTGTCCAGAGTTTTCAGCATCCAGTATGCACTAACTTTGGAGATTTCATAGGATGATTAACGTAAACTTGGACAGGGAATGTTATAGGAAGCGATGGAAAGCAGAAGAAGGAAAAAAAATAGGAGCTTGGGCTGAAATCTCTCTGTAAAGAGCAATTTTGCAGCACAGGTTGTGAGAGCAGAGAGAAGAGAGAGAGAGAGAGAGAGAGAGAGAGAGAGAGAGAGAGAGAGAGAGAGAGAGAGAGAGAGAAAGGAGAGGAGAGAGAGAAAGGAGAGGAGAGAGAGAAAGGAGTGGAGAGAGACAGAGAGAGAGAGGAGAGAGACAGAGAGGAGAGAGAGAGAGAGAGAGAGAGAGAGGGAGAGGAGAGAGAGAAAGGAGTGGAGAGAGAGAGAGACAGAGAGAGAGCAGAGAGACAGAGAGAGAGAGAGAGAGAGAGAGAGAGAGAAAGGAGATAGAGAGAGAAAAGAGAGGAGAGAGAGCGAGAGAGAAAGGAGTGGAGAGAGAGAGAGAGAGAGAGAGAGAAAGGAGAGGAGAGAGAGAGAGGGAGAGAGAGAGAGAAAGGAGAGGAGCGAGAGCGAGAGAGAAAGGAGTGGAGAGAGAGAGACAGAGAGAGGAGAGGAGAGAGACAGAGAGAGAGTGAGAGAAAGGAGTGGAGAGAGACAGATAGAGATAGAGAGAGAGAGAGAGAGAGAGAGAGAGAGAGAGAAAGGAGAGGAGAGGGAGAGAGGGAGAGAGAGAGAGAAAGGAGAGGAGCGAGAGCGAGAGAGAAAGGAGTGGAGAGAGAGAGACAGAGAGAGAGAGAGAGAGAGAGAGAGAGAGAGAGAGAGAGAACGAGGAGAGAGAGAGTGAGAAAGAGAGAGAACGAGGAGAGAGAGAGAATGAGAGAGGGAGAGAGAGAGAGAGAACGCTGCAGCAACCAGGAGAAGATAAATATCTAAGGGAACATCGTTAAAGAGAAACTGCAGTCACAGTGTGAGGATCCCGATGTTTTGTGAGCAGAAGTCTGTAGGCTGTTGCTATTATGGGTGTTAGTTTTCAAGACAACAACTGAGAAAAGTACGAGGTTCTTACAATTTGTTTTGTGGTATTTGGAAACTTGTAAATAGCTGTTCTGTACATGTCAGACTGTTACCGAGAGTATGACCTAAGGGACTATTGTTCTTTTGCATCTTATAATAGTAAAGTTATCCAATGCCCCCACCAGTCAGTTTTATAATCATAGCTGGTCTGATTTCACCACCTAACAGGAGGTCTCTGTTTCCTTGTGCTGTGGGCCATGTGGAGTTCATGTTTAATTACTGCCTAGGTGCATCCTGCAGTTATTCAGCAAAGTCTGTAAACTTCTGCAAAAGTTTAAAAGTCTGGGCTGTGTGAGTGGGTGTGGTCAGACGTAGCTGAACTAACACCCCATGCTGGAAGATACAATGAGAGTTATGGGCTGCCTCTGGAAATACAGTATTCAATCAGTCACCCTGCAATCAGAAGGCTTCAATGCAAGCACATATCATCCCATTGGAAATAAGAAATCACTTTGGGGAACCCAGAAAGACGCATAGCATAGATCATCATGCAGAGGGGAAAAGGCTGCATATTGGGCAAGCTTGCTTACCCCTTGAGTGTGACCCTGCTGCTCTGTATATTCTGCACAAAGCTCGCTAGAACCTATAACATTGATGAGTCAAACCCTGTGGTTTTTTATGGACCAAATGGATCCTTGTTCGGATACTCCGTAGTTTTTCACAGTTACGATGAGCACAAGTGGTGAGTTTGCACATCCATCAACTATATTGAATGCTGAGTATATATCTGTATATCACTAGTGGTGCATTACATTGCATTTTAAGAATGAGACTGTTACTGCTGTCAGATAAATATAAATGAGCTTTTATTCCTGCATGAAGAATGTTCTTTTTTGTTATTTGCTACTCCAGGCTTATTGTCGGAGCCCCAAAATCCAACCAGACAAGATACTCAAATATCACCAGCCCTGGTGCAATTTACAAATGCAGGATTGGAAATAATGCAAATAGGATATGCGAGCCAATGGATATTGGTGAGTGTTAAACAGGGGAGACTGATGATGTCATGTGTTTAATATGAATGTATCTCATGAGATTTTAACAATTGGAGTACTGTAACTGAGTTACTAGGACATCAGCAGGGTAGAGGCAAGTTGTGGCTTTCAAGCTGCTGTTCATTTACAACTACCATAGCTTGCTGGGAGCAGTAGTTCAACTACAGCTGGAGAGCCACAGGGTACCTATCTCTACGCTAAAGTTGCCTGCTTAGCTGATTAGATCACTTTACACTCATGTTTTGTTTTGTTTTTTTTACACATTTGTTACAGTGGAAACAAATAATTTTACCAAACATGACCTAAGACAAACACTACCCGCTGGCAGATATTTAACAGATACAACTATAGACCTATTAGCTTAAGCTGTGGCTCCAGTTGGGGTACAAGTCCCAAGGCATGCTGGCTGGGACTTGTAGTTCCACAATATCTCTGCTCTAAGGTTGACTATTTATTATTATTATTAAATATTATTATTATTATTATTATTATAATAATTATTATTACATATTATTATTATTATCCTTTATTTATATGGCGCCACAAATGTTCCGCAGCGCCTTACAAAGACTATTTAATTTCAAAGCTCATGTGGGGGTTATTTGCATAATATTGTAAACAGCACTATGAAAAAGATTTTGAATTTGTCCATTTAGGAATTAAGAAATTACACTAACGAGCCTAACTTTTGACTAACAAACATTGATATTTAAGTATGGAAGCTGTGGCTATAGGGCCTGATTCAGAGCCGCTCGCAATTAGCGCTCGCTCGTTCAGAAAAAGGGGGTGGCTATTCAAATGAACCATACGCTCCTTGCGGTCTGTTGCCGCCTCCATGTCTGAACGAGCGAACAAAACATGCGCTCGTTTATTTGATAAAAACGCCCCCTGGCCACTCGCATCATACGTCATGTCCGCTATTTATTAGATTAATCAAGTACATCGAACAGCGTATGAACTGCTCGCTATTCTTGTGCCTGGTTTTTGCTACCACAATTTTGCGAGCAGTTCTGGCTATAAAACAACCAAGTGACGTGGTCAATGACGCTGCTGTATTACTTATGCACACCCATAAAACGCCCGCTTTGACCTTTAAGCATGCCTGCGTTCTGATCTCCACTCCCCGTTTTCAAGCACCTTCCCCTGTTACCACCCACATACGCCTCCTCCTGTCACTCAAAATAGCAGGCATTCGCTATATAGTGAACAAACGATTTTCGGCCGCACTGACTGGTTCGCGCATGCGTATTATAAACCGTACGCATGCGTAGATGTGCGAACATCGCTCGGAACGAGCGTACTGCCGCTTACGAGCGGCTCTGAATGAGGTCCATAGTTCCTAAAAATTTACAAATGTGGAAGCTAGCTTGTTTGGGCCATTTGCTAATAGGCTTGTATTCTACTTGGATTCTCAAACTAACTTGTTTATTGATCTCTGTTTTGCTTTATTTTAGTTATTTTTAAGAATTGTTTTAAAAAAACAACAACATTTAATGTTTACTGCAGACTATGTGCATTTTGTTGCATATTTAAGCATAAATGTAAGGATAAATGTAAGCATGGTTTCACTTCCATTACAAAGTTGCAAACTGTATGTGCTTTGTGTAAAAAAAAAAATGGCATGAATTATTTTCATTCACAATGAATGCAAACAACACTACTTGCAGTATATGTGCGAGAGGGGGGTGTTTGTCTATGTATGGGGGGCTGGGAATTCATCACATCTGCTAGATAACATACCTTGGTGGGATGTTCTGTGCAGGAAATGGGGCTGATCTGTAAAACACAACTTCCTTAAAGTTCTAAATAAGTGGTAATGTTGGTATCCTGTGGAAGCTCCAGCTGAAGTTTAACTGATGCTCCCGGAATTCTTGGGCTGTCATTAACTCTCCAAGGGTCATTCAGCAAAAATGTGCAAAGTTGACATTATGTGACATTATGTGCCTGTTTATTGGCTTGTTTTTAAGGGAACTTCATGGCGATAGAACATTAATATGGTTGTACAGGGAAGCAGCTGGGTGGGTTAGGGACACGGGGCCTGATCAGAGTTGTACGCTAATGCCGCCTATGCTACGCATATGTACGCAGCTGCTATGCGAAAATATACAAATGTCATAGCTGCTGGGAGGGGATGCAGTCAGGATACCGGCAGGCGCTATACCACCCGCCGATATCCCGACACTTACATACCGACATGGGACTAAAGATAGGCGTCGAAATCCCGACGCCTATTATTATCCCCACTACAGAATCCCGACACCCAGGATACCGAACAAAGGTATGTCGGGTGTCTTAGCGTGTAGCTGCGCGGGGGGGTGGAGAGTTAGGTTTATGGACCCCCGGGGGGACTTAGGGTTAGGCACCCCCCGGGAGGGTTAGGGTAGGGGAAGGTGGGGTTAGGCTTAGGCCCCTCTAGGGGGAGTTAGGGTTAGGCACCCCCCTGGGAAGGTTAGGTTTAGGGTGTGCAGGGAGGGGGGATAGTTTTAGGCACTAACGGGGGGAGGATAGGGTTAGGTACTAGGGGGGAGGTTAGGATTAGGCACCCCTAAGGGAGGGTTAGGGGGGAGAGGGGAGGCTTAGGGTACTTACCTTCAGCTGTTGGGATTTCAAACCGCCGGGCTGCCACTGTCGGTATTTGATCCGGTGGCTAAACAGTTGCCGGCATTACATACCAATTCCGCTGGGAGATGTATTGAGGCACCCACCTGCAGCTTTGCAAACCCAAGCACCAGTAATATGTCGCACCATCTGCATACAAAGATGCAGCATTGGTCGCAGATCTTCAATTATCGCAGTCCTGAGTGCGTCTATGGTCCGGCAGAATGGCCGTGGGAATTGAGACACTGGAGCAAAACTCCTTGAGTACGGGATCGCAGTCGCAGGGTGCAAGACGTCCCCTACACTGTTGCAACAAGCCTGCGTTCTTTGATGCCACTCCTCGTTACCTCCCCCAAACGCTCCCTGACTGTCAATCACACTGCGAGTAAATAGACGCTATGTGCGACTACGGTAATGGTCCTGATGCATGCGTAGTGCCACCTAAATATGTGCACGGTTTACTTATATTTTGCTCAACTCCGTATCCATCGGAATAGCGTATAACTCTGAATCAGGCCCACGCACAAGCAAATTTGATTGTGTTATTGAAATCTGAATGAGATGAGGGTGGAGATTATGCCATTGTAGAGGTAGGGATAGAAGGCAGCCTAGTGCATGCAAGTGATGGGAACCACGCCTTGGCCTAACGCTGCTGGCAATCAGGGCCGGTGCAAGGTTTCTTGGCACCCTAGGCATTTCTTCAGCCTTACACCCCTCCCCCCCCGCCATCGATATCTACACAAGCCCTTATACAGTGCCCCAGTAGTGGTCCCCCCTATGCAGTGCCCCCAATAGTCCCCCACCTATGCAGTGCCCTTTATATAGTGTCCCCTGTAGTCCCCCACCTATGCAGTACCCTTTATATAGTGCCCCCAGTAGTAACCCTCCCTTTGCAGTGCCCCCAGTAGTGGTCCCCCCGATGCAGTGCTCCTAGTAGTAGTCTCCCCCCAGCAGTGCCCCCAATAGTATTCCCCCCACTAGCAGCCCTCCCCCAGCAGTGCCTCTAGTAGTAATCCCACCAGCAGTAATCCCTAGCTATGCAGTGCCCCCAGTAGTGTTCCCACCAGTGCAGTGCCCCCAGTACTAGTAGTCCCCCCAGCAGTGCCCCCAGTAGCAGTCCCCCCCAGCAGTGCCCCTAGTAGTAGCCCTCCAGCAGTAATCCCCCCATGTAGTGCCCCCAGTAGTAGACCCCCAGCAGTGTCCCAGTAGCAGTCCCCCCCCCAGCAGTACCCCTAGTAGTAATCCCCCTCTATGCAGCATCCCCCAGTAGTACCCCTGCAGTGCCCTTATTAGTAGTCCCCCCAGCAGTGTCCTTAGTAGTAGTCCCCCCCAGCAGTGCCCTTAGTAGAAGTAGCCCCCCAAGCAGTGCCCTTATTAGTAGTAGTCCCCCCCAGCAGTGCCCTTAGAAGTAGTCCCCCCCTGCAGTGCACTTAGTAGTAGTAGTCCCCCCCAGCAGTGCCCTTAGTAGCAGTAGTTCCCCCCCAGCAATGCCCTTAGTAGTAGTAGTCATCCCTCCAGCAGTGCCCTTAGTAGTAGTAGCCCCCCCAGCAGTGCTCTTAGTAGTAGTCCCCCCCAGCAGTGCCCTTAGTAGTAGCCCCCCCAGCAGTGCCCTTAGTAGTAGTAGTACCCCCCCAGCATTGCCCTTAGTAGTAGTAGTCCCCCCCAGCAGTGCCCTTAGTAGTAGTAATCCCCCCCAGCAGTGCCCTTAGTAGTAGTAGTTCCCCCCCCCCTCAGCAGTGCCCTTAGTAGTAGTAGTCCCCCCCCAGCAGTGCCCTTAGTAGTAGTATTAGTAGCCCCCATACCACCCCCGGCCAGCCACACACAAGCACGCACAAAGAAGAAGAAAAAACCTCCACATTAATTCCTGCTCTGGCAAACGCCTCCGTCCGGCGTCCTCCAGGGCCAGCCCACTCTGCATGATGGGAGTGACGTCTCTCCCATCACTCACTCGTAAGCCCGGCTCCCGCAGTGGGCGCAGCAGGCGATGAGAGTCTGACTGACTCTCATCGGCTGCTAAAACAAACACACAGCAGTGTGTAGTGTAGTGCGGACTGCACTTATGTGCTGTCCACACTACCGCCCTACAGGGCCGGCGCTCTTAGGCAAATGCCTAAGTTTGCCTAGTGGTAGCACCGGCCCTGCCGGCAATGGCTTACCGACTAATGCTCATTGGGCCTGATTCAGAGCCGAATGCTCTGACCAGAGCGCGCGCTCTGAATCAGGGCCCTCCTACCTCATTTTGGAGCGGCCTCATGGACGCTCGCATAGCTGTGGGTTACCACCCACAGCTATAGCGAGCGTCCATGATGATGGTCGCGATGGTCAAGACCATCGCGACCATCGGGCTTGCGACGAGACCCTGCGGTAGGGTCTCGGTGACCGCAAGCCCTGGAGTGATTTTGGCTCTATTAGAGCCAAAATCATTCCCACTGACATCACTAGTGATGTCAGTGGGGCCGGACCCAGACGGTAGGCGTTCCCATGGAAACACCTCCGTCTGGCAGCCACACCCCCGACACGCCCACCAAAGGGGGCGTGCTGTCACTCACCATCGACAGCACGCCCCCTTTGGTGCAAGACCCGGAGTGACGACTTCCTCGTCGCTCACCGGGTCTCGCGCATGCGCACGACGGAGCTACCTCCATCGTGCGCGTGCACACTTCGGCACCTTCGACCCGCTTGCGAGCGAACAGCGCTCACGAGCGGGTCAGAATCAGGCCCATTGTTCTTTAACATGGCCAGGAATACGCAAAGCCTGGAAGGCTTCACTGACATAGGAAAGGCTTTACTTGGTCTCCATTATTGGGGCCATACCGCTAACGATTCTTAATAAATAGCTTAACACTGTTTGTTAAATATTGAACTGATGTCATAACCCCTCTTAGCTTCACTAACGAGTACCAAAGGGATTATGACTCGTTATTAAATGGAGCCCTGTGCGCTGTAGGCTTGGATTGTTTAGGGAGTAAAAAATGTTACTAACATTCTATTGGGCAACAACAATCAGACAATAATATTAAACTTTCTGAAATGAATGATCAGTTACTTTTTCTCATGTGTGTCAGGTCTCCTCCTAGCTGTACCACTCAGCTTCATGCCATCGCACTTCCAGTTTCTCAACCTTGTAAGCTGACACAGGAGGAAACATCCACTGACTCTTCACTTCATTTCCACTACCCCAACCAACACACTGTCAGCTATTCTATATCTCAGCCCACATACTGGGGGACACTTAATGAAAATTGCACACAGGAAACTGGGCAGTAAATGTGGTGATGTCGATAGCAACCAACCAGAGGTCTGTTTTCGTTTTCTAAACTGCATTAGAGAAATTACACTTATGGGTAAATTTACTATAGGTCAATTTTAAATCGATCAACATCGATGTTGTGAACAGGGCTGGTGCTAGGGTGTTCGGCACCCCCCTGCAAACTATAAATTTGCGCTTTTCCTCCCATTCTTTAAAAAGGGACAGCGTGTGCCAAACGGGCTTCAAAAAAGGGGAGTGGTCTCACAAGGAAGGGGTGTGGCCAGACAATAGTACCCTCAATTCAAATTATGCCATACAGTAGCACAAGCTTATTCACATTACAGCACACATAGTGCCCCTGATTCACATTACACCACATAGCAGTGCCCCTTATTCATGTTACAACACACAGTAGTAGCTCTTATACACAATGCCCACAGTAGTGCCCCTTACACACAATGCCCACAGTACTGCCCTTATGCACAATGCCCACATAAGTAGCTCTTATACACAATGCCCACAGAAGTGCCACTTACACACAATGCCTGTCCCATATGCACAATGGCCACAGTAGTTGTGCCCCTTACACATAATGCCAACAGTACTGCCCCTTATACACAATGCTCACAGTAGTAGCTCTTATACACAATGCCCACAGTAGTGCCCCTTACACACAATGCCCACAGTACTGCCCTTATGCACAATGCCCACAGTAGTAGCTCTTATACACAATGCCCACAGTAGTGCCCCTTACACACAATGCCCACAGTACTGCTCCTTATACACAATGCCCACAGTAGTGCCCCTTACACACAATGCCCACAGTACTGCTCCTTATACACAATGCCCACAGTAGTAGCTCTTATACACAATGCCCACAGTAGTGCCCCTTACACACAGTGCCCACAGTAGTGCCCCTTACACACAATGCCCACAGTACTGCCCCTTATACACAATGCCCACAGTAATAGCTCTTATACACAATGCCCACAGTACTGCTCCTTATACACAATGCCCACAGTAGTGCCCCTTACACACAATGCCCACAGTACTGCTCCTTATACACAATGCCCACAGTAGTAGCTCTTATACACAATGCCCACAGTAGTGCCCCTTACACACAGTGCCCACAGTAGTGCCCCTTATACACAATACCCACAGTAGTGCCCCTTACACACAATGCCCACAGTACTGCCCCTTATACACAATGCCCACAGTAATAGCTCTTATACACAATGCCCACAATAGTGCCCCTTACACACAATGCCCACAGTAGTGCCCCTTATACACAATGCCCACAGTAGTGCCCCTTACACACAATGCCCACAGTACTTCCCCTTATGCACAATACCCACAGTAGTGCCCCTTTCACATAATGCCAACAGTACTGCCCCTTACACACAATGCCCACAGTAGTAGCTCTTATACACAATGCCCACAGTAGTGCCCCTTACACACAATGCCCACAGTACTGCTCCTTATACACAATGCCCACAGTAGTAGCTCTTATACACAATGCCCACAGTAGTGCCCCTTACACACAATGCGCACAGTACTGCTCCTTATACACAATGCCCACAGTAGTAGCTCTTATACACAATGCCCACAGTAGTGCCCCTTACACACAATGCCCACAGTAGTGCCCCTTATACACAATGGCCACAGTAGTGGCCCTTACACACAATGCCCACAGTAGTGCCCCTAACACACAATGCCCACAGTACTGCTCCTTATACACAATGCCCACAGTAGTGCTCCTTACACACAATGCCCACAGTACTGCTCCTTATACACAATGCCCACAGTAGTAGCTCTTATACACAATTCCCACAGTAGTGCCCCTTACACACAATGCCCACAATAGTGCCCCTTATACACAATGCCCACAGTAGTGCCCCTTACACACAATGCCCACAGTACTGCCCCTTATGCACAAAGGGCCTGATTCAGAGCTGATCGCAATTAGCGCTCGCTCGTTTAGAAAAAGGGGGTGGCTATTCAAATGAACCGTTCGCTCCTTGCGGTCTGTTGCCGCCTCCAGGTCTGAACGAGCGAACAAAACATGCGGACGTTTATTTGATAAAAACGCCCCCTGGCCGCTCGCATCAAACGTCATGTCCGCTATGTATTAGATTCATCGAGTACATCGAACAGCGTATGAACTGCTCGCTATTCTTGTGGTTGGTTTTTGCTACCACAATTTTGCGAGCAGTTCTGGCTATAAAATAACCCAGTGACGTGGTCAATGACGGTATTTTAATTATGCACACCCATAAAACGCCCGCTTTGACCTTTAAGCACGCCTGCGTTCTGATCTCCACTCCCCGTTTTCAAGCACCTTCCCCTGTTACCACCCACATACGCCTCATTCTGTCACTCAAAATAGCAGGCCTTCGCTATATAGTGAACAAACGATTTTCGGCCGCACTGACTGGTTCGCGCATGCGTATTAAAAACCGTACGCATGCGCAGATGGGCGAACATCGATCGGAACGAGCGTACTGCCGCTTACGAGCGGCTCTGAATCTGGCCCAAAGCCCACAGTAGTAGTGCTCCTTACACGCAATGCCCACGGTAGTTGTGCCCCTTACACATAATGCCCACAGTAGTTGTGCCCCATACACACAATGTCCACAGTAGTTGTGCCGCTTACACACATTGCCCACAGTAGTTGTGCCCCCTTACACGCAATGCCCACAGTAGTTGTGCCCATTACACACATTGCCTACAGTAGTTGTGCCCCCTCATGCGCTTTGCCCACAGTAGTTTTGCCTCCTTACACGCAATGCCCACAGCAGTTGTGAGCAGAGTGCATGTTACCGGTCTGCAGCACTGCAAGTGGACCCCTCATCCTCTGCTTCCTCTAATCCTCTGCACTGCATTGTGCTGTCACAGCACAGTCAGCAGGTCAGGTGCAGCACAGCATGGAAGAGAGGAGAGGGAAGGAAGGGGGGACCCGGGGGAACAAGAGTGGCAGTGCCAGTGGTAGAGAGCTGCTCACAGCAGGCTCAGCCCACTGCCTGTCATTCAGTTTGACATCACAGCAGGTCAGGTGCAGCAGGGAGGAGAGGAGAGGGGAGGGAGGGGGAGACCAGGCCAGGTGGGGGAACAGCAAGGGGTGGAGCTGTGTGAAGAGCATTGCCGCTCAGGCACAGTCGCCATTCTATGCAGTGGGCTGCTGCTGCCTGTCATACAGTTTGAGAGGTGCAGCAGCAGCCGGAAGCAGAAACAACGGACTCAGCAGTAGTTGCAGGTAAAGTGCCTCTCCAGCCTGGCGCCTCCCTGCAATGCAGGCTATGCTGAGTGGGTTGCGCCGGCCCTGGTTGTGTTTCTCGGGCTAAATAACACATTTTCTAACACTTCAAACACCAAATCCACAATTGTCTGTTAGTAAATGTGTGATTTACCCAGAAACACAGCATCAATGGTGATCGATTTAGATCGATTTTAAATTGATTAAAATCGACCGTTAGTAATATACCCCTTATTGTTTGATTGGTTTCTATCAGTTACATTTTCTCTTCTGCACAGCTATCTTTAGCACAGTGGGCCTGATTCAGACCTGGACGCTATTTGCAGCCGCTCGCTGGCTAAAAGGGGCCGGCTATTTAAATCATGTGCTCGCACTGCATGGCGTATAGCCGCCCGCTAAGTAATAGCGAGCGGCCGCACTATGCGCTTGCACCTGTATAAAGACGCCCCTTTGCCACTCGCAACACACGTCATCTCCGGCAGATGTAGGATTAATCAGGAACATCGAGAGCCATCGGAGCTGCTCGCAGCGCTTGTGGTAGCCTTTTCCCACCACAACATTGCGAGCAGTTCAGGCTAAAATACAACCCAGTCACGTGTGTAATGATGCTACTTTGCTAATTATGCACACCCATTAATCTGCCTGCGTTAGCACATCCACACCCCCGCATTATCTGTCACTCAAAATAGCAGCCTGACTACGGGCGAGCACTTTCCCATTGCAGTGACTGGTTCACGCACACGTATTGCGAATCATACGCATGCGCAGATTGCGAAAATTCGCTCAATGCAAGCGAGCGCAGCATAGCGTCCGAGTCTGAATCAGGCCCAGTGTTCAGAAAGACATCATACTGTGGGCTCCATTTATCACTAGAAATAGTTGCCGGCGGTATATTTACTTTAGTATCAGTACATCTGGCAGTGACCCTTACTGTTATATGGCCAGTATGCAGCATTACTTGTCTCCTTCCTCTGCATTGTCATATCTTGTGCTGCCGACAGCCTAACGCTGCCGGGAACAGGTTACTGTCTTAGCACTTAAACCCGGAGGGGATTCAGCAATGCCCAAAAGCCTGGAAGTGGGGACTTTATCAATATATGGCATTATAATTATAACACCACCTACAGATGGCCATACTGTGCCTACAGCTCTTACTCTTGGAATTGTGAATGACTTTGTGATAACCAGGGGCCTGATTCAGACCCACTCGCGAGCGGCTGTCCGCTCGCAAGTGGGTCGATGGTCTGCACTGAGCATGCGCACGACGGAGGGAGCTCCGTCGTGCGCATGCGCCAGACACGACGAGCGAAGGACTTTCCTTCGCTCGTTGTGTCCGATCAAAGGGGGCGTGCTGTCAATGTTGATTGACAGCACGCCCCCTTTGGTGGGCGTGCCTCCCTGACGGGGGCGTTCCCACGGGAACGCCTCCCGTCAGAAGCCGGCCCACTGACATCACTAGTGATGTCAGTGGGAGTGATTTTGGCTCTGATAGAGCCAAAATCACTCCGGAGCTTGCGGTTGAAAACCTCAACCGCAGGCTCCGGCTCGCAATTTCGATGGTCGCGATGGTCACGACCATCGCGGCCATCAAAATGCACGCTCGTATAGCCTGTGGGTGGTGACCCACAGCTATACGAGCGTCCAGGAGGACGCTCCATGAAAATGGAGCCCGGCCCTCATTCAGAGCGTGCGCTCTGCTCAGAGCGTACGGCTCTGAATGAGGGCCCAGGTCAGTAGGAATTCTACATTACACAATGCATAAACAACTACCCAATTTACTTGTAATGACCCAGAAATAAGTATATAAACCTATAAAACAGAACAAGAATATTGCCAGGGGCGTATCTATAATGGGTGCAGGGTGTGCGGTGCACACGGGCCCCCGGGTATTATTTAAAACTTACCTCTCCGAGGTCCCGCACCGGGTGTCAGCGCTGTACAAAAAGCCAGGAAAATGGCATCCGCGGCCATACTTCTAGCGTTTTGCGCATGCGCAGTAGACTCCGGGCAAACTCTAGTGCCCAGAGTCTACAAATGCTCGTTTGCGCGTCTGTTGGCTGCCGGACGCCGGGAAGAGAAAAGGGGGCCCCGGACGGGGAATGCACATGGGCCCCCTCCTCTCTAAAGACTCCCCTGATTATTGGCAGACTATTTTTTTCTTGGACTCTTGCTGTTATTTGTGTTCCTAATAAACTGACTGCATTACTGTGTAGTAATAATAATCAGTGTATATATAAACCTATACACAGGGACTGTAAACATGTAGACATTTGGCTGTGCTTGTAGCAAATGTGAAAATGGATTATCCTTTCTTGTACATTCTGATTCAGTAAGGATCGCAATTGCGATTACGCAAGCAATCGGCCGATGCACATGCATTGCAGTGCGCATGTGCGAACCGGCCACTGCGTCCGGGACAGCGATTGCAGAGACTATGCAGACCCATCACAGAGTGACTGACAGGAAGTGCCATTTGTGGGTTGTGATGGGGGGGTGGTTGGCGAAATGTAGACGTGCCAGTGCGTTTGAACGCCGCTGCAGAGGTGTGTATAAATTATCCACTGTGATGCCATACGCAGCTTGGGCTTTCACTGCGTGCGATGAGGTTAGCAATTCCTGAGTGAGGTCAGAGCTTTGTGCAAGTGTGCGTGAGGCTGCGATGGTACTCGATGTTACCGATGGTTTTGAAGACTTGCTAAACATTACGGATGTGTGTAAGGGAAAGTGGGCGTCCTTATGTTGTGCTGTGATGGCATAGCGATCACAATAGATTAGCATACTATCGCAGTCAGACTGCGTGCATAATCACAGCTGCGATCCATAGAGAGAGATGTTTTTAATTAATGCAAAAGTCACATTTTGCATTAAAAAATTAAGAAAATGCAACAACCCCGATCCATCTATTACCTCTTTACAGATCTTCTTTCCTGCAGTAGTCCACTGGCGTCACTAGGGGGGTGCGGGCCGCACTGGGTGACACCATCCAAGGGGGTGACACCAAAATAGCAGAGCATAGCAGAGCTGCTCTGCTATTTTGGTGTCACCCCGTCGGATGGTGTAACCATGACATGGAGAGAGGAAGGGGAGAGATTGTGGGCTGCCCCAGCAGCTGCAGGAGCGCTGGGGAAGCCCACTGTGTGCCGAGAACGGGAGGCATTAACTCCTCCCGGACATACTTGCCGACAATAAGTTCCCTCCTTCCGGGAGGGAGCTGATTGTCGGCTAACAGTGGGGGCGTGTCCGGCCATGACATCACATTTGGGGGCGGAGTCGCGTGATCGAGTCATCGTGGCCCCACCCTTTCTTCACAATGCCGTTATTTTCGGCATTGTGAAGCAGGGGGTGGGGCCACGATGACGCGATTCAGTGCGAATCGCTTCACCGGGCCCCCCGCTGAGGGGGTTTTGATATTAACTTTGCGGGGGGTAGGGAGCGATGCCGGCTTCCGGGAGGCTTGCTTGCCTTTACGGGGGGCTGGAAGCGGCACCCAAAAATCGGGAGGTTCCTGGCCAAATCGGGAGGGTAGGCAAGCCTGCTCCTGGATCGGCACACATAGGGGGCATGGCTTCACAGGCAAAGCCACTCCCCTTTTGTGAAGCCACACTCCCTTTTGAGCGTGCGCCTATGGTGTGCAAAGTATTTCAGTCCTGCCGCACCGGGTGTCACAGAGGTAAGTGACGCCTCTGCAGTAGTCCAAATGAAAATGATTACATGGTAATGGAAATAGGTAGCTGCAAATAACATGATAGCTGTGATGCTAATAAATAAAGTTCTATCAATTGTAGGGGACAATATGTAACATATTTGCCTGCTCTTCCGGAATGACAGGGACGCTGCTCCCAGGCCAGGAAGAACATTCAAGTCTCATGGAAGTTGCAGTGTGCACCGCCGAGTAAAGTGGGTGATCCGGACGGCCGATGATGCGATTTGCGCTGAATCACGTCGTCGTATCCATACGCCCCCCACTTTACAATGCCGGCATTGAAGGCGGGGCTGGGGGCAGGGTCACAATGACGCAATTGCGTCGTTATGCCCCCTGCACCGTTCCCTTTGCCGCATCACACCCCCCAACATGATATGCAAGCAGCCAGAAGCGTCCTAGTGCTGCAGGTGTCATCACCGTTATCACCACCATGTAGCTCTTACGTCAGGCTTTCTGTACCTACAAAAGATACTTAGAAGATGAAGCGCATCTGGGGATTCATCATATTCTCAGGGTGTATGCTAAACTTACATATAGATGCCTTTACTCTTCTCAACATACACTTGCCCGCAGGGCCGGAAGAAGGGGTGGTTTGTGGGATGCCAAGAACGGCATCCTGCAGTCTTCAGAGGCACTTGGAGCGGCCTTGGAATACACAACAGCGCCCCAGCTCCTTACTCTCAGCTGCATTATCGTGTCATCATGACGTGGCATGATCTGGGTGCAGGGGGAAGTGCCTCAGCCTTGCTTGCCCACTTTCTCCCAGATATAAGGAGCCCCAAGTATGAGATGTGCCCAAAATCTAGTAAAATCTAGATATGGATGGATTATGGTGCACATGGGCTGGAAGGAAACGTCCAAATTTATGCCACAAACACTGACATATATGGACCTTTCTAAATGAAGCCCTTATCTTCCAAAGCGATACTTTATCTGTAAGGGGCACCAGCCTGCAGAGATTGAAGTATTCTCAGTTGGAACAACATGGCTTGTTAAAGCCTCTCAGTAAGAGATGGAGAGTTGGCACAGTTGTCTAATTTGAAGGATCACAGATACAAGTCAGTGTGTATAATTCATCAGCCAGTTGTTGTAGTTCTTGGTTAGTGATTTATAAATGTCTTTTGCCTGCAGTACTTATTTCATCATTCTTAAGGAGTGCTGGTGAAACAAAAATATACGTAAAATATACAGAAATATAACTAAAGTTTATCCTGAGGTTCCCATCATTGAGTTCAATGGAGGGAGCCGTTCATTGGCGAGAGGCGGGGCTGACCTCAGCCAATGAACGCTCAGACCCGGAACCTTCAAAGGAGGAAGCCGCATCTGAGCTCTTCATTCTGGAAGGAATAATCATCCTTGTTAGGATGGTTATTGCTTAGTACGAGGGTCGCGTTTATCGTTTTGTATTTTAACAAGACCATGGATGCCTACTGGACAAGGGGACCACTCGAGGTAATATAGGTGAGTATGTGTGAGTGTGTATGTATGTATGTATGTATGTATGTATTAAACTTATACTGTGTAAGGTGTGTGTATGTTTCTTTCAACATTTCTTTACAGGTGAACTACAGGTCCCAGTGGGCTCTTAATGCCCCGCATGCTGGTACTTGTGGTTCTCCAAGTACCAGTATGCGGGGGAGGCTTGCTGAGACCTGCAGTTCTACTGTAAAGACAATGAGACCTGCAGTTCTACTGTAAAGTCGATCGCTAGATACAAGCGGTCTCTCTGAATGTGGGCGGCCGCTTGTGGCGTGAAGGGCGGCCTCCTGGTCGCTAGCTAAGCTGTGGGTTACCACCCACAGCTCTAGCGAGAGACCAGGTTGATGGTCACGATGGTCAGAACCATCGCGACCATCGGGGCTTGCGATGAGACACTAAGGTTGGGTCTCAGGAAAGAGCAAGCCCCAGGGAGCTTGCCGGAGGCGTTCCAGGCAAGCGTTTTGTCGGGAACGCCTCCGTTTGGCCGGCCATCCCCCCTGTTCGCCTCCCAAACGGGGCGAGCTGTCAATCACCATCGACAGCTTGCCCCCTTTGGTGCGAGACCCGTAGCGACGGAGCGCCCGTCGCTAGCCGGGTCTCGTGCATGAGCACGTCGGAGCCGGCTCCGACGTGTGAATGCCCAGTGGGCAAACATCGACCCGGTTGCGAGCGCTCATCGCTTGCGACAGGGTCTGAATAAGGCCCAATGTTTTATTCTTCTAATTTTACACTACACTAACACAATCAACCCGCCACCCACCACCCTGGGGTGGCGGGGATAGCCCCAGGCTATCAGCCAAGGCTAGGGGTGCCCTGGAGAGGGAGATCCCTTTATTGGAGGGGTCTCCAACTCCCCAGGGATCCCTGGTCTGGGCTGACTTGCAGTCAGGGCTGATGCTGCAGCCAGTGATAGGGCTCCCCTGGCTGTGGTATCAGTCCCCCATTAGAAAGGGTCCAGAGCTGGCTCTGTAATTCCTGGACCAGCCCTGGTTCCCATAGCCCAGTGCTGGTTGTACTGAGTACAGAGAGACCCGACGCAATTTTTTCCTTGTACTTAGTCAACCATACCTGGGTTTGCAAAGTCCAGGGCTGGTTCTATTTTGGGGGGGGACCTCACGTCAAATTTTTTAAACTTTTAACTCTTTATTTACTTTTTACAGTCAGATACATGCAGGCATCTCACTGATGTCTGCATGTATCTGTGTGAGAACGAACTGCTCATGCTGACAGTGAAAGCATGAAGCAGTTCTACGCTGTCGGGGATTTGCAGTTCGGTTTGAAGTGTGATTTGCCGTTCGATTTGCACATGAACATGTCAAATCGAACAACAAATCACTTTCACAAATCGACCTAAATCGAATTCGACTTGCAAATCGAACACCAAATTGAATAATTCTAAATCTGGCAAAATCACTGGTTTTTTTACATTCGATTTGAGTCGGTTTGAGAAGAGCTAAATCTCTTCAAATCAGCCAGCAAATCGACCTTTGATAAATTTACCCCAATATATGTTTCACCAATGCTGCTTATACGCAGTCAGAGTATTCAGCACCAGGGTCTTTCTTTAATCTGGCCATACACAGGAGTGATCGAACTGAATGGTTGTCAATCCCCTCTGTCACATGATGCCAGAACACACACACTGGCATTTAATAGGTATTGCTTGACCTGATTATCAGGCAGGCCTAACCAATATGTGATCATATGGCAATCTACAAATTAGGACTCAACTAAAACAAGTTGATAATAAGTGCCTACAGTGCTTTTCATATAAAGCAAGGCAATTTGAGATAAATACATATGTAAATAACGCAATGAATAATTTAAGAAAGATAAAAAATAAAACTTAATTAAGTAATGAAGTACTTATACTTAAATACTAATCATTCATACAATCAGGTCTTGTGATATTGTGTTTCAATATTTGTAAATATCTTTTATACACAATTATATACACAATTCCGTTTTATTTTTTATCTCTCTTAAATTATTCACTGTGTGATTTATATATGTATTCATCTAAAATTGTTAATGATTTATATGAAAAGCACTGTAGGTGCTTATTATCAACTCAATTGGTTTAATATATATAATATATATATATATATATATATATAAAATGGGGTTATTTACTAACAGCCCAACACAGCAGACATCAAAGATATCTCCTGAGTTTGACAAAGTAACGCTGGAGTAACTTATCAAGTTCAGTCTGAGGATGGAGTAAGCATGTCTAACCTATGAGGAAAGAATTGCTGCAGAGGAATCGTCTGGTCAAGGGTTGAGTGATGGTCATGGACTGAGTGATGGTCAAAGACTGAGTGATGGTCATGGACTGAGTGATGGTCAAGGATTGAGTGATGGTCATGGACTGAGTGATGGTCAAGGACTAAGTGATGGTCAAGGGATGAGTGATGGCCATGGACTGAGTGATGGCCATGGACTGAGTGATGGTCATGGACTGAGTGATTGTCAAGGGCTGAGTGATGGCCAAGAACTGAGTGATGGTCATGGACTGAGTGATGGTCAAGGGCTGAGTGATGGCCAAGGACTGAGTGATGGTCATACACTGAGTGATGGTCAAGGACTGAGGGCCGTATTCAATTTGTTTTTGGCGGAAACTTTTCGCCGATAACATCATTTTCGCCTGTTTGACTTTTACCCCGTATTCAATTTGAAAGACTTTCCGCCTAGGCGGAAAGTCAATGCAATGTAATAGGCGGAAAAGTTTCGCCTATGAATGGGAGGCGGAAAAAAGTGCAGAATTGGGGTTTTGGGAGGCAACATTACGGGAACCCCCGTACAGCCTTCAGTCAGTCCCCCAAAAGTAATCTGTGTAAAAAAAAAAAAAACACTTAAGGACACCCCAAAAAATGACTTTGAAAAATGGGATGGAAAAAAAAAATGTTGAGGTACAAACTTAAAAACTAGCAAACTTGACTCTGGGGGGGTCCCCAAGTATGTCCCAAGTGTTTTTTGGATTGTAGGTGCTTACGGCTGGTGGATGTTTCAAGTTTTTTTCAACTTCACTTTAGCAACTTTTAAATATGCTGAACCCCATTTTCAAGTACCCCAAATTCTGCTGGAATAACTTATTTTCTGGGAAAAAAACTCCTAAATACTATTCTGCATCACGTATAGAAAAATCATATTTAGCAGCTATTGAGCCCGTTTAAAAACACCAAATACCTTCAGCAAGCCAAATCGGGGGGTACCATAGGGAACCCCCATGTCAGAGCATCTTTTGGGGGGTGTCAGGCTGATTTTCCCAAAACTAACAGTACTTTCCGCTTGTTTAAGTTTTGCTGGGTCCCATTTGCGCATACTTCCATATTGAATACGGGGCAAAGCCGGGACGGCCGCGATACTTTTCCGCCTACAAAACAGGCGATGTAGGCGGAAAGTCCAGGCCGCGAAAAAGTATCGTGGCTCGGCTCATATTGAATACGGCTCTTAGTTATGATCCTGCATTTGCAAGGTCAGTACACGGAAATTCATTCTATTGGTGTTGTGATAGGCAAGTAGGAAGAGGACACTCAATGGGTTTCAGTAATTGCTAGTACAGCCTTTTATCCCGGCATGACTGACGATAATAATATTTATTGATTAGTGATTCAGACTCATTTACGTATACAAACTATGGGGTCAATCCAATTAGGTGCAAATTGCGACGTGCAAATTGCTGTTTTCTCTCAAACTCGCTACTCGCAATTCGCACCTAATTGGTTTGACCCTTATATTACTTCATGGCTCTATGAAATGTATAATTATTATTATTATTATTATTATCCTTTATTTATATGGCGCCACAAAGGTTCCGCAGCGCCTTACACAGTACATAAATGAGCACACAAGAAAAACAGTTAATAGTAATTCAAAACAATGCAGGACAAGGACAAGGTTATAAACTCAGCTGCAAAACACAAGCAGCAGGACATGAGCAACCAGGTGGTAGGTGCCATTGTAGGGAGTTAGGAGTAAATTATACTATAAGTAGGGGGAGGAGAAGCACGTGAGGATGAGGGCCCTGCCCGTGAGAGCTTACATTCTAAAGGGGAAGGCAGACAGACAGGGGCGACACAGAGGGGTAGATAGTGAAGAAGGAGCATGGAGCAGTGGGTTAGGATATGTGCTGCGGAATGTGTGTGTATAAGACGACCTGTTGTTATGTAAAAATTAAGTCCTTCATACATCTATCTCTATGATAGAAAATAGATTGTTTGTGTTATTTACATGAGAGATGTACAAAGTAAAGTAGAAGCACTTTAATTTGTGTGTTACATTTTAGCATCTATATACAGCCTGACAAGAAATGCAGCTATTATGGGACTGTCTCGCCATCCTAATACAGTAGTGACTACTTTAGTTCCAGCTGCTGGGTGCTATGCCATGCTCCTGTGAGTGGGTGCATCTCACATGCTAGACCCACTCACAAATGGGTGCAGCCATACATGATGTGGTCCCACAGGATGTTGCAGTACCCGGGCCCAGAATTTCTCTTGGCAGCCCTGGAGGTGACAGACAGAACGAGGAGGGAATGGGGCTTAGTAGTGGGGTAACAAGACCATGGAGGGAGGTGGTTGAGAGTGGAGGTATAGGAGAGGTAGGGGAAAGAAGCAGAGGGTTGGGAGCAGACTGATGAGAGAAAAAAAAGGAAGAACAGCAAGTGGAGGAAACAGGAGGGGGAAGAGAGGGATGGATAAAGTAGAGGATTATGTGGACATAGAATATGGAGGTTGTGTGAAGTAAGGGTGTTCATGCTGTGGACAAGGTAATAATTGAGATGTAAACTGGAGTGGAGGCTGTGAGATATAGAGTCAGTGTGGATTAAAGTTGTTAAATGTTCAAAAATACATGTAAAGAACAGTGCTGCTAATGTATGAGCGCAGCTCCAAAAGTGATATATAAAGGAGAGGTATGTGAGCAGTGGGTGCAGGAATTAGTTTATAAACAAATGATTAAAGTGGATAGATGTGACACAATTGGAAAAGGCAATACAAAATGAATGAGGACAAAATTACAATGTACCCGAGCTGATCCAGTCCAAAGTGTTCTGATCAACAAAGATCAATCAACAAGAGCAGTACACAGACAGGGGAGCACCTGCAGTGTCAGAGCAGTACACAGACAGGGGAGCACTTGCAGTGTCAGAGCAGTACACAGACAGGGGAGCACTTGCAGTGTCAGAGCAGTACACAGACAGGGGAGCACTTGCAGTGTCAGAGCAGTACACAGACAGGGGAGCACTTGCAGTGTCCAAGCAGTGAGTGCAGTAAGTAGTTGCCTGGATATGCATACAGCAGAAGATGTTGATTTTGTTCATTCACATAAGTATGTTGCTTCTTGTTGTTCAGAAAGTGTTCTGGTTTTGAGTTTCTTTTCCCTCAGTTTTCCTCCAGTTTAACTCCAGCGTAACTCCGACTTAGTTATCAAATTGTATTTACACTTATAATCAGAACACTTTGAATCTTAACACAGACTATGGCAGCCACCGGCTATGCAGCCTGTGGGAGCAGTAATATCTAATCAGGAAGAACTACATCAATGCCTTCCACTTGACCCTTAGGGGGTGGGGTGTACTCCAGTTAGTGTAGGGTATCTTGCATGATAATTCTTTGCGCAAGTCCAGAAAGTCGACACACCCAAGTCACAGTGTACATGTCGACTCTCTCAATTTGACACTTGCGCCCACCTGCGCATGAAGCAGGGGGAAGGTCCTTTCTAATCTAGGGTGAATACAGTAAAGGCGTGTTTAAAAATGGAATGGGTATGAAGTCCCAGCATAGTCACTGGGTGAAATACAGACGCCGGAAGCCCAATCGTTAGAGATCCCGACAGGGGCACGTAAGTATGTAACTCTACCCTTCCCCCCCCTAACCCTCCCTTGGTGGTGCCTAACTCTTACTCTCCCTGGGATGTGCCTAACCCTAACCTTCCCCCCGATGGTGTCTTAACCTAATCCAGTGGCATCCCTACCTGTTGATGCACCCGGTGCTGGCAGGGATGGGCAGCTTAGCAGTACGTGCGGCATTGCCATGCACCTGGGGAAAAGGGGCATGGCCTCGAGACAAGGGGACATGACCTCGTTGGTGATGGCGGGGCTATACACCCGAACCCTGGTTTTAGTCTCTCCGGGGGTTCCCGGAGGTGCAGGCTGCTCCCGGTGACCAGTGTACTTGGAGTGTCAACTCCTTCACTATGACAGGAGCCTAGTGCTGCACTTAATTCTACAGTGCAGCACCCGACTCCTGTCACTGAGGGGGAGTCAACACTTTGGTGTCACCCCTCGGCGGACGACACCCGTGAGCGGCCCACACCCCCCTTGTGATGCCACTGCCCTAAAACCCCCTCCCTGCACTCTAAACCTAACCCTCCCTGGGGGGTACCTATCCCTGACCTCCCCCTGCTGGTGCCTAACCCTAATCCACCCTCTCCCTAGCCTAACCCTCCCCGGGGGGTGCCTAAACCTAAGTCCCCGCGGGGGTGCCTTAACCTAACTCCCCTCCCCCCTGCGGCTTTGAGCTAACAGTGGCCGGCTAACCTACGTTCGGGTAGTCGTCTGTTGAGATTCCAGTGCCTGTCTTTAGTCCCGAGTTGGGATTTAGACGCCGGCATTTTGACAGAAGGCTTCCTGGCCTTCTGTCTTTTAACTACATCCCGTTTAAATACAGAGCAGGTGCAAATACAGTCTAACAATGGTGACCGGAGGTAAACAAGGATGGGACATATGCTGAAGCAAATGCATCTCTATACTGTATCTATGGAAATACGCCATTTTTACTAGAACAAATTCAGCCCTTTACTCAAATTCAGCCCTTTACTCCAGCAATTGTACATCAGCCCCTTCAAAGCAGAACCCACAAATGCATTGTTTTGAAATGTGAATGTAAGCTTATATATAGATACAGGAATGAAGTAATATTGAAATTTAGTTTCACATCGTATATCCTCTTGTACTTTTTGATACCTATTTTATAATTTGCTGATAACAAACTTCTTACACCAGGGCTGTAACTAGCGGTGTGTGAGCAGTGCCGCTCCTATACGGTACCTATATTGGGCTTGCAGTGTGTCTAAAAAAAACCAGCCTGCCACCAGTAGTGACGCGTTCTTCTTACTGGTGTCAATGTCTCCCTCAGCGAGACGTCACAGGTTCAGGTAGCGGGAGGGAGGGGGCAGGGCTGGCATAGGGAGAACAATCTCCTAGCTTTATTATTAATAACTTAGTGAGTTCTACTCAATAGCTATTAGGTAGACAGACAGATAGATAGATAGATAGATAGATAGATAGATAGATAGATAGATAGATAGATAGATAGATAGAGAGCGAGATAGATAGATAGATAGATAGATAGATAGATAGATAGATAGATAGATAGATAGATAGATAGATATGCATAACGGTGGGTTTCGTTCTGATTGAAATGAAATAGTACACATGTGACCAATATAAGTGAGTACAAATGAACACACTTTATTTACAAGTAACAAACAAACAATTAACAAACAACATACAAAGTATACAGTATACTCAACTTTTGTCTATGTATTCAGATGACACCGGTAATTCATCAGCAGCATAAGATGTACTTCATCTTATGTTCTCTCTGGGGAGCCCTCGTTTTCCAATGCCCAGATAATTCAATTTACATTGCAGGCACCTCTACTGCAGAGTCTTAGGTCCATACATGAGCTAATGGGTCCTTTGTGTACCTCTGGTTTATATACCTTAGTATGGGGTGTTGGCTTGCCGGATATTAAGCCCATATTAATTACATACAGTGCTAGGTATCAAGCACTCATTGGTCCAACGTAGCATTGACTAAACTTATCTCTCTTGCACATGCTCCGTAAGCACTAAGATATACTACCAGACAAAGACATACATTAATGACGTATCCTAATGTCTGGAGATGAACTCTATTTCAAGGCTCCTTTGTATAAAGTCTGGACATCAGTTAATTACCCATAATGCTTAGCATCTCTACACAGCTACAATGGAATGTAGCTAACTGATAAGAACATGTAAGCTATGAATGGCTCATACTTCTAGTAGTAGAAATGACAGGTAGAGCTAGGCCTCAATATTTATTGCTTCTTTGACCCCAAAAGGTCATTTGACCATTCTATAGAAAAACAGAAACTGTATTAAGACAATCTCTTTTCAAACCTCAAGAGGCCTAGCAAGGGGTATATGTGTTTGTAACTTATATGCCTATGTAGAAATTAACTATTTAACCCACTGATTACAATATATGAGATAGATAGATAGATAGATAGATAGATAGATAGATAGATATGAGATAGATAGAGGGCGAGATAGATAGATATGAGATAGATAGATAGACAGATAGATAGATAGATAGATAGATAGATAGATAAATAGATAGATAGATAGATAGATAGATAGATAGATAGATAGACAGAGTGTAGGAGAGATGTAGATAGATAGATAGATAGATAGATAGATAGATAGATAGATAGATAGATAGAGTGTAGGAGAGATGTAGAGAGAGAGATGAGTGAGATTCACTGATCATGGAAACCTATTTCATATATGGGATAGTAACACCTATCTTTAATATCTTGCTGCTACTTGGGGACATTAGATGGGAACTAAGAATAATATTTTAACTATATGTATCAATAAAATATATAATTTTAATGTATTTTCTGAATGCCCCAATTTGAAACGCCTTCTGCTTTAGGTTTTGTGTGTAATTTGAGAGGAAACTAAATAAAATAGGATTGATTATATGAAACTCAAGAGTGTTCTATATCAGAATGTTTTTTATGTTGCTTACAGACAGTACATGATGTTATGTAACCAGTGTTATTCCGAAGCGATATCGCAAACCGTGTTCTATGCTGCATTCCTAGGTAGGATAAGACGGCACCAGATAAGCTGGATGCCTTTTGGTGTAACACAGGCTGCATCTCTGTACCGCGTGGTTTATGTGATTATGTTATTCCCTAGCTCTAAAAACGTGACTCGTTAGATGGATGGTGGTACCGAGAAATGTGACAGATATTTCTCAGTATCAGTTCAAGATTAAATAATCTCTCAACATCCTCTTATTGCTCTAACTTCCGTTTTCCTATTTATCACTGTGATCGGAATTCCTCTTTCCTGGAGCCACAATAACATCCTACAGCTTGACTTATAGCCCCCTCTACCAAATGCAAGACAGTACAGAAGGTGGAATAAACTGGAATTGTGAACATGAGTAAATCAATTTTATTTGAAGTAAAGTAATAATACTACTACTAATAATAATAATAATAAAAAAAGGATTTACTCCAGTTGGATTTCATCAATTGGAAGATCAGGGCAGTTAATATTTCATGTATCACACTAAGGGGTATATATACTAAGCAGTGTTAGGAGAAGTGAAAAGTGAAGAGTGAAAAGTGATAAGGTGTCAACCAATCAGCTCCTAACTGCCATCTCACAGGCTGTTTGAAAAATGACAGTTGGGAGCTGATTGGCTGGCACCTTATCACTTTTCAATCTTCACTTTTCACTTCACCTAACACTGCTTAGTAAATATACCCCTTACCTTATACATGATATATGGAATGAGGATATTAAGACCATAGGCCTGCGCTTTTGGTGTGCACCCACGCACCCCCTAGGCATACCTACCAACATTGGGGAGTATGTGGTTGGGAATTCCGCACGCACCAAAGGAGCGTGCCTGTAAAATGGGTGTGACCTCATGATGTACAAGGCCATGCCCCCTGATGCGCATATTACGGGGTTGTGACTATGCATCATGCCTCCGTCTCGTCATGCTGGGGGCTGGCCCAGTGCTCTGGGAGCTGGTAGGCAGCCACCAGCCTCTTCCGGAATAGTGTGGATGACATGCGCATGTGACAGAGTGCCCCTCCCAGCCTCCTCTTCCTTGCCGTGAAACACTGAGGCCTGCAAGTGGGACAGCGGGATAGTGCCTGAAAAGCGGGACAGTCCCTCTGAAATCAGGACGGTTAGGAGGTATGTCTTAGGCAGCCTCAACCCCTACCTAAAGTTTCTCCTCCCCATTGTTGCGAAGGGAATAGGCAGCTGTGTTCAAGATGGCTGATGTGAAACTACAAATAGAGCAATTTCACATAGGCCATTTTGGATTGAAAACGAGAGGAGACAACAGCAGTGACCAATGCCCAAGCCCGATGAATAGTGTATATGCCAGGGGTATTGGGGATTTGGCTGGGTGGAGGAGGGGAGAAAGAAGGCGAGGGAATTACCTACTTTTTTTTTCCTCCCCGGGAGAAGCCCAGAGAGGAGAAGCAGGTGGGTGATGATGGGGGACGGGGATGGGCGTTTCGCGTCTTTAAGCACTCTGTTGGATCAGCTTTACTGTGAGTAATCTTGCTAAAAACAACTCTCAGTGAATACCGTTATCTGGGCAATAATAAGACTTTTGCCAATTATTTCTGCATACAAAGCGAATGAATGATAGCTGATATTACGTTTATCTGGCTGGACACTATATCCCATTAAGGTGATGGGAAGATCCCTATCTCTCCATGAGAAATTTTTCAACTATTAAAGGGACAGAAAACATGAGACCGTATATTTACACATATCTATGATCAAGTCTCTCTCAACCATCAAGGACAAAAAGTACTGCTATACAATTGGTCCTTGACCCAACAAAATGGTATAGATTAAAATACACTTGGAACCTTGAAGTGTTATTTTTCTGGGACATAAGCCAGAGGAACGCCCAGTGGTCTGTGGAGCTGTTTTATGTGTATTATTTATATGTATATTATTCATTTCCACAATACAGCAACATATGTGAAGGTGTTGGTGGCCTGCTATATCTTGTGGCTGCTCTATAACTGTATGCTCAGATATTAACCTGATATTTTAGAAAACAATTTTATATACTGTCATTTATGTAAATTGTCTTGTATTTTTGTGTGCTCATATATGGTCATCTGTATGTGACATTAAATTGTATTTATTATTATTAAGCTAAAGGGTCTCCAATCAGCAGCGCTTTTTTATTATTCTCTTTTTTTGGCTCTAACTGCTAAGCGATGTGGCAATTACCTCTATTAAAAAGCTGCAGCACAGATTGGGAATTAAGTTTTATATCTCCATATTCTGATCAGGCTCTTAAGTGTGTGTGTTTTGGTGTTTGTTATGTATGAATGGTAGTGCATACATGCCTACCCTCCCGGTTTTCGCGGGAGGCTCCCGATTTTTCGGGTAACCCCCCACACCCCCGGAAGGGTAGACATTTCTCCCGCATTCTGCCCACTTCCTAGTGAAGTGGGCAGAATGAGGAGAATACCCGCGGCGATCGCGGGTCTCCGTGAAGGGGGTGGGGCTTAAGATGTGATTCTGCATGAATCACAGCATTTGGCCCCGCCCCCTATGTAAATGTTACCCAATCGCGGCAGTTTTGCCACGAGGGGGCGGGGCTTAATGACGCAATTCATTAGGCCCCGTCCCCACCGGCCCCCTGCTGCTTCTCTTACCCGGGCTTCTCCCGGGAAGAGATTCTGAAAGGTAGGTAAGTATGGGTTAGTGTATAGTCCGGGAGGGTTGGGGTAAGCTTATGTGTTACCACTTGCCGTGAGCCTGTATATGCCGATGATTACGACATTATAACATCCTTGTATGTATATATACAGTTCAGAGTACAGTGAATTTTATTACATTTTACAGCAGGGATTGTACTTTTCATTATATTGCACGAATAGTAGTTTATGACAAAGAAAGTAAGAAAGTGAAACAGTTCAGCATTTTATTGTATTATGTCATGTTCGAGTATCATAATGACTGTTCATTTATTTTCTGTCTTTTAACGACAGTTTGGAAAGATGTCAGCCTGTCATAGAGTTGTGTCTCCTGACTGACTCTATCTGACACGTGGCTATACGGGCGAGAGTTTGGGGCAGAGCACTGTAGCGACATATATTTTTATAGTTAGAGATATGCGGGTTCGGTTTTACTCTGTTCTTTTCGCCACATTAGCGCAAGTACGGATTAGTTCAGATTTATCTTACTGGCTATGCAAAACATGTGAGAGCCAGATAGCCAATAAGATAAATCCGAACTTGCGCTAATGTGGCGAAAAGAACTGAGTAAAACCGAACCCGCACATCTCTAATTATAGTTGATTGACAAACAACTGTTTGTCCAAGGATACTAGGAATACTCCTCAGCATATGAATTGCAGCTATAAGACATAAAAGGCTTGTTGTCTAAGAGTAATGGCTGGTGCAAGGTTACTTCCACCAATAAATTTAATGCACATTCATAGGCGTGCACAGAAGCTGGTACAGGGGGTGCCACATCGGGACCTCCCTCTCCCCGTTGCAGCTCCCCCTGTGCCCGCTTCTGTACACACTTATTTGCACTTTCACCAACCCTTAAACCCTTTGCAGTAGACGATGTGTGGGACTCAATGTACGCATATATATTACAAGTGTGGGTAACAAGTCCCACCCTGGCTGGCCCAATTTGCAATATATGACACTTATCCTCGTGTCAAATCCCAATTCTGCTTGTGAGCAGGGCCCTCTTACCTCTCTGTCTGTCAGGTGTTTTCCAGTCTTGTCTTATTACTGTTTTGTTCCCAATTGTAAGACGCAACGGACTGTGCTGGCGCTTTATAAATAAATATGAATCATTAAGTCTTCTCTTTTTTAATTTTCATTTGGTACAGTTGTGTCTACATACACCTTCGCTCAAATAGCACAGTTTGGCGCGCCACAGACCTCGAGACTTAGAAGCTCCATGCTCCCCACCAGAGACTTTTTATGAAAATCTGTATCTTAGGCTGGGTACACACCTGTACGATTTTCCACCCGATTTCCCTTGAGGCCTGATGAAACGATATTGAATGTACACACTCTACAATCTTGCATACGACCAATCTATCGTATTGTTTTATTGTATACAATTCATCGTTGCTCCTGTACACACTACAACGATCACTGGCAACATATGACATAAAAATTGGCCTAATTGGGCCAACATATCGTGTGGTCGTTTGGCCGTACACACAACACGTTAGGCATCAAGTCGCATACGATATCGCCTGATTGGCCTTGCAGCACGGCCAACCAGAATATCTCATATGTGACCCACAGGAGTGCGCAATTGTGTGTACACACTATGCAATGTAGACAATTTGTCGTTCCAATACAGCAGATCGTCACTAATGCATCCAAAGGACAATCCAGGGGTGCCCTGAATACTGGCTCTGGCATTTCATGTACTTCAGTGTACGACTCAGCCGCTGATCTGGTTAAAAAGGCTAAAGACGCAGTTCCGATACCAGTAACCGCACCGTGCCTCATGCCACGTATCGTTACGCTTAAGCTACGACTTTAAACCAATTCCTTAGCGACAAAATTACTAATCCAGTGTCCCTGTTACACTGTGAGCGCCGTTATTTGTGGCTACGATGTGAATAAGGTGCAAAATGTAGGAAAAAATACAAAATGGTTCAAGTCGCACCAAGCACCGCGCGCCATGTGACGCAAAAGCGCTAGGTGAATAAGGACACATCTTTACTTAATTGCCAGTTATGGAAATTCATGAAACAATCCTGTAATAAAAGATGATAGTTTCATAAAGTATACGTGACATTTCCTGTTCTTCATTTGCGTGAAAAGATTTGCATGCCACAAAATTGTGTGCTGCTCCCCCAACATGAGAGTGATGATCTGCAGTTTTAATGCTATATAGTCATTATGAAATAATCCATTATTGATTTGCCATTTTTTGTATATGACACCAACATACAATATTACACAACGCTTTGCCAATTATTACGAAGACGTGATAAATAATATATTAAAAGTCTAAAATGCAGTGAATGTGTCACCTGTAAGCAAGAAAACAGGAAATCTGGCTACTTTCTGGACATTACTAAATTGCATATACCACAGAAGCACCAAATGAGTCATTTTGAGACACTTGACTTGTGTTGGCAAAATGTTATATATTTTTAGATGTGTGTGCGCTTCTCCTTATAGAAGCGTCCGCTATAACTAACTACGAAAAGGGACATTATCACAAAGGTAGAGTTTCCAGTCACATCATGTTAAAAAATGGAACAACTGTAATTAAAATAACAAGAAAAAACTTTTTTGGTCATAAACCCACTTTAGGGACATGAAAATAGAAATCGCAAACCAATTTTTATAAAAATCCATTACTAGAAAATCTGTAATGTAAATAATGTAGGGTGCATCTTATAAATATAGGTCTATCAAATTCAAAGGATAAATGTATGAAATATGTATTAAAATTGTATTTAATAATTGATATGATTATTTACAAAAATTAGATTCTGGAAAAAAAAATTAAGACCATTATCATTTAGGTACTGGATTGATTAAATCCATAAAAAAAACCCTTAATGATTATCCCAATGATTAATTGTAATGCAAAAGTTGAATTAATAAAAGTCTCCAATAATACAAGCCAGAGCCGGCCCTAGCCAATTTGGTGCCCTAGGCAAGATTTTGGCTGGTGCCCCCCGGCATATAATCTCACCACCAATTTTAGAGTTTATATTTATACGCGGAAACCAAAAGATATATATAAATAAATATATATACATATATATATATAAAAATAATGTATATATATTTATTTATATTATGGGCCATATCCATCATGAGATAAATCTTATCTGTGATAATTTAGTTTTCAATTCTAATTTTTTTACATAATATTATTGGTATGCATCATCAGACTCTTCTAAAATGATCACTTCCAAAAGACTGTCTCTATTGTGGAGACAACTTTTATATATAAATATACTGTATTGTAGGAGAAGGGATGAGGTGAGCAAGCACCAGCGGGCATATTCTCTGCCCAGTGTCTCCTCTCCCATACATAGCCCCTACAGCAGCACACTGGCTCTGAGACTTTGCACCAGGGGCGTATTTATAATTGGTGCAGGGTGTGTGGTGCACATGAGCCCCTGTCCAGGGGGCCCCGCACTGCACACCCTGCACCCATATTATACTTACCTCTCTGGAGTCCCATGTCGGCTCTGGTGTCAGTGCTATAAAATTGTCTGGAAAATGGTCGCTGCGGCCATTTTCCCGTCATTTTGCGCATGCGCAGTACGGGGAAAGTGCCCGCCATGGCCATTTTCCCACTGACCTGCGCATGCGCTATAGACTCTGGACACACTCTAGTACCCAGAGTCTATCAGTGTGGCACTGGCCGCGCTGCGCTTAGTGCTCTGCCGGCCGCCGGACTGAGAGGAGGGGGCCCATGACAGAGACTGCACATGGGCCGCCTCCTCTCTAGAAATGCCCCTGCCCTGCACACAGTGTATATACATACATATGTATATATATATATATATATATATATACCATATACACATTATATATATATATATATATATAATGTACTATGCACACACACAGTAGGTGAAGATTGGCACTCTGAAGTTAATAAATGAAGATGTAAAGGTGTCTTCCAAAATTATAGAATATATACAATATTCCTCCTGCAAATACACTTACTATGTGATGTAGTTGCATTAATACAAACACCATTTTGATTACTTTATATATAGAGAGACATACATTACACCCACCTCTGAGTATGTGGACTAGTGCTCAGCTGCTGCAGTGTTGATGGAGGGGGTGACTGAGGTGAGGGGGCCCAGGAGAATTTGTGGGGTGGAGTGTAGTGTGAATTGGAGGTGGAGCTTAGCGCACATAAGGGGTGGAGCTTATCGTAAATCACAAATGCCCGGAGACAGAGTTTCAAGCAGGCTTGGCTTGGTAGGCGGGACTATGGGCACTGTCTGCACTACTGTCGGTCTCGTGTAGCCAAAAGCTCATTCTGACCGGGCTCTCACCTTAGTCACCTGGCTGGCTGACTGCTGCACTGCCTGATCAGAGCTGAGCTCCGGTCACGGCAGTGGGGAAGGTGAGAGCTGCAGAGCCGTGGAATGCCCCTAGGCATTCCAGATGCCCATAGGCATTTGCTTAGAATGCCTATGCCTATGGCCGGTTCTTGTACTAGCTAATTTACTTTAATCTCCATACTTTGTTTAATTTAAATCTTGAGTCTATTCTGCTAATATTCTAAATCATGCCCACAATGTAATATTATATAATCTTGTTCTAAATTGTTTAAATTTGCTCCAAAACTTTTTATGAAAGCATTTCAAGAGAACTTACAAAGCACATTTAATGCACATAACAAGACACCTTTGCACCATACTTACTGACTTTGTATAAATACTTTTCGGGAGCAGCCCTGAGAGCTGCAGGCCGGTGTGGGGGGTGAGGCTGGACTGTTGATGTAATTTGTCCCACCCCTTTGCAGTAAAAGTCTGCGATTCGTGGGACCGTGAGGAGGGGGTGGGGCTAAACAGCACAATTTACATAATTTAGCCCCACCTCCTCCCTACGGACCCGCAAATTCCCCATTAAATCTCCCCATCCTGCCCGCTTCACTAGGAAGTGGGCAGGATGTGGGAGATCTGCCTATACTTCTGTGGTGCGGGGGGCATCATTAAGCTCCGCCTCCTTGTGGGAATTCACTATGAATGCCGCATATTCAAATAGAGGGTGGTTCCAAATGAAGCTATTCAATTTCTTATAGAATTGAGTTATAAGTCCCCATTACTTACGCACGGACCTGCCGATCCCTGGGAATATTCTCCCCATTCTGCCCACTTCACTAGGAAGTGGGCGGAATGTGGGGGTAGTGCCTACACTGGTGCTGGGGGTTACCGTGAGTAACAATTGGTGCTGAGTACTATAGCGACAGCCAGAGCTGTCAAAATTGATAGATGCAGACATTGGTGTGGTCTTTGGTAGTTTTACCTGAATTTAGTTTATTATTCATAAAAGATTATTGAGAAGAGAGACTCATTTCCAACATTAAGTTGGAAAATAATAATGATTCAATGAGTAGATTATTGAGAAATACTCATTTCCAACTTTAAGTTGGTAAATAATAATGATTCAATGAGTAGATTATTGAGAAATACTCATTTCCAACTTTAAGTTGGAAAATAATAATGAGTCAATGAGTAGATTATTGAGAAGAGAAAGACTCATTTCCAACTTTAAGTTGGAAAATAATAATAAGTCAACGAGTGATACAATTAAGGATAATGATAATAACCTTACTATCCTATTTTACAAACTAGAAGATGCACTAAGGACTGAGACTAGGCACTGGTGGGATATGGTCACATTACAAAAATACTTTGAGAATAATAAAATCCCATGTGGTCTCAGAATATCTAAATCATTGTCTTTTGATGATGATGAGTTAAGAATGACATGGGAGAACACTATGGACAAATGTTCCTTTGCACTAATGGAACTTTTGATCCAATTTAGAAAAAAGAAGGTTGAAGAAACTGTGAATCAGATAGAAGAGATTAAACATCCTACTTATAGAGAGAGAGAGATCGGGCCCTTAATCATAAAATAGAAAGATATGAAAAAGAACTTATTGAGTGAAAAGATAGGACATTTTTAAGGGATACCATAGATTATGAAGACGGCAATATTAGAATTTATAATAAGAAAAAAGACCCCAACCAAAGAGGATCATACGGCCCACAGCGACCACCTAACCTCTCTTGGAGGAAACCGTTTAGATCCATAAATAGAGGAACTCATCAACCTAATGAGGAAAACCAATACATCTAGAGAGAGAACAAATCCTTTAAATAAACATTTGAATAAACCATATCTGAACTCAGACCCCAGGTCCTCCCACGGAAATCAAAATCAACCGGTAGTTAGACCTAAACAACCTTTCAAGCATAGTCCGAAAGAGAACCAAAATACTTTTTTAGAAAGAGAGAGGATACAACAGAGCACACACCAGCTACCGGTATACAACAGGTACCAACCTCTTCTACAAAGGACTCCAAAAAGAGGAAGGAACTTAGGTTTAAGGGAATGAGAGGAGGAAGAGGAATATGGAAAAAGAAAAAAAGAGAGTTCTAAGGTATTAAATAGGAAGAGAGGGGTTTATAATTTATCAAGCAAACAATTAACAGAGCATCAACTGTCACTCCTTGAGGGAGAGAGAGAGAGGTCTGAAATTTTGTCCAAATAAAAGCCCAGACCTTTTTGATTAATTTGTTGAGCTCAATAGATACACTAGAACACTATGTCGGAAAAGATAATTTGCCTCTAAATCACTTAAATAGTGGGACCTACAAGCTACCCCTATTATATTGGATGACTCAGATAATTCTGGTCTCCAAATTTTTAATGAATTATTACAAGAAAATGTGATAGATGATGAGGGTGTCATTCCGATTTATAGTGTGGATAATGGGCCTGATTCAGAGCCACTCGCTATTTGCGGTCGTTCGTTTTCTAAAAAGGGGTGGCTATTCAAATGAACCGTTCGCACTTTGCGGTCTGTTCACGCCTCTAAGTCTGAACGAGCAAGCAAAACATGCGAACGTAAATTTGAAAAATACGCCCCCTGGCCGCTCGCACCATACGTCATGTCCGCTATTTATTAGATTAATCGAGTACATCGAACAGCGTCTGAACTGCTTGCTATTCTAGTGGTTGGTTTTTTCAACCACTATTTTGCGAGCAGTTCTAAGTTAAAAAAAAACAAGTGACGTGGTCAATGACGCTGCTGGATTAATTATGCACTCCCTTAAAACGCCCGTTTTGACCTTTAAGCACGCCTGCGATCGGATCTCCACTCCCCGTTTTCAAGCACCTTCCCCTGTTACCACCCACATACGCCTCATTCTGTCACTCAAAATAGCAGGCATTCGCTATTTTGCGAGCACATGAATTTCGGCCGCACTGACTGGTTCGCGCATGCGTATAACGATCCGTACGCATGCGCAGTTGGGCAAACATTGCTCGGAGCGAACGAGCTGCCGCTTACGAGTGGCTCTGAATCAGCCCCAATGTGTCTACCAATAAAACAAACAGATTCCGTAAAGCCTCGCAGTTTTATCCAGTCCAGTTTAAGAGTACCTAAATAGATGCATTCTACAAAATGACAATGTCAGATTTTAATAAATTGTGCACTAAAGAAAAGAAGAAAGCAAAATATAAAGACAACCTTTTGATACTAGAAAGGAAAGCTCTCAAAGAGCTGGCTAATGATCCTTCTTTGACAATTAAACCTGCCGACAAAGGCGGGGGGATCATTATCCAGGATACAAGCGATTATATTAAAGAAGCCAACCGCCAAACTTATGGATAAAGATATCTACACCATTATTAAAAATAACCCCATTGAGTTATTTCAATTGGAGCTTAGATCTTTGCTGGATGAGGCTTTAGAAAATCAAGCCATTAATTAGGATGAATATAATTACCTGTTTCCTAAACACATCATTATCCTTCTTATTATCACCTCCCAAAAATCCACAAGACACTTGACACTCCCCCAGGTCATCCCATTATTTCTGGTTTACGGTCCCTCACTAGTAACTTATCATACTTTGTTTACAACCTTAGGCTGCCTCTCTGAGGTCCCATGTCAGGGACACCTCTCACTTCTTAGAATGTATTAAAAAGATTAAATGGAGAGATTCTTATTTTGTGACATGCGACGTAAAAGCGCTCTACTCTAATATTCCACACAATAAAGGTGTGGGAATAATTGAAAATGTATTGGGGTTAGATCCCAACATCTCAGAGAGGCAGCAGATTTTTCTCATTGACTCTATTTATTTTATCCTTTCTCATAATTATTTTACATTTAATAATACATTTATTTTTCAGATTCTTGGGACGACCATGGGGACAAGATTCGCACCGAGCTTCGTGAACCTCTAGATGGGGGCATTCGAACACACACATGTGTGAGGTGGGGAGCTCGGTGCAAAGATCGTCTTATATGGCAGTTTCATAGATGATCTATTTTTTAATTGGGATGTGATGAGAACTCTATTACAGATTTTGTCACTCTTCTTAATCAGAATGAGTATCATTTAGAAATTAGGAATTGTGTGGACATTTTTGGATATACAGTTGGTGATTGAGGATGGTGCCATTATAACCAAAACATTTAGAAAAGAGGTAGATTTGATTAATTATCTGCATTATGAGAGTTGCCACCACAAACCCTGGGTTGATAATATCCCCAGAGGGCAACTAAGGCGAATCAGAAGGAATTTCTCGAAATACTCTGATTTTGAGCTACAATCTAAAGAGCTACTTGAGGCATTTAAAGATAGGAATTACCCTGACTCTCTGCTGATTGAGGCTCAGAATCATGTGATAAGCCTTAATCAGGAAGACCTAATCATGTTTCAAAAAAACGGAGCAATAGCCAATGAAACAGAAGGATAGGTCATTTGATTTTGTAAATTCTGCTCCGAAGTTTATATCTAAGTATAATTAAGCAGCCCCCAAAGTCAGAGCTATTATCAATAAAAATTTCCCAGTCCTTCTAACTGATAAATTATTACAAGAATCTATTCCCTATAAACCGACTGTGATTTTTAAAAAGACTGAAAGTCTCAGGATTATTCTGGCCCCAAGCCATTTCCAAATGAAAAGAGACAGGGATATACCAAAGGAAAACTGTGGGATGAATATACAGCCAAAAGCTTGTTATAAATGTGGAGCAGTCAGATGCTTGGCTTGCTCACATATGACTAATAAAGCTATATTAGTTCAATCTACTATTACAGAAGTTCTCCATTAATTCATTAATTAATTGTAACACCCCCTATGTCATCTATGTGGTGGAGTGTGGGTGCCATCGACAGTATGTTGGTAGAACCACAAGAATTATTAAAAATAGATTTTTGGAACACGGAAGAAATGTCATAAAGGGTTTAAATTCACATAGCCTCTCTCGGCATTATGCAGAAAAACATAATAGGAATCCCACATGTCTTAAATTAACAACTATCGAGCAAATTAAACCCACAAGTAGAGGAGGAAATAGATACAGAAAACTCTGGCTGGGAGAAAACCTTTGGATACACAAACTAAGGACCCTCTGTCCAGAGGGACTCAAAGAGTGCATCGAAATTGAGGTGGATTAAGCTTAATTCCTCTATGTGTTTAGCCGTTTAAATCCTACAATTTATCAATCCTTTTTATTATCTATTCCTTATTAGATTTTTTATTTGCTAAGCTCCCTGTTACCCTCTTTAAATTCCCATTTAAATTTATAAGCCCTTGGGGCGCCTCTTAATATATTTGATTGTAGGAGGATGGTGATGCCTTATATGGTTTATCTCTATATCACTTTTTCCACTTCTTTTCCTCTGCTATTGTGATTCACGACTGAAATCCTCATGAATATAACCGTTAGGTGTGTAATGATGGACACTGTATTCATTTATTATTCTTGATTGCTAATTTTAGTATTATCAATATTCTTAATATATTAGTATTATTATCTAATTTTATACATCTTTTTATATACACCGACTGTTTATAATAACGGTATTTAATATATAGAAGTCTGGTTTAGATAATATTTTTATGATCATTAATGCGATGATATCTTCTCTTCTCTTATATATTATCACCAGGATTGTAATGGTATCTGGTACTAGTTTCTTATTTTATTTACTTTTTTATTTGTTATATATCGAAGTCTGATTTATACAGTATATCTATGATTTTAAATATGACTGCTTTAATCAGTTTGATACTTTTCTATGTAATGAATGACCAAGCTGGTGAAATGGGGGTTAACTCTCTCTAAGCTTGCAAGAGAATCTACCAAGCTGGGATTAATTGATTGAGTGGACACACTTTATATCCCAAACCCTGGACATTTACCCACAAACCTTTGATGAACCTTCATGACTGAAGAGAAACGTGTTAGGACTGTGGGATATCCCTGACTATCTTCTTGCACCCGGGAAGCAGTCGGGAAGCCGACGGACGAAATCCCGACCGCCGGCTTCCCGACTGTCTAATCCCGGCAAGTGTCTAATGACAGGCATCGACATCCTGACGCCTGTCAGAACTACGCCAGGAGCCCGACACCCGGCTTACCGATCGAAGGTAAGCCGGACGTGGACAGCCACGGGGGGGGGGTTAGGTTAGGGGCGGGGCTCCCGGGGTGGGACTTAGGGTTAGGCACCCCCCAGGGAGGTTAGGGTTAGGCTAGGGGATGGGGGGGTTAGGGTTAGGCACCCCCAGGTGGAGGTTAGGGTTAGGCACCACCCCAGGAGACTTAGGGTTAGGTTGTGAGGAAGGGGGGTTAGGTTTAGGCACTTAGAGAGGTGTTAGGCACTTGGGGACGTTAGGGTTGGGCACCCCTAAGGGAGGGTTAGGGTTAGGAGTGCACTGCCAGGTTTGCACTGTCGGACTTTAAAATGCAGCAAGGCTAACTCGGCCGCCTGAGGATCTTATTCCCTGCCTGCTACTACACTACAACGCTACTCGCTGGGACACTCTACCTGCCACATTCGAGATGCAGTAAGGTAAACTTGGCAGTTGAGGATATATTCCCTGCCTGTCACTGCGCTACAGTATTACCCGCTGTATTCCCCAGGAATATTCTCCCCAACCTGCCCACTTCACTAGGAAGTGGGTGGAATGTGGGGGTAGTGCCTACACGGGTGCAGGGGGTTACCGTGAGTAACATTTGGTGCTGTGTACTACAGACAGCCAGAGCTGTCAAAATTGATAGATGCAGACGTCAGTGTGATCTTTGGTCGTTTTACCTGAATTTAGTTTCTTATTAGTATAAGATTATTGAGAAGAGAAAGACTCAATTTTTTACAACTTTAAGTTGGAATTTTCTACAACTTTAACTTGGAAAATAATGAGTCAATGAGTAGATTATTGAGAAGATAAAGACTCATTTCCAACTTTAAATTGGTAAATAATAATGAGTCAATAAATGATACAATTAAGGATAATGGGTCTCATTCAGACCCGGTCGCAAGCGCTGAGCGCTCGCAACCGGGTCGATGTTTGCCCTCTGGGCATGCGCACGTCGGAGCCGGCTCTGACGTGCGCATGCGAGATCCAACTAGCAACGGGCACCAAAGGGGGCAAGCTGTCGATGGTGATTGACAGCTTGCTCCATTTGGGAGGCGGGCAGGGGGGGTGCCCGGCCAAACGGAGGCGTTCCCGACGGAACGCTTGCCGTTTGGGGGTGGCCCCACTGACATCAGCAGTGATGTCAGTGGGGAGCTTCCTGCTCGCAGGAAGCTCCCTGGGGCTTGCGCTTGCTGAGACCCAACCTTAGGGTCTCGTCGCAAGCCCCGATGGTCGCGATGGTCCTGACCATCGCGACCATCACCCTGGTTGGTCGCTAAGCTGTGGGTAGTAACCCACAGCTTAGCTAGCGACCAGGAGGCCGCATAAAAAAAAGAAGCGTCCGCCCTCATTCAGAGAGAGCGATTGCTTCTTGCGACCGCCTCTGAATGAGGGCCAATGATAATAACCCTACTATCCTATTTTACAAACTAGAAGATACACTAAGAACTGAGACTAGGCACGTTACAAAAATACGTTTAGAATAATAAAATCCCACGTGGTCTCAGAATATGTAAATCATTGTCTTTTGATGATGATGAGTTAAGAACGTCATGGGAGAACACTTTGGACAAATGTTCCTTTGCATTAATGGAACTTTTGATCCGATTTAGAAAAAAGAAGGTTGAAGAAACTGTGAATCAGATAGAAGAGATTAAGAAGGAATTAATGGAGTATACTGAACATCCTACTTATAGAGAGAGAGATCAGGTCCATAATCAGAAAATAGAAAGATATGAAAAAGAACTTATAAAGGGAAAAGATAGGAAATTTTTAAGGGATACCATAGATTATGAAGACGGCAATATTAGAATTTGTAATAAGAAAAAAGACCCCAACCAAAGAGGATCATATGGTTCACAGCGACCACACCGCCGGCACACACTACCAGCCACTATCGAGATACCATAAGGTAAACTTGGCTGTTGAGGATATATTCCCTGCCTGTCCCTGCACTACAGTATTACCCGCTGAGACACACCGCACGCTACGACTGAGAGACCCGGGATTGAGATCTGCTGTCCCCGATCCCTACTATTGATTACTGCTGCAGTGTTGACTCCGGTATTAATTGCCGAGTCCGGGACATATTTATCTGTATATGATTGCCGCTGAGTTTGTGCACAGCCAGTGGCTCCGATTCTGGAATACTACAGCGGGGAGGAAGTATTATACTCCATTCAGAAAGAGCAACTTACCTGTAACAGGGTACACAACTCCCGTCTGATGTACTAATGGTTTGAATTTGACATGCAGGAGGAAATCTGATACACTGTCTCAAAAATGAAAAAAAATGGCATCCTGAATATAGTGGATACTAATAGAGCAAGTATATCCTCTTTGTTTATCTTCACTGAGATTTACCTTACTAAAGGAGTATAATTGGTGCTGGGGCTAATGCAATTTAGTAGAGCTTGTTTGTATGTTTATATGATAAAGAGATTTCACTTTCTTTTGTCAATATATGTGTTTTTAACATGTTTAATCTGTTCTTATGATTAACATTTTTTTTAAATTTTTCTATATTTAAACCAGCCTTCTTGCCTATAGAGTTGATCAGTAATCCTTAGCTGGTATAGCGCAATTTAGTTTTAAAGTTTTTTTTATTTGTATGATAGCTGCATACAAAGTCGTTTATACCGGGCACTTAGGATTTCTCTTTATGTCAGAAAGGAATGAGTATAAACTCACACATTAAGCACAGCGGTATGTGGCAGGATGCATGTCGTGGCCCAGCGGTATCAGTCCTTAGGGCCTGATTCAGACCCAGTCGCAAGCACTGAGCGCTCGCAACCGGGTCGATGGTGGCCCACAGCACATGTGCACGATGGAGCCGCCTCCGTCATGCGCATGCGCGAGACCCGGCTAGCGACGGGCAATCCGTCGCTCCGGGTCTCGCACCAAATGGGGCGAGGTGTTGATGTTGAGTGACGGCTCGCCCCCTTTGGTGGGCGGGCCCGGGGGGGTGGCTGCCCAAACGGAGGCGTTCCCATGAGAAAGCCTGCCGTTTGGGGGCGGTCCCACTGATATCACAAGTGATGTCAGTGGAGAGCTTCAGGCTCTGTTAGAGCCAGAACTCTCTGGGGCTTGCGGCCACGAGACCCTACCACAAGGGTCTCGTCACAAGCCCGATGGTCACGATGGTCTTGTCAATCGCGACCATCATCCTGGCAGCTCGCAATAGCTGTGGGTGGTCACCCACAGCTATGCGAGCGGCCAAGAGGCCGCACCAGAAAAAGAAAAGCCCGGCCCTGATTCAAAGCGAGCGCTCTGTCAGAACGAGCGGCTCTGAATCAGGCCCTTAGTCTTTTGCCTTTTTACCCAGACTAGTGCAGCTGCATGCTGTGCCAGCACCAGTACCCGTGCATTGTAGTTTTGGCGCATTATGTTAATAAGACGCACGACCTAGCAGCAAAGTTTGTGGTGCACCAAATGGGGCTTTCTGGTGTGATCTGAGATTACTGTAGGTGTATGTGGACACATCTGTATGTTGCTCACCAGACCTATGCATTTTGATGTAAATCTGTGTGTCCATAGCTGGTCTAATGCTTCGTAAATTAACTCCACAAATATATTTATACAGACAGCAATTTCTAATCCTCCCAGCTGGGCTCACAAATAGAAAGTTTCTTTCGCATTCATGCTCCCAGAATAATGTTTATAACTTGCTAACTAACCGCTAAAAGCTACAGTAGCCATATGGGCTACAATGGCTAGCTACTAATGCATATAAACAATTATTATTTATTTATTACCAGTTATTTATATAGCGTACATATATTCTGCAGCGCTTTACAGAGAATATTTGTCCATTCACAGCAGGCCCTGCTAGGGTTAATTTTTTTTGGGGGGGAGCTAATTCACCTACCAGTATATTTTTGGATTGTTTGAGGAAACCCGCGCAAGCACAGGGAGAATATACAAACTCCACACAGTTAAGGCCGTAGTGGGAATCAAACCCACAACCTCAGTGATGTGAGGCAGTAATGCTAACCATTACACAGTCTGTGCTTCCCGACATGGCATTAGCTACTGACTTGCAGCCAAACTTTTTTTGGAGCTTGGTAGATTGGCTTATTAATTTTGTCATAGAAAGCTATGGGGACCACATACTTTAGAGAAAATAAAAGCCTCAGTACACTTCTTATATATATATTTATCTGATAATAGAAAATTCTACAATCCCTCCCAAAAGACTAAAAGGCAGCACACTACAGAACAAATTCTTCCTAAATTACAACTAACATAATTTCCAAGCTCTGAATATTTAATACAGCGGCTCAAAGTTCCAGGTGACACATGGCATAGACAGTACAGACCTGAGATGTGTGTTCTTAGTCTGACACTATTATGTAAAACTGTAACCAGCATGTTAAAGGGCCTTTCCTTAAACATAACAGTAAAACTAAGTGGGTCATAAAAGCTAAAGAAGTGACTTCTCTTCATTCTGTTAACTGACACACATCCTGCAACCATATAAATGAAAGGCGAGAATAAATCTATCCGGAAATTGTTGAAAGCATCTGGCTTTCATAGTTATATCAAAGTTCTCAATATTTACCCTTCTACAGATTACTGACTTCTTTTACTGCTTCTTACTTTTTGTTAATAAACTAAAAACGAAAACTCAATACAATATTATCATTATTATTTTATTATTAATATTATTATTATTATTATTATTATTATTAATAAAAAAATAATAATAATATAATCATGCTGTTATCTCATGGACATCACGTACGTAGTGCGCACACACTAGACAATATTTTGCAGAATTCAGCCAATTTTGATGCATCAGAACGACAAATCGTGTAATATATGTCCAAATCATGAGTGTCCACTCACGATAACGATGCCGATGCGCGTACCCGCGGACCGTCTGTCGTATCTACAGATCTTACCTACAGCAGGCAAGATCTGCCAATCTCATACACGACGCACTGGAAATTGTTAAGGATGCACGATAGATCGTTCGTCAGATTGGACACTGTTTAGCACCATATCGTGTCCTGGAGTGCCGGGGAGCTGCCGGGGAGAGTTCAAGGGAAATCGCTCACGATATCACATCTTGAGAACATCGTTTAGTCTGTAGGCACCTTAAGTTTCAGATTCCAAACATTAAATCAATTACAAAATGGTAGAAATAATACACTTAAAAAGTACCGTGTACTACCTAGAAGTATGGTATGAACAATTCTAGAAAACATATATTTTTTTTTAGTTTTCTTTCTAGCTATCCAACTTTGGTATCAAGCTAATCAACACACAGCAATGTGCTAGAGAACTAAACACACAAGTGCTATACTTATATAGTGCTGAAAGCGCTATAGAAAAAACATAATTTTTGTTGTGGGATTTATTATTATTATTATTATTATTATTATTATTATTATTACAGTAGTATTATTGTTGTTATTGTTTCTATTATTTTTTATTACTATTATTTATTACTATTATTATTATTATTATTATTATTATTATTATTATTATTATTATTATTACAGGTTCAGTCTCCCATATCCAAAATGCTTGGGACCAGAAGTATTTTGGATATCGGATTTTTCCGTATTTTGGAATATATTCATACCATAATGAAATATCTTGGGAATGGGACCCAAGTCTAAAGACAGAATGCATTTATGTTTCATATATACATAGCCTGAAGGTAATTTTATACAATAATGCATTTTATTTCACCTTCAGGGGGAGATATATCAAACCTTCTAATGAGAAAACAAGCAGAAGTCGCCCAATCAGATTCTAGACATCATTTATCTAGCACGGTCAACTTCTCTACTTCATTGCATTAGGAGGTTTGACACATCTCCCCCCGAGCAATACGGCCACGGGATGTTCAGAGTGGCACACTGAGCTTGGATCTGGGGTAAGGCAGCAAAGTAAATATATTAATTTGCTCAAAGAATATTATCACAGTCTGCACTGTTGGTTCCAGCCAGGCCGGTTACTGAGGGTAACTGCTGTTTATCAGTTAAGTAGAGAAATTAATTATGGATCAGCTTCCATAAACTTTGAATTACCAAAGGCCTATGAATATATTTAATTCCAGTCTTCTAAGAAACTTTATGGGTGACATATAGAATAGTAATGCCAATTTCAGAAGAATTATAGCTTGTACCTGACCCTAACTAGGCATACAACACTCCTGTTGGTCCAGAGCTAACTAGAAATTTCAACACTTGAATCTATCCATATCTCCTCAGTAATATCTTATTTCATACTACATTCCATGCTTATTTTTTATTACTTAATCAATTAAAAATATTTGAATATTTAGGTTATTATTTAGAATTAGAAGTATTCGGCAAAGAGAGAATTATGAAGACAATGGGGACAATTCAGTTAATTCGGCGGGATGTGGCACCAAGCGTCACCACAATGCCCAGCAGTGGACATATCCACCATATAAAGTACCTAGTTTTCTTGCACACCTCTATGGGGTTCAAATAAAAACTTGCAATTCTGCTGGCTGCCATGTTCCATTCCTGAACAGCACCTCACTGCCATCGCGTTTCATTGTTTCAACCTATCTGGATTTACATTTCCTTGAATGTGAGAAATAATTTTGTCTTCTGAGAAACTCTTTCAGTAGTTGCTTAGGGAGTACTTCCATATATTTATGAACATGTGGTACGGACTCAATGAATTGGATTTGGTTCCCAAGTGTAAGATTTTTATAAACTACACTGTATATACAACTACAATAAAACATGTTTCTGGAGCCATGTGGGGGAAATCCCAGTGACATCTGTATTAGTCCCAACAGGTAGCTGGGAGAACCTCCAAATCTAACATGGACTAGATATTAATTACTAAATTATTTGTTACAGCATGTGATAACCAACATGACTAGAATATCGCTGACATATGTTATTGCTTTTAAGACTTAGCTAATTAATAATTTAAAAAGAAAAATGGTTTCCCTATGTAAAATACTTTTTTTAAGAAAAAAAATTGTATTTAAATACATAACACGCACCCCCAATATAAACTATTATGACCCAGTTGATTAAAACTGTATTACTTTAAAATCTGCTTAAAGATCCACAAAGTCTGAACACCTTTCAATATTTATGATCTCTTAAAGTTAATATCCCAGTTTATAAGCTATTTATAAGCTAAGCCTCACTCCCGATTTATTAACTGATCACCTAAAGCACAGGTTCTCAAACTCGGTCCTCAGGACCCCAAACAGTGCATGTTTTGCATGTCTCCTCACAGAATCACAAGTGAGATAATTAGCTCCACCAGTGGAGCTTTTAAAATGTGTCAGTGAGTAATGAATACACCTGTGCTCCTGCTGGGTGACCTGGAAAATGTGACCTTTGAGGGGTCCTGAGGACCGAGTTTGAGAACCACTGACCTAAAGTAATAAATAAACTAGAGCCTCAGCCCATCCACATTAATACAGCCAACGTACATGCCAGGATCATGACTGAAGTTTTGCAATCTGTAATAGTTACTTTTCCATAGAAGGGTTTAGGTTACAATGACTGTTACATACATTTCTCAGATACTGTGTAACAACCAGATAACTGATTTTTTTTCTTTTTTTTCTTGATAGTTGACTCAATTTAGGAAACCCACACTGGTGTGCCTTCAGCATGATCTCCCCAAATGATTAGTTGTGTTTTGTATCACAAAGCCGTGTTACCTTGGGGAAGTCACACGCTCCAGTGTGTTAATTACTATTCTTATGTGAGGTGTAATAAAAGCATTACTGATCTCTGAACATGATCTGTGAACAGTTTGGAACATGGCAAGTGAGACTTCAATTTTCTAAATTACTATTATTTTTAATATCTTCTTATTCACAGTATGTAAATGTACACTGCAGCACACAAGGAGAGTTCAGGCTGCTATTCATATCTTACTGTGAATTAATGCTGTGCTTTACGTACACTGGTTGGTTTAAATTAAGGTCATAAAGGGTCTTGAAGGTCATCTGCAACAGACATGGATAATGTCGACATTAGAATGTCGACATCAGAATGTCGACGTCAGGGGAGTAACTAGGGGTTTTTGTTCGCCAAGAGCAAATTGAAAAACGTAGCCCCCAGTCCCCCCCCCCCACACAAATTTACGTGACCTGGGCCTGTTGCCCAGCCTAATGCCTACCTATCTGCGCCATAAGCCTAACGCTGGGTACACACTAGATGATTTTTTCGATTTACCTGACTCCAATGGATAGGAACGACAAATCCTCAAAATCGTCTTGTGTGTACCTACTATGTCAGGTGGTGTGCACTCCCGTGGGGTCACCCGTGGCTGCTTTCTATTGGCTGCCAGTCTGCGAGCCGTAATTAACTCACGGCCAGTGCCAAATTCAATTGCCGCTGCATTTGATTGATAGCCGGTCCACGAGTTGTACCCAGCTCGTGGCCGGTGCCAGATGTCATCCGCCACTGCTCCTTGACTGGCGCTGAGAACAGACACACTGTCCCAGTGCCGGCCACTGATGTGTCCCGCTGGGGACAGATCTCAACGGGCTGCAGAACTTTCTGCGCTGGGATCACACACTTGATCCCAGCACTGGCTGCTACAGTGTGGAGCACATCTCCACACTACACATTGCACTGCCGATGGCACCCCCCTCTGCCGGCCTGTCAAGGTACTCAGGGCATGTTCCCACTTGCCCTGCCCTCATTACATTACTGGTCAACATGGTTCACACTGTTCACAGGTAACATGCCGACATTCTCACAATGTCGACATCAGACATGTCACCATGTGGAATGTCAACATGCTTAGGGCCACCAGGAGGTTAGGTTGTGTTGGGAGGTTAGACTTGGCTGCAGGGGGGGAGGTTAGAATTAGGCACTAGGAGGAGGATTAGGGATAAGGGGCGAGAAGCACTTAATGGAAAATGCAATAAAACCCCTGTTTCCCTGGTTTTACCGCATTTTCCAAATGCACTAATGTGTAACCGCCGGGGGTTCCGATGCAGAGGGTAATGCCAGCTATTGCTGGCGTTACCCTATAGAAGCCTATGGGCTTCCACCTCATCGCACTGGTATGAGGGATCCAGGAGCTAAGGTGACATCTGCCTCCAGGGCCAGTACAATTTTGTTAGTGGAAGGGCCGCCGGCAGAGACTTAAGCGCTCGGCTATTTGGCCACTGCTGTGCTAGAGGTGCCAGGCAGCTGCCACGATGTATTCGTGAGCGCCGCATCCAGCTGTCTCTGCCTCCTCGACGCACTCCTCCTACAACAGCGCACTCTGATGCTGAGGGGAGTGAGACATTAGGACGTTGTGATGTCCTAACATCTCATACACCAGCTTGAAGAAAAGCAGCCTACAAGAGGAGCAAACGCGCACCTTCCTGGCCAGCCGGAGCCGAGCCCCAGCAGTGATCAGAAGAGGAGGAGAGGAAGAAACTGAAGAACAGGTAAGTAAAAAAAAAAGAAGGGGGAACAAAACCATTAAACACATACACACATACTGTACAAAGGAAAGGGTGGAGGGGGTCTTGGGGAAAAAAAAAAAAAAATACATATATATTACATATATATTCTAAGGAGTGTGTGAGGGAAGGCATAAATGCAATCAATATATAAGTGATGGGGTGGGGCTTGGAACACAAAATCCTAAAATATATAAGGGAGGGAGTGGGGATGGGGAGTGTAAATAAAACACAGAGAGAGAGAGAGAGAAGGAGGCTGGAGAGACACTGTGGCCCTGGAGTTGCAGGAACATGGAGGGGGGCCCTGCTGTTTTGTCTTGTCAGTCCCGTGCCCCACAATTTCTGATGGCAGTCCTGAACATATCTGACCATGATTATAGTACTGTGGGAGATGCGTTCTGTGTTGTAGCATGTGATTGGTTTGTCACATTCAGTCATGTGTTGTCTTATCAAGAGATTTCCTTCCGCTATTCGTTTCCTAATCGCCCATGCCCTTATTGCAGTCACATACATTGTAGTGTAATGCGGGTAATACATCTATGACGTGATTTCCCTGTACTGCCAATTCTGATCCAATCTGCTGATAAAAACCGCCTTTCTGCAGACATCGATAATCGGCGATCCATCGGCAGATTGGGGAAATTCAACATTTTATAAATCCTGACTCACCGACTCTGACCATTTTTGGGTCGGAATCGGGGAATTGAGATTGTCCAACATTTTGGATTTCTCTGATTCCCCGACCCGCGGGGGTCGGCAGATTGGGGAATTGGGTTAATCCATCGTAGATGTATGGAGCATAAACTTTGAAGCTGCGTATATGCATCTGGGTGATCCAGAATGCGTCTCAGTTGCATCTCCACTTTATTTATTAACATTTAATTATATAGCATCAGCATATTACGTTGTGCTTTACAATAAGGGAAGAAAGCAGTAATAAAATAAAATAAATCAAGAGGTAAAAGGGCCCTGCTCGCAAGCTTACCATCTATATTGCATCTATATTGCAGCTGCAGTTGCATACCTGGGCTGTAACAGGACGTTTTCACGTAGTCTATGCTCAGGAGGGCATTTAGACAGAATTGCGGATTGTTCAGAGTAGTCAACACACACAAATACGCTTATTATCAGACAATTAGAGATATAATTAGGAGTCCAATCACTGGCTAGGGGGATATTTATCATCTCCCCCTTTCCCCTAACATACCTCTAAGGAACCTGGCTACACAGCAGCTCAGTATCCAGCCTTGCCAGGATCAGCCACATGTTCCATGATTGGCAGCTATTTTTGCATCACCTTTGGCCGGGGAATCTTCTGTGTTGGTAATTATTCCACTCATATCTCCCAACATGACCCTCTCCAGGAGGGACACAATGCTCTGGTCCTGGACTTCCCTGGTAAGAGGTGGGGCTGCAGCACAGTTCAAAATTCAAATAGGGGAGCCACACCAACTGTCATTTGAATTTTGGACTGTGCTGCAGCCCCGCCTCTGGAGCCGCCACCAATCATAAATTACCAGGGAAGTCCAGGACCAGAGCATTGTGTCCTTCCTGGAGAGGGTCATGTTGGGAGGTATGCACTATCAGCGCTATTACGAATTATAACAAAACTGGGCTTTTCCAGTAAGCATCTGCCAGTTGCCTCACTGCCTGAGTATTAACTGAGAAGAATGGGGGCAAATAGCTTTAGTTACATAGATACTTTATGCCCTATACCGATGGAATGACATTCTAAGCCATCTACTACATACTGTTATCTACTACTATATACTGTTACACGCTGATTACCTACAAGTAGAGGGACGGAATGCATTTCATGTACATGTAGGAAATTACAGCCTGTGTGTGGCTGCTGCTGGACAGGCAAGGGTTACAATTGTTTGTGAGGTGTTGGGTAGGTGGAGCCTAGGAGAGGTCAGCCTATAGATGTGATTAAGGGGAGGGTTTTTGAGGGACACTTTATGTTTCTAGTGTAGTGGACATTTGGTTTGAACATCTTTGTGGGCGGGATGTAGCAAGGTGAGAAATGCGGTCAAACCCTGAAAAATGTGGGTTGGACTGCATTTCTCATATGCACCAAGCCCCAGAATGCGATGCACTATGGTGCTTGGTTGCAGTGGGTAACGCCATTTTCCTGATGGCGTTACCCTATAGAAGCCTATGGTCTTCTTTCCGGAGAGTGCTGTGAGAGGGATCTGAATGGCATGCCCTGCGGCGCGCACGTCCTTCTGCCCATGCGCAGAAGGACACCGGAGGGGCTTCAGGGCCATAGACCCAGAAGTCCCTCCATCGCAAAGGATCGCTCTTACTGAGAGAGCGTTCCTTTGCGGTGATCGTCATGCATACTGGTGTTGCCAACAGCCGGCATGCATGCGAAGACTGGTGGGGTGCATTGCATCCCGAGTGCGATGCATCATGCATCCCGCCCATTATGTGCAATTTACCACCCACCCTCCCTTGAGTTATGTGTTAGTTGGTGTTGGCTTTAGCCGTGGTGGAATAGAACCTTAGCAGTCGCTATCTGCCTTTAGATCTTGATGTGCTCGCCACGCCAATTCACAGGTTAGGATGATTCTACCCTACTGGGGTCAGCGGCGTCACCGGTCCAGGTGGGCTTTCTTATGGTGTCATTGGAGGTGGATACCTGTAGGGGTGGTGATGGGTTGGCAGTTGACCTCCCATCTAGGCCTATGTGGAGTTGGTGCAGATGGTGATTTTGCTTGGTGGGGTCGTTCTCTCTTTGCCACCATATTTTACTTTACTCCCTCTTGCCTAATTATTTAGTTAGTTAATTATTTTTTCTAAAATAAAGCTGACCTTTCTTTTCCCCATATATATGCCTCCATGTCATTATTTTCTTGTAGATGTGTTAAAGTTGTTTACCTTGCACTGGTATGGTTCGGATATCAGACAATAGGGCATTTAAGGATCTTTAACAATCTATATTTCTTGGTTTAATATACAGGAGATAGCCCCATATATTCTGATTTACATTGATTCATTTGGTGACTATGGATTAAGGAGACTATTCATTGTTACCAGTTAACCCATTTTGGCATTTATACAAGTCTGCAGCACTTTGATACAATTGATATATAGCTGTATCTTTAAGACTTTCTGTTGCAAAAGCCTTTCATTGGAATATTCTTTCCAATGTCTCATAGAGATTGTGGGGCCTATTCATTAAGTTGCGGCGGTAGAGTATTGCTCTGTCTCCGAAGAGCAGCCATCCTTCTAATTTCTCCCCTAATAAGTAGCGATGGAATTTTACACTGCCGGGATTGTCAGATGCAGGGCATCCACCCGGACTTGCTGCAGGGGAGGCAGGGCCTCCACCCGGACTTGCTGCAGGGGAGGCAGGGCCTCCACCCGTACTTGCTGCAAGGGAGGCAGGGCCTCCACCCGGACTTGCTGCAGGGGAGGCAGGGCCTCCACCCGGACTTGCTGCAGGGGACGCAGGGCCTCCACTCGGACTTGCTGCAGGGGATGCAGAGTGCAGGGATGATGTGTATGTGCCCTCTCCATATGTATATATATATATATATATATTAAGGTAGGACGTTGGAAATGTACACTGATAAGTATGGCGGCTGTGAAACCAAACAGGTGGATGGGGACAGATATATACGCATTTCGTTCCATAAACAAGCGAGCAATTGCGACCGACATGCAATTAACTCAGCATCGTTCCTTCTCTGCCCATTTTGCACATTGTCCCTTGTGATCCAACACACCCCTCTGAAGAAATCCCCTGTGGGGGGAAGAAACGCGTAAGGGAGATCATTACAGCTTTGACTGCCATTGGAAATCCCTGTTTCAGCAGACGATATTCATCATTCTACTTCTGCCTGCCACTGGGCTTCTAATATCACTGATGAGCAGCACTTTCAAGATGTGATACCGTATGCCGTAGCTGCCAACAGCGGGGAGTCAGGAGCTGACAGTTGTTACAATTACTATTTCATATCCCATGAAGGCACCAGAGCACTTCCTGAAGCTGGCACAGCAGCACCTGCAGGTGAGACGCCGCTTGTAGTGGCTGCGGTGAATTAAAGACCTTTTTTCCTCCTTTGCCGGCGCCATTGTACCGCTAGGAGCCACCACAGCAATGCCAGCAGGTGAGATATCGCATACAGCGGCTGCAGTGACTAAAAACTCTAAGGGGTCTATTTACTAAGCTGTGTTAGGAGATAAAGTGAATGGTGAAAAGGTGCCAGCCAATTAGCTCCTAACTGCCATGTCACAGGCTGTGTTTGAAAAATGGCAGTTAGGAGCTGATTGGCTGGTACCTTATCACCGTTCACTTTATCTCCTAACACAGCTTAGTAAATAGACCCCTAAATGCGAGACGCAGTGTCTGAAATAAGTCACAGTGCCGGCCCTCTATTGATGCCCGGGTCATACAGCAGGCATCATTACCAACTTTCAGTGGGCAGGAGAATGTGAAATCACTTACTGATTGTTTCCACAACCGGATGCGGCAGTTGGTTTCAATACTACAAGTGTACTGATCCAGATCACATTGGGATCTTAAAAGTTTAGCCAAAGTTGGCATACGTACTATCCAGTATCAACAAAAGACACTTGTAACTATATTTCCTTCCTTCCTTCCTTAAAGATTGTTTCAACTAGCTGATATATACAGTGTTTCTATTGCTACTCGAGGCATTATATATTTTTTGCTGGCACGTATTATTGTCATTTATTTTTTATATTAAATGCCTATGATTTATATTTTCCATTGGCACATTTTGCAATTTATTTTGGTAAAGACATCCACAGCGCTGTTATATTATTTATTTACTCTTTTTGTTTTGGCTTGCAACCACAATAACAGCAGCGAGTTGTTCTCTATCCTACTTTTATATCATTGGTGCAGTTAGTGATTTAGATTTTGATTCACTTTTCTCTAATTGTATTTATTTTTATTGGGATTCCTTCCAAGTGCTGGAGGTTAATACAGTGCATCCGGAAAGTATTCACAGCGCTTCACTTTTTTCACATTTTGGTATGTTACAGCCTTATTCCAAAATGGAATAAATTCATTTTTGTCCTCAAAATTCTACACACAATACCCCATAATGACAACGTGTACAAAAATTTTTGGAGATTGTTGCAAATTTAATAAAAAAAAAACTAAGAAATCACATGTATATAAGTATGTCTATTTTCCATAAATATTGTATAGGTAGACTGAAAGCTACTTTGAAAAAAGTATTGCATTATTACTCCCTATACTGTAGCCCTGCTATCTATCCAGTGGGACTATATACAGTGAGTAAAGCTAACACAAACAAGAAGAAATATATAAGTTTGATATATATCTCTTCTGTCATCTGGAAATTGTTATATGACATATCTCTTCCTGCTTGATTTATATATATAAACCTTCTATCAGCTGATGAGTGTCATGTGTGCATGTCATCTAAATGATCACTTATAAAGGGTCAGATAAAGGCTAGCTATTTATTTCGAACCATTAATTAAAAACTCTAAAAAGGACAGTCAGAATCAGTGCTGCCATCCATGCACAACAAATGAATCACTATGGTGCATTGCAGTTGGATAATGCCTGAGGTGCCTCCATGAACCAATCACAAACCAAGGTAATCAACTCTTAACTTCTAGCTTGCCTACCCATCCGGTAGGGTGGTGATGCTGCCCTCGTTAGGGTGATACAGCTGACTAACCAGTTAACGTAGGTAAGTGCTCCAAAGAGCTAAACCATTGCACCCAGGCTGATGACCTGACATTATTTCCTGCCCAAAAGTAGCCAGCAATCTATTGAATAAGAAAACACCAAATCTATAAAGGGGAATGAGGGTGGGTAAGGCTCACAGCCTTTAAAATAACCCAGTACATGATCCTAACACAAGACCGCGTCCCCACAGCACAATTTGATGTGAAAACCATATGACCATAACACAAGCTAGTCCCCACCCTTGTGGTTTAAGCAACCACAGGCTTATAAAAACCTTATTTCTTCTGGCAACTTTTGTCAGGCAATAGTAGTACAGTACTTCTTCAGAATCATTCACACTAACTAACGTTTGTTTTGCACTGCTATGTGAATGAATGCTTGGGCCAGATCAGTATTAATGTTTCAGCAAAATGCTCTTCATAAAACTCTTTCAATTCATTTATTTTGTTTTATATTTTAAACTAAGTTTGTAAAGTAGTAGCTTAGTTTATGTTACACAGGAGGTATGTACTTAACTAATCTGTCTGTCAGTGAAACATGACCAACCAACCTGAGTGTCTACTAGTACTACTTTCTAAAGCAAAACTCTACACAACTTCTGATTTTTGTGGTTCCCAGCAAACCATCCCTTGACAACCATCTACATAATACTGTTGACAGCACCAACCTCTTCCATCATTTTTTTAGGACTGACAGCTGACAGCCCGCTCAGACAGCCAACAAAAAAATCAGCAAGGCAGGGCGTAGTACACTGAACCTGTAAAATAATGGGTTTCATTGACATCTATAAAATATTATGTCATATAATAAGGTAAAATATCATATAATTTATTAGTTTTCTCCCCATTGGTTAAACAGGTTATACACTATGTAGCTGTACTGCCCTACTTGTTTCCTGGATTTGTTGTATTACTGTAGGTTTGTCCATATATTTTTCCCAGACCAAAATGCATGGCGTCATCTGTTTGTATAGTGTATTGCTGATTTATTTGCTATTTATTTAGTAAATTGTTTTTGAAACACATCAGAACTTGCAAATGAAAGCTATATGTTTGGGAACTCTAGGGGTGACATTCCATAGACCCTGATAATTTCCTTTGCTCTGTGAAGAATATATTTATAGAGGAAATTAAATTGTTTTAATCCATTCCTCCATATCATTTGTGGGGTCTGCGAATGAAGATTCTTCTTAACTAGAGCCAAATATGATTTGTGGTTACTTTAAAGTTCGTTAGTTTATAATTGCAGTGGAGCATGTGGCTTAAATTTGCAATAAATATAAATGTTTGAGAATTGTGAGCTTCAGTCTGCTGGTGCTGACATTTCTTCTCTAGATATGCGTATTTGTGATACAAAAGCACAAAACCAACACCATAGATAGACCTAAACCATGCACAAATGCTAAACAAACAAACCAAAACAAGCTGAGGTCATCCTCATTGGTCCAGTACTATCAGGTGGTTCTTGGCTTCAGCAAACCACAGAATGCAATAGATCACATCTGTAGATTATGTTTATAAGTAGCAATGGGTAGCCCAACACTTTAGGCCCACTGCTTTCCTAGTCACCCCCATGTGAGGAGTAATATGGTATTAGAAGGGTATGCCCTTCAGTTCTCCCAGCCAGGAGGTGATGGCCTGTACAATAGTCTATATACAATGAAACGTGCGTTATTCTTTGTGATCAAAAGGGCATCTACTGGGACTGGGCTTCTGATTTCCAGCACTGTGGGTCCCTGATTTGGAGGGTAAAACCCCATAGTCCTTCAGATTTCCTCTTTGAATGCCAGAGAAAAAGCTGCCCACCTGGCCTAATATCACCCCCTGTAGTGCGGTACAGATGAACCCATGGTGAGTTTATGGCAGGGTCACAAGTGCAGGAAAATGACTTCATCAGTACTTAGGAAATGTATTATCTGAAAATCAGCGTGAAGTGATGGATTTGGCACTAGATACATTACATTCCTGTATTTTAAATATGTTGTATCTATATAAAAAGTCAGTCACAATAATGTTGAGGCTTCTGGACTAGATTTATCAGCTTTTGCAGCGCTGACACTGTAACGTAGCCTTGCCGCATATCATTTGCTGTTTATTAGTCCTATTCGCAACGCTATGCAAAGACGCATTTTAAGGGAAAAAAATCACATGAAAAGACGCTCGACGCTACCAAGTCACACTGCGCTTATGCGTTATGGGTAACGAGACTTGTAGTGCACAGAAGATAGATGTATCTGGACACATCTGTATTTTCCAACGTTTTATGCACCAAGATTGTAACTATAAACATATGTTTTATTTAGTGCTTAACATGTTAGAAGACTGTGTTAGCGTTTTATTCTCGCCCAGTTTGTTAGGTAATACATACGCATTATTAGTATACTTATTCTGCATGGAATCAGTAGGCAATACTGACAGATGGGATCCAGGCGGTCAGAATCCCGACGCCTGGATTCCGACAGGGTTAACATACCTACACTTGGTGGTCAGTATGCTAACCCTCCACCTCACTCTACCCTAACTCTCCCTCCCTGGTGCCTAAACCTAACCTCCCCCTTCCAGCACCCTAAACCTAACTCTTCCCCCTTAGTGCTTAACCCTAACCCTCCCCCTAGAGCCTAACCCTAACCTCTATACTGCTACTTCCCAACCCCACTACTTACCTTCGGCATCCCGGCGGTCGGGGTGCCGGTAAGGTAAGTGCCGGGATTCTGACCAGCGTCGGTATTCTGGCGCCGGTAAGGTAAGGGTCCACATCCAGACCACTGGGATGCTGAACGCATACCATTCTACATACCTCCCAACATTCTCGCTGTTCAAATCAGGACAGTGTGTGTGGCCCGACAAGAAGGATTGAGGTCATGCCACGCCCGGCGTGTTACCACATCATGTTGTGGAATGCCTAGCAGTTCTGAAATGCCTCCATCCCCCTGTGCCCTATAAACACTCCGGCATCTCCTGGCCCACCAATGACAGGAGTGTACGGCATCCGCTCACCGCCCCTCTACTGCGCCGAGCGGTGCTGTGCAGGACATACCTCTCAGCAAGGCAGCAGTTGGGACAAATATCCGGACTGTGGGGACCCTCGGACACCCCTCTCAAATTGGGATATTCCCATTTAAATGAGGGAGGTTTGATGTATGTAACATGAATCCAATCCGGATGAATCACAAGAATTTAAGAATATAAAGAGAAAGCTGATACTATGGATTGGAGATAGTGCAGTATGAATTCATTGTGAAGCGCTCATTGTACAGTAAATAAATTAGCTGCAATCTGCATTAATTATAACATATATTTAGATTTGTTGGTCGTTATTCCATCATTGGTAGGTGACAAAAAATGTAAACCCGAGTCACGGCTCCAGAGGTGAGGCTGCAGCACAGTCCAAAATTCAAATAGGGGAGCCACACCAACTGCCAGTGATGTTTGGCAGCATTTGGGGTGGCAGTTGGTGTGGCTCCTCTATTTGAATTTTGGACGGCGCTCCAGCCCCACCTCTAGAGCCGCCACTGCTTGGGAACCATTGGGTCCTTCCACATTGATATATGTTTACAGTTTTGCATTTTGTAAGACTTGACATGAGAAAAATAAAGCTGGGCTTATTTACTAGACCACATCATTCGCTGCTGGACAAAATAAATGGCTCAAGAACGTTTGACCTATGTGTAACTGCTCTTTTTTTTTATTTTAGGAGAACCAAATGGTATAAAATGTGGAGTGACATGCAAAGCCGAACAAGATAATCAATGGTTGGGGGTCAGCTTGTCAAGGCAGCCTATAAAGGACGGACATATAGTGGTGAGTGACAATATGTGTGTTAATGATGTAATTTCACTGTGTTTTTTTTCAAGTTGTATATAACCCGTAAATCAGAGCAAGGGGCATATCTTCATTGTGACAACGGACATGACTGCGTCACAATGAGTTGTGTGCCCACTCCATACTTGCCGACATTCAGCTCATTCAGGTTTTTACTAGTAGTCCGGGGGGTAGACGGCAGCCGATATTCAGGAGGCTCCCGACCAAATCGGGAGGGTAGGCAAGCCTGGCCCACTCACAGGACCGTTGCAAGGTTTCTGGGTGCCCTAGGCAACACAGCAGTGTCCCAAATTCATAACATACTATATAGAATATTACACACAGCAGAGCACCAAAATCACAATGTACCTCATAACACTGCCGCAAATTCATTATATGTCACTCAGCCATGAGTTATGCCATTCATATGTTTCTTTGTGGACCCAGCGGCACCCCCCAGTGGCCAGCGCCCTTAGGCGGCTGCCTAAGGTTGCCTAATGGTAGCACCGGCCCTGCCTATGTAAAGCGCAATGGACTATGCTGGCACTATATAAGTAACTGATGATAATAATTATAATAATAATAATAATAATAATAATAATAATAATTAAATAAATATACCCTTCTAAAGCTTTCAATTCACATACAGGGGATGCAGAAAATTGCTTTTTGCGATACCCGCTAAAGCCAGAAAGAGCATACAGACTTGGATATAAATACATCCCCTCTCTATGTCCCTATTCTTGCAAAAGTTGTAGTACATATTTCAAATGCATTTGATGGAGGCGTCTGTCCTAAGGGGATCCAATGCACATCAGTTCTGTGAGATATGGGATAGCTCAGTTGTGATCCTGTCTCCTAATATTAAAAAACAACTTTGAATCTGTTTTCAAAATTCTGTCTGGCACAAGGCTCATGTCTATGAGGGAATGTAGTCAGCATCCTGGCATGCGGATGCCGATGGTCAAAATACCGGTGCCGGAATCCCGACAACGTTGGGATCCCGGCTCCAGAAGTACGACCGCCGGCATTCCGAAGGTAAGTATCAGGGGTTAAGGGGGAGGGTTAAGGTTAGGCACTAGGGGGAGGGTTAGGGTGCAGGGAGGGGGAGGTTAGGTTTAGGCACTAGAGTGGGAGGTTAGGTTCAGGCACCAGGGAGGGAAGGTTAGGGTTAGGGGTAGAATTAAGGGTTAGTGGTAGGATACTTACCTAATGGTGTTGGGATTCTGACTGTCGCTGTCGATATTCTGACCGGGGGCATCTCGACCCCCGGGATCCCATACCCAATGAGGAGGACCACCGATCTACCTGTACGTTGGAGTGGATCCCTGGCCTGCTATTTCTGTTTGCAAATGTTCCCCGTGAACATTTGACAGCCTACCCCTTCCCTATGTGAATAATTATTAGCACCCCCCCCCCCCCCGTGAACAAGTGACAAGACCGCCCTTGTGTGCCACAGAGATCATCAAAACCAGTCCTAGACAGTTGCATCACATTCAGGGCCTGATTCTGCAGTGTACGCAATAGCGATTACGGACGCAGTTGAGCGATTGTTATCCATTGTGCATGCGTATAAGCCGCGGTGGGCATGCGCTGCGATCTCACTGCGATTACAGATGCACAGAGGAACCCATCGCAGAGAGAGTGACAGGATGTCAGCATTTGGGGGGTGGTGAAGGGGGAGTGGTCAGAAAAATGCGGGGTTGCCTGTCCGTTTGAACGCCGTTTCATGGGCGTGCATAAATTAGCCGCTGCGATTGCACACATAGCTTGTGTACTCACTGCGTGTGACAAGACTTTCAGTTTCTGCGGCTTTTCAGAGCTGGTGTAAATTCTGCGTGAGGGGCCGATGTGCGTCGATGATACCGATGTATACACAGAAAAGCGAGGTTGAACGTATATGAGGAAGCAGCACTGGGCGTCTCTATGCCGGCTTTGCTTTGGCAAGCATTAGCATATTTTCACAGCTGCGTTCCGTACGATTTCGCAGTTGCGATCGCTACTGATTCAGGATTTCAATTCATTTGTTTGCTGTCTCACTCACAGTCACTGATATATGTATATTGCTCCTGGCCGTTGGCGAATAGTGGGTACAGGGTGGGTGGCATGGCGCAGGATGTTCAAACGCCATTGTTCAAACGCCAATTCCTGAGTTACCAATATATATACACTATGGTTTTAAAACCATCAGCAGTCCATGTTTTCCTAGGGTGTGTTTTCCTAGCTACGTTTTCCCACCTTTTCTGTGTTTGTTGACTGCTGACATTCTATTGTTCTTATTGTGTATATTTGTCATGTTTTATCCCAATGTCTTATCTATGAATGCATCTCCCCCTCTGGTGCCCCTAGTCACAGGCCAACCGTGGGCCCAATTCAGACCCGGTCGCTATGAGCGTACGCTCGCTCGAGTATGCAAATATTTGAAAGTGACGCGGCGGGGAGCGATCACTCGCCAAGGCATAAGCACGCCCATCGTACCAGGTCATCTCCTGAAAGTTTGTGAAAACATTGGTATATCGACCACTATCGGATGTGAACGCAGTGCTTGTGGTAGCTTTTTATTACCGCGAGCATTGTGAGGAAAACAGAGTAAAAAAATGGCTGGTGAAGTGTACTATGACGCTGCCTGTTAATTATGCACGCCTCTAAAATGGCATTTAAACACTCAGGCACGCCTGCGTTCGCACCTCCAACCCCCCGTTTTTACTGGACTTCCCCTGTTACCACCCACAAACGGCCTCTCCTGTCACTCACTCTGCTGGGCTGGCTTTGCTGTGCAAGCGAGGGATCTGCGAACGCATTGTGTAGTTTGCGCATATGCACTGCGATGCATACACATGCGCAGATTAACAACCATTGGTAATAGCGAGCGCACTGCGGATAGCGTCCGAGTCTGAATCAGGCCCCGTGTCTCATGGCAAATACCAGTCCTGTTTATGTGTATCATTACATAGATCACTGATTCTTGCTTTGATATGTTTTACCGAATGTGTTATTATTACTGAAGTAATTAAGTAATTAATGTGTGGCTTTATTTTCTGCCTAAAATGTTTTTGTAACTATGAATGTCTTTCTTGCATAGGTTTGTGGCCATAGGTGGAAGAATGTACATTATATTAAGGAGTACAAGCTCCCACATGGAATATGTTATAAAATACCTCCAAATTTGCGAACAGATTTAAGCACCAAAATTTGTCCATGTTTCAAAGGTAAGCAAGCAATCTTACCCTGTAATGTTCCATAAAGGGCTCCATCTGGCTCCATGCTACATTATGTGCTATAGAACAAGTATAATAATATTTCCATGCCTTATAAAGTATCTTATTTTATGTGACCGTTCATTGGTTTGCGCCTTTTCTTTACTAATCTTCTATTACCTGTAGGTCTACATGGACATTATTGTTCAAGCACATTAACTGGGCAAACGGGAGAGTGTAGGAACACAAACACACATATATATAGTATTAGACACTCCAGCATGTGCCACATACCTTAAAGAAGGCTATATCCACATAAATGTATTTCACACTGATAGATTTGTTGCCAGTGTTGCACCTGCACAGTTTTGTGCCCTGAGCAGGTCATGTAGTGCCCCTCCAGGTCTCTTTGCCACCTTTACCCCGCTTCCCACCACTATTTGTCACTGTCAAGAGTGTGCAAAGCTGTTATCCAAGCAAAAGGGGGCTACTTTGAGGAATCTAAAATATAAAACATATTTTGATTTGTTTAACACTTTTTTGTTTACAACATAATTCCATTTGTGTTCTTTCATAGTTTTGATGTCTTCAGTATTAATCTACTATGTTGAATATAATTTAAATAAACAAAAACAATTGAATGAGAAGGTGTGTCCAAACTTTTGACTGGTACTGTATATATATATATATATATTCAAATGGGATCATTAGTATCAATTCCCAGCATTGGATATAAGACACAATGATCCCTATGGCTACATGTATTTTCTGAAAAGTAACAGTGTGTTTTCATCAACACGTAAATCTTACTGCTTTGGGGCTCGGTTACATTTGGATGAAAGTCACTTTTATGACACGCCTCTCAGATGTAGCAGGCCACGCCCACTTTACCGCCGTGTTCATAGGTTCTGCTCCCTGAAATGCTTTTTCAAAAGTAGGCAAGTATGTTACACCCATTGCATTGCAGTATGGTTTGTCTATGTGTAAAGTTGCTTCTTTTTATTTTGTTTGCTCCCAACTCTGAAGCAGCCATTGTATCTTTTGTATCTTCAGGTTTCAAGTAGACATTGGGGCTGATTCTGAAGTGGGAGCAAAGCAAAAAAAAATAAAAAAATAACTTTGTATTTGAACCAAACCAAGTTGCAATGCCAGGGGTGCAAATGCATTTATATACAGTATATAGTGACTGCGTTTGCATGTAGCCCACAAATCCTGTACAACTTTATTCTTAAGGTGCCCATACACAGTGCGATAAAGCAGCCAATCCGACGGATTGGTACGAATTGGCTGCTGTATCGTACCGTGTATGGGCATGATATCGGACAGAACGCGCACCCGTCGGGTCGTACATTGCACCCCTAGATCTAGTCGATCTGGGGCTGCGATGTGCGATCCCAGGCAGTGTTATGCGGGTGGGGAAGGGGGATCCGGAATAACGGGCGGTCGGCCACCCTGATCACACCATGTGTGGGGAATGTCCGATATGTCGGACGTCAGATCCCCCATCACGTCACACGGAGCATATCGCTCTGTGTATGGGCGGCTTTACACTGCAATTTCGATTTGAGTTTGGAGTTGGACACACCCCTCCCAAATCTAAATCTCTCTGCACATTTTACATCTGCCCCACCTGCATGTACAGTACAGTGGTTTTACCAATGTGCAGAGACAGATTAACAACAGGGCAGAGGGACAGTCTCCAAGGGCCCTCCCACACTAGGTGGGTGAGTGGGGGCACACATAGCTACATCAGGGGAAAGTGTGGCATATGTGAACTAGGGCGTCTGTGTGGCATAAGGTGAACTAGGGCCACTACAGTGTGTTTAACACATTTGTGGTACTGGGATTATTTACTAATGGGCGTCAGAACGGGGGGAGCAAGTTGGCAGCTCGCCCCCCTCCCCCCAAACATTTAAAGGAGTGGCGGTTGTGGACTGTCAGGGATGTGCAGCTTTATAGTAATAGGCTACACAGAACGATTTTATTGTGCCCCCCCCAACATTAAACCGTACCGACGCCCCTGCTCATTATACTTTTTAATAATATCGACAGCATCTTATTGATAATTGTATTGGTAGAGGCCCCCACAAGTCAGGCCTGCCTACCCTCCCGATTTGGTCGGGAGCCTCCCGAATATCGGGTGCCGCTCCCGACCCCCCGGAAAGGCAGGCAAGCCTCCCGGCAGCCGCCTACCCCCCCGAACTACTACTAAAAAAACCCGCAGCGGGGGGGGGGGCCCCGATGACGCGAATCGCGCTGAATCGCGTCATTGTGGCTCCGCCCCCTGCTTCACAATGCCCTTTTCCCGGCATTGTGAAGAGGGGGCGGGGCCATGATGACACGATCATGCGGTCACGCCCCTAGCCCCGCCCCCAAAACGCCATCATAGCCCGGCCACGCCCCCCGCAGAATGCAGGCATTCAGCTCCCTCCCGGAAGGAGGGAGCTGAATGTCGGCAAGTATGCTACAAGTTAGTTGTCCTGGGCCCACAACGAATTTTAGTTCAGCAATGCAAAGGAGCAAAGCTACTTCCTCTTTATTGCTTTACTTCCAACCCAGAATCAGCCTTATTATCTCCTTAATGTTTTACTATGGGACGTGGAAGAAAATATTTAATAATTTTCAGGTATTTTGTTTTATTAGTGATAACTACATTATATGTATATATATATATATTTTTTCCCCTCTAATTAACTTGTGTGGAAGTGTATCAAGCTATATTTAGTTTTATATTTATTGTAGATTAGTGTGTGTATATTACTGCGCTTCTTAATATACTTTTATATAAAATAACTTTTTTTTTTTTTTTAGTGGTCGTTTAACTCCGAATAATGATTTTCCTAGAACATAGATTCCTGATGCATCTAGTTTAGCAGTATTAGCAGGGTTGGACAGATGAGACGATGTCAGTATAATTAGTACCCAAAAGGAATCATGTGGAGGCAATTACAGACTGAGAATGGTTTATGTCACGTGGGTGTTTTGGTTTCCTGCTGCAGAGAAGGTTCTTGCCCTAGTCATTGGAATGCATGTGTGTGTGTATGTGAATGGTGCTCACCACACTTTGATGTAGAGAGACGTGCACTTTATGTTTAGTTGCCTTTTAGACATTTGTAGTACGTTCAGCCCGTACAGCTTACATTGCATGAAAAGAAGACGTGAAAAACATAAATGGTCTGGAGCATCAAAGTGGAAACAAGATAAGACTAGCTAGGGGTTAATTGCACGGTTTAAGCTTTCGTTGAGTATCTGCTCAGAAAGACGTTGTCAGAAGTCGGCAGATAACATAAAGCACGGCTGATGGACCTTGGGCTCAGTATAGTACTGCCAGCAGGAAATACATTTTAGTATTGACACAACTAATTAAGATAGTGGCTGTTGAACAGAGTCCATTGGGCCTGATTCTGAGTTTGATCGATATTGTTCACAGCGAGACGCGCACTGCCAGCGGCGCAAAGCTGTCTTGGCGCACCTTTAGAACGCACTACTGAAATTTGCACTGGCTCTTTGGCTGGCATAGTTTCTCTGTCTGACCATGGTGTCCTGTGTGAGCAAGGGGCAAACGCAGGATTTCTAAAGCGGGGTTTCCAAATGCTTGATTTTAGAGCAACTGTGGCCATTCCATGAAAAGGGCATTAATAGCGCGTAACCAGCTATAATATACGTCATACGAAGGTATGAAATTATTCTGACATATACAGAACCAGCAATCACAGTATGCCATTATATGCGGAAGAAGGGCCATCCTGTCTGAGCTGAATGTTTTTATTTCAGATGTGGGCTCCATTCCAGATCATTTGAGCAAGTTCAGGAGTCTGGGGGAGCAGCAAAATAACCCAGCACTGCCCTGGACATATAACTGGTCTCCTTATGTACTGAATAGTGTATTATTATACAGTATTGATAGTTGACCCTATAAATGGTCTATATCAGTACACCTCTAAAAATATGCAGCTTTAGTATTATATGCTATTTCTATTGTGGTCATCATGGTGTGGGCTGGGGAGGAGGCAACCGGAAACCCCCCTGTGTTAGCCTATGTAGCGGTTCTGCATCTTTAGAAATAGCCGCTGTCAATTACACGGTCCCATCTGCCTAGCCACAGGAACTCCACTATAATCTACAGTGCCTGCGTCTAAATTTGGTCTGCGTCTCTGTGCGCAGAACTTACAACATCGGCCAACTGCAGGCATATCGGCATTGTGCGTGGTTAGCGCCTGATTCAGAAACAGGCCACATTATGTCCACCAGAGTCAATAAAGACATGAGATATTTATATTTGTATATGATTTACCAGCTTCCTCCACCAACAACTATTTTAAGCTGCTCCATTTGCTCTACTAATGTTCTCATCTCATAATAATTTACTAAAGGTCGATTTTGATAGATTTAAAATCGATGAAAATTGATCAACATCGATGTTGTACTTCTGGGGCTAAATCACACATTTACTAATTCTTAAAAAAAAAAAAATAAATTGTGTTAGTAAATGTGTAATTTAACTCCAGAAACTCAACATTGATGTTGATCAATTTTTATTGATTTCAAATTGATTCAAATTCACCTTTAGTAAATACACCCACTATGTATCCCATGCACCCTCACTCAGACAAAATAGGATATACTGACCTCATCCTTTCCTCCACATCTTTGTACTCTCCCTCTCTCTATCAATTCCAGTTATCAGCAAATCCCTTCTTTTGTTTACTAGCTATCAACATACCAAACAAATATATATCAAGAGACGCAATAATAGTACATAGGTCCCCTGACTGTGACCATATGATAAAACCTCACCCCCTTCCTGAATGGATCAATTTCGTTGTCTGGTTTTTATGTATCTTACACCTTGATTTAAAATATACATCTATATAATAATTGTAGAAGGTCTGTCCCGTCTCCTGAATGTGCACGCAGTGGAAGCCTGGGTGCGCACTCCAACTGCTTAGCTAGAGAGATGAGACAAACTTGGGAGAGGAGGACTGGCCGCTGTGGTAAGTATGGAAGCAGTGGGGCTCAGGAGGTAGTGACAAGGGGTGGGGTGGGGGCAGGGCCGAAACTAGGATATCTGTCACCCGGTGCAAGGCAGCAATTTTGCGCCCCCTCCCTTCCCGTACCTGGATTTTGTCCTTGCTCCTCTATAAGGCAGTGCACTAGTCATTATTCCACACACAATAATGCCCATTACACATTATGCCTATTACCAAAGTGCCACTTACATATTTGCCCGACACCATTTTATGCCCCACAGTTAGGATTCTAATTACTTTAAAATTACCTGCTCATTGTCATTACCAGGGGTTTCATGCTCGTTGCCAGGGGGTTTCATGCTCGTTGCCAGGGGATTTCATGCTCGTTGCTATGGGGTTAATGCTCATTGCCAGGGGTTACATGTTCGTTGCCATGGGGTTTCATGCTCGTTGCCATGGGGTTTATGCTCATTGTCATGGGGTTACATGCTCATTGCCAGGGGGTTATATGCTCATTGCCAGGGGGCTACATGCTCATTGCCAGGGGGTTTCATGCTCATTGCTCTGGGGTTTATTGTTCATTGCCAGGGGGTTTCATGGGAGAAGATGCAGCTTTCAGCATCTTCTCCCTGCACTTGCGCTGGCCTGCAGACACTAGAGGTCCAGTAGGACCTCTAGTGTCTGTCTCCTCCTTGGCGGCGGCCATTTTTAGATGGCCATTTTCAGCAGAGTCCATGCGGACAGCTAGTCTGCATGGAATCTGCTGAAAATGGCCACCCAAAAATGGCCGCTGCCAAGGAGGAGAAAGACACTAGAGGTCCAGTAAGGACCTCTAGCATCTGTCTCCTCCTTGATGGTGGCCATTTTTAGATGGCCGTTTTCTGAATCTGCAGCCCCCAAGCCACCGTGAGTCAGCCCTTTTTTACCCCCTGCATTCCGGCACCCGGTGCACGTGCACCTCTAGCCCCCCCCTAGTTGCAGCCCTGGGTGGGGGAGCTGTGATAAAGTTGGGTGAGGGCTATGCTGGGTCCATAATACTAGTCTAAAATATTATGCTAGAAAGCAGTGAAAAAGGATGGAACCATGTACATTGTATGAACACAGAATATCCCCTTACTAGCAGCCTAATTTAGTCTTGTTTGGTCTGTGCGATATAGTATAGGGAGCTGCCAGCAAGCTTGCCGAATTAGTGAATGCAGAAAGGTATTGGGGAAGCAGCAGAAGCATGACTGCACAAAGGGGGGCTGATTCTGAATCGCACACACAGTGGCTGCAGTTGCGTGCAGCCGCAGAAGCCAGATTTGTGCTAATGCAATAATCTGTTCAAGTAATGCTGGGGATAGTGTGTGTTCAAGCGGAAACCCAAGCAACCTATAGCAACTACCATCATTGGTATCTGCCATAGCCATAACTAGCTATGGGTGACCGGTGCCGCTGCACAGAGCTCAGAGGCTCTGTTGGCACCCAATGGTCGTTACTCCTGTCTAGCAGGGTGTCCGGAACGGTACCCTGTAGCCAGGAATACTACTGCAACACCCGTGGAGTGTCCTGTGGATGCTCCAAAGGGAACTCTGTATACTATATGCAGCCGAACGGGCATCCTCAGGTCAGCGCGGCACTTACTGGAGCTGCCGGTAATGCCCCCCATTGATGTGCCCAGTTACGGCCCTGGTATCTGCATTGGCACCAGCCTTATGCTATAGTAGATGAAACAGACTCTGCATATTATATCACTCCCATAAGACTGAGTGGTTACATGCGATCACTTTCCCATTAATGTTGAAGGAGTTGTTTTTATTTAGCTATGTATGGACAAAAGAACAGCTATTTCATATATCACCAGAATTGGGGATGCTCATCTGGGGAGTGGCAACATTCAGAATATCAAAATTCATAATGATGTGTATAAACGAGCACTGTATGATATGTGAAAATATGTATTTATATTAAAAAGTCACAAATGCATGCAATTAAAAATAAAATAAAACACAAAACTTAAAAACCGTATAATACTTAAAAGCCAAAAAATTGCACAGGTTTGTGTTTCGCTACAAACAGGTTGGCGTAACTTGGTGCGAAAGTCATGCCCTTCGCTGTGCCTTTGATTTGCTGGTAGTAATCTCCGTTGTACCAAAAATAGTTATGATGGAGAATAAACTCGATACTGCTCATGAGTAAGTTGATCTGCAAGCACAGACATAAAGACACAACAGATCAACTTCATCATGAACAGTATCGAGTTTATACTCCATCATAACTATTTTTGGTACAACGGCGATTACTAAAAACAAATCAAAGGCACAGCGATGGGCACAAGTTTTGCACCTGTTTGTAGCAAAATGGGAAGACAACAACATTTGGAATGATAACATATATAAAGACCATCTAATATGTTGGAAACACTATATTGACCACGTCCTCTTCATTTGGAATGGGCCAGAAGAAAAATTTAAAAAAATTCATCAGTTATCTAAATTCAAACCAAATCGGTCTAGAATTCACTACGCAACATAGCAAAGAAAAGATCACCTTCCTAGACTTGGAAATTTATGTAAAAGAAAACACACTACAAACAAAAACATACATAAAGTAAGTTTATGGAAATAACATCCTTGGAACAACAAGTAACCACCACAAGAAATGGATTAAAAATATACCAGGAGGCCAAATAAAAAGGATCTTCAGGAATCGTACAGAATAGGAAGAATTTCTGAAACAAAGTGAAGAATTAAAAAATAAATTTGTGGAGAAAGGATATAAAGACCAAGACTTACTAAGGGAAATAACACAACAACTGAATTCAGACAGAAAAGATGCCATTTAGTATAAACAGAAGACAAAAGAGAATCCCGAACTTGCATTGATAACACGATACAACAACAACTATAAAACAATAGAAGACATTTACCAATGGCATTGGCACATTTTACATCTAGAAGAAGATTTCAAAACCATTATTGGAGAAAGACCAAAGATTATTTACCCGAAAGCAAAGAACCTGAAGCAAGAACTGACAATGAGCTACATACCACTAGATGCAAAAAAGAAACAAGAAATAAACGGTTTTTCCAGTGTCTCACATGCAAAGGATGCAAAAACCATGCTCAGCACTCAACAAAGAGAATAGAAGACTTCCAATCTAATCACAATTTTAATAAATTTAAAGTGAAAGAACAAATAACATGTGAGACAGAGGAGGTTAAATATTTATTAGAATGTCCTTGTGGCCAACAATACGTGGTTCAAACGAAAAGAAAACTAATAATCAGAATATCTGAGCATATATATAATATAAAAAAGGACTTACCACGCACAGTCTGTCACAACACTTTTTAGACAAACATAATAAAAATCCTGGTGGATTAAAATTTATAGGAATTCAAAAAGTGACTTCCCATTGAAGAGGAGGGGATATAGTGACATCACTCAAAAAATGTGAATCAAAATGGATTCACACTTTGGGAACCCTAGTCCCTAAAGGATTTAACATCGATTTTGACATCAATGTTTTTTTGGAGTAAAATACCAAATTTTGATAGTCATAATTTTGATACCAAATTTTGATAGTTGTTTTTAGTATCCCCTTCAGATCGAAGTTAGTTCAATTACAGAATACCTCTATGATCCCCCCCCTCTTCTTTGTCATAATATTAATATTACCATTAATAATTAATTTTTAATATATCTATATACCCATAATCCTTGCCCCTTTATTCCTGACAATCCTTGAAAATTTCCATATGCTTCTTCCTCTTCCCTTATCATTTTTAACATAAACCACATCCATACATCAATTTTTTATATAAACCTTTTTATATTTTTTTTATACTTTTATATATATTTTTATATATTTATATAAACAAGTTTATCTTATTAATATGTCCAATGTATATCCACAATACTGATAAAATAAGCTCCTGAAAATACATTACCTTCACAATATTTATATTAATTGAATTGACTCATTTTTTTCACAAAGCAATGCATGCAACCACAACCATGTGGTTACCACCATTTTTAAATTCAATTTCAGGACCTGTGTGTCCATTTTATCAAGAACAATAAAGTTTTTGCATTTGATTTTAAATAAATACGGCCACCTTTGAGTAGTGCAACATCCTTGAAAAAGTATCCATTGTGATATGAAACGTGTTGGAGACAGGAGTGCTTCCCCGTGCCTCTGAGAAATCCCCGAGTGACGTCATTCATAGCCGCGAGTAACCACTTCAGCCAGGCTCACGTCAGAAAGATTTAAGCAACAGCGCTATTGAGAAAACCCGCTACACATAGCCGGATGCCAGGAGGTAAGATAGGGTCAGCTTACTAGGGACAGCTAGATCCTCCAGTGATTGTGCTCCGAGGGTTATTACCATCATTCTCAAAAGTTATATTGGGACTCTCCTTTTAACTTTACAAAAGGGCTATAAACACAAACCTGTGCAATTTTTTGGCTTTTAAGTATTATACAATTTTTAAGTTTTGTGTTTTATTTTATTTTAAAGTGCATACATTTGTGACTTTTTAATATAAATACATATTTACACATCATATACAGTGCTCGTTTATACACATAATTTGACCACTATTTTTAACTGAGCTTCTATTCATATAAAATCAGCACGGATAATTAGTTTAATTCTTTATCAACATTCAGAATGTTGACCTGTAGCAAAATATATGCAAAGTGGCGAAATATACTGTACAGTTTATAGAAAATCATGAGAAGTTAATGTGTGGACATATTCTTTAAAATAATACCACAAATCACCACTGATCTTTTCCTGTAATGCCGTGTCTTTAAAATAAAAGGTTTTAAAAAAACAAACAATACTTTGCATAGAGATATATTATTTTGCATCAAAGCACAAATAGTGACACAACAGATATACATATAATTTGTTGCAGTGTGCATGTAAAAGATAAGTAGGATTGGGGAAAAGATCAGTGCTGGTTATAGGTACTGAGGACCTCATTCAGAGGCGGTCGTTAGATGCAAGCGGTCGCACAGAATCAGGGCGGCCGCTTGCATCCTGAACGGCCACCTCCTTGTCGATCGTTAAGCTGTGGGTTACCACCCACAGCTTAACGACTGACCAGGTTGATGGTCACGATGTCAATCACCATCGCGACCATCGGGGCTTACGACCAGACCCTAGGGTAGGTTCTGGGCACTCGCAAGCCCTAGGGAGCTTTCTGCTCTGATGGAGCAGGAAGCTCCACACTGACATCACTGATGATGTCAGTGCAGCCGCCCACAAAACGGTAGGCATTCGTAAAGGAACGCCTCCATTTTGGAAACCATCCCCCCGGCCCGCCTACCAAACAGGGGCAGCTGTCGATCAACATCGACAGCCGCCCCTTTGGTAATGAGCTCCGGAGCGACAGAGTTTCTCTGTCCCTCCGGGGCTTGCGGAACGTGCAGTGCGGCCGCTGCACGTGCGCAGGCCAGACCATCGAGTCAGTTACAAGCGCATCGGCGCTCGCGACCGACTGAATGAGGTCCTGAGTTTCTACTATCCTCTGTGTGTCATTAGGCAGTGAATGGTGGATGACAGCACTCTTTGTACTTATATTAAATGAATGCTGTCAGCCAATGTAATGTGATCTTAATGGGAAGAGATGCCATGTTTCAATGCTGATGAGAGTGCAGTAAAAAGAAAAAGAAGGTAGTTTACCATATTTTTTGGTGGAGTCACTTGTGCAGGTGATGTGGTATCAAGAGGAACCCCAGGTGTGCACCATTGGGTATCCTGGAGGCATCTGACGCATGTTATGTCACGACTGGCTTGATCACAGCGTCTTTGTATGTTATTGTGTCATGTGTTGTATACACAGTTTTCCCTTCTTACCAACATTGTAGTTTTCAAGTGTCCTACAGATAAACCTTTGATGATAAAAATGTAGAGTATAACAAAAGCTGATGAGCCAGCTGTACATTATGGTAAAGTGTATATGCTAAATGTGTAATTTCTTTTTTTTTTATAGCTCATGTTGCAAAATTTGGTGAACTTCATGGTTCATGTCAAGCTGGGATCTCCAACTTTTACTTAGATGTAAGTTACCCCTCTACTATTTTATTTTTCTATTATATTCTATATTTAATAGCTGTATTCATATTCTTAATTGGGTAGCATTCATCTCTTTAGCAACGCCATATGCATGATCACTTAAACAAATGACAGCTCTCCGATAAGAGCTGTCCTTTGCAGAGTCAGGACTTTCGGGTTTATTACCTGGGAGTCCCTCTGCACAAATGCGCGGGTGTCAGCCAGCGGATGCATGAGCCACGAGGGGCCTGGGAGTGGTTGGGTGCGGGATGCCAGCGCTCAGGATCCCGGCGGTCAGAATCCCGATGCCAGCATCCTGACGGGGTTAGGACACCAACACTTGGTGGTCAGTATCCTAACCCAATCCCCCTCTCCCTACCCCTGACCTCCCTGCCAGTGTCTGAAACTAGCCTTCTCCCTAGTGCCTAAACCTTACCTCCCTTTCCCCGCACCCTACCCCTCCACCTAGTGCCTAACCCTCCACCTTAGTGCCTAACCCTAACCCTGGTGCCTAACACTAAAACCTAACCCTAACCCTCCCCCTAACCACACTACTTCCCGTCGGAATGCTGGCGTGGGATTCTGGCACTGGCATTCTAAGCGCCGACACCCCGACTGTCGGGATATTGACCGGATCCCCCTGGGTGGGATTCTATTGGAGTCGGGCCGCATGTATGTTTTTTTGGAAAGAAGTGCCCCCAAATACATAAATGCTGGATGATGTCTCAATGGGCTGCACAGGAAAATGGCTGAAAAAGAGTCTGTGTCTCATTTGATAATTGCTGATTTATTAGCACAACCAACATGTGTCCTCAATCTAGACTGAGGTCACTTAATAAATCAGTATTGCAAGGCCAAAGGCAAAGTGCAGATTCAATGACTAATTTGGTCACCTTATTTTTTGCAATGTAACAATGTTAATGAACATTAAATAAGTAGAAGAAGGTAACATTAAATGCAGCTTAAGGGACTGATTCAGAGATGGACGCAGAAGTGCAAAGCAGCAGCGGCTATCGGCAGTTTGCGACTTTATACAAATGCTGCTACAAACTTCTTCCCTTGTTTACATCCCTGAGGCCGAATGTACGAGGACAGAGACGCCCACTTTCAGCGTCTGTACACGCATTAATATAGATTGGAGCGTCCTAAGATGCCACCATCGGTTCCACCATCGAAACTTGCGCCAGCCCTATGGCAGGTTACACTCTGTGCAACACATGTGCCATATATGTTTTTAGGAATATTTGCGCACACACACTTGCAAAATAAATCTCGGCTACGTGAACATCGGTATTGCGTGCAGCACTGAATCAAGCCCTTAAGGGTATATTCACTAAAGTGCAGGTTTATAGAAGTGGAGATGTTGCCCATAGCAACCAGTCAGATTATAGCTATTATCTTCTAGAACGTGCTAGATAAATGATAAGTAGAATCTGATTGGTTGCTATGGGCAACATCTCCACTTCTGAAAACCTGCACTTTAGTAAATATACCCCTTAATGTGTTTTACTTAAAACAAGAAAGGTACATCTCTGTATCTTTTCACAGTTTTGGTTGTTTTACCACCAATATTAAAATAGAAAATGTATTGTTTGCTTTTTGCAGGATTTAATCGTTATGGGGGCACCTGGATCATACTATTGGACCGGCTCTATTTTTGTGTATAATACCTCCAGCAACAAGATCTACTCCTACACCAATAAGAACAACACCGTGAAATATGGGAGTTATTTAGGTAAAGGTCCTTACTGATACATTATCACACTGGGACATACATTGCAATTCCAGGGCGCTTCGGGCCTGATTCAGCAAGGATCGCTCATGTGATCGCGGCTGTAATCGTACACACAGGTCTGCTGTGAAAGTATGTTAATGGATGCAATCGCAAAGCACTCGCATGGACAACATGCAGACGCACATTTCCCCTCTCTCACATCCGTAATACCTTGCAAACCTCCTCAAAGAGCGGAAACATCGAGTACCATCACCCCCTCACGCAGAATTACAGCAGCCCTGACCTTACCTCTAAATTGCCAACCTCGTTGCACGCAGTGAGTACACAAGCTGCTATGCATCACAGAGGCTAAATTATGCACGCCCATGCAATGACATTCAAACGGACAGACATGCATGCGTTTCCCTGACGACCCCCTGTTACCACCCCCAAATGCTCACTGCCTGTCAGTCATTCTGCGATGGCTCTGCGTGGTCTCCGAGATCGCAGTGGTGTCTTCGCTCATGCGCACTGCGATGCATAACCATGCGTAGTACGCAACAATCGTCCATCTGCATACGCTTTAGCATAAGCGATCCTTGCTGAATCAGGCCCTTTGTCTACAGCAGATGCTGTGTATGTGACCCGTCAGATGAAACTCTCATTTATAGCTGGGATGCAGGTGGTGAATGGATCTCTGTTCTCATCAGTGCTAATTGCTATACTGCAAACTTACAGGAAACTTTAGTTTCAACATAAATGAAAAATTTTTGATTGTATTTTTATTTTTACCTACAATTTAAGATCACATTTCAACTAGCGCATAACAAATTGGAAATGACTTGACCAGGAATTCCCATATTACAAATGTCAATTCTTTTCTGGAAACTGTAGTGATCCTCTTGAAGAGGAGAGTCATCATTTCAACATCATTTATACAATGGTGATTTACTATTCCTCAGAGTGCATATAGTAAGTGAGATTAACCATAATCATCTTAAATAACTAGTGCATTCATCATTCAGAGCAAAACTATTAAGATTGATTTTGGTCTATTATATTGATAATTCTATTTATGGACTTATAAGTTCTTATTGTGTTTAGGCAAACGATCAAGGCCCTGATTCAGACCCACTCGCGAGCGGCTGTCCGCTCGCAAGTGGGTCGATGGTCTGCACTGCGCATGCGCATGACGGAGGGAGCTCCGTCGTGCGCATGCGCGAGACGCGACGAGCGAAGGACTTTCCTTCGCTCGTAGTGTCTGATCAAAGGGGGCGTGCTGTCGATGTTGATTGACAGCACGCCCCCTTTGGTGGGCGTGCCGGGGGCGTGCCTGCCAGACGGAGGCGTTCCCAAGGGAACGCCTACCGTCAGAAGCCGGCCCCACTGACATCACTAGTGATGTCAGTGGGAGTGATTTTGGCTCTGATAGAGCCAAAATCACTCCTGGCCTTGCGGTTGAGAAACTCAACCGCAGGCTTCTGCTCGCAGTGGCGATGGTCGCGATGGTCAAGACCATCGCGCCCATCATCCTGCACACTCGTATATGCTGTGGGTGGTGACCCACAGCTATACGAGCGTCCAGGAGGACGCTCCATATTTATGGAGGTGGGCCCTGATTCAGAGCGAGCGCTCTGGTCAGAGCGTCTGGCTCTGAATCAGGGCCCAAGTCTCCTATTTCCTGAGCCCGAGGTTCCCTGATTCAGCCTGCACGCAGTCAGCTTTGCAATTGCGATCCTTGCACTAACGCAAATGCAGCCGGAGGTCGCAGGCTGGGATCACCATCGTGACCATCGGTGGTTGAAGATCGTGCTAGTTTTTTGGTGCCGGGCAGCCGGACAACTGAGTAAACCTCAACTTACTCAGGCTGTTTGGCTTGCGAACCCAGAAGACTGCGTACGTCCACGCAGTCTCTGGCCTGGCCACTCCCGGAAAACGGCATTCAAGTGCTGGCGTGTATTTGAGCAGGACCCTTTCTTCACACTCGCGGAATGGGTCCTGCGCACGCGCTGATTCCCGATAATCGGGAATCTACATTCAGCAGCGCACGCAAGCCCTCAGTCCTCAAGGCACACTAACGGTCCAGGTTTTAAGGATAACCATGCTGGTGCACAGGTGACTTAATTAGTACCTCAGTCTTTTGGTTTAAACATCTGTGCTCAACCATGGAAATCCTTAAAACTTGGACCGTTAGAGTGACTTAAGGACTTGGTTTGGTAACCTCTGTCCTGACCAATAAACTATAGCCAACGTTCTGCTGCCCTGCATTAGCCAGACCCACGTAACCACACAATCAAAAATAGCTTTGGAACAGTAAAGTTAATTTTTACTTTAGTTGTTTCAGGGGGAGTGTATAGAGATAAAGAGAAACAGTGATTTGTCCAATCAGTGGCTTTGAGCAGGTAAAGTATTGCACTAGGGGCCTGATTCAGAGCCGCTCGTAAGCGGCCGCTCGTTCGTTCCGAGCGATGTTTGCCCAACTGCGCATGCATACGGATCGTAATACGCAAGCGCGAACCAGTCAGTGCGGCCGAAAATCGTTTGTTCGTTAAATAGCGAATGCCTGCTAATATGAGTGACAGGAGGAGGCGTATGTGGGTGGTAACAGGGGAAGGTTCTTGAAAACGGGGAGTGATCAGAACGCAGGCGTGCTTAAAGGTCAAAACGGGCGTTTTATGGGTGTGCATAATTAATACAGCAGCGTCATTGACCACGTCACTGGGTTATTTTATAGTCAGAACTGCTCACAAATTTGTGGTAGCAAAAACCAACCACAAGAATAGCGAGCAGTTCATACGCTGGTCGATGTACTCGATTAATCTGATAAATAGCGGACATGACGTATGGTTCATTTTAATGAAACAGGTATTTGAAATGAACATTTTTTTAGTAATTTGCTTTTGTCCCAGATAGCTGGAATGTGAAAATATTTTGTTACTGTAAGATACCACAGAGGGTTACAGTTGTTCTATGGACGGGGTAAGGTCTGTGCTCCGGGTTGGTGTTACTGGTAAAGGCACAACACTTGGCCCTCTATGCTGTAAAAAAAGACAGGAAATTAGTTTTATTGTCAGCAACTGATTTCTACACAGGTCACATCAAGCATCTTATCATAATCTCATATAGGAAACTGCTACTTTTTTAATTTGCATCTAAAGTTCAGAGATTTTCCAGAACAAGATGTTCTCATAAACTTCATAAACTCTGCCCCAGTTACTGAATGCACTGAGACTACAAATACTTTATGGTTATTGGTACAGTAGGTGGGCAACACATTTATCCATTCACAATTTTTATTCTTTGTTCTACTGACCCAGAAAAGGCAGAGGTTACCATTAAGGTTTCCAATGTTTGCTCGGGGAGAATGTTCCTTCCAACAATCAGATGACCCTAGGTCACCATTCTCCTGCAAAGTTCATTTTGGCGATGTGGTTGTTTCAGCAAAAGATATCCAACCTATGTCTGTAACGGCTTCCTCTACAATTACATGACACTTCTCTACTAAGCTAATTATGAAAAAGCAGCAGCTTCCCTGCGCGATTTCTAAGATGAATTTATGTATCGAGCACCGTTCCTTAATCACTTAACTGGAACAATTTTTTTTTTTGCAAAAACAGTTCAAAAGTTGTCGTTTTGTTATGATTGAATTGGGTCAAGAACATCTATTTAGAACTTATCTAACACGATCTTATTAAAAAAAAAATTAAATTTGAAATGCATAACATTAACATCGATTTTTATTATATCGGTCATCATATAACAGGCTATCGATGTTTTTAACATCATTACCATTGCAACTTTGAATTTCCCTGCCAGGTACACACTGGGGGGCTGTGGGGTGGTTAATTTACATTTCCACAGAGGCTACTCCTGGTGGGGGGCCCTCCGCTCATCTGTCAGTTTTGTAGAACCGCATCTCTGATCATCATTAGCCACTTAAGTCAACATTTTCTCATGTGCTGTGCTGATGAATGGGCCTGATTCAGACCCGCTCATGAGCGCACAGTGCTCGCAAGCAGGTCGATGGTCCCCCACTGCGCAGGCGCACGCCGGAGCCGGCTCGGGCGTGCGCGAGACCGGCCAGCGACGGGCGCTCCGTCGCTACGGGTCTCGCACCAAATTGGGGCAGCTGTCGATGGTGATTGACAGCATGCCCCATTTTGGAGGCGGGCAGGGGGGATGGCTGGGCAAACTGAGGCTTTCCTGCAATAACGCCTGCCGTTTGTGGGCGGCCCTACTGACATCACTCGTGATGTCAGTAGGTGGACTTCCTGCTCTATTAGAGCAGGAAGTCCACTGGGGCTTGAGGCCACGAGACCCTACCACCATCACCTGGCCGCTCGCATAAGCTGTGGGTGGTCACCCACAGCTATGCGAGCGGCCAGGAGGCCGTCTTTAAAAAAAAAAAAAGGGATGCCCTGATTCAGAGCGAGCACTCTCAAAGAGCGTCCGGCACTGAATCAGGCCCATAGTCCCTAGTGCCCCTGACTGTTACATTGAGACATTAGGTGGAACTTACAGCAAGTGCCGAAAGCTACAGAGGTCGTCTGTTTTACTAGTTCTCACTCAAGGCAAATTTCTATGTACTGTGTGACATATTGTCAGTAAATCAGACAAGATATTCAGACATATTCTCGGCAGAGATGAGCGGTTCGGTTTTTCTGAAAACCAAGCACAATTGAACTTTGCGGGTTCCGAGTCAAACAGAGCCCCGGCTCAGGTCTACCCGTAAATTCTAATCCCGGATCTAAAAACGAAATGTCTGGTTTTGGATTGCATGTAAACTGCCCCAAATGACAAGATTTTAGCTTTTTTTTTTTTTTTAATTTTAAAGAAATCCCAAACCAAAACACTTGAGGGTAGTTTTGCTGAAAACCGAGCACACCCGAACTTTGGTGGTCCGAGTCAAACAGAGCCCCGGCACAGGTCTACCCGTAAATTCTAATCCCGGATCTAAAAACCAAATGTCTGGTTTTGGATTACATGTAAACAGCCCCAAATGACAGGATTTTAGCTTTTGTTTTTTTAATTTTAAAGAAATCCCAAACCAAAACACTTGAGGGTAGTTTTGCTAAAACCAAAACCATAACATTTGAGGGTGGTTTTTCAAAATCAAAACCAAAATACGGTGGTCCGGGCACATCTCTAATTCTCGGTCCATTGGTCACTTTGGGCTCGTTTCAGAGGTGACCAACAATCTTCCAAATAGGGGTGCCTACTGGCTGCGTTGCTAACCCGTCTCGGTGCGGCTTTAGATACCTCATCGCTGCACCATTAGTCGCACCATTGAAGTTCGCACCGTCCCGAAGGCAGGTGCAATTTCTTTGTTTGCACCTGGCGTCCTGTATCTGCGCTACTGCTGCAAAGACAGCAACACACCAAAACCTGCCTAACCCCCAACCCTATTACCTCGCAGGAATGGGCACTGATATCCAGGACTATGGCGTCCAAATTCGCTCTGCGTCTCCCTGCGGTAACCATCGGGACGCATACGCAGCGCAAATTGGACGCATGCGCAGATACAAAACGTCGGCTCAGATGCTTTATGTGTTACCGGGTCATATCACTACAGGCACATGTGTGTGGTGCACACACATCTAATATTGTCCTTGTACCACATCAATCAGCAAATACTGGCAGCCTCAGCATGATACAGTAATATGAGTGCGAACATTGAAAGCATAAGAATTTCTCATGCGTTTCACTGTGTGTACTGTGCATATGGGAGACAGGAAGATCCATTGTACCTCACCCAAGTAGCTTTTGCATGTTTTGCTGAACAAAGGATGTGGTTTTCTACATGAATATTTTATCTGCTATAACGCGTTGGTAAACTGCATTGTCTGTCTTTATTTTATTGTCTTTGTTTCCCTATATAAAAAACTAGAATCAGACTGTCATTATATAAAAGCCACATTTTTCTGTAACTTGTTCCCCAAAAATCTTAGCTGGTCTGCGGAGGTTTATCAGATGCACTGACCCCAGGCACTATTCACATTCACTTTAAATATGTTTTCAAAACATAATATACTGTACATATATTACACACATACACATACACTGTACATATACACCAGGTTTGCTTACCCTCCCGATTTGGCTGAGAACCTCCCGGGGGCCACCGACCCATCCGGCCGTAGTATTGATAGAAACCCCCACAGCGAAGGGGGGGGGCTGGGATGCGATTTGTGCTGGAACGCGTCATCGTGGCCCCACCCCCTGCCTCACAATGCCGTTAATTTCAGCATTGTGAAGAGGGGGTGGGACCATGACAGCGTGGTCATTCCCCCTGCCCCGCCACCATAACGTTATCACCACCTGGCCATGCACCTCGCTGTATGCAGATATTCGGCTCCCTCCTGGAAGGAGGGAACTGAATGTCGGCAAGTGTGACACACACATACACTGTACATATACACACACACACATATATACACTGTACATATACACACACATACACTGTACATATATACACACACATACACTGTACATATACACACACACATATACACTGTACATATACATACACACACACATATACACTGTACATATAAACACACATACACTGTACATATATACACACATACACTGTACATATACACACATATACACTGTACATATATACACACATACACTGTACATATACACACATATATACTGTACATATATACACACATACACTGTACATATACACACACATACACTGTACATATATACACACATACACTGTACATATACACACACACATATACACTGTACATATACACACACATACACTGTACATATACACACACATATACACTGTACATATACACACACATACACTGTACATATATACACACATACACTGTACATATATACACACATACACTGTACATATATACACATATACACTGTACATATATACACACATACACTGTACATATACACACACACATATACACTGTACATATACACACATATACACTGTACATATATACACACATACACTGTACATATACACACACACATATACACTGTACATATACACACATACACTGTACATATATACACACATACACTGTACATATACACACAGACATACACTGTACATATAAACACACATACACTGTACATATATACACACATACACTGTACATATATACACACATACACTGTACATATACACACACACATATACACTGTACATATACACACATATACACTGTACATATATACACACATACACTGTACATATACACACACATATACACTGTACATATACACACACATACACTGTACATATATACACACATACACTGTACATATATACACATATACACTGTACATATATACACACATACACTGTACATATACACACATATACACTGTACATATATACACACATACACTGTACATATACACACACATACACTGTACATATATACACACATACACTGTACATATACACACACACATACACTGTACATATACACACACACATATACACTGTACATATACATACACACACACATATACACTGTACATATAAACACACATACACTGTACATATATACACACATACACTGTACATATACACACATATACACTGTACATATATACACACATACACTGTACATATACACACATATATACTGTACATATATACACACATACACTTTACATATACACACACATACACTGTACATATATACACACATACACTGTACATATACACACACACATATACACTGTACATATACACTGTACATATATACACACATACACTGTACATATACACACATATACACTGTACATATATACACACATACACTGTACATATATACACACATACACTGTACATATATACACATATACACTGTACATATATACACACATACACTGTACATATACACTGTACATATACACACATATACACTGTACATATATACACACATACACTGTACATATACACACACACATATACACTGTACATATACACACATACACTGTACATATATACACACATACACTGTACATATACACACACACATATACACTGTACATATAAACACACATACACTGTACATATATACACACATACACTGTACATATATACACACATACACTGTACATATATACACACATACACTGTACATATACACACACACATATACACTGTACATATACACACATATACACTACATATATACACACATACACTGTACATATACACACACACATATACACTGTACATATACACACACATACACTGTACATATATACACACATACACTGTACATATATACACACATACACTGTACATATATACACATATACACTGTACATATATACACACATACACTGTACATATACACACATATACACTGTACATATATACACACATACACTGTACATATACACACACATACACTGTACATATATACACACATACACTGTACATATACACACACACATACACTGTACATATACACACACACATATACACTGTACATATAAACACACATACACTGTACATATATACACACATACACTGTACATATACACACATACACTGTACATATACACACACATATACACTGTACATATACACACACATACACTGTACATATATACACACATACACTGTACATATACACACACATACACTGTACATATACACACACATACACTGTGCATATATACACACATACACTGTACATATACACACACACATATACACTGTACATATACACACACATATACACTGTACATATACACACATATACACTGTACATACACACACACATATACACGGTATATATACACACATACACTGTACATATACACACACACATATACACTGTACACATACACACATACACTGTACATACACTGTACATATACACACACATATACATTGATCTGATATGTTTAATGGCCATTTTATTTACATCTGTCTCTTATCAACACTAACTCCAGAGTTTCCGGTTTGATTTGCAGGTTACTCAGTTGGGGCAGGGCATTTTCAGACAGAGAAGAGCAATGATATCATAGGAGGGGCCCCACAGCAAGACCAGATTGGAAAGGTAAGGAGACTTCTATTGTTTAAGATATTATACCTCCCACCTCTACGTCCCTTCCAGGAATTCCCATGGAGTGTAATGATAAAAAGTAGGCAAGTATGTATAAAGGGCTGTAGTGTAATACCGATAACAATATGCTTTAACAATGTTAAAATTGCTACAGTGTAATCCAAATATAAAAGGATAGGCTAAGAGCATGCTACCCGAATTTCTGGCTGCCCCCTCCGGGAGGGAGCAGCCAGGTTGACATAGCATGGGGGCGCGGCCGGCATAAGGGAGCACGGCCGGACATATTACCCGGCATTTGTGGGTGGAGCAGGGGGCGTGGTCACGCAATCGCATCATTTTGGCCCTGCCCCCGCTACACAATGCTGAGATTACCGGCATTGTGAAGCAGGGGGCGGGGTCATGATGACGCGATTTAGCGTGAGTTGCGTCATCAGCCTCCCCTACTGCGGGGGTTTCTGTAGTAACTGTAGGGGGGTCCGAAAGGGTCGGCAGCCACCAGGAGGATTGCCTGCCTTTCTGGGGGGGCCAGAAGCGGCACCCAATTTTTGGGAGGATAGGCAATAGATGCCACTTTTTATATATATGTTTAGTTTTAAATGTTTATAGTCATACATGTTAAAAGTGCCGTCATTTGCATATTTTGTATATCTGTGTACTTGGCCTCAGTGTACAGTGGGCCTGATTTAGAGGTGGGCGCTATTGCGGATGCGACTTTTGGCAGAGTTGCAGCAGCGGTAATATGCAAATGCTAGTTTCAGCCATTCCCTTATGTACTAACGTGCGCTGCACTGTGTAATCCATAAGACGCCCAATGTCACTACCCATAGACGTTACAACTCTGCCGGTGATTCCATACACTCCACCATCAGTGCATCATTATGAGCACCACCTACCCTAGCACCAGCCTATGGTAGGTGCAGTGTATCCTTCTGACATTTGTCTGCACATGACCCCCATAGCTGCGACTCTGCGCCTCAGTTCACAGCCGCTTTCACCAACATGACCACAGCTCACCCATAGCACGCCCATTAGACAGCCTTTCATGCGGACATGCCAAGCCACCTCCCAATCACCGCCAAGGAACCCCCATGGTAATGCCTCGCCGTTCCTAATGCCAGCACTCCTGTATGCAACAGGGTACACTCTGTGGAATGTATGCGCCATAGGGGATCTCCGAATATTTTGCGCATGTGTAGCAGCCAAAAATGACTCATCTGCGCTATTATTGACATTGCATCCACCTCTGAATCACGCCATATAATAATGTCTATACATATAATAATGTCTCCACATAGTATAAGTAATAACAATAGAAATCAGGTATGCTTTTTCATACAGTCTCTTACAGAGGAGGATATTATTTCAATGTTCCATTATGCCGCATATGACAGACCCCTTTTGACCCCGTATATGACAGACCCCTTAAGACCACCAATAAAACATAGCTTGTTTTAGCACAGTACAATATACAACTAGCAGGTTTCAAAGTGGCTCAGCACTAGTCTAATTCAGAAACCACTGGTTGTGGCTAAAAGATAAATTGTACCCACAGTCTAAGGGCATTAGGTCAAACCACTGTGCGATCAGGAGTCACCCGATAACAGTTACACATCTCAGTTCAAGGTGAAATATGGTTACACACTAGGTGATTTCCCAACACTTCAAACTGAAACCGAACTGACGTTATATTCCATAATACAGTACAGAATAAAGTATTGCAAAAAGGTGAACTGTTTCAGTATATATACACATGCAGGCACGAACGCACACGCACTTACATACACACATGACTGCTATCTTCAAGCATGGTTTATCTGTTGTGAAACGGGAAACGGCATAGCATTTTTAATGCTAGTTTATATCTGATAAACTGACAGATCAGAGGACAAACAAGAAAGCTATCATTATTATATTTATGCTTCATTTATGTCAGGCCTACATCTTCGCACTGGATGGAAAACAGCTGGTTATTGTGTTTGAAGCAGAAGGTAAAACGGTATGTACTGTAGAAACGGATCTGTTTAATAGAGTGTATGTAGACATGTACAAATATCTATTTTGGCAATTTTTATTTTGCTTTGCATTCACAATGGGGCTGATTCACTACCGTACGCAACTGCGTATGCAATTGTGATTATGAACGCAGTTCAACTGCGATAATATGCTAACACATTGCGATCGCTATCCCGTCACAGCACTGCACAAGGACACCCACTTTACTCAGTACACATCCGTAATGTTTAGCAAGACTGCGAAACCATTGGTACAATCGAGTACCATCGCAGCCTCACACACACTTGCACAAGCTCTGACCTTACTCAGAAATTGCTAACAACCACACATGCTATCAGGCCTCAGGCTGCGTACAGCATCACAGTGGCTAATTTATGCACGCCCCTGCAACGGATGGCGAACACACTGGGACGCTTGCGTTTCGCAGACCCCCGTCACCACAAATGGCACTTCTTGTCAATCACTCTACGATGGGTCTGCAGTCCCCTTCGCAGTGGCCGTTTTACGCATGTGCGCTGAAATGCGTACGCATGTGCATTGCGAAATAATCGGCAGATTGCGTGCGTAATCGCAGTTACATATGTTAGTGAACCAGGCCTAGAATCCACAAACAAAATCTACTGTTGTGTTTGTTTGTTTGTTTGTTTCCATTCACCCAGACTCCAACGTTTTAGGCCCAGTAAATTGTTTTCACTGGCAGTTTTAGAAACAGAATGACGGCTTGTTCGTTTTCACTAACAATGTACAAAGTACCAGCCTTCTTCAAGGCACAAAGACAATCGGGGAATAGAAATGAGTTTGCTACATTACACATTTGCCAAATCCCTTGTGTTCTGTTCATCGGGTTATCTGATATGGGTGGAAGGTGTGCTGTGCACTAGGGGTGGCCATCAACAATCGATGGACAATAGCCATTGATGGTTTGCCACCTACAGTATGTTCAAGGTTTTGCCATCGATGGCCGAGATCCGATGGTCCTGCTGTGCTCCGCCCCCCTCCCTGATTGGCCTGCCGCCTGTCTTTCCCCAAAAGCAGGGATGTCCATCAGTGGATGCAAAACATCAATGGTTCAACATCAATAGTTTATTGCCATCGAGGTTAACCACCTATGCCACCATCGATGGTTAATATACCTATGGCCATCTCTACTGAACACACAAACTTTATTTTCTGAAGAAATCACCGGAAATACAGAAATGTGCAGGAGATAGTAATGACTCTGGCACTGTAAGCATGCACCGGCCCTATTTTTCCAGGGGGAGGCCTACTCAAAAACTTGCACAATGTTGCACAATTGTATAGCTGCCACTGGTCTTGCTTGTGATGTGTAACTTAAAGGGTTTTCCAAGTTATTTAGGAAATTTGCTAAATCCCCCTTCTTCCTGATACCAGTCCTTATGTGGTGGTCCCTACAATTGGCTGTACTTGGCAGGGTCCAGTCACTCACATACAGCCAGGACCGATGCACACTCAGTACCACTCTAGCTCTCGCTGTACAGTATGTGGACATGTACAAATGTTCTGCAACAAGGAAAATCCAAAACATATTGAGAGACATTACATTAGTTCTCTTCTTTTCTGCTAAGGAAATAGCCGAGGCATATCTATAATGGGTGCAGGGTGTGCAGACCAGGGCAGATGGTAATGTGGGAGGGCCCACTGCTTGGAGGAGAGGGGCCCACTGCACTCGAGCACCGTCAGGCATAAGTATGCCCCTGAGCCAAGCTGCACCAAAAGTTAATCAACAGAGGGCCTGATTCAGACCCGCTCGCGAGCGTACAGCGCTCGCAAGCGGGTCGATGGTCCCCCACTGTGCATGCGCAAGCCGGAGCCGGCTCTGGCGTGCGCATGCGCGAGACCTGGCCAGCGACGGGCACTCCGCCACTACGGGTCTCGCACCAAAACAGGGCGGCTGTCGATTATGATTGACAGCTCGCCCCGTTTTGGAGGCGGGCAGGGGGGGTGGCTGGCCAAACGGAAGCGTTCCCGAAGGAACGCCTGCCGTTTGGGGGCGGCCTCAGTAGTGAGCTTCCGGCTCTATTAGAGCCGGAAGCTCTTGGCCTTGCGATGGACGAGACCCTACCACATGAGTCTCGTCGCAAGCCCGACCATCGCGACCATCACCTGGCAGCTCGCAAAAGCTGTGGGTGGTCACCCACAGCTTAGCGAGCGGCCAGGAGGCCGACACCCAAAAAAAATTATGCCGCCCTGATTCAGAGCAAGCGCTCTGAAAGAGCGTCCGGCTCTGAATCAGGCCCAGAGTTCCTATCTGTAAGTAAGCACTGTGCCCCTGGGAAATACACCATATGGTTAGGATGGAGTACTAACATTACGAAGAGGAGTATTTAGTATAATTGTTAAAGTGGAAACCATCCTTTAGTATTGTCAGTACAAAGTCATATTTTAATCATTTAAAATAATTTTTCTGGTTGGATGAAAATGTAAATTTTTTTTTTATTGGTAATCGGCAAACTTATTAACTTTTGGAACTGTTAGTAAATTGAATGGAAGTGACAGGAAAAATACATGGAGACATACACATAGATGTGAGGCCCAAATGTAACAGCCTGAATTGGCACGATTTTTGCAATATACCCCCTAAATTTAAAGCGACAATTGCCTTTTCCTTAAAACATATTGCCTCTTTAATTTAATGGCTTTATCGCCAACATTGTTGCCCGCAAATTGCAGGCTATTGCTTTTGGGATATGAAAAGCAAAGTTGGAAATGGCAGTATAGTAATCAATTTACTTTAGTGTTCTTGTGTATGGAGGGAATACATATATCTGTGATCAGGTTCTACGGTTTGTATTGAAAGTGAAAGTCCCGTAATCCTTTTAGAAAGGGATGTGTTTGTACAGTACTATACTGTTCTTGGACCAAGATTTTGTTTTCTTCACTTTAAAAAACTGTGAAATACGCTACTGTTTATTTCTATCAGAAATTGCTTTCATTCTTACAGGAAACAAATATATGTGTAATGGTGCATACACACGGGACGATCAGTCAGCGATAGCGATATCGCTGACTAATCATCCTGCACCTTCCCAGAGTGTTGGATATCGATCATACAGGACACCAGCAACCCACCAACGACGGCCAACGACCCACGATCAACGATCGCGGGTCCCTATAGTAACCTGGTCGATATCGACCAGGTTGGCCTGCATACACAAATGATGGACGATATCATTATCGTCCATATGTACTTGCGCATCGCAGGTCATTGGTGGTTTAGAAGGGACCAAAAAATGCACAATATGAACGTTAGCGATATGATCGATATCGTTATCGTTCATATCGTGCTTTTTAATCGTCTCATGTGTACGCACCTTTAGCTGTACATTTTCTTCTGTATCGCACATCCTATCATAGTATAATATACATTATAATGCGGTACGTCTCTTATCATCGTTTCTCTAGCTGGGCTCATACTATGGAGCTGCTGTATGTGCTGTGGATTTAAACTCGGATGGTTTATCAGATTTGCTGGTCGGAGCCCCGATGCAAAGCACAGTCCGGGAGGAAGGCAGAGTTTATGTCTACATGAACAATGGAGGAGTGAGTCATTTTATTTAAATGCTTCATCCAATTATTTTTTTATTTTCATTGTGCTTGTTATTTATTTTCTTCTGAATACTTTGTATGAGTTATTCGTCCACTCACTGGTCATCTCCAGATCAGACTACTGTAACCTCCTCCTATCTGACTCCCACCTCTCTCCACTTCAGTCTTTCCTCAATGCTGCTGCTCGGCTTATCTTTCTCTCCAAACGTTCTCCATCTGTCTCCCCTCTTCTACACCGGCTCCCCCTCTCTTTCAGAACCCGATTCAAGCTTCTCACACTCGCCTACAAAGCCCTCACCCAATTCCTTTCCCAGTTACATCTCTGACCCTATCTCCCTTCACACTCCCGTCCGCCCTCTTGCCTCCACTAATGAATTTCTTCCCACGACCACCTCCAAGATTTTGCACGTGCTGCTCCCTACCTCTGGAATTCTCCACCTCTCTACAAAACTTCAAACGAGCTTTCAAGACCACTTCTTCATCAAAGCCTTCTAGCTCTAATCCTAACACTCTGGGCCTGATTCAAAGGTGCTCACTATTTGCGAGCGCTCGCTCTGAATCAGGGCAGATTTTATTTTATTTATTTTAAAAATCCGCCTCCAGGCCACTCGCATAGCTGTGGGTGACCACCCACAGCTTTTGCGTGCGGCCTGGCACTGGTCGCGATTACCGAGACTATCGGGCTACCCCCCCTCACCGCCTACAAAACGGGGCGAGCTGTCGATCAACATCGACAGCCACCCCGTTTTGTAGCGAGCCCCGGAGCGAGTGACGTCTCACTTGCTCCGGGGCTCGTGCACGCGCATTGCACGCGCATCGACCAGCGCTCACAAGCGGGTCTGAATCAGGCCCTCTGTCCCATGCTCACTGTCTATCACATCTGTGTCACCCTTGTCTGTCTACCCCTACCCTTTAGAATGCATGCTCTCACGAGCAGGGCCCTCTTCTCCCTTGTGCTTTTCCTTCCCTTACTGTTACCTTCGGAACCTAACCCTTGACTTCTGCCACCATGCTACTTATTTGAGTGTTATGACCACTGTTTCAGCAATGTTATATACCATGTACATGCATTGTCATGTACTGTAAGTCACTGTTCTCTTGTTCTGCTCAATTGTTTATGTACTTTATAAGGCTCTGCGGAACCCTTGTTGCGCCATAGAAATAAAGGATAACAATAATAGTAGTGAGTGATTAGTTTATCATAGATTCCATGCTTATGATAAACATTGTAAACACACATTACAATGATTATTCCTAACAACAAAAAATTATTATTATTATTATTATTATTATTATTATTATTATTATTAACAATGAAAAGAAAAACATTGTGTGGCATTTATATACTGGGGAAATGTATGTTAAATGTATGTTTACAGCTGTTTTATTTCCTAACTTGGTGACCCTAGTACTTATGTCTATGCTGTTATTTTGTTACCTATTATTAAGAACAACAGAGGTTTCAAGGCAACTCATCTTCTGACACTAAATTCCTGTTTGTTACCATCTGAGCCTAGATCCACAGAACCCTTTCCCCTAGTTCATCCTGACAGCACGGTGCACTGTAAACTAATTGGCGTAACCTGCAGGTCTGCTGTGTGTGATGTTCCTGTTTGCCTTTATTCCATTTCTAATAGCTGGTAAATGAGAACATTATAGAGAATAGGAAACTAAAGCTTGATCATAATCTCAATGATGTCTGGTGTGAAGTATCTGAGAGAACTTTTACATAGAAAACACCTGAACCACAAATTGACTGCAGTAATCTGAGACCCCGGGTGTAAAGTCAGATTGCAGTCCTAGCACTTGAGAAAATAACTAAAGGCCCCCATACATCAGCAATCTGAAAACCACAATTGAACAATTTGAAGATTAATTGCGCGATCTTAGGATTTCCCAATCGAGCAATCTGCGCCCATACACTACAGATTTTTTTCAGTGATTTGCAGATCGATTGCAGCAAACACAGATCTGGCAATCTTGAAAGGCCCATCATTTTGCTAGAAACGGTCTGCAAATCTGCTGATCATGTCCATACACTAGCAATTTACAGTCCCAATCGATCTGTGAAATCCAACATGTTGGACAATCTGATTAAACAATTCCAATCACTTTTTGGTTGCAATATGCGATCTGTGAAGCCCATACATTGCAGATTTTTATACACAATCGATTGCAAATTGCACGATTGCTGCAATCCATCTCTGATGTATGGGGGCCTTTACACATAGCTTAGCTATCCTAATAATACTGTGATATTCACAGATCTATATGGTAATGTTTTGGAGCTTATGAAAGCTTAGGGTACAACAGGTTTTTATTCACAAGAGACAGCTCGTTTGTCAGCTCATTAGGAGTTACAGCAGATGTCAATACAATTTATGATACAGAAAAAAAATATATATATATATACAGTCAGGTGCATAAATATTGGGACATTGACAGAATTTTCACATTTTCACCTCTATTCACCACCACAATGGCTTTGAAATGAAACAAACAAGATGTGCTTTAACTGCAGACTTTCAGATTTAATTTGAGGGTAATTACATCCAAATCAGGTGAACGGTGTAGGAATTACAGCGGTTTCTATATGTGCCTCCCACTTTTGAAGGGGCCAAAAGTAATGGGACTAACAACTCAAAAGCTATTTCATGGACATGTGTGGGCTATTCCCTCATTATTTCATTATCAATTAAGCATGTAAAAGGTCTGGAGTTGATTCTAGATGTGACATTTGCATTTGGAATCAGTTGCACCTGACTGTATATATATATATATATATATATATATATATATATATATAATATATTTTCCATGAATAGTTTTTATTGAATTTTCGATCAAATATAGGGTACAGAAAAAAAAAGAGGATTAAGGGAAGGGAGGGGGAAGCAGTCGGGAAGTCGGACATAATCCCGACCGCCGACTTTCCGACTGTCTAATCCCGGCAAGGCATTAATGACAGGCGTCGAAATCCCAACGCCTGTCATTAGACCTATGCCAGGGGGCCCGTCACCCGGCTTACCGTTCGAAGGTAAGACGGGCTCCAGGCGCAGACAGCCGCAGGGGGGAAGGTTTAGGTTTAGGGTTCCAGGGGGGACTTAGGGTTAGGCACCCCCCCGGGAGGTTAGGTTTAGGCTAGGGGAAGGGGGGGGTTAGGTACCCCCGGGCGGAGGTTAAGGTTAGGCACCCCCCCTGGGAGACTTAGGTTTAGGCAGCGGGGAAGGGAGGGTTAGGTTTAGGCACTTAGAGGGGGGTTAGGGTTAGGCACTCGGGGGGAGGTTAGGCGGCCGGCGGTAAATCATACTGATTTCAAGGGAGGGGAGAAATAAGAAGGGGAATACATATGGGAATCCAAAATAACATATTAAGTATATTGTTTTAACCTATGGATGGTTATACCAGTGTCATCATGAAGTGATAATTTAGGATGACAATCCACTTTATGGGTTATTATCAGAAGCAGCATCTACCTCCCAAGAGTCCATGTGAAGTGATAGCATTAGGTGATAATGATATTTTAGCTCACACGTTCACAGGTGATCATCACTTCTCAGATCATTATATGACATGCGGTAATAAAAATAACCTGAATCGAGACAATTATTCAAAATGTCTATTAAACATTTCCTCCTCATGCTCACATAGCTGAGTATAGCTTCACGATCAGACACATTTTACCATTTAAAAGAAAGCTGATTACCACTGGGAGCGCATGATTCATTATTATATTGGTATTTGCAGGATAAAAATTATTTTCCAGTTGTTTGTATGTAACGGACAGTGGTTTCTTTTAGTAGCTTAAAATAAATAAAAGAAGTTTGTTTTGTTTTTTTGGGGGGGAAGGGGTTTAAAAAAAAAATTTACAAAAAGTTTTGGGGGCTTACTCTGAGTTGCACAGAAAGTGGCTGTATTTGCGGGCATAATCTGTAGGGTTAATGCGGGGGTTTGTGTGTCTGCAAGCAGGAAGAAAGCCGCGCCGCTTAATGATTTTACGCCAGCCCCCGCAGATGTCACCATTAGTATCAGCACTTGCACCAGTCCCCCCAGTCTAGGTACAAGAGATCCATTAGAGATGGACTTCCCTCTCTGTATGCAAGGAGCTTTTGGTATACGCCCACAGCAGTCCCAATGGATAGGGCTGTTCTGTGCCTTCGCTTCGTTGTTGCCTCTAAAGGCCCAATTTCCGGGAAAGACAGGTCCAGCTGACTTCTGTATGACTCAGAATAGGACAGACATACAAAAAAAATGTAAATTCATGCATGCGCTGTATGTTAAAATTCGCAGTTTTCGCCTGTGCACAGTGATCCATACTTCTGAGAATCAGCCCCAGCCTGTCTTACCAATCTGGCACACCTTGCCTAGACATGGTGGAGGCGTGCATTGTCAGAGCTGGAGCAATATTCATGACAATGACACTTATTCATAAATTTGGAATATTGCCTTAACCGTGCATTAGGCTCTGCTTCCTAGTGGACCGGCAGACTGCCTGCTTATGTTCTGGTTAAATTCACAATGGGGCTGTCTATACTGTGCCTAGGTGATGTGTGCATTCTGGCTTCAAATGTATTGTCAGCACCTGGCCAAGGTAACTCGCTGACCAGCTCATCGGTCACCACTACATATTCCCACCACTATTATTTTAAGTGTGCGGCCTTGGCAATATTCTTGGGGCCACTATGATTCTTGGTAAGTTTTATGAGCCAAAATACAGCCAGATTGTTATTCTTTAAATTGAACTTTTACATAACGCAGAGGAAAGAAAATAATGACATAATGATACCTTAGCAATTAATGAACACACAGGTGCTGACAGAAGGGCACAGACTGGCACATCCATATAACACTGTATATATATATATATATATATATATATATATGTATATATGTATATATATATATATATAGTATATACACACTAGCTGTTGCCTGCGATTAAATTGCTTCTGCCAACGATTTCTTTTTATTGGGGTGTTCTAGTTGTAGGGGCCCTGACCACGGGAGTGGCGCACGTGACCAGCAGCGCTATACAGACTGATGGCAGCAGCTCTTGAGACTACATAGCGTTATCTGAATGTATCAAATAAAATGCTAACTGAAGCCATAAATAATAACAATAACTTATTTATAAAGTAAATAAGATGATCTAGGGGTCTATTTACTAAGCTCCCAACTGCCATCTCACAGGCTATGTTTGAAAAATGACAGTTGGGAGCTGATTGGCTGGCACCTTATCACTTTTCACTCTGTCTCCTAACACTGCTTAGTAAATAGACCCCCAGATCATCATATTTAGCGCTCCTTTATAAATAAGTGTTTTTTAAATTATGTTGAAAAAAATGATATAAAAACCGCGCTGGTGTCCACAAGATGCAATGACTAGTAACTTGAAAATGAAAAGCCTTAATTTATTATAGCAATTGAGTTATGGTAAATAAATAGATAAGTAATAAAACTTCAATCTAACTCTTAAAACATTAATTGATACCCTTAGTTCAATTGTATACATAAGCAACACTAAAAAATATTAGCTAAACGGTTAATTTAAATTCAAAGTACAGTCCCAGTCCATGGAAATATCATATATTTTTGGAAATGTCAAGATTTTTTCCAGCTTGAAAAAAATCCACAGAAGTGGATGAAACACCTTGCTGTCCACATACAGGTGCTGTCCGACCATTGTAGCAGTGGACCGAACAAGAGGCTCTCCCCGTACCACCTGTAAGCCAATTAATCAAGCCGGGACTAATGCTTGAACTGCACTACAGTAACAACAAAAGGTAGCGGGTCCCGCAGCCACGAGTCTACCTCCAGAGGTTTGGGATTTCTTGCGGCTTATACAGCTGACATCTGTCAGCTTAGCACACTGAGGTCTGGGCTCGGTGAATGCTGAATACAGGAGTACCCTACCGTGCAGAGTGAGGGTTCAAAGGAACATCCCGCTATTAAGAGACCTTATGTAAAAAAAAGGGGGAACAGAGCAGGTAATACTACCACTAATTATCCATCTAAGGAAGAAACTGGTCCGAGTTTGTTACTAAAGACTTTTTTTATTACCAAAAGACAGGTCACCTTATTACATTGCAATATACAACTTGCCTACTGGGACACCATATTGGATATATATTTATCATCAACTTGGTCCACAAAAAGATATGACATTACCATGGACTGGGACTGTACTTTGAATTTAAATGAACTATATATTTTAATGTTGCTTACAGTATGTACACAATTGAACTAAAAGGGGTAAATTTACTAAGATGGGAGTTCTATTAAGAAGTGATGTTGCCAATAGCAACCAATCAGATTCCAGGTATTATCTTCTATAAGGTGCTAAATAAATGAGAATTAGAATCTGATTGGTTGTTATGGGCAACATCACTTCTTAATAGAACTCCCATCTTAGTAAATTTACCCCAAGGTATCAATTCATGTTTTAAAGTTAGATTGTAGTTTTATTATTTATCTATTTATTTATTTGCCATAACTCAATTGCTATAATAAATTAAGGCTTTTCATTTACAAGTTACTAGTCATTGCCTCTTGTGGACATAAGTGCGGTTTTTATATCTTTTTTTTCTGCTTGTTGTGGGGTTTGCAATACCAGGCTAAACTGTGGCAGGTATCCCTTGGTTTTGGGTGTATTTCAGGCGCTGATTTTGAGTATAAGTTTATTAAATTAGGTAACAACACACAAAGTAAATATACTTAATGCACATTATATCATAAAAATATAAAATATAGTTTAAAAACTCCAGCTGTATTATCTTATCCAAAGTAATGATCGCATGAGATTAGTTTGGGATTCACCTCTGCAGTGGGTGTCCCAAATTATGAATAATGAAAGCACCCGTGAAAATAAGGAGACCCATTTTGGAAATGTTATATTAATGTTCTGACAAGAAAAACAATAATTTCCCACCGGGATGATTCTCAGGATATATTGTACTTCGTCCTTGTTGTACCCTATTATTAGAAAGTCCAAGCTTAAAGGAGCCAGTGTAATAAGCTGATACTCTTTTATAATGCCTATTCCTGCACACTATTGCACTGTTATGGCAAGATACAGTACTTACGAATTTGAAGCGTTAAGTCCGGATCCGCGTTAAGTTTCCGCCGATGACGTCATTATCGCCTGTTTTGGTTTTACCCCGTATTCAATTTGAAAGACTTTCCGCCTAGGTGGAAAGTCAATGCAGTCTAATAGGCGGTAAGTATCGCCTATATAGCAGGCGGACAAAGTGCAGATTTGGGGTTTTGGGGTGCAACGTTGCGGGAACCCCCATGCAGCCTTCAGACAGTCCCCCAAAGGTAATCTGTGTAAAAAAAAAAAAAAAAACTTAAGGACACCCCAAAAATTTACTTTGAAAAAGGGGGTGAAAAAAAATGTTGGGGTACAAACTTAATAACTAGCGAACTTGACTCTGGGGGGGTCCCCAAGTATGCCACAAGTGTTTTTTTGATTGCAGGTTTTTGCGGCAGGTGGATTTTTCACGATTTTTTCAACTTCACTTTTTCAACTTTATATATGCTGACCCCCATTTTCAAGTACCCCAAATTTGCTGGGATAAGTTATTTTATGGAAAAAATACTCCTAAATACTATACTGTATCAGGTATAGAAAAATGCTATTTAGCAGCTATTGAGCCCATTTGAAAACACCAAATACCTTCAGCAAGCCAAATCGGGGGGTACCATAGTGAACCCCCATGTCAGAGCATCATTTGGGGGGTGTCAGGCTGATTTCCCCAAAACTGACAGTACTTTCCACTTGTTAAAGTATCACTGGGACCCGTTTACGCGTACTTTCAAGTTGAATACCTGGTAAAGCGTGCACGCGCGCGATACTTTTCCACCTCCAAAACAGGCGACGTTGGCGTTAAGTCCGGACCGTGTTAACTTAACGCAGCTCGACTCAAATTGAATACGGCTCATAATTGCAGTTTGTCAGAGGGAATGGCAGCAGCGCCTTTACCCACCACTCACACCAATGTCACTGTGTGCCCAGTGCACAGATTTCTATGTAGCCTATCCTATATAAGTGAATGTGGGTCCAAATCCCCTCTCCCCCCACCCCTAACCGGTCAAACACATGGTGCCACATCTATCTCTTGCATTGATGATGTCAATAAATGTTGTCTTTATTATTGCTTAGCTCTAACTTGACAGATCGAGATTACGCAAAGTGCTGGTTATTTCTAGGAGTTTCCACTAAAAATTATGCAGTTTTCATGAAATCCTGTTTAGTAATTTTTGCACCAACTTGTAACAAACAGACAGGCACAATGTTCTTATTAAATTAGTATAGATTATCTACATGTAGGAGAGGGGATGTAGTCACCATCCCAGCGTGCGGGATGGCGACAGTCTAAATACCGGCGCCGGAATCCCGACAGCGGGATCCCGGCTACAGAATCCTGACTGTCGGCATCCCGAAGGTATGTATCAAGGGTTAGGGGAGGGCTAGGTTAGGGTTAGGCACTAGGGGGAGGGCAGGGGGTTAGGCACTAAGGGGGGAGGGATAGGTTTAGGGTACAGGGACGGGGAGGTTAGGTTAGGCACTAGGGAGGAGAGGTTAGGTTCAGGCACTGGGGAGGTAGAGTTAGGGGAGGGGTATAGGATAGTGTTAGGAGTACTTACCTATGGTTGTCGGTATTCTGACCAGCACCATCCCGACCACCAGGAACCCATACCCAACCAGTAAGAGAGACGGCACTCAGCGGTCTTTGCATAATAAAGTTTACGAACAGCCCAGGGGGCCTATTCATCAACACTAAAATAACATTTAATTATGTATTTTCGGAATTTGATGGCATTACTATCCGCCACTGTGAGGTGGCATATAGTAGGTGACACTTACCTGTGTCAGCATGGGAAGGTCCTCCTCCGCTCCCTCCAGCGCTCCCTGGTCTCTCCTCTGGCTTCGGTGGCTGCTCTGACACTGTGTTCTCCAGGCAAAACACAGTAAAGTTTAGAAGAAAAAAAAAAACATTAGTTTTTTTCTTAAACTTTACTGTGTTCTGCCTGGAGAACACAGTGTCAGCACAGCAGATGGAGCCGGAGGCGGCTGCAGCAGGCAGGTACGGTAAGTCGGGGACGGGGGGGAGGTGAGCGGAGGGCGGAGAGGGAGGCTGGAAGAATTACCGCAGCTGCAGGTAGTGCTGCGCATGCACTGGTTTTACGGATGTAACGGCGCATGCGCAGCACTGATTACAGCTGCGGTAAGTTAGTGTAGAGAGGGAAACTATCTATTTCCCGAAAAGCTGTCATCGCAAAAATGACAGCTTTTCGGAATAAATTGTTATGGGGAGGAGGAATGATGATTTCCTCTGGTAATTAGGTAGAACTCCATGTTCTAAACCTAATTACCTCCAGAGAAATTTTAGTTATGATGAATAGGCCCCCGGGTCTTTGTGGGCTGTTTGTAAATTTTATTAAGCAAAGATCGATCAGTGCCGCTTTTCCTATACTCCGATCGATAGATAGATAGATAGATAGATAGATAGATAGATAGATAGATAGATAGATAGATAGATAGATAGATAATCAGCTACTGTATCTATCTAGCCCAAGAGCACCCCTATATACAATTGTGAATTATGTATATATGTATGTATAATTATGTATATATATGCAGAGCCGTAACTAGACTTTTTGGTGCCCTGTGCCAGAAAGAGTATTGGCGCCCCCCTCATTTTTCAAAGGGACATAATGCACCCAAAAAAGGGCCAGGGCTTCATGGGGAAGGGCCAGGGAAGAGATAGCAGAGGCCAGGAGATGCTGGGGATGAAATAAGAGGAAGCTACAAGCAAGAATGATAATAAACAGAAATTTGAAATGCCCAAACAGCGCCTCCTGACCTGTGGTGCCCTGTGCCATGGCACCGGCCGCACTACCCTAGCTACAACCCTGTATATATGTGCTGAAATATGTTGCTGCATATCGTGCTGAATGATACAAGAGGCTGCTCCTGGTCACACTGTATCTAAGTGAATGTCACAGGCCAGAGTACAGCCAGTTGCTAAACTACACATGTTGTAAGAGTTTGTGTGAAACTGAGCAGCCTGTAATATATATATATATATCTGTTGTATATGGATGGGTGGGGAGCAATCTGTGAGGTTCAGCTGTTATAATAGTGGTTTACTGACTGTTACTTGTTTTTTTCCACCCTCGATCATTTCTGCAGTGTGAATACAATGGTGTGAGGCCCATCATGTATCTTCCTATCTGTGAGAGCCCTGTATGTCAGCACCTGTGTAGGGAGGACACGTTTGGTTTATCTGTCTGTTTTGCACTTGGCTGCAGCTGAGCTGAGGGACTAGTTTCATATCAAACTGTTTCTTGCTTTCCCATCAAATGTGCTTCATCATCTTTTTAAACTGGTGAAGTTGGAATGAAATGAACCTGTAAATAAGCACAATTGTGCATTTTGGGCCAGGTAGCCGGACGTCTATTCATATCATTATCTATTGTCTTTCACTGGAAGCTACTGTACTGTTTATCTTCATATCATCTATTTCACCACTATGTAGTGTCATTCACTAGTTTCCTGGCAGATGTTTTTAATCTTTATGTGGTGACTTTTTTTAATTTGCTTTAAGCTGCATACACACACACAACGATTTTGTTACAAACGATTTTCTGTCAGATTATCTGTCAAATTTTTTAAAGTGTAATGAACAATTTTTTGAACTACAAACGATTTTTGTAACTTCCCTTAATGAAAATTGTTCAGTTGGTCAGCCAGAATGAACTACAAACGGGAACGCGCATGAACGATAATTGTTCATCGTTATAACTCAGAAACTGAACGATTTTCTCAACGATTGAACGATAACGATGTTGTTATAGTTAAATCATTCAAAAAACGTGTTTATGCGCCTTTAGAGATAATTTTGCATTTTTCCTTCCTTAGTGACAGAAAACATTACAGGCCTGATTCACATGCACAGTGGTCGCCGTTGTGCCAGGTTTCCATGTTCGGAAATTTCTGTCTGTATTCAGTCAGCTGCATCTATGTGACCTACGCCGCCCCCAGCCATCTGCTGATGAAAGCTGTCATCATCATCATCATCAGTAGCAGCAGCAGCAGTGTGCATTTCTACAAGCGATGTTCTTGGTGCAGGAGATCTAGCTGATGGTTCAACCTCTGCATGTCCCCACATCTGGGTAGCCCGCAATTCTGTCAGCCCGTCCGCGACATTCCCATAGTACACTTTTCCTATGAGTAAACGCACAGTTGCCGCCCACTTCTACCCACTCAGAAGATACAGTTGAGATCTGTAGGAACTTGAATAGCTCGTAATTGCTCTAAGTTGTGTATTCAACTATAATCAGAACCTATGTATTTAAGAGAAACTCTCCCCCCCCCCAGCTTTCATCATAATCAGACTCTTGTTTCTGATTTTGAAGATCTAGCTCTCCTAAGTTCCTAAAACTTTTACATATAGATTTGAGAATTGGATTAATACATATTAGTATTTTTTTTTTAATATTGTTTTTCTTTTATTTAATCTTGTCTTGATCTTAAGTGTAGAAGTTGATTTATATTTACCTTTCATAGGCAGCAATGGAAAAACATTTTTAAGTCTCCCAATATTGTGAGGTCTATTTATCATTGGTGGGTCAGTGGGTGCAATATGCAGCAATACAGAACAAAGGCCCTGATTCAGAGCCGGACGCTCTGACAGAGCGCTCGCTCTGAATCAGGGCCGTCCCTTCTCCTTTTTGGAGCGGCCTCCTGGCCACTCGCATAGCTGTGGGTGACCACCCACAGCTATAGCGAGCGGCCAAAGTGATGGTCGCGATGGTCAAGACCATCGCGACCATAGGGCTTGCGACGAGACCCTGCGGTAGGGTCTCGCTGCCGCAAGCCCTGGAGTGCTTTTGGCTCTATCAGAGCCAAAAGCACTCCCACTGACATCACTAGTGATGTCACTAGTGATGTCAGTGGGGCATCACTAGTGATGTCAGTGGGGCCGGCCGAAGACGGTAGGCGTTCCCATGGGAACGCCTCCGTCTGGGCAGGCACGCCCCCGGCACACCCACCAAAGGGGGCGTGCTGTCAATTACCATTGACAGCACGCCCCCTTTGGTGCGAGACCTATAACGACGGCTTGGCTGTCGTTATTCGGGTCTCGCGCATGTGCACGATGGGGCCGCCTCCGCCATGCGCACTTGGGCAAAATCAACTCGCTTGCGAGCGTTCAGCGCTCGTGAGCGGGTCTGAATCAGGCCCATAGCTTCTTCCATATCTATCCAGGACCATCAAAAACCCCACTCTTAAGTTTGTCTTACTGGCATAGTAACACTGCCTGGCGAGGAGTTCAAAATAGACAAACGCCCGGCCATCCGACTATGCATGTGCAAGTGTATTCTACCAGAAAGGGATCTTATGGATCACTCTGCAGCAAATAAAATGTAAAATGTAGCCTACAGGCTCCAATGGATAAAGTCATCCCAAGATGGTGTTAGCTGTCGGGGGGAAAACGAAGCTCCTGAAAGCTTGCTTGCTTTTTGAAGCTTGATAAATTGGAGTAGGCCTCAGTTCCCATTCCAAAAAAACTGGGGACCTGCGTTGGCCTGTGTAAGAAGATCTCTCTTTTATGTTAAACAACAGCGATACTAACCTGCAGTGTCAGGTGTGTGTGGCATCCATGTACCACTGCACTGCTGCTTACACTGAGACAGTGCAAAGCCAATTGTTGCAACGGAACCGAACCCTCAAATTTGGATTGTCCCACCAAATTCGGGATGGTTAGTATGCTTCATTGTTCAGGGATGACGAAACCTCACACGCGCTCAGGCGCTGGGGTCATGGGCACTGAAGACGGTGCGGTTATTCACCCTCCTCATCTATGTACTCATCAGGGCCTGGTCATGGCATTGTGGTGGGCGTGTATATGCCTCCCTTGCCTTACTGGGCCACAACAGAGGCCTAGGTAATCTAGAACACTTCGCCCCCCTCCTTAGCGTCCCAGTCTTTGACAGAGCAAAGTGCTGGTTGTAAAGACAAAGGCCCTCATTCAGAGCCACTCGCTAGCGGCAGTACGCTCGTTCCGACCGATGTTCGCACATCTGCGCATGCGTACGGTTTTTAGTACGCATGCGCAAACCAGTCAGTGCGGCCGAAGATCATTTGTACGCAATATAGCGAGTGCCTGCTATTTTGAGTGACAGAATGAGGCGTATGTGGGTGGTAACAGGGGAAGGTGCTTGAAAACGGGGAGTGGAGATCCGATCGCAGGCGTGCTTAAAGGTCAAAACGGGCGTTTTATGGGTCTGCATAATTAATACAGCAGCGTCAATGACCACGTCACTTGGTTTTTTATACTCAGAACTGCTTGCAAAATAGCGGTTGAAAAAACCAACCACAAGAATAGCGAGCAGTTCATATCCTGTTCGATGTACTCGATTAATCTAATAAATAGCGGACATGACGTATGGTGCGAGCAGCCAGGGGGCGTTTTTATCAAATAAACGAGCATATGTTTTGCTCGCTCGTTCAGACTTAGAGGTGTGAACAGACTGCAATGTGCGAACGGATCATTTGCATAGCCGCCCCTTGTTTTTGAACGAACGAACGCAAATAGCGAACAGCTCTGAATGAGGGCCAAAGCTCATTAAGTTTCCTTCTTACTGCAGACAACAAAGAGTAGGGCATGGCCTGAAGTAGCAGTTATCCCATGCCTGGCAGCTGCTACCCCTGTATGTACAGCAGTGCCTAAATACACACTCACCAAGGCAGTTGCTTCCCTTGGCTGTACGGCAGTGCCTAATTACACCCCAACCAAGGCAGCTGCTAACTCTGCATGTACGGCAGTGCCTAATTACACACCCACCAAGGCAGCTGCTAACTCTGCATGTACAGCAGTGCCTAATTACACACCCACCAAGGCAGCTGCCACCCATAGCTGTGCATCAGTGCCTAAATACACACCCACCAAGGCAGCTGCCACCCATAGCTGTATATCAGTGCCTAATTACACACCCACCAAGGCAGCTGCCACCCATGGCTGTGCATCACTGCCTAATTACACACCCACCAAGGCAGCTGCCACCCATAGCTGTACATCAGTGCCTAATTACACACCCACCAAGGCAGCTGCCACCCATAGCTGTGCATCAGTGCCTAATTACACACCCACCAAGACAGCTGCCACCCATAGCTGTGCATCAGTGCCTAAATACACACCCACCAAGGCAGCTGCCACCCATAGCTGTGCATCAGTGCCTAATTACACATCCACCAAGACAGCTGCCACCCATAGCTGTGCATCAGTGCCTAAATACACACCCACCAAGGCATCTGCAACGCATAGCTGTACATCAGTGCTTAAATACCCAACCACCAAGGCAGCTGCCATCCCTGGCTGTACAACAGGGTATGCAGTCGGGAAGCCGGTGGATGTAATCCCGATGGCCGGCTTCCCGACTGCTTTATCCCGGTGAGGGTTAAATGACAGGCATCTAAATCTAGACGCCTGTCATTTTACCGACGCCGGGAGACCGGCGCCCAGCATCCCGATCGAAGTTATGCCGGGCGCCGCTGCGGACAGCTGTGGGGGACGGAGGGTTAGGTTTAGGGCTCCCGGGGGGGACTTAGGGATAGGCACCCCCCTGGGAGGTTAGGGTTAGGCTAGGGGGAGGGAGGGTTAGGGTTAGGCACCCCCTGGGGGGGACTTAGGGTTAGGCACTTCCCAGGGGACTTAGGTGTAGGCGGCAGGGAAGGTTTAGGCACTTAGAGGGGGGATTAGGGTTAGGCACTGGGGGGAGGTTAGGGTTAGGCACCCCTAAGGGAGGGTTAGGGTTAGGGAGGGAGGTTAGGTTAGTAAATACTTACCAGGTGCTACCTGTGGAGACCATTGATATATACACAAAAAGAAGAAAAACAAGTGCACAACTCCAAATTAACTGATTATATATAAATAAATACATTTTGCAGTAAATACAGGTTTTTGGTATAATCTTGGCCAAGGTTATGGGCCTACCCACCACATCCGGGTAACCTCTGTAGGGTAGGTCCCTAACATACTAGGGTTCAAATCCAGAGTGCAGAACACCCCCAAACTAGCCCAGCTAAGCCACCCCAAGGCACCGCTATAATAAGAAAAGTGAAATGTAAAGGAAATAGTTAAGAGCAGCCACAGCTGCATATAAAGAATAAAAATAAAAAAGTTAAATACATATATGAAAAACAGACAGTGAAGCGTTAAAATGTGTTGAAAGAAAAATGTGTTATACTGCGGTGCCCTGAGGCAGATCAACCAAAGCAATCCAGGGGGACCCACGCCCCAAAAATTAACTTTTATTCTTATATGCAGCTGCGGCTGCTCTTAACTATTTCCTTTACACTTCACTTTTCTTATTATAGCGGTGCCTTGAGGTGGCTTAGCTGGGCACGTTTGGGTGTGTCCTGCACTCTGGATTTGAACCCTAGTATGTTAGGGACCTACCCTACAGAGGTTACCCGGATGTGGTGGGTAGGCCCATAACCTTGGCCAAGATTATGCCAAAAACCTCTATTTACTGCAAAATGTATTTATTTATATATAATCAGTTAATTTGGAGTTGTGCACTTGTTTTTCTTCTTTTTGTGTAAATACACACCCACAAAGGCAGCTGCCACCCTTGGCTGTACATCGGTACCTAAATACCCAACAAGGCAGCTGCCATCCCTGGCTCTACATCAGTGCCTAAATACACACCCACTAAGGCAGCTGCCACCCTTGGCTGTACATCAGTACCTAAATACCCACCAAGGCAGCTGCCACCCCTGGCTCTACATCAGTGCCTAAATACACACCCACTAAGGCAGCTGCCACCCTTGGCTGTACATCAGTACCTAAATACCCACCAAGGCAGCTGCCACCCCTGCCTCTACATCAGTGCCTAAATACACACCCACTAAGGCAGCTGCCCCCCCTGGCTCTTCATCAGTGCCTAAATACACACCCACTAAGGCAGCTGCTACCCCTGGCTCTACATCAGTGCCTATTTACACACCCAGCAAGGCAGCTGCCACCCCTAGCTCTATATCAGTGCCACTAAGGCAGCTGCTACCCTTGGCTGTACAGCAGTGCCTAATTACACACCCGCCAAGGCAGGTATTACGGACTGACCCCTCTAATCTTTCATATTACATATGCATCTGAGAGTGGTGATCATGACTTGTCCTTAGATTTAGTGATGGCTATTATGGTTCTACCTCCGTCTATTCAGAATACTGTGTGTAGATTATGCAGTATTTTCAGTAACATGAAATTCCTGATTCGAATGTGCAATTCTAAATATTGGCAGCCAAGCTTTTGTATAAATAGACTGTTCATTTACTTTAATGTAAAAGCTATTCTGCAGACTATTGAAGAAGAAAGAAGAGTATATTTTCATGTAGCAGAAGTAGTTTAATTTTATATGTACATATATCTGAGATAACAACGTTACATCAGCTCGGTTATCTGTTGAAATGTAGCTGTTTATAGAGATAACAAACGACATCTCCAGATAGCGGTTTGCAAGACATGAAATCTGCTCACAAGATGTCCTGATCTGCATAAGCATACGATGGTTAGGAGGGTGGACCAGTGATTTCTTCATTCTTTAGAAGGAGACATTTTCCACCTTCAAACAATATAAATAAGTGTTGCCGTTGGTTACAGAGCAGCTCCGTGCATTGGATACAGAAATTTTTATGTCATATTCAAGTAAAGGAACAGAACAGCGTTCATAAGAGATAGTTGGCTTCTGTAATGACAACAGCCTGAAGGGGGCTCCCTAGAGCTTTGGGTGACAATGGCGATGTTACTTTGGGAGGAAATTCAGTCCTAATGTACCCTGCATTCTTATAGATGGGGGAAGACAGCATTCAATTGCTGCGATGTGCATTCCTGGGCACCGTAACTCTGTCAGACCATGTAAAAAGTTCAACGTTTCATTATTATTAATGTCTTTAAAAGAACTAGCTACTTAAAGTGTGGTGGTCATGGAAACTGTGTGAGCCAATGTATCATAGCCATTGTAACTTGGAGCCTATACAATGTGTTTGCCTGCAAAGTTTGCACAGGTGTGCCCACCATGGCTTCTCCATCCCCTTCCCATTGGGTACTGCAGCTGTTGTTGAGCATCACACTACACCCACCACCCTTCTTGTGTGGAGTGGGAGTGGAGGTGGGGTGACATTGTCTCCTTTTGTGAGTGTGGCGTTGGGCTGTGACAAAGCACTTGGGGGCCCATTTATCATTATATATTTTTTGACTTGTTTACGGGGGTTAACAGCAAATATTAAGTATCCCCAGATGTATCATGGAGATACCGCAGCAGATATCTCCAATACCTGCTGTGATCCCTCCATTCCCGCTGGCAGCCACATCTCCTCTAGGTTTCTATGGGGAAAGCGATGCTGCCATATTTACCAATTACCGGAATGCAAAGCAGTCCAGAGACTGGCCCCCACAGCTACCTCTATCTGAAGTTTTCAAATACTGCAGGAGGAAAGGAAAATTATTTATATATATAAGCAAGTACAGAGGGAGCACTCACCAGTCTTCTTTGTGTAAAAGTATAAAACTTGTATTTTATTCACTCACATAACGGCATCAAAGTGCGTGTCAACATTTCAGGCATCACAGGACCCTTTGTCAAGACCCAGAGACCAGAATATCACAGGTGGCACTTGTGATGGTGTTAAACAGTCACAGAGAGAAAACAGATTAAAAATTTGCACCATGAACCACAAGAAAAATGATATCTGAAGTCCTAAAAGGTCACAATGAATAATAGTAAAATAAGGTCTCACCTGTCAATTTCCATATACCTAGGAGATTATCTCAGATTATTTAGCGCATCTAACAATACTCAGAATATAACATTGCAGAAACTCAATATTGAATAAAAAGAATAAAGAACCTATGCCTGAAAATCTGCTTTCCACCATATGCACAGCAGTGAATGATGGATGAGAGTAATTAAGCAACGGCACAGCAGAAAATAATGGTCATTGCTACTGTACATCTGATGTCCGGTTTTGTCAGGCTAATTACCTTAGTATACATAAAGCAGTGCAGTGTGGTAAAGCCTTTAGTGCACAAAGGAACCCTCTGGGGAGAGAGAGTGATGCGCGTTTCAACAGTGCTTTTTCAGTGCCAAAAACTTTGTAACAGGGCATAACCCTATTAATAGGCAACATCAACTTCCAGCATAAAACCCTTTATATACTAAGTACTGCACAGTACTTGAGAATGTGTTTGATTTTTAACCACAAAAAAACTCAATTACAATTATTTTTTCTTACAGCAACAGTTTACATTAAAATGTAACATAATCAGTGGCGGCTCCAGTGGTGGGGCTGCTACGCAGTCCAATATTCAAATAAGGGAGCTACACCAACTGCCAGTGAGTCCTGACTGGTGATGTTGGGAGTGGCAGTTGGTGTGACTCCCCTATTTTAATTTTGGACTACGCTGCAGCCCCACCTCTGGAGCCTCCACTAAAAATAATATATAATTTTCTGTTTAAAAAGAAACAATAAATCATACTGTAGTTTCCCGAATTGTCGGAAAAGCTGTCGTTATAAACATTCTGTCAGCTTATAATCAATAAGAGAACATATTTTCTTACAGTATGTTGTTGTATTGATATAAAGAAAAAAATCCTGAACTAGTATATAATTTCCACATTTTATTTTAAGGGGCTGATGACAGAGCTTGACTATGAACTTTCTGGAAGTGACCTGTATGCAGCGAGGTTTGGAGAGGTGATTACCAATCTAGGAGACCTGGATAATGACGGATATGAAGGTATTGTTGTATCCATATCTATTATTATTGTTACTTATAAAGCACCAAAACATGTTATAATATAATAGGAAGGTAATGAAAACACATACAGATACTAATACAGTAACTTACATAGGTCTCCCTCACCCTCAGACACTGCCCTTCAGCCAGTTCAACTGCCCATCCCCTGCCACTGATGAGGTGAGAAGGGTGATATTAGGTGACACTAAGCCCAGTGCTGGCTGTGATGCTGCAACTCTGCAAAGTCAGTGACAGGCTGGGAGTGTGGCGCTGTGCTTCGACATGACATCACATCGCAGTGTCGTATTCCCAGCCAATCATCACACAGGGGAGCAGCAGCATTAAAGCACAAGGCAGGACGTCTGCAGGGGTCACTTAAGTTACATTTGGATAATTAAACCTCCCATTTTCCCCATTGGCAATAAGGGGCAGCCGGAGCTGAGTGCAGTGGGGCATGCAGGGGCAATAAACACAGTAAATGAGTAACATCATGTACGAGGTAATATGTCACAGTGACAGGGGACAATAATGACAACTAGTGGACAGATAACTGCAAAATATGTAGCTGTAACAAATCGCAGCCTTTAGATATTTGTGTTTAATTTCGAAACCATCCTACAAACATTTTAATCTGTTTAGCTGCCATGGGAATTTTTTTTTAATTTTTTTACTTGTAAAGTTACCTGTATTCATAAACTCCTTCAAATATTTTAATATATTTTTAAATAAAAATACAAATCATTTTTAATTAAGTACACTTAGTACATATTTATTTTTTGTGACTTTTAGTACTCTGTTAGCTGACTAGAACTGAAAGCACTTTTCCTGACTGAAGAATGTTTTGTTCAAATGTTTTGATTTTATTTTTTTGGAAAGGACAAGCAAACATTTTCACTATTTTTAATAAAAATGTGAAGGAGCTGAGGAACCCACAAGATCATCTTTCATATTGGTTCTTGCTCATATCAATAGAAATATACCAATACATTAGTTGTTAATGATAACACATTTTGGAAAAATAACTTGAAAAGAAAAAAAAACTTTATTTGAAACATTTGCTGATTTCTATTCAAGCTCATTCTAAAAATAAGCTTTTAATTTTTTTTTTTACATACACAGGGGTTAATGTGGGTAGGAACGGGGTGTAACTGAGTTCCGTCACCTCTAATGGTAGGTGGAACTAGTTCCACCTCCGCCATGTCCCTGCATAGAAATCCAACAGACAGAGAGCCACTCTGTCTGGCGGCGGCCATTTCCAACTCCTCGGTTTCCGGCTCCATATTCCACCTCCTGCTCATGGCCTGCCCCTCTTGTCACTCACTTTGTGGGCCTGTACCCTGATGGCTCCTTTTGCGGCACAGCGTATGTGACGTCATGCCGTCGCTGCCTCTGCATAGTGCACTGAGGAGCCGCAAAGAGGAGCAAGGGCCAGGGCAGGCATGAAAGTGAGCTGCTGCTAGAGTGACACAAGGAGGATAAGCTGCAGGTGGGAGAGGATACACAGGGACAGGAAACTGCTGCTAGAGGGACAATAGGGGGATAAGCCGCTGGTGGAAGAGGAGACACGGCCGGGGAGCTGTTGGTGAGAGACACAGTGGCAGGGAGCTGATGGTGAGGGACACAGGGGCAGGGAGCTGATGTTTAGGGACACAGGGGCAGGGAGCTGCTGGAAGGACACAAGGGGATAAGCTGGAGAGACACAGGGGGATGGTGTTGGAGTGAAGACATGGGAATGGCGCTGGTGAGATGCAGGGGGGGCTGATGCTTATGAAACACAGGAAGATGGTGCTGAAGAGATGGTGGGTGGATTGGAATTGGAGAGATGCAGAGGGGATAAAGCTGGTTAGAAGCAAGGGGGATGAAGCTGGTGAGATGCAGGAGAGATGGTACTGATGAGTAGTAAGGGGGGTGGCACTGTAGAGGTGCAGGGGGATTACGCTGGAGAGACATAGGAGGAAGCTGTCTCTCCAGTGTAGGAGTTATACTGATGATATAGAACATTGTTTTTTCTTTTTACCTAACATTGTAGACTCAGTTGATGTCAGCAGTGCTAAAAAAGCATTTAAAATGAATTTCACACTGTCATAGCCCACAAACCTTCTGTTCCTATACACAAACAGTGTGTGTGAGTGTGAGTGTGTGTGTGTGTGTGTGTGTGTAAAGAACAGTTTTCACAGTTGTTCTGGCCTCTCAGAGTAGCTCCGCCTAGCGTGGGAGGGGAGGGGGAGTAGACGGAGTAGGAGATGAGTTCCACCACTTCTCCAGGACTACTTTAAGCCCTGGACATATGGTATTGTTTTTACTAAAATATAGAGAATGTAATGTGTGGTGGATTGCAAAAGTAGATAGTTTATACTGATTTTCCTTTATTAAACACTTGTTTGATGGCATTGTGTTTTGTTTACTACATTTTACATTAACAGTCAGGGAAACAAAGTTAATGCACTTAAGCATGGCCCCAGTCACGATTTTCAAAAAGAAAGTCTTGATAAGAGAGAGAAAGTGATAGAAGACAAAGTACCAACCAATCAGCTCCTCACGGTCATTTTTTAAACACAGCCTGTAACATGACAGTTAGGAGCTTATTGGTTGATACTTTATCTCCACTTTATCTATTTCCAAGGCTTAGTGCATCTCCCTCTATGTAACCAAAGCAAAATAATCTACCTTACAAAACCGTGTCCCCTTCCCGCATGTATGGTATCATATGGAAGCTTCAAGTTTACAGCTGCTGACATTTGACTGCCATCTGCTTTCTGCTCATCTCAGTGCTACTAGTCAGGGAACATGGTTGGCATCACTGATGGGTAGTAAGCAGTCCATGCCTGCCACCAGGACTCGCTGCCCTATTAGCTGTTTATTTAAAGAGTCATCATGTAGCACTCTTACTCTGAAACAATCTGTGTTCAGAGGAGATAATATGATGAACACTATGCTGCCTATTATTGGCTTACTGAAGGGGAGATATATCAAGCCTTGGAGAGAGATAGGAGTCAGTATATTATTGTTGGCACAGGTATATTTTAGCATCTTAATACTTCCACCGGATATGGCTATTGTTGGCACAGGTATGGGTCAGCATCTTAGTATTGGCACCAGATATGGCTCAGTATATTATTGGCACAAATATGGCTCAGCTTCTTAATATTGGCACCAGATATGGGTCAGTATATTATTGGCTCAGGTATGGCTCAGTGTCTTAATATTGGAACCAGATAGGGGTCAGTATATTGGCACAGGCATGGCTGAGCGTTTTAATATTGGCACGAGATAGGGCTCAGTATATTATTGGCTCAGGTATGGCTCAGCATCTTATTGGAACCAGATAGGGGTTAGTATATTGGTACAGGTATGGCTGAGCATTTTAATATTGGCACCAGTTAGGGGTCAGTATGTTGCACAGGCATGGCTCAGCTATTTAATATTGACACCAGATAGGGGTCAGTATATTATTGGCTCTGTTATGGCTCCGCGTCATATTGGAACCAAGTATGGCTCAATTTTCTCTAGTTGGATCATATGTGGCTCAACACACAATACTTCCAACCAGATACCCCTATTCCATGCTCTAGTACTGAAGCCTGATCCTTATTCTCACAGGATATAACTGAATGTCAGTGTACCATTGTAAGGAGCCAAGTCTCATGGAGACAGCAAATAATAGCCAAAACTGTTTATACCTCCCTGTAGCAAGACAACAAAACACAATTAGTAGAGCCCATCACACTGACAAAAATAAAAACCCACAACTTATATGCATGTGGTTAACTTGCAGTAGTGAAACCTTAGCAGAATTGCTTTAGGTTATGATAATTTACCATAAAAAGGGCGAGGTGTTCTGTGGGTTTCTTTTAAAGACATCATTATTTTCTTGTTATTTATATTGTCTCAAGCAGAGACATTTTAATTTTTTTCCTATGTTCTTTTGATTGAAAAGAAAGGCATGGAGCACCAATCATGAGTGGTTATAGTATCGTAACTAATCCAGATTTAGAAAACTTACATTTTGGGAGATATACTGTAGTAAAAATAATGGTTACTACATAAAACCTATAAAAATATGGAGATAATTTTTACACAATTTAGTGAGTTCAAAGTTTGGAAATGAGATAAACAGGTGTGGTTCTATTGATGACTAAAAAGTTAAATATAAAGAAATTGGAGTTTTAAAATTATTTGAGAAAAATCTCTATGTAACAAAAAAAGTAGTATACATAATGTAAAAAACAAAAATATATTTCTCATATAAAAAACTGGAAGATAAAAACTTAAATAAATAATATTAAATAAACATATTGTGAATATTAAACCAAATTTTTTGGTTTCTAAAAAAAATTTATATAAATAATTTTGCTTACACATCTTATGGGTTTTGACAATACCCTGCACTTAAAAGCTGATCACCTCTTGTTTGTATGCGAGTCAGAGGACCAGTCACATGACATGATGTGTAGTAGGAAGGTTAGGTAATTTTATTTTAAGACCTTTTTTTTTAATACAACTTTGCAAGGAAGACTAGTGTATACAGAGATCACAAAAACCTTTTCTATTAAGGTTTATATACATTTTATATTTTAATATTTTATTGATTTTCAATACTTTACAGGGTTGTAGCATAGAGGGGAGAGGAAAAAAATGTACGAAAATAAATTATATCAAATAGGATAAATAAATATTTAAAACCTTTTAAAAAATTTTCCGTTAAGCCGGGTACACACAACAGATACATTCTGCAGATCAGATAGAGCAGTAATCTAATCAGTGTGCACTCCATATGCACTGTATTTGTAGCTTCTTCTATGGGATTGGGAGGTGGGCATCTTAATTTTTCAGCAGCTCATAAAATGCAACCTCCCGATCCGACCACTTGCAAGAGCATCTGAAGCCATTTATCAGTTAACACTGACACTCATGCATACACTGTCACACTATACAATTATCGGGACAAGAATTGTATAGTGTGTACCCAGATTTGGAAATACACATATAATCATTTCTATACACAAACATATACTCATTGCAGAACCATTTATTGAGTATGCTGTTGCTTCAAATGTTAGCTACAATATTATGTTGCATTGATTGACTACCTGTCGTACTGTTTATTTAACTTATATAAACAGAAATGGTCCCTGCGCCCCACTACTGATATATCCGTAATTAACTGAGAGTCCAAAACTCTGAGTAATAGTGTGTACACCCCTTTATAAAAGGTGGCAGCTGTGTCCAAGAGTTATAGGGCAGTGGTGTTCTGCCTGTAAAACTTAAGTATAGAACTGTGAACTTGCATAATAGCTCCTTAAAGTGTCTGTAAGTGTATAAATTAATAAATAATTTATTAAAATAATCATAAATAATGAATGTATTAAAAGTGTCAAATGTTTACAAATATAAAGTGCTAAGTGCCAGTGTAACAATTGACCTAAAATTGCAACTGATAATTATCGTGAAAATAAAATAAGGAAATGTATTCAACAGAAAACAGTGTTTCAATTCCAACCAAGTAAAGTGCTAGGTGCCTGTGCTATAATAAATTGCACTAGAGTAGCGACTGATCAAGTTAAAAACACATTTATTTTAACCATTTTCAAAAGGGCCAATTTCATTTAATATATAAAATAGCTAAAGATAAAAAATAAAAACACACAATTTGATATAATTAGGAATAGCAACCATAGATAAATATTCTGATTCTTTAGAGATATACAGTAAATGACCAAGTAAAAAAAATATAAATAATTTTTTTAAAAAGCTTATCTTAATCTCATAAAGAAAAGTTCATAAAGGCAGGCAAGTTCAGCTGAACTTCACTTTTTAGATTGTTCATTATTTATGGTTATTTTAATTATTTATTCATTTATACACCTAAAGAAACTTTAAGGCACTATTATCCAAGTTCACGGCTAGATATATATATATATCTCTATTTCACTAATGCATTATGATTTTTTAGCTTGCCAAGAAAAATAGAGCAGTGATTTTATTTATATAGTTAACAACCTTCCATTTCCTCACATCCGCTAATGCATTTATCTGTATTTCTTGAATGAATGAGATTTAACTAGAAAGCTGTAATATATACCATGTGTAGGATTCTTGCAGATTAACTAGTGTTATTTAATTAATTATTTCCTCTCATATTATGTGCTGCCAAACATTAAAAAAGGTTACTAAAGACTGCAGTGGGGGATCAGGAAGAAATACCAATTTTTTTTATCAAACACTTTGGGCCTATGCAAACCAATAATTTAACCCACCTTGATTTGGATAACCCCTTTCATATTAGTGAGATTTGTAGGTTGATATACAGAATTATGAATGTGATAGGGAAGCTATTTGTGCTTGCAACATAGCTACATTTGCCCCTTTTCCAATATACAGCTTAATAGTCAATGTATTAGTTGTCTGAAAGTACAACTATAGTGGTTATTTTGTAGTTCTGAAACTTGGTGGTGAAAGTCACCACAGTTCTTGAAACTATAAAACTAGGGCATTTAAAATAGGGCACTTAAAAGCAAGCTACAGTATACGATCAAAATGCCATCTACACATTACATGTGCAGAATATGTAGTTGTTTTTAACTTGGTCACGTGCCCTCTGTATGTTTATATGTGTACATTTTTGTTCCACGTTAGCAGATCCCAAACTTTCTTGAAACACAGCGTCCTGATGTATTAGAAATTTTTCACGGCACCCCTAGGACAAAGTTTTTTATTGATAAATTTAGCAATTTTTTTAAATTAAGTAAATTGTGCTTAGCTGTCATCCTTAGGTACAGTTATGTGGTGGTGGTCAGGGTAGCACTTCTGTTTTGTCCATATATTTTATGATTGGTGCCACTGGTTTTGCCTATCATATTGACCATAAATAATTTGATTTGGTAGTGGATCACCAATCCATGGCACCACCAATCAATCCAAAAGATTTTAAACACAGCTTGTCACTTCTACAGTTGTAACCAGGGACGGATTGTGAACTTCAGGTGTCCGTGGAAAAATTCTGTAAGTGTCCTCATGTAGGCAAGGCCAAACAAATAGTGGTCAGAGTCAGCACAAAAGTAGGTGGGGTTAGCACACCATTATTATTTGTATTAAGTCACAAGAAAGACAGGCATTTTGGTACCTTTATACAATACAGGGAACACCCCAGAGTCAGAGATACAATACAGAGAGCATCCCAGAGATCGATATACAATACAGGAAACATTCCAGTTACTTATATACAATACAAAAAATCATCCCAGAGATTGATAAACAAAACAGGGGGGAGAGGAAAGCTACGAGAGAAGCTCATCAGGAATTAGTATAGAAGGTGACTGACCATCTCCGGTGATACTGACTTGTACCACAGAGGTGACTGATACTGGCCAGGTAGAAATAGAAGGAGAACAGGCTCAGCTGTTTTTCTGTGCAAAAGATGTGCAGTGCAAGAGAGACGGGGCCATGCTCTGTAGCAATTGCTGTAGCATGGCCCCTACAAGGAGAGAAATAAAATAATTCATCTGGGTAGGTGCAACGCAGACTGACTATACATTCCAAGCTGCTCCTGCCCTGCCCTTGCCCCCGATTCCGACCAAACTTTAAATGTTTTTATTCATTTATTTAATATCGTTTTGATGAAAGACATCATGCTTCTTCTGGGTCGGCCCCAGAAGGCTATCATCATACTGGAAAAAGTAAGCCCTACAGCCTTCGGCCAATGGTTATAATATAAGGTTACACAAACAAACAATAACACTGCACAACAATGAAAATGTTTCTGATGTGAAAATAGTTACTTCTAATTGATTTCAGCATGTAAAGAATGAATATGACATTTAAAACTCTCAGTTAGCTCTGAGTTCCGAGATATAGCCCATTTATGACGATGTAGGGGTATTCCTAGTGAAGTGGGCAGAATGGAGAGAATCTTACCAGCAGTCTGCATTCCACGCAGAGGGGGCGAGGCCTAATGACCTAATTAAATTAATCAGTTATTTGTCCCCTCCCCTCCTGTTTAAATATTTGCGATTCACGGGATTACCCACACACGATAACTGTGGTGCACTGAGTGACGAGCATAGTGAGCGATTCCACCAAGACATTTCAGCAATGGAACAAAGATATCAGGGTAGGTGAATCACTACTGTTGGACAGTGACAAGAGATGCCCCAGAAGAGGAGTACAAGCGACAAGCAAAGAGAAAGCACCCCCATGAATAGGCCACTATATTAGATAGTACTTTCGTATGCTGTATGTTTGTTTCGTATGCTGTATGTTTGTTTTGTTTTGTGTTCTTATTTGTGATTGATTGAATTAAAACAACTGTTATTTATTTTCTATCAAGAAAATATCAGATTATTTTAAAATAGCTTTTCACTATGACTATATCACTAATGTACATACAGTATAGTGCAAAAAATAGATCTAGTAAAAACATTCTGAAATCATTTTTGTTTTTCTTGACCTAAAATTAGTAATGTATGACTATTTTTAGAAAGGAAACAAATTAAAAGTATTAATTTGTTGTACAGTGTAATTATAATAAGTTTGCCCCTGTGGCGGGTATGCCTATTTGTAAATATCTGAAGGCCATGTAATTCAGTTATGGATTCATTCACAGAGATTTATTTATTGGTATATTTTATGCATTAATGATAAAAGAATAGGGCAGAGTATATATAGACTCTGTTAAAGTACTATAGTAAATTCCTTTCCCAGATGCCAAATCAATTCAGTCACATCTTGCACTCAACGCACAATGCAACTTGTATGTCTCCAGTGCGTGATGTAGTCGGCATCCTGGCGTGCGGGATGCCGGCGCTGGAATCCCAACAGGTCGTGATCCCGGCATCCTTATCCCGACCGCCGGCATCCCGAAGGTAAGTTTCGGGTGTTAGTGGGAGGTTAGGATGCGGGGTTAGTGTTAGACACTAGGGGGGGGTGGGTTAGGGTTAGGCACCAGGTAGGGAGGGTTAAGATTATGGTGCGGGGAGGGGGAGGTTAGGTTTATGGTGCGGGGAGGGGGAGATTATGCTTAGGCACTAGGGGAGAAGGTTAGTGTTAGGCACCGGGGAGGGAGCGTTAGGGTAAGGGTTAGGGTAGGGGTTAGGAAAACACTTTCCTGTCTTCCCTATGGGTGTCGGGATTCTGGCTGTCGGTATTCTGATCAGCGGCATCCCGAGATTTCATACCCAACCCAACCCAGCCCCCTAATGCTAATTGCCGCCTAACCCTAATTTTTGCCTAACCCAACCCCTCTATTACACTGTCATGAAACTTACATTGCTTTAATAGTGCAGCAACATTAAACCTTGCACTGAACCTGTGATGTACAGACAGTACAGTACTGGTCACAGCTCTGTTAAAGAAGCACTTTTGTTACAACTATTCATTCTTAAGCCTGTGGAAAGTACAGTATAATCATGTTCTGTGTTTAGTTCCACTTGGCTTTACAACACAGCATGCTCAACGGATTTTAAAGTTCTCATTTCTGGTTTGGCATCTTGCACAGGGATTTCGGCTTGGCCTATAAATTCAATTATTTTTCTTTATATCTGTTGATTGGAGTCAGCTGTTCCCTGTCAGTTCCCGCACTCTCCTGACCAATGTTCAACTTTGTACTTCCAGATTAACACAGCTAAGGTCACAGGTTTATACAGAACCAAAACGATATTTTTCATGTTAAATTCCAACAGACAGCTATACCCCAAAATAGTAAAAATAGTAAAAGAATTATATATAATATAGTAACGAGAATGAAAGTTAGGAAAGCTAAGTAGCTTATAGTTCTGTTGTGCTTTACAGTCTCTGGTGCAAACATAGGCTGCTGACTAATAATAATAATAATAATAATAATAATCTGTCATAACCCTAATGTCTGTAAATTAATTGATCACTGAATAATTTATACATAACTTAATGTTTCAGTCTCGTTTTATATCATAAAATGAACATACCTGATAATCTTTAGTCTCTATTCAATAGTTTGTATATGTTGTTTAATTGGGTTAGGAATGATCTGTCGACATGCAGAATTTCTACATGTTCAAAATATCGACAGATGACAGATGATAAGCCGACATCCAAAATTCTGAAACTGACATAATGTTAACATTTTCAGAACAGCACTATTTTGACTTAAAACTAACTTTAATCCCTAATTGCAGCCTATCCCTAACCCTAATTGCAGCCTAACCCTAATTGCCGCCCAACTCTAAATGTTGTCTAACCCTAGCCGTAATTGGCGCCTAACTTTAATTACCTACCCTACGCCTAATTGCTGCCTAAACCTAATTGTTGTCTAACCCTAGCCCTAATTGTCGCCTAACCCTAATTGTAATCTACCCTAGGCCTAATTGCCTGCCTAAGCCAAATTGTTGTCTAACCCTTGCCCTAATTGCCTCCTAACCCTAATTGTAATCTACCCTAGCGCAAATTGCCGCCTAACCCTAATTGTTGCCTAACCCTAGCCCTAATTGTTGGCTCACCCTTAATTGTTTTCTACCCTAGCCCTAATAGCCCCCTAACGCTAATTTCCACCTAACCCTAATTGTTGTCTACCCTAGCCCTAATTGCTACAAACGCTAATTGCTGCCTAACCCTAATTGTTGCCTAACAATAGCCCTAATTGCCGCCTAACCCTGATTGTTGTCTACCCTAGGCCTAATTGTCGCCTAAATTATTACCAAGGTCTAACCCTAATTGTATGTTTTGACATTGGTACTGTCGATATTCACAATGTTATCATTTTGAACATGTTAACAATATGTCATTGTGGATGTCGACATGTTACCTGTCAACATTTTAAACATGTCGACATTCTGGTGTCTACATTTTGATTGTTGATATTTTGTTGACTGGAACTCGTTTAATATGTTAATAAGTTTAGTTTTAAAAGATGCATGGAGGTTACTATGGTACATAGTGATTTCTTATATCTGAGAGGTTTTCTTACTAATTACAGTGCCAAAGGCACGCGGCGTTCACAAGATGCATGTATGACTGTTATCAGCTGGTTTTGCAACTCCCAACATTACTGATGATTGGCATATGCCCAGACCATGCCCTAATCTACTAAACCACCCTGCCCTTACACTTATAAAGATCAACCTCACCCACAATCAGAAATTCCATCCCTCCATTACAAAATAAAGTAACAGGTTGTTAGTAAATAATAAATATTGATCTACAACACATCTATAAGATATATATTATATATATATTTCATATTTGCAACAAGCAGAATGCACTCACCAAGGCTTCTCTTCAAAGTTTCAAAGATAGCAATTGCTAAAATATGCTAATGCATCAACGGAGTTTGTACTGAGACGCCCACAAGAGCCCTCGTAGCTGGCCTCAACTGCGTATACAAACACAGTAATGGCCACAGATCCTGAAAACATCGACTCCTCGAGTGAGTCTAAGGTCACTCAAAATGGGCACGGTAACTGAGAGGCTGGAATTTTCTGCATGCGCGAGTGCAGATGCTGGCTAGTACACACCCAGGAAACGGCCCCGACCCGCCTGTATTTGTCCGGAACTCCCCATAACTATCAGTTGCGAGCTCGATCGCAATTCATTTGCTACGTGTGTGCAATGCGACTGTGACACATGCGCAGACCACCAATAATCGCTCAACTGCGTGAAAATCGGCATAGCGTTCAACTCTGAATCAGGCCCATAGTTTACTTGTTTTTGCTGTCTTAAACTAAACACATGTAAAGTATAGGAATAATATGGTAGCCCAACAAGTCAGTAGCGCACGCAGCGGGGGTTTCTGAGTACCCAGAACCCCCGGAACACCACCCACACAACAGACAGACTCGGGAGCAGGCATCATGCTCTTAAGCCCTGCCACCTCTTGGCAAAATGCCACAATTCGCGGGTCAATCGGGAGGAGGCGGAGCCAATATGTCATGATTCCATTAGAATCACGTCATTTGGCCCCTCCCCCTCCCAATTGACCCGCGAATCACGGCAGTTTCACGCTGGAAAATGTAATGCGTTGTGTAGTGTTGAGTTTAATTGTCTGGCGATTATTTGTGATCACTAGACAGTAACTACTAAGGGTGCATACTGTTTGAAAGCGGAGTATTTACAAAATTTAAAAATTGAATATCAAAAAGCCACATCCGCTGTATTTTGGGCTGCGGTAAGAAGTTGAGTAACCTAATTAGTGGCACATTGAATTTGCCCCTATTAGTCTATAGTATATCTCCCAATATATAGGATTTTGTTGGAAAATGTTCAAGTCCAATATCAAGGGGTAGATTTACTAAAGTTGCTAAAAATGAAAAGTGGTGCTGCCATAGCAACCAATTAGATTGTAGCTATCATTTCTATATTGCATCCCAGAAAATGAGAGACATACAGTAATCTGATTGGTTGCTATGGGCAACACCTCCACTTTTCATTGTTAGAAACTTTAGTAATTCTACTCCTTTTAGAGACTTTCTATCCCCACTATAAAAATAGGTCAGTAGGGAACATACCATCTGCAGACTGTGGTGTGTTAGCACCAGGCGAGTAACGAGGGTAGTTGCATTGGAGCATGAGCTCCGGGCGCCAAAATCTACAGAGGGCGCCATCCAGGTTTTCCGGAATTCATGGGGCGCTGCACAGTATGACGGCCGCCTGTTAGTTTTATCTCGGTTTGTTTGCTCTATATCCTAAATAAGTTACAGATCTGAGATCCGTTTCTACATTTCATGCTCCCTCAAGTTGCCCAGATTACCTCCCCTCCGGCCCTCCCTCCTCTGTGATCATCTTCTGTCACCTCCCCTTTGCTCTCAGATTGATAACATTCACTTCTCACCTCTTTAATTCCTTCCCCTCTCTACCATGGTATCGGCTCTTTGCCCGTGTCCTCTCCTTTTCTTATTGGCTTCTGTCACCACCCCTCTCTGATCGGCTCTTTGTCCCTCCCCTCTCCTTTTCTTATTGGCAGGTATTAGTTTAAAAAAAGTCACTGCTTTGCTATATAAAGTAGGGGTGAGTGGGTTCGGATTTCTGAAATCCGAACCCCCCCGAGCCCCCCCGATCCGAGGCAGATCCGAGTCAGGCTCGACTTTTCCCGCCTGACTCGGATCTGAAATCGAGGCAAAATGTCATCATCCCGTCTTCCGGGTCTCGCGGGTTTTGAATCCTATATAAGGTACCCGCGTCGGCGCCATTTTCTCACTCGGCTGTGGACAGTGAAGAGGGAGGGTGGGAGTTAGGGCTGGCTGGGCTGTGTAGTGTAGTGTAGTGTAGTGTAGTGCAGAGTAGTGTTGTGCTGTGCTGTGCTGCGCTGTGCTGCTGTTGTCCATAGGGGCTGTGTCCACTACTTCAAAGTCCATAGGGGCTGGCTGTGTTGTGCTGTGCTGCTGTTGTTAATAGGGGCTGTGTCCACTACTTCAAAGTCCATAGGGGCTGGCTGGACTGTGTTGTGCAGTCAGTTCTCCATAGGGGCTGTGTCCAATCCAAAGTCCTGTGCAGTGTCCCAGTCCTAAAGGTGTGCTGTAGTGTTGTCCAGGGGGTGCTCTGTCCATCAGGGGTGCTCCCCCCAAGTGCTAAAAAAATAATATTTTTTCTGTGTTTGTGAATTGTGTGCGCAGTAGCCGCACGTGCATCAACAAAGTAGTGCCAAGCGTGCGCCTGTGTCATAAGTAAAGGGCCGGCTGGCTTGACCGTTAAAGGGTGCTGTAACCCCCGAAAGTACACTCCAGTCCAAACCTAAAAAAAAATTATTTTCTGTGTTTGTGAATTGTGTGCGCAGTAGCCGCACGTGCATCAACAAAGTAGTGCCAAGCGTGCGCCTGTGTCATAAGTAAAGGGCCGGCTGGCTTGACCGTTAAAGGGTGCTGTAACCCCCGAAAGTACACTCCAGTCCAAACCAAAAAAAAAATATTTTCTGTGTTTGTGAATTGTGTGCGCAGTAGCCGCACGTGCATCAACAAAGTAGTGCCAAGCGTGCGCCTGTGTCATAAGTAAAGGGCCGGCTGGCTTGACCGTTAAAGGGTGCTGTAACCCCCAAAGTACACTCCAAACCAAATAACAAAATATTTTTTCTGTGTTTGTGAATTGTGTGCGCAGTAGCCGCACGTGCATCAACAAAGTAGTGCCAAGCGTGCGCCTGTGTCATAAGTAAAGGGCCAGCTGGCTTGACCGTTAAAGGGTGCTGTAACCCCCAAAGTACACTCCAGTCCAAACCAAAATAAAATATATTTTCTGTGTTTGTGAATTGTGTGCGCAGTAGCTGCACGTGCATCAACAAAGTAGTGCCAAGCGTGCGCCTGTGTCATAAGTAAAGGGCCGGCTGGCTTGACCGTTAAAGGGTGCTGTAACCCCCAAAGTACACTCCAGTCCAAACCAAAAAAAAAAATATTTTCTGTGTTTGTGTGCGCTTTAGCCGCACGTATATATCAATATAACATAAATGGAGGACCAAACTTTCTCTGATAAAAATAAGATAGGGAAAGATCAAGAACCACTTCCTCCTAGTGCTGTTGCTGCTGCTGGGAGTTGTTCATCATCCCAGAGAGGAAGTAGGAACACCACTACTTTTACTAAACAATTGACCCTCCAACAGTCCCTAGCGATGAGGATGAAGTACGACAGCAGTCATCCCGAAGCAAAACGTATAACTGAGGCCTTGACTGCTATGTTGGTGTTAGACTTGCGTCCGGTATCCGCCATTAGTGCAGTGGGATTTAGACAATTGATGGAGGTAGTGTATCCCCGGTTCCAAGTCCCGTCTAGATTCCACCTGCATCCTCAAAGCAGCAGCGACAAGCGTGCGTCTGTCTGTTAAAGGGTGGTGTAACCCTCAAAGTGCGCTCCACAAACAATAAAAAACTTCTTTTTTTTTTTTCTGTCTTTGTGAAATGTGTGGGCTGTAGCCGCACCTGCATCCTTAAAGCAGCAGCGACAAGCGTGCGTCTGTCTGTTAAAGGGTGGTGTAACCCTCAAAGTGTGCTCCACAAACAATAAAAATATTCTTCTTTTTTTCCCTGTCTTTGTGAATTGTGTGGGCTGTAGCCGCACTTGCATCCTCAAAGCAGCAGCGACAAGCGTGCGTCTGTCTGTTAAAGGGTGGTGTAACCCTCAAAGTGCTCCAAAAAATAAAAAACTATTTTTTTTATGTGTTTGTGACTTGTGTGCGATGTAGCCGCACGTGCATCCTTAAAGCAGCAGCGACAAGCGTGCGTCTGTCTGTTAAAGGATTACATCGGTGACAGCATCCAAGTAGGCATGTCAGACAGTCCGTACCTGTACTGGCAGGAAAAAGAAGCAATTTGGAGGTCCCTGTACAAACTGGCTCTATTTTATCTGAGTTGCCCCCCCTCCAGTGTGTACTCCGAAAGAGTGTTTAGTGCAGCCGGGAACCTTGTCAGCGAAAGGCGTAGGAGGTTGCTTCCACAAAATGTGGAGAAGATGATGTTCATAAAATGAATTATCAACTCTTCCAGGGAGACCAGCCTCCAGAACGTACAGAGGGACCTGTGGTTGTGGATTCCAGCAGGGATGAATTAATACTCTGTGAGGATGAGGATGTACACAACACTGAAGAGGGTGAGGAATCGGTGGATGAGGACGACATCTTGCCTCCGTAGAGCCAGTTTGTGCAGGGACAGATTAATTGCCAGCTTGTTTTGTGGGGGCCCAAACGAACCAATCATTTCAGCCACAGTTGTGTGGCAGACCCTGGCGCTGAAATGATTGGTTTGTTAAAGTGTGCATGTCCTGTTTATACAACATAAGAGTGGGTGGGAGGGCCCAAGGACAATTCCATCTTGCACCTCTTTTTTTTCTTTGCATTATGTACAGTTTGGGGCCTAGTTTTTCAAACTGCCATCCTGTCTGCCACTGCAGTATCACGCCTAGATGGGTCACGTGTTTGTGCCGCCCACTCGTGTCGCTTAGCATAGTCATCCAGCTACCTTGGTGCAACCTTTTGGACATAAAAACACTATTGTGAGGTGTGAGGTGTTCAGAATAGACTGGAAATTAGTGGTAATTAAGGTTATTGAGGTTAATAATAGCATAGGAGCAGAAAAACCTACAAATTCTGTGATTTTAGCTGTTTTTATGCTTTTTTTCAAAAAAATACAGATCCAATACACAAAACCCAGAACCCAAAACACGGAAGGGTGGTTTTGGCAAAACCAATCCAGATCCAAAACACGAAGAAAGATCCAGATCCAAAACCAAAACACAAAACACGAAAAGTGGCCGGTGCACACCCCTAATATAAAGTAATGGAGGTGTTCCCATGCATTATTTGAAAGGTCGTTTAAAAAATACTGTATTAGACCAGAAATAATGGTGGTAGACAGAACATGATTAGTAGTACTCACATTAATATAGGTGCAATGTATATTTGCAAAGAAGGAGCATAGCTGAGAATGGAGCTTCCCATAGGTGTTCCCACTCCAGTGACAGCTGCTTGGGGCAGTAATTGCAGACATAAGCTGTGCACAGCCATTATCTTGACACATTAGGTAAATAACTACCCTAACCGTCCCCTTAATCCTAACCCATCTCTGCTGCAGCCTAACCTAAATTATGCATAGTGTATTGTCCTTATAATTAAAAATGTAATGATGCATACAGTCTACAGCAGGAGTAGCCAACCTCGGTCCTCGAGAGCTACTAACAGTTCACGTTTTCCAGACCTCCTATCTGGTGCACAGGTGTATTCATTACTCACTAACACATTTGAAAAGATCCAAAAGTGGAGCTAATTATTTCACTTGTGATTCTGTGAGGAGACCTGGAAAACATGCACTGTTGGTAGCTCTCAAGGACCATGGTTGGCTACCCCTGGTCTATGGTATTAACATTAAACTGAACTAATAGCAATGGAACCGTACCAGAGCAAAGTGTCATGTAAGTGGTGGTAAATTGAAGTTGAGAGGCTTCGGCTCCTCCTTTGTTTATCCAAAAAAGTGCTCTGGTTCAGGTACAGAATCTCCTGCTGTGAGTCCCAGGGCAAACCAGTCCAGTAAACCGATGCGTTTCGATCAAAGGATTCTTCCTCAAGGAGTATGAAAAACCTGGAGCAGTAGATTTCTGTAAATCTGTTTGACTCCAGTTGATGGTGTAAGTACATGGGATATTTTAACAATGACGGACCGAGCTGTGAAGTAAGCAGAGGAGTAGAAAGGATCACTAATCCCTATAGAGAAATGCAGTTCGTCTGGACAATGGGATGATATGAGAACACATGATGTCCCGTGGACATGAGAAAGTATGAATCAGGATCAATTGCCACCCCTAGCCAAGCTCCCTTCATGATTAAACCTATAACTCATATTAAAGAAAATGAATTAGAAATGTTATTGGTAATAAATATGCTATTTGTTGTGGGGGGTTTTTTAAATGTGATTTGGTCATTTTAATATTATAGCTACCATTTGTATAGCAGCATATCAGATAGTTGCAGAATGTAAATAAGGTTTTCAAAGCCTTTTCTTTATTTACTGATATTTATTGGTTTAATCAGATAGGTAGATATGAGATGGAAGGACAGACCATTTTGTTTTTAAACAAAGGTGTAAAAAATTCAAATCTACTTAACAAGTCAGGAGCACCAGTCTGTACTAATGTCATAATTATAATCATAATTATATATTCACAATAAATAATATTTAATCTGAGAGGATTAGGAACAATATGTATGGTACATTTAATTAAATGGCTAATGTGCAACACTGCCATCTAGTGATCAAACAAGACATTTCCTGCTATTACTGTGTTTCCTTCTTCAGCTATTTGATAGACTGTGTTTCCATTAATGTTCTGTAGTAAATTTTGTTTGATAAAGTTTAATAGGTTTCAGTTGACCAGGATTTGTCATTGATATTTATTGTAATTGAAATAGAAATAGTGAAATTATATTTCATTTTAAAATTCTTTTGCACAGATGTGGCTATTGGGGCTCCACAAGAAGAAAATCTGCAAGGTGCCCTATATATTTATAATGGGCGAGAAAAAGGAATTACACCTACTTTTACTCAGGTATTTATCTCTCTTTCAACCTTTATTTCAGGTGAAACTGTAATGCTCTCATACACAAAAAATACCTTGGTGTCATTGGCTATGAGTTAAGACTTAAAAAATATTTGAGTCCCCTTATAGATGTGTCCTCATTCACCTGGTACATTTGCGCCATATGGCGTAAGACACTTGGCATGACTTAGATGCTCCGCCACGGGTAGCGATTAATACTTTTTTCAGAGTTTTGTGTCTTATTTACATCATAGCCGCATACAAAGTGGATTATAGTGCACTAGTCACACTAGATTAGTACTTTTGTCACAAAGGAATTGGTATAAATCACAGATTAAGCATAATGATACCAGGCAGGAAGCATGGCACAGGTCGCTCGTGTCGTAACTCTGGGCCTGATTCAGACCCTCTCGCGAGCGCTGAGCGCTCGCAAGCTTGTCGATGGTGCCCAAGTGCGTATGCGCACAACGGATGCGGCTCCGTCGTGCGCATGCGCGAGACCCGAATAATGACGGCCAAGCCGTCGTTATGGGTCTCGCACCAAAGGGGGCGTGCTGTCGATGGTGATTGACAGCACGCCCCCTTTGGTGGGCGTTCCGGGGGCGTGGCTGCCCAGACGGAGGCGTTCCCATGGGAATGCCTACCGTCTGGGGCCGGCCCCACTGACATCACTAGTGATGTCAGTGGGAGTGCTTTTGGCTCTGATAGAGCCAAAAGCACTCTTGGGCTTGCGGCAGCGAGACCCTACCGCAGGGTCTCGTCGCAAGCCGATGGTCTTGACCATTTTTACCATCATTTTGGCCGCTCGCTATAACTGTGGGTGGTCACCCACAGCTATGCGAGCGGCCAGGAGGCCGCTCCAAAAGGTAGGAGGGACGGCCCTGATTCAGAGCGAGCGCTCTGTCAGAGCGTCCGGCTCTGAATCAGGGCCGCTGTCTTTGCCTTTTTGCCACACACAGAAGTACATGTAATGCCAGCACTAGTATTCATTCTTTATTGAAGCAAGAATAGTGGAGATAATCTTTTTTCTGCACTGCAGGGGTGTTTTCTGGTGATCGCACATGACCACTAGAAAATAATAATTTTAAATGAAGGTACTCCTGAGTCTGTGGGTGCAGGAGATAAGCACATTCACCACTCTTACCCCAAGTGTAGTACCTGGAGGGAGCGATGCTTAATGACATCATGCAAACGGCTCAATGATGTCATCAAGCCCTGCCCCCTCTGGTTTCCCAGTCATATCTACTATTAAGGGGTAACTTTTAGGTAATCCCCCCCCCTCTCGCCATTGGATCTCCTTCTGTGCTGGGGATGAGTCACACTTGTCCTTAGCTGGTTAGCTGGCAAAGGATTAATGATGTGACAAAAGGAGGCAACTGTCCTGGGCTTATCAGGAGAGGGAGTCCCACATTAGACTTTCTAGTAATGGAGCCTGGCCATGGAGGCTCCAAAGTATCTTTCATCTTTATAGTCTGGTCCCCTGGAAAGTCAGAGGCCTTAGAAGAGAGTGTGAGAGACACAACTTTGGAAAATAGTCTTATTATGAGCTGAAGTTGTGCAGAATTTTTTAAACTGTTCAGTAATATATTCACCTGTTTCCACATAGGCCACAACATTCAACCCCAACCACACTACACAGCAGACTGAATAGACCGTCATCATCCTATCTGTGCTCATAAACTACAAATTCAGCTAAATATAAATCTACAATAAAGTGCAAAATTGCATTCCATGGAATGGCCAAGCAAACGGTAAAATTAAAGACCGTTTTACCAACACTGTGCACTTTAGCAACATGGCGTGTTCTTCTACAAAACTTGATTGGCACAAAATGTTGCCGACTTCCATTCCTAGGCCTTATACAAATTTGCCCATGTCCTTAATCGAATCTACAGCACTGCACCAATACAGGCCCATCTGTAAACCTGGCGCAGACACAGTATATCATTTTGCCTTGAGTCAGGGACCCAATTACAGTATGTGATTTCTGCCCCACTGCACGCAACAGGTTAGATTTGAGAGCTTAAATGTCACTATTAAAAGACAAGTTACAGTATCAGAGCAAGCCTCTCATAATCAGGAGAAGAGGCTTCTGGGAAATTAAGTGGCTGCTATGTAAATGACAGTTTCCAGACGTCTGCTGTCCTGGATTGGGCAGCGTATTTGCATATTGTCCCCATGGACTGCTTTGTAAAACTGTGTTTAATTGTCTCACTGATGCTGCGAGATATAGAAAACCTAATGCAATCTCATTTGAGACATTGTTTGCCCACCACCCAAACATAAGCATAAGCTAGTACAGGAATAAAAGGTGAAGCTATCATTTCCCTATGAAGTAGATGGGATTCGGAAGAGTTCTCCACTCTTCTGGTAATCTGTGAGACTTCACAAAAAAGTCTGTTTCTCTTTAGAGTGAAAATATCACATTAATGCTTATGGAATGATAATCCTTAAATACTTGAATTCTTAAGTTAAAATACACAAAGGGCCTCCTTTAGCATAAGTAGGTAAAAGTGGTAGTTTTCACCTTAACCTCACCATCTTGGCAGCGCATGTGAGGGGTGTGGGGAGGTATGCAAATTGAGAAGATGTGAACAGATATAGGGGTCTATTTACTAAGCAGTGTTAGGAGACAGAGTGAAAAGTGATAAGGTGCCAGCCAATCAGCTCCCAACTGTCATTTTTCAAACACAGTGATATGGCAGTTAGGAGCTGATTGGCTGGCACTTTATCACTTTTCACTCTGTCTCCTAACACTGCTTAGTAAATAGACACCTTAGAGTTAGGAATAATAATGCCCAGTATGCTTAGCGGCAGTATTGGCAGCAGGCATGTTTTTTCCTGCCTATAAGAACATTGCATATGCACCCCTTGCTTTGCAGCATGGATTATTCGGGTGCACATTTGTACTGTTTAGGTCGGTTTGGTCCTAACTTTAAGTGATCTCTGAAGCACAAACAGCTTGGGTAGCAGACAATTTTTCTTGTTGTTTATTTATTTTCTATATACACTACATATCCTGCTCACATTATTAGACTTATGCATATAGATATCATACAGGAAATTCAGTGCCGCGGAGATTGTGTTTATTCCCACAAGATGATATGGAGACTTTTGAATGTGAACATCTTAATGTCCCATTCTCAGGCTTTCCTCTTATCTCTTACCATTCCTAGTAGGAATTAACCTTTTGACAATATTTTCCTTTTGCATGTGTGTTGACTTTGAGCAGTAAAATAAAAAAAATAAAAAACAAGTAAAAAGTATATCTAACAGTGATGTTAAAATACTATGCAATGAAAAAAAAAAGCATACAGCTCTATACTTCAAGTACTAGAAGGTATAGAAAGAGAAATGTATTGGCAAACTTTACAACTAAATGCAATAAAGAAAGCTAAAACCCAAAAACCTGCAACACAAAAGTAAATACTATAATAGCTAAAAACAAACGCCGATATAATTTAGGGCAAATCATGGTCAAAGTCATTAAAATAAATACAAATTTGTGTAAGAAATCAAATCCAGAAAAAAACTGTTCTAATGTACAGTATTAAGCCACCTAGCAGTTCATGGCTCTGTCTAGGCTTAAATAACAACCCAACATTAACCTAATTAACTTTAAATAAAGATCCGGAGAGATTGAGATTGGCAAAAATGAGGTCACAGAGTTGATTATAAATAAGCAGAAGCACCGTGTTTACCCAGGAAAAGATAACTCTGTGCCAAATAAATAAAGGGGGCGGAACCCTGCCCATGATGCCACCTCGGTTGCGGAAAAACCACTCTTTCTAACTTTTACCATACTATTGTTTTGAAGATGAAGGGGTCCCCCCTGTAGGTAATGGCCAACTCACCTTTATCAAAGGAGAAGTGCCTCCCAGCCTCACCTACATCCCCTGTGGCTGCCAACTAGCAGTGCTTTACCGACACATAAGAACATTGGAACACCACGTAATATCACAATAAACCACAAGGGGCTGGTTGAGGAATGTCAAATAGCAAAGAGGCTGATCTTTGATAGGGCAGCTGTTATAATCTACTACATTAATCCCACCATGTGTTATCCTATAGGCTAACTTCCCAACACCTGACCTGTCAGTCAAAACCCAGAACTCATCCAACAACCCATCCTTAAAGAGCCAGTGACTACCCCAAAACCTGGGCACTTAAATATCCTCAGGCCCATAGAATCCTCAGATACTTAAAGGAGTAATGAATAATGATACTAATATTATAGTGCATGGGTGAGCAAATAATGTCCCTCCAGCTCCTTTGGGACTACACATGCTAGCATGCCCTGGCACAGTTTTGCTATCAGGGCATGCTAAAACTTTTGCAGGGCATACTGGGAAATGTAGTTCAACAGTAGCTGGAGGGCCGGTTATTGCACATCCTTGTTCTATAGTGTCAGAGGTGAAAAAATAGTATAATGACTGTCTTATGACTTTTAGTTAGTCATTCATCTAACTTTGAGGTTCAGGTCTGTTTGCGTTAATGTTATTAATTGTTCTTACTTAGTTGTAATTCTGACCAATACAAGTTACTTTATTTACCTTACGGTGTATGGTTGTGGTTCTGATAGTGTTTTTTTCATGGTTGTGTCTCTTGTTATATATGAACCGCCCTAAGCACCTATACGTGGTCCTTACACTGTATATTTAGTAGTGTAACTGTGCACTTAGGCCAGGGATGGGGAACCTCAGGCACGGGGACCGTATAAGGCCCCCGGCATCATTTGGGCTGGCCCTCTGAGCTTTTTTCTGCTAGCCTCATCTGGCTATCAGGGTGCCTAGAATGGCACCGTGCAGCCAGAGTCTATGCAGCAGTGCCGCCTGGAGCGCCCTTAGGACGCTTGAGACGGTCACACCGCTGCCCTTACAGCTCCCCGGAGCATCCTCATGGTGCTTTGGGCATTTCTGTAATCACCGGTGATTGTGACCCCGCCCCCGTGTGACATCACACGGAGGGGCGTGGCCTGCACTGGGCCCGCAAATAATGTTATATATATCAAAATGGCCCTCTGTGGAAAAAAGGTTCCCCACCCCTGACTTAGGCAGGGGCTTTTCTGGTTTCCATCAATGACACAACTCTATTTGATATTCATTTTATAGAGAATAAATGCTGCAAAAATTGGCTACTCATTAAGCATGTTTGGCCAGTCGATATCCGGGGGACTGGATGCTGACGGAAATGGATATTATGGTAAATAAAACAAATTATATTAAATACTCAGTAACTTTATCCAGATAATATTCAGGTTACTGGTTTAAATAAGTGTCCATCATTTCATTTAATGTGTATATGGCACATTTTGTGCTGGTCTTATTGTTCTTGGTGCATTTCAGCGAGGTCTTTATGGTAAATACAGAAGTTTCCTTTTATTTATGTTGCTCTTGGATTTAACAGATTTACTTTGTAAGTGGAATTCTCCTAAATGCTGAAAGAAAAGCTGATTTATGTAATATGTGCCGAAAAAAATAGGTATTTCTGCTGAGATGGTAAAAACATGCTGGTAAATAGAGAAGAGTAGAGAAAATAACTTTTTTTCTGGAGAAAAAACACTGGAGAAAGCTTTTTCCTCATCTTGATAAATAGACCCCATATTACCTGTTACATGAGGACGTGTAAACCAGTAACTTAAAAATAAGCTGGAGTTGGAAAAACTCTTCAATATATTCAGAAACTCCTTACACAATATTTTTGTACATTAGTGACTGTCTAAAGGAATACCTGGACCTACAATGCTGGTATTGATTTACTATATAATATTATCAACTCTTACCATTACTGTATTAAATACTGAGATTATATGTATCACAAGTGATTGCTAAGATGCTAAGTGGGGATGCAGTCAGGAAGCCGACGGTCGAAATGCCGACCGCCACCTTCCCGACTGTCAAATCCCGGCAGGGTACTAATGACAGGTGTCGAAATCCTCACGCCTGTCATTAGACCTATGCCGGGAGTTTGACGCCCGGCATACCGAACTAAGGTAAGCCTGGAGCGGACAGCCGCGCGGGGGGGGGTGGGTTATTTTTCAGGGCTCCCGGGGGAATCAGGGTTAAGCTCCCCCCTGGGAGGGTTAGGCTAGGGAAAGGGGAGGTTAGGGTTAGACACCCCCCCGGGAGACTTAGGTTTAGGCTGCGAGAGTGGGGGGGTTAGGTTTAGGCACTAAGGGGGGGTTAGGGTTAGGCACCCCTAAGGGAGGGTAAGGGTTAGGGGGAGGGGTAGGGTTAGTAGTACTTACTGAAATTCGCTGTTGGGACCTTCGCCCCTGCCGGGCTTCCAGCGTCGGGATTTGAACCGCCGGCCGTACTGATTGCGCTAAGTGACTCTCTGCATGTTCAAAATAATTTCCACTTTATTTATTTATTTATAGAACTCTGCCAATAAATACAGGTTGAGTCTCCCATATCCAAAATGCTGGGGACCAGAAATATTTTGGGTATCGGATGTTTCCGTACTTTGAGATATACAGTATGTATACCATAATGAGATATCATGTCTCACATATACCTTATATACACAGCCTGAAGGTCAGTTATACAGTAATAATTTTGTGCATCAAACAAAGTTTGCATACATACACGAAATTCATTTATGTTTCATGTTCAGGTTATGGGCCTGATTCTAAAGCGTACGCAGACGGCCGATTGCCACTGCGTATGCATCACAGTACGTGCGTGTGTGCGTGAAGGCACCACTGCGATCGGATCTGCGATCGCAGTGACTGCGCAGACCCATCACAGAGTGATTGACAGGAAGTATTGTATGTGGTTGGTGACGGCAGGGTGGTCAGATCAATCAGGCGTGTCAGTGCGTTTGAACGCCATTGCAGGGGCGTGCATAAATTAGCCACGGCAATGGCATACACAGCCTGAGCTCTCACTGCGTACAGGAAAGTTAGCAATTTAGTGGTAGGGTCAGACCTGTCTTAAGTGTGCGAGTGGCTCCGATGTACTTTGATGTTACCGATGTTTTGACGGGATTGCAAGGTATTACGGAGGTGCGAGAGGGGAAGTGGGTGTCTACATGTTGTCAGTGAGAGTGCTTTGTGATTGTAGTTATTAGCATACTTTCACAGCAGAACTGCGTGTACGATTCCTACCGCGATCGCAGTAGCGATCCTTGCTGAATCAGGCCCTATATAAACTGCCTGAAGGTCATGTTTTACAATATTTCTAATAATTGTGTGCATTAAACAAAGTTTGTGTACATTGAAACATCAAAAAGCAAAGGTGTCAATATCTCAGTCGCGCCCAAAACATTCTGCATTTTGCAATATTTGGATATGGGAGACTCAACCTGTACATGTGAGCTTTATATTAGAGTACACAGAAGTACCTGGCCTCCTGTGGAGTGATATGGTTTAGTTACTTTAGTAGGTTGCTCTTGGTAACTGACACTGCTGTGTGGCATACCCCCCAAACGTCCTGATATCAGTGGGACAGTCCCTATTTGAGGACTCTGGGTCTCATTCAGACCCGGTCGTGCCAATGCGCTCGCAACCGGGTCGATGGTCCCCACAGAACATGCGGATGACGGAGACGGCTCCATCGTGCGCATGCGTTAGACCCACTAGCGACGGGCGCTCCATCACTAGGAGTCTCATAGCAGACAGGGCGAGCTGTCCATGTTGAGTGACAGCTCACCCCGTTTGCTGGGCGGGCCGGGGGCGTGCCCGGCCAAATGGAGGCGTTCCAGTCGGAACGCTTGCCATTTGGGGGCGGTCCCACTGACATCATTGATCTTGTTAGAAGTGCCCGCCCTCATTCAGAGTGAGCGACTGCTTCTTGCGATCGACTCTGAATGAGGGCCTCTGTCCCACTGTCATGATAAGGACTGAATTGTTCCAGTCGAAGGGCAGTTGGAGGTATCAGATCCCTGCTTCCCTGCATAGCAGAACAGCACTGGGAGGAGAAGCTGAGGCCTTCACACATCACTATCACAAAAATCCAATGGGGTTGATAGATCTAAGCTTTGAAAAACAAAGCTTTGCAAAGCTTGTCCCTGTTAGTCACTCTGGAAGTATTATTGCAGGAGTGGGATCTTCTGATCTACCTCACCTCCCAGCGATTCCACTGTTCATGCATGTATTCACGTAATGACATAGTCGTAGTAAAATTATAGCGACAACTGCATTTCTACTACCATCCTCTATGCCGGGACAGCCTGCCATCAATCGGGGCTACTGTCCCAAGAAGGATTTTTTTTGTTAAATTGCTCAGAACAAAATGCCACCAATGATAAATGTGGCCCTAGATGTATTGTAAAATAAGCAGATAGTGTGGCCAGAAATAATAAATAATAATAATAATAATTAATGTTTAAGCTATATTGACACCTTTAAATAATCATTCACAAAGCATATTGCTTCATGTATTCTATAGCAAAACAAAAAAACCTGCAATCTACAGGGAGGGCCAACCGCAAACCTCACTATCACTATGACATTGTTGTGTTGCATTCACAGGATGTAAAACAATGTTCTTATTTGCTATGTCATATAAATATCTGAGCAACAAAGTACCAGATTATAGTGATACAGATGTTCTCCAATAGGTGACTCATTTCTGGGAACGGTCTCTCACTTGTGTCTTCTCTCTCACAGATGTTGCAGTTGGTGCTTTTCTGTCTGACTCCACTGTGCTGCTGAGGTGAGAACAAATGATTGTAGTTACTGCAGGCCATTTGCCAAATGCCTTAAGGACACGCTGAAACACATTCCATCAGCATTCCATCAGCACTGGTGATCCTGCACCAATCGTCTGCATCAAGGTGTATGCACCAAATTCTGTAGTGGCCTCTGTATGTTACTCAGACAGAAACCCTAACTAAACCTAGGTGTGCACAGAAGCAAGTACAGGGTGTGCCACTTCAGCACTACCCCCTCCACCAGGCCATGGGTTACCCCGTCCCCCCCTCCCCTTGGGTCATACACTACTCACCTTGACTCATCTGGCTGCCCAGGTTAATAATCTATGTCTCAGTCGGAGGGGGACGTGGTAGTCCATGACCTGGCGGAGGAAGGTGCCAAAGCGGCACCCCATGTGCCAGGTTCTGCACACATCTATACTCCTAAATGTAGTACCGCCTGAATATAGTACCATCTAACGTACACCTAAACGTAGTACCACCTAACTATAGTACCGCCTAACTTATCCTTAACTAGTACCGCCTAACTATAGTACCATCTAACTTACCCCTAAACGTAGTACCACCTAAATCTAGTACTGCTTAACTTATCCTTAACTGTAGTACCGCCTGACTGTAGTACCATCTAGCTTACCCCTAAACGTAGTACCACCTAACGCTAGTACCGCCTAACTTATCCTTAACTGTAGTACCGCCTGACTGTAGTACCATCTAACTTACCCCTAAACTGAGTACCACCTATCTCTAGTACCGCCTAACTTATCCTTAACTGTAGTACCGCCCGACTGTAGTACCATCTAACTTACCCCTAAATGTAGTGCCACATAACTCTAGTACCGCCTAACTTATCCTTAACTGTAGTGCCACCTGACTGTAGTACCATCTAACTTACCCCTAAACGTAGTACCACCTAACTCTAGTACCGCCTAACTTATCCTTAACTGTAGTACCACCTGACTGTAGTACCATCTAACATACCCCTAAACGTAGTACTACCTAACTCTAGTACCGCCTAACTTATCCTTAACTGTAGTACCGCCTGACTGTAGTACCATCTAACTTACCCCTAAACTTAGTACCACCTATCTCTAGTAGCGCCTAACTTATCCTTAACTGTAGTACCGCCTGACTGCCTGACTGTAGTACCATCTAACTTACACCTAAACGTAGTACCACCTAACTCTAGTACCGCCTAACTTATCCTTAACTGTAGTACCGCCTGAATGTAGTACCATATAACTTACCCCTAAATGTAGTAACACCTAAATCTAGTACCATCTAACTTACCCCTAAATGTAGCAACACCTAAATCTAGTACCATCTAACTTACCCCTAAATGTAGCAACACCTAAATCTAGTACCATCTAACGTACACCTAAATGTAGTATCACCTAACATATCCTTAACTGTAGTACCGCCTGACTGTAGTACCATCTAACTTACAGTACCCCTAAATGTAACATTGCCTAAATCTAGTACCATCGAACTTACCCCTAAATGTAACATCGCCTAAATCTAGTACCATCTAATTTACCCCTAAATGTAGCATCACTTAAATTTAGTACCTTCTACAGCAACTTACCCCTAGTGTAGTACTTTCTAAATCTAGTACCATCAAACTTACCCCTAAATGTAGCATCGCCTAAATCTAGTATCATCTAACTTATCCCTAAATGTAGCACCGCCTAAATCTAGTACCATCTAACTTACCCCTAAATGTAGCACCACCTAAATCTAGTACCATCTAACTTACCCCTAAATGTAGCACCGCCTAAATCTAGTACAGGTTGAGTCTCCCATATCCAAAATGCTTGGGATGAGGGTTATTTTGGATAACGGATATATTCCGTATTTTGGAATAATTGCATACCATAATTAAATATCTTGGGAATAGGACCCAAATATACACACAGAATGCATTTATGTTTCATATACACCTTATACACACAGCCTGAAGGTAATTTTATACAATATTTGTAATAATTTGTGCCTTAGACAAAGATTGTGTACATTGAACCATCAACAATCAAAGTTTCATTATCTCAGTCATGCCAAAAAAATTCAGTATTTCGGAATATTTGGATATGGGAGACTCAACCTGTACCATCTAACTTACCCCTAAATGTAGCATCACCTACATCTAGTACCATCTAACTTACCCCTAAATGTAGCACTGCCTTTTTCACTTACTGCACATAAACGTTTCCATTTTTCTACTAAAATGCTGCTCGGTTTAGACTTTTTCACAGCTGAAATACATCATGAGAGTGAGGTGAATGTGTGCATTATGTGCTACTTTTGTGTGTGCAGAGCTTATTTTGGTTTGCTCAGGTGCAAAGTTTCTCCTCTTTGTTTTATTTAACTCCCAACTCTGAATCAGATCCTCTGTGGCTGGCAAATCTCAGATTAGTCATGTTTTCATGTTCTTAACATTACCGGGTAATAATATCACTTATACATATCGTTTTAGGGTAATATCTTAATAGTTAATACACAGCAACCTTTAAGTTTAAATTCTGTGTTTAATGATGGACAATTAATATTCTTCTTACTTGGATGCTCTGTAGGTAAATTTGGAAAGTTGTGTTACATTGGCTCAAGATTAGAGCAGATTGGTTCTGGGCACTTGTGCTGTAAATCCAATTTATATAAACTCAGATTTATTTCAGTACTTTCATATTTCCTTAGAACAAAACCAGTCATTAACATTGATGCATCCTTAAAAGTACCGAATACTGTGAATCGGACAAAAGCTGAGTGTGTGGAAAATGGGCACCCTGCTGTGTGCATGAACGTCACAATCTGCTTCCAGTACCAAGGACGCGGCGTCCCTGGTCACATTGGTAAGATACTATTTTCTTTTGCAGGGACCCTGACGATTAGGAGTGTTACTGCAGGTGGGCTGGAGATAACCATACTGTACTGTAGTTATAATACCAATCAGTCCTCTCTCATTCAAGTTCATTTACTGATACTTTATCTAGATCAGGGGTCGGCAATCAGTAGCACTCCAGCTGCTGTGGAACTACACATCCCAGCATGCCCTGGCACATGGCCCGATTAGGAGGCGCTCACTGTTTGCGAGCGCTCGCTCTGAATCAGGGTGTTTTTTTTATTTTCTGTTATCCAGGCCGCTCGCACAGCTGTGGGTGACCACCCACAGCTTGTGCGAGCAACCTGGAAATGGTCGCGATTATCGCGACCATCGGGCTTGCGGCGAGACCCTGCAGTAGGGTCTCGGCTCCCGCAAGCCCGAGTGGACTTCCTGCTTTAATAGAGCAGAAAGTCCACTACTGACATCACGAGTGATGTCACTAGGGCCGCCCACAAACGGCAGGCGTTCCTAAGGGGACGCCTGCGTTTGCGCAGCCACCCCCTATCCCCGCCTACAAAACGGGGCGAGTTGTCAATCAACATCGACAGCCGCCCCATCTTGTAGTGAGCCCCGGAGCTGCCATCGCTCGCCGGGGCTCGCGCATGCGCACGCCGAAGGCGGCGCATGCGCAGTGGGGGAACATCGACCCGCTTGCGAGCGGGTCTGAATGAGGCCCACAGTTCTAGCATGCTCTAACAGCAAAACCGTAGCAGAGCATGCTGGGATGTGTAGTAACACAGCAGCTAGAGTCCACAAGTTGCCTATGCTTGATCTAGATCAAACTACAGTAGCTACAACAATGTTGGAGGTGCTTTTGTGTGTTTTGAAACCCTAGAAGTGAATTGCCTTTGCCAGATCTTGGGATGAGGTGATTTGGAAATTTAGCATCAATTATGGAGCTTAAACGAGGAACAAAGTTCACGTCTCTGGAATAATTTGGATTCGCATGACATGGGGGAAAAATGAAAAACATCTGCGTATGTTTGTTATTTTCATTACATTGACTGTTACACTGAATGTTATTCTCTCAAGGCAAGTAACCGTTCTATTTATGTGTCTCCTGCATTTTCAGTTTTGCACTATAATATCAGTTCAGACGTTAAGCGAAAGAGCGGGACTCCTGCAAGATTCTACTTTTCTTCTAACGGAACGTCGGAAGTTTACTCAGGGAAAGTTGAACTTTACCAAAAGGATCTAAACTGCAAGACACACCAAGTATTCATGCGGGTCAGTTAGGGTCTGGACTCAAACAATAGACTTTTCCATATGGTGGGGTCGTCCAATATGTATGACATTTTCAGTGCATCATAAGAGCAGGGCCCGATTAAGGGCCACGTGGGCCTGGGGCTGAAAATGTCTAAGGGCCTATACTGAGAAGGGAAGGAGCTGTAACCAGTGCTGTCTGGGTGTGACCAGTGCCAAGTGCGTGTGTGTGTATACCCCATACATCAGCCCGCTGTCTCCCTAAACACATAAAAATACATAAAAATAGAAAAAATGCATAAATGTGTGAGAAAACTAGAAAAACAGTTTTAATACTTATAATGTATGGCTGACTGTGATTTCATGATGATAATGGGCCTATTTTTATGTGGAGACCTGGAGCTGTAGCTCCATCTACCCCATTGTTAATCTGGCCCTGCATAAGAGTGTACGTACGCAGGTGTGCGTGTAAGAGAGAGATAATGGTTTCCTTTTATGCTTTTCCCACACCAGATAATTAATTAGTAATTGGCATTTAAGAGGTAAAATTATGCCTTTTATTCATGAATATGTAAATATTCATGTAAAATATATTGTGTTCACCTCAGTGACTTTGCCGCTGAAAGCAAGCATACCAAATGGGATGTGTATAACTTTGTCACATTTTATATTTTCTGGAACATGCTCACATTTCATTAAGTCCAAAAACAGAATACTCATTAAGTGATTCAGTTTGTAGAATAATGTGCGGAAAAGCAAACGTATACGTCGACTGCAAATTAAATGTGGTGGGTCGGGGAGAGGCCTCTGTATGTAATGTTCTGTTTCAAGTGTTGGAGGAGCTTTTTTAGACATGATTTGAATCAATCTGTATTATAGTATAGTAACAATGTTATATTTGTACTGCTTTTCTTCAACTAGGAATTATTGCACTTTAAAGACATTGGGTGTTTGTGATGGGCAGTTCATGTTTGTTTTATATAAATATATGGGAAACCTTGAAAAAAAATAAAAAAACAACATAAGCAAACCCCAATATCATTAAAATGAAGCTTTATACTAAATAATTAGTCTATATCCAATTTCATGTTTTGCACTGAGCTAAAGGGGCGTAGAGAGCTAGCCAAGGGGAAAGGTGGCGTGACCTAATCGCGGGAGGTGTGACCACAGCCTACTTAGGGAAATTAAACCTTTTTTGCAGTGCCACAATGCGGTGCTGTGCGCTGGGGAAGGGGACGCTGTGAGCCCCTCAGCCCGCCGTAAAGCCATGGCGGGCACAATCAGTGTGATTGCTTCTCCCCACAGGCAGAGGAGACTGCTTCTGCTCAGCAGCAGCGAGCAGTCTCCCAATGCAGCCCAGCACACAGCAGCTTGTGCTGGGCTACTGTGAAGTCAGAGGGAGGGGGGCCCCTTCAGTAAGCCCGGGTAATTAGTAAAGCTCCAACCCCCCTCTCTGCGCCCCTGGTACACCAACCGAAATACAATATTTAACACAATGAGCATACTTCCCAACATCGGAGGCTTGACAGTGGAACAGGGGACGTGGCCATGCCCTCGATGAGTCTTTTAAAGAAAAATATCCCATTTTTTTATGCCACTGTCGACAGTCCAACACTTCACAACTCCCTCCCCCACGAATTGGGAGGAACATCCTGATCGCGGGACATTCCAACTGGCTTGTCAAAAGTGGAATGGTTGGGAGGTATGCAATTGGTCAGGAGGCTTGGCATAAGCGGGATGTGCTTGGATGTGGCCAAAGAGAATACCCCGGATTAAATGTGAGTGTCACGTGATTTGCTCACAGCCAATCCTAGCACACTCTCTTTAGCCAGGGGTACCCTGCTGCTCCTTAACCCCCTAGTCAATAGTGACAAACAGTGCAAGTCGGTTCGAGTAACCATCAGCTTCATTATTTTTTTTTTAAGAAATTTTTCTCTTTTTTTCAGAAAGATGTGATGGATATTTTAACCCCAATACACATGGAATCCCGGTACTATCTTGGAAAACACATCGTATATAAAAGACAGTTAGATGAATTCAAGCCACTACAGCCAATTTTACAAAGGAAATACGGGGAAGAAGACATATTAAGAAATGTGGTAAGAACAAGCACTCTCTTTTTACATAAATATTTATTATGCATTTGGATTTCCTTTCATACTTTTTGTCTATAATTTCTCTATAAATTAAATTGAGCCAAAGCAGTGAAAAAAACATGGAGGACAAGTAGTTTTCTTGACCATCCATTACCAACAGATCTAAAGTTGTTTTATATTATAGAGTCGCTAACAGAATTTACACCAAATTTTCCGGAATTTATAAGAATTAAAGCGACACAAGATAAGGATTGTTTTCTATGTACGACAGACCCATCAGTAAAGCTGGCCACACATGTGGAGACTTTGCTAATGTATTTGGCTGTTTGGGACCATAACTGCTATGGTGTGACAGCAATCAGGACAGGTATGTGTGGCCTGCCTGCTGACTAATGGGATCAAAGACAATTTTGATACCAACATTAGTGGTCAAATTGGACACAAGTTTGTGTTGTTTGGTGCTCACGGATTTACTATCTGGTTGGCCCATATCTTCTAAGCTTGTAGGTGTCAGTTCCAACACTGGTTCCTCATTGTGTCCTGACTAGAGACAAGAGAAACATTTGGCTTCAAATCAGACTCCTCCCACATTTCACGTCATCAAATCCACGATGGATGCAGAGGCAAGCTAGTAATTCTATTGACTGGTGAAACCTCTCAATATTTTCCCCAGGACAAGAGCGAGCACAATAAGGGGATGTGGCCATGCATAATGTGGGAGTGGCTGCATGTCACAGGTTATGCCAAGCGCTTTAACGCCCTGGACTACCAGTCTGTCCAGTTCCTTTCTTTTTTAATGTCACACACAGACCATGTGCATAGCAGGACAGTAGTGATTGGTACTTACCTCAACAGCTGCCTTGCTGATCTGGACAGTGTAGCACTGATCAGGAAGCTGAGCCCTCTAATCTAATCTGTGCCACCAATATTGGGATTATATAGTAATCTGTATAACATCCAGCCCTATTCCAAAGGTTCAATGTAAAACAAAAATAACTTTATTACTCAAAAAACACACATAGGTTCAAATTCAATTTGAGACAAAAGTCCGAGGTCAGATTTTTCGCCATCATCTCCGTTTTTTCCTGGGATAAAGTATCGAGTGCGTGCCTGCTTATCCCCGTATTCAATTAGGAATCAGCGAAAACGGGACCCGGCGGAAAGGTAAGTATGGAAAAGTCCTGTCACTTTTGGGGAAATCAGCCTGTCACCCCCTAGAAGATGGTCTGACATGGGGGATCACTATGGGTACCCCCGATTTGGCCTGCTGAAGGTAATTGGGGTTTTTAAACAGCCACGGCAGGTGCATAAATGCAGCTTTGAAGAAGTGGTGAAGAATAGCCCTTAGCTTTTTTGGGGCTGAAAAATAGCTATGTCCATCAAATTTGGGGTACATGAAAATGGGTGAAAACATATTTTTAAGTCCCTAAAGTTATTTTTTAAAATTCTTAAAAAATCCACCTGCCGCAACCACCCGCATTCTAGAAAACACCTGCCGCATAATTGGGGAACCCCCCTGAGTCAATTTCGCTAGTTTTTAAGTTTGTCCCTCAATTTTTGTTTTCGCCCCCTAAATGAAACCACTTTTTTGGGGGCGCCCTATGCTAATTTTTTTAACACAGATTACTTTAAGGGGACATTCCAAAGGCTTCAGGCTATCTTTTTAATTCTGCACCTCAAAACCCCAATTCTGCACTTTTTTTCGCTACCTAAGCAGTGGTGAAAACTTATCCCCGTTTTTTTACAAAGACCTTTCGCACCTTTGAAAAGTCTTTAAAATTTAATATGGGGATAAGTAAAAATGGCAAAAAATATGTCATTGGTGATAAATTATCGCTGATAACTGACTTTTCACTCCTAATTGAATATGGTATATTCAAACAAACATAGTATATATGGGCCTGGTCCAAACAAACTGTGCAGGGATAGTAAAGATACTGTATATTAAGCTGCTGTAGACGATATATTGGTCTGTTTAATACTATCAGCAACCAATTCCTATAGGTGTAAGTAAAATCAATTAAGAATCGTAAAGTGAAAATACTTTAATTATAATGTGCGTGGCTACATATATGCCTTTGTATATGTGTATATATAGATGTGTCCTCATATACCTAACATCTATACACCATACGGCACGTAATGCCTGGCACAACTGAGGCACTCTGAGAGGTGCAGCGTAGCGTCTATTTTTTTTTTTCAATTTTGCATCGCAGACTCAGCAAAATACCACTCACTGTGTACTCCAGACGCCGGGCTGCGACTTTAACCGCACAGGAATTAGTCTTAAACATGTACAGTCACTGATGAGGTGCAACGGAACTTGGCGTGAGAATAAGCCGTGGCCGCTGCACCATGGCACTTAGGGCTCGATTCAGACCCACTCGCTAGATGCATACATTCGCTCCCAGCGTATGCAAATTCGGCTAAGTGACGGCATGGCAGGCGTTTGCACGGCACTAGCACGCCCACTATGTCTTGCCATGCGATCGCTTTGTGTACGTAGACGCCCACCAGCCTGTCTTAAGACGCCCACTTGCGCACGTCATCTCCAAGAAGTGTATGCAACCATCGGTACATTGGGTACCATCAGAAGGGAACGCAGCGCTTGGGGTTGACTATACCCTACCGCAAGCACTGCGATCACTTCAGTGTAAAATTCAGCCAGGTGACATGTACTATGACGCTGCCTGTTAATTATGCACGCCTCTGAAATGGCGCTAAGACGCACAGGCACACCTGCGTTCGCACCTCCACTCCCCCGTTTTTAACGGCTGTCACCACCCACAAACGGCCTCTCCTGTCACTCATTCAGCTGTGCTGTCTATGCTCTGTGAGTGTACGCTTCCCGATCGCTCGGACTAGTTCGCGCACTGCATACACATGCGCACATTGCGAACCATCGGCAGCTACGAGCGAACGCTTCTTAGCATCCGGGTCTGAATCAGGTCCTTAGTACACAGATTCAGACTCACATCAAAGTAATCAGTGCAGTCTAACAGAGTAGTTTTGGAGCTCCCAGTTGTTTTATTTATGTGAATAAGATGCACATTTTGGGAGAGAAAAACTCTTGGTGAGACTGAGTCGCCTGAGACCTGACGCGGCGAGAGTGGCTGTTTCACACAACTGAAGCCACAGTGTATGAGGACACATCCTTTACCTGCCCCGAGCAGTAACACCACCGGCCTCTGGGTGACATTCCAAGCACCCTTCTACCCAGATGCCACCCCAGGGCCCTGGTCCCTTGGCGATGACACTGCTCGCACGCCCCTCCCTAAGTGCCGATACTAGTGATGACAGCTGCGAATAAAGTTGCTTACACATTAAGATCCATGTATAGTTGCTACAGCATTCCATTAGCAAACTGTATGCATTCCAAACTGCATATGGACCTCCATGCGGCTAGAATCAGGCCCATCGTTTCTGCATGCACTCCAGCATCAAACAAATATACAGTTAAGTAAATAATTAAATTTTTGACAATATCGGTAGTACTACAGATGTATTCTCATGTCGCTATCCTTCAGGCAGAGTATTTGCGTGGCTTTGAGTGATGTACCGGACATCTGGTGATAAGGTAACATAGCTTGTGATAAGGTGTTACAAGCTGGAATTTCTGTATCACGAGTTGTGACACCTTACCACCAGACGCATATCAAGCAAAGCCACGGAAATGTCTGGCCGGAAGGATAGTTACACGAGGACACATTTTTTTATCTTCAGCGTTATTCCACACTGCAGCGCAATTTCCCTCTCACTGTGCTTTTAAAATATTGATGTAAAAGTAACATTTTACACCAAAAATTCTGATGTGGTTAGACCACACAAGAGACTCCTGTTGGAAAGCATAGCCCGGTATTAGAGTCATATGGAAATAGATAACACTCCTGGGACAGTATAAAACTGCTAGTACATATTTCCTGAACTGAGTGAAACATTTGGAGAGGGAATCACAGCCTGCTCCTAGATCTTCCTTCTGTGACTGGTCAGGGATGATAGCAGAGCGGGAATCACAGCCTGCTCCTAGATCTTCCTTTTGTGACTGGTCAGGGATGACAGCAGAGAGGGAATCACAGCCTGCTCCTAGATCTTCCTTCTGTGACTGGTCAGGGATGACAGCAGAGAGGGAATCACAGCCTGCTCCTAGATCTTCCTTCTGTGACTGGTCAGGGATGATAGCAGAGAGGGAATCACAGCCTGCTCCTAGATCTTCCTTCTGTGACTGGTCAGGAATGATAGCAGAGAGGGAATCACAACCTGCTCCTAGATCTTCCTTCTGTGACTGATCAGGGATGATAGCAGAGAGGGAATCAAAACCTGCTCCTAGATCTTCCTTCTGTGACTGGTCAGGGATGACAGCAGAGAGGGAATCACAGCCTGCTCCCAGATCTTCCTTCTGTGACTGGTCAGGGATGATAGCAGAGAGGGAATCACAGCCTGCTCCTAGATCTTCCTTCTGTGACTGGTCAGGGATGATAGCAGAGAGGGAATCACAACCTGCTCCTAGATCTTCCTTCTGTGGCTGGTCAGGGATGATAGCAGAGAGGGAATCACAACCTGCTCCTAGATCTTCCTTCTGTGACTGGTCAGGGATGATAGCAGAGAGGGAATCAAAACCTGCTCCTAGATCTTCCTTCTGTGACTGGTCAGGGATGACAGCAGAGAGGGAATCACAGCCTGCTCCAAGATCTTCCTTCTGTGACTGGTCAGTGATGACAACAGAGAGGAAATCACAGCCTGCTCCTAGATCTTCCTTCTGTGACTGGTCAGGGATGATAGCAGAGGGGAATCACAGCCTGCTCCTAGATCTTCCTTCTGTGACTGGTCAGGGATGATAGAAGAGAGGGAATCACAACCTGCTCATAGATCTTCCTTCTGTGACTGCTCAGGGATGACAGCAGAGAGGGAATCACAACCTGCTCCTAGATCTTCCTTCTGTGACTGGTCAGGGATGACAGCAGAGAGGGAATCACAGCCTGCTCCTAGATCTTCCTTCTGTGACTGGTCAGGGATGACAGCAGAGAAGGATTCATAGCCTGCTCCTAGATCTTCCTTCTGTGACTGGTCAGGAATGACAGCAGAGAGGGAATCACAACCTGCTCCTAGATCTTCCTTCTGTGACTGGTCAGGGATGACAGCAGAGAGGGAATCACGGCCTGCTCCTAGATCTTCCTTCTGTGACTGGTCAGGGACGATACCAAAGAGGGAATCACAGCCTGCTCCTAGATCTTCCTTCTGTGACTGGTCATGGATGACAGCAGAGAGGGAATCACAGCCTGCTCCCTGATCTTCCTTCTGTGACTGGTCAGGGATGATAGCAGAGAGGGAATCACAACCTGCTCCTAGATCTTCCTTCTGTGACTGGTCAGGGATGACAGCAGAGAGGGAATCACAGCCTGCTCCAAGATCTTCCTTCTGTGACTGGTCAGTGGTGACAACAGAGAGGAAATCACAACCTGCTCCTAGATCTTCCTTCTGTGACTGGTCAGGGATGATAGCAGAGAGAGAATCACAGCCTGCTCCTAGATCTTCCTTCTGTGACTGGTCAGGGATGATAGCAGAGAGGGAATCACAACATGCTCCTAGATCTTCCTTCTGTGACTGCTCAGGGATGACAGCAGAGAGGGAATCACAACCTGCTCCTAGATCTTCCTTCTGTGACTGGTCAGGGATGATAGCAGAGAGGGAATCACAGCCTGCTCCTAGATCTTCCTTCTGTGACTGGTCAGGGATGACAGCAGAGAAGGATTCATAGCCTGCTCCTAGATCTTCCTTCTGTGACTGGTCAGGGATGACAGCAGAGAGGGAATCACAACCTGCTCCTAGATCTTCCTTCTGTGACTGGTCAGGGATGACAGCAGAGAGGGAATCACGGCCTGCTCCTAGATCTTCCTTCTGTGACTGGTCAGGGATGATACCAAAGAGGGAATCACAGCCTGCTCCTAGATCTTCCTTCTGTGACTGGTCACGGATGATAGCAGAGAGGGAATCACAGCCTGCTCCTAGATCTTCCTTCTGTGACTGGTCAGGGATGACAGCAGAAAGGGAATCACAGCATGCTCCTAGATCTTCCTTCTGTGACTGGTCAGGGATGACAGCAGAGAGGGAATCACAACCTGCTCCTAGATCTTCCTTCTGTGACTGGTCATGGATGATAGCAGAGAGGGAGTCACGGCCTGCTCCTAGATCTTCCTTCTGTGACTGGTCAGGGATGACAGCAGAGAGGGAATCACGGCCTGCTCCTAGATCTTCCTTCTGTGACTGGTCAGGGATGACAGCAGAGAGGGAATCACAGCCTGCTCCTAGATCTTCCTTCTGTGACTGGTCATGGATGATAGCAGAGAGGGAATCACAGCCTGCTCTTAGATCTTCCTTCTGTGACTGGTCAGGGATGACAGCAGAGAAGGATTCATAGCCTGCTCCTAGATCTTCCTTCTGTGACTGGTCAGGGATGACAGCAGAGAAGGATTCATAGCCTGCTCCTAGATCTTCCTTCTGTGACTGGTCAGGGATGACAGCAGAGAGGGAATCACAACCTGCTCCTAGATCTTCCTTCTGTGCCTGGTCAGGGATGACAGCAGAGAGGGAATCACGGCCTGCTCCTAGATCTTCCTTCTGTGACTGGGCAGGGACGATAGCAAAGAGGGAATCACAGCCTGCTCGTAGATCTTCCTTCTGTGACTGGTCACGGATGATAGCAGAGAGGGAATCACAGCCTGCTCCTAGATCTTCCTTCTGTGACTGGTCACGGATGATAGCAGAGAGGGAATCACAGCCTGCTCCTAGATCTTCCTTCTGTGACTGGTCAGGGATGACAGCAGAGAGGGAATCACAGCCTGCTCCTAGATCTTCCTTCTGTGACTGGTCAGGGATGACAGCAGAGAGGGAATCAGGGCATGCTCCTAGATCTTCCTTCTGTGAATGGTCAGGGATGACAGCAGAGAGGGAATCACAACCTTCTCCTAGATCTTCCTTCTGTGACTGGTCACGGATGATAGCAGAGAGGGAATCACAGCCTGCTCCTAGATCTTCTTTCTGTGAATGGTCAGGGATGACAGCAGAGAGGGAATCACGGCCTGCTCCTAGATCTTCCTTCTGTGACTGGTCAGGGATGACAGCAGAGAGGGAATCACAGCCTGCTCCTAGATCTTCCTTCTGTGACTGGTCAGGGATGACAGCAGAGAGAGAATCACAGCCTGCTCCTAGATCTTCCTTCTGTGACTGGTCAGGGAAGACAGCAGAGAAGGATTCATAGCCTGCTCCTAGATCTTCCTTCTGTGACTGGTCAGGGATGACAGCAGAGAAGGATTCATAGCCTGCTACTAGATCCTCCTTCTCTGACTGGTCAGGGATGACAGCAGAGAGGGAATCACAACCTGCTCCTAGATCTTCCTTCTGTGACTGGTCAGGGATGATAGCAGAGAGGGAATCACGGCCTGCTCCTAGATCTTCCTTCTGTGACTGGTCAGGGACGATGGCAAAGAGGGAATCACAGCCTGCTCCTAGATCTTCCTTCTGTGACTGGTCAGGGATGATAGCAGAGAGGGAATCACGGCCTGCTCCTAGATCTTCCTTCTGTGACTGGTCAGGGATGACAGCAGAGAGGGAATCATGGCCTGCTCCTAGATCTTCCTTCTGTGACTGGTCAGGGATGACAGCAGAGAGGGAATCACGGCCTGCTCCTAGATCTTCCTTCTGTGTGGCCAGGGATGACAGCAGAGAGGGAATCACAGCCTGCTCCTAGATCTTCCTTCTGTGTGGTCAGGGATGACAGCAGAGAGGGAATCACAGCCTGCTCCTCGATCTTCCTTCTGTGACTGGTCAGGGATGACAGCAGAGAGGGAATCACAGCCTGCTCCCAGATCTGCCTTCTGTAACTGGTCAGGGATGATAGCAGAGAGGGAATTACAACCTGCTCCTAGATCTTCCTTCTGTGACTGGTCAGGGATGACAGCAGAGAGGGAATCACAGCCTGCTCCCAGATCTTCCTTCTGTGACTGGTCAGGGATGATAGCAGAGAGGCAATCACAACCTGCTCCTAGATCTTCCTTCTGTGACTTGTCAGGGATGACAGCAGAGAGGGAACCACAGCCTGCTCCTAGATCTTCCTTCTGTGACTGGTCAGGGATGATAGCAGAGAGGGAATCACGGCCTGCTCCTAGATCTTCCTTCTGTGACTGATCAGGGATGACAGCAGAGAGGGAATCACAGCCTGCTCATAGATCTTCCTTCTGTGACTGGTCAGGGATGACAGCAGAGAGGGAATCACAGCCTGCTCCTAGATCTTCCTTCTGTGACTGGTCAGGGATGATAGCAGAGAGGGAATCACAACCTGCTCCTAGATCTTCCTTCTGTGACTGGTCAGGGATGACAGCAGAGAGGGAATCACAGCCTGCTCCAAGATCTTCCTTCTGTGACTGGTCAGTGATGACAACAGAGAGGAAATCACAGCCTGCTCCTAGATCTTCCTTCTGTGACTGGTCAGGGATGATAGCAGAGGGGAATCACAGCCTGCTCCTAGATCTTCCTTCTGTGACTGGTCAGGGATGATAGCAGAGAGGGAATCACAACCTGCTCCTAGATCTTCCTTCTGTGACTGCTCAGGGATGACAGCAGAGAGCGAATCACAACCTGCTCCTAGATCTTCCTTCTGTGACTGGTCAGGGATGATAGCAGAGAGGGAATCACAGCCTGCTCCTAGATCTTCCTTCTGTGACTGGTCAGGGATGACAGCAGAGAAGGATTCATAGCCTGCTCCTAGATCTTCCTTCTGTGACTGGTCAGGGATGACAGCAGAGAGGGAATCACAACCTGCTCCTAGATCTTCCTTCTGTGACTTGTCAGGGATGACAGCAGAGAGGGAATCATGGCCTGCTCCTAGATCTTCCTTCTGTGACTGGTCAGGGACGATACCAAAGAGGGAATCACAGCCTGCTCCTAGATCTTCCTTCTGTGACTGGTCACGGATGATAGCAGAGAGGGAATCACAGCCTGCTCCTAGATATTCCTTCTGTGACTGGTCAGGGATGACAGCAGAAAGGGAATCACAGCATGCTCCTAGATCTTCCTTCTGTGACTGGTCACGGATGATAGCAGAGAGGGAATCATGGCCTGCTCCTAGATCTTCCTTCTGTGACTGGTCAGGGATGACAGCAGAGAGGGAATCACAGCCTGCTCCTAGATCTTCCTTCTGTGACTGGTCAGGGATGACAGCAGAGAGGGAATCACAGCCTGCTCTTAGATCTTCCTTCTGTGACTGGTCAGGGATGATAGCAGAGAGGGAATCACAGCCTGCTCTTAGATCTTCCTTCTGTGACTGGTCAGGGATGACAGCAGAGAAGGATTCATAGCCTGCTCCTAGATCTTCCTTCTGTGACTGGTCAGGAATGACAGCAGAGAAGGATTCATAGCCTGCTCCTAGATCTTCCTTCTGTGACTGGTCAGGGATGACAGCAGAGAGGGAATCACAACTTGCTCCTAGATCTTCCTTCTGTGACTGATCAGGGATGACAGCAGAGAGGGAATCACAGCCTGCTCATAGATCTTCCTTCTGTGACTGGTCAGGGATGACAGCAGAGAGGGAATCACAGCCTGCTCCCAGATCTTCCTTCTGTGACTGGTCACGGATGATAGCAGAGAGGGAATCACAACCTGCTCCTAGATCATCCTTCTGTGACTGGTCAGGGATGACAGCAGAGAGGGAATCACAGCCTGCTCCAAGATCTTCCTTCTGTGACTGGTCAGTGATGACAACAGAGAGGAAATCACAGCCTGCTCCTAGATCTTCCTTCTGTGACTGGTCAGGGATGATAGCAGAGAGGGAATCACAGCCTGCTCCTAGATCTTCCTTCTGTGATTGGTCAGGGATGACAGCAGAGAGGGAATCACAGCCTGCTCCTAGATCTTCCTTCTGTAACTGCTCAGGGATGACAGCTGAGAGGGAATCACAACCTGCTCCTAGATCTTCCTTCTGTGACTGGTCAGGGATGATAGCAGAGAGGGAATCACAGCCTGCTCCTAGATCTTCCTTCTGTGGCTGGTCAGTGATGACAGCAGAGAAGGATTCATAGCCTGCTCCTAGATCTTCCTTCTGTGACTGGTCAGGGATGACAGCAGAGAGGGAATCACAAGCTGCTCCTAGATCTTCCTTCTGTGACTGGTCAGGGATGACAGCAGAGAGGGAATCACGGCCTGCTCCTAGATCTTCCTTCTGTGACTGGTCAGGGACGATACCAAAGAGGGAATCACAGCCTGCTCCTAGATCTTCCTTCTGTGACTGGTCAGGGACGATGGCAAAGAGGGAATCACAGCCTGCTCCTAGATCTTCCTTCTGTGACTGGTCAGTGATGACAACAGAGAGGAAATCACAGCCTGCTCCTAGATCTTCCTTCTGTGACTGGTCAGGGATGATAGCAGAGAGGGAATCACAGCCTGCTCCTAGATCTTCCTTCTGTGACTGGTCAGGGATGATAGCAGAGAGGGAATCACAACCTGCTCCTAGATCTTCCTTCTGTGACTGCTCAGGGATGACAGCAGAGAGGGAATCACAACCTGCTCCTAGATCTTCCTTCTGTGACTGGTCAGGAATGATAGCAGAGAAGGAATCACAGCCTGCTCCTAGATCTTCCTTCTGTGACTGGTCAGGGATGACAGCAGAGAAGGATTCATAGCCTGCTCCTAGATCTTCCTTCTGTGACTGGTCAGGGATGACAGCAGAGAGGGAATCACAACCTGCTCCTAGATCTTCCTTCTGTGACTGGTCAGGGATGACAGCAGAGAGGGAATCATGGCCTGCTCCTAGATCTTTCTTCTGTGACTGGTCAGGGACGATACCAAAGAGGGAATCACAGCCTGCTCCTAGATCTTCCTTCTGTGACTGGTCACGGATGATAGCAGAGAGGGAATCACAGCCTGCTCCTAGATCTTCCTTCTGTGACTGGTCAGGGATGACAGCAGAAAGGGAATCACAGCTTGCTCCTAGATCTTCCTTCTGTGACTGGTCACGGATGATAGCAGAGAGGGAATCATGGCCTGCTCCTAGATCTTCCTTCTGTGACTGGTCAGGGATGACAGCAGAGAGGGAATCACGGCCTGCTCCTAGATCTTTCTTCTGTGACTGGTCAGGGATGACAGCAGAGAGGGAATCACAGCCTGCTCCTAGATCTTCCTTCTGTGACTGGTCAGGGATGATAGCAGAGAGGGAATCACAGCCTGCTCTTAGATCTTCCTTCTGTGACTGGTCAGGGATGACAGCAGAGAAGGATTCATTGCCTGCTCCTAGATCTTCCTTCTGTGACTGGTCAGAGATGACAGCAGAGAAGGATTCATAGCCTGCTCCTAGATCTTCCTTCTGTGACTGGTCAGGGATGACAGCAGAGAGGGAATCACAACCTGCTCCTAGATCTTCCTTCTGTGACTGGTCAGGGATGACAGCAGAGAGGGAATCACGGCCTGCTCCTAGATCTTCCTTCTGTGACTGGTCAGGGACGATGGCAAAGAGGGAATCACAGCCTGCTCCTAGATCTTCCTTCTGTGACTGCTCACGGATGATAGCAGAGAGGGAATCACAGCCTGCTCCTAGATCTTCCTTCTGTGACTGGTCAGGGATGATAGCAGAGAGGGAATCACAGCCTGCTCCTAGATCTTCCTTCTGTGGCTGGTCAGTGATGACAGCAGAGAAGGATTCATAGCCTGCTCCTAGATCTTCCTTCTGTGACTGGTCAGGGATGACAGCAGAGAGGGAATCACAAGCTGCTCCTAGATCTTCCTTCTGTGACTGGTCAGGGATGACAGCAGAGAGGGAATCACGGCCTGCTCCTAGATCTTCCTTCTGTGACTGGTCAGGGACGATACCAAAGAGGGAATCACAGCCTGCTCCTAGATCTTCCTTCTGTGACTGGTCAGGGACGATGGCAAAGAGGGAATCACAGCCTGCTCCTAGATCTTCCTTCTGTGACTGGTCAGTGATGACAACAGAGAGGAAATCACAGCCTGCTCCTAGATCTTCCTTCTGTGACTGGTCAGGGATGATAGCAGAGAGGGAATCACAGCCTGCTCCTAGATCTTCCTTCTGTGACTGGTCAGGGATGATAGCAGAGAGGGAATCACAACCTGCTCCTAGATCTTCCTTCTGTGACTGCTCAGGGATGACAGCAGAGAGGGAATCACAACCTGCTCCTAGATCTTCCTTCTGTGACTGGTCAGGGATGATAGCAGAGAAGGAATCACAGCCTGCTCCTAGATCTTCCTTCTGTGACTGGTCAGGGATGACAGCAGAGAAGGATTCATAGCCTGCTCCTAGATCTTCCTTCTGTGACTGGTCAGGGATGACAGCAGAGAGGGAATCACAACCTGCTCCTAGATCTTCCTTCTGTGACTGGTCAGGGTGACAGCAGAGAGGGAATCATGGCCTGCTCCTAGATCTTTCTTCTGTGACTGGTCAGGGACGATACCAAAGAGGGAATCACAGCCTGCTCCTAGATCTTCCTTCTGTGACTGGTCACGGATGATAGCAGAGAGGGAATCACAGCCTGCTCCTAGATCTTCCTTCTGTGACTGGTCAGGGATGACAGCAGAAAGGGAATCACAGCTTGCTCCTAGATCTTCCTTCTGTGACTGGTCACGGATGATAGCAGAGAGGGAATCATGGCCTGCTCCTAGATCTTCCTTCTGTGACTGGTCAGGGATGACAGCAGAGAGGGAATCACGGCCTGCTCCTAGATCTTTCTTCTGTGACTGGTCAGGGATGACAGCAGAGAGGGAATCACAGCCTGCTCCTAGATCTTCCTTCTGTGACTGGTCAGGGATGATAGCAGAGAGGGAATCACAGCCTGCTCTTAGATCTTCCTTCTGTGACTGGTCAGGGATGACAGCAGAGAAGGATTCATTGCCTGCTCCTAGATCTTCCTTCTGTGACTGGTCAGAGATGACAGCAGAGAAGGATTCATAGCCTGCTCCTAGATCTTCCTTCTGTGACTGGTCAGGGATGACAGCAGAGAGGGAATCACAACCTGCTCCTAGATCTTCCTTCTGTGACTGGTCAGGGATGACAGCAGAGAGGGAATCACGGCCTGCTCCTAGATCTTCCTTCTGTGACTGGTCAGGGACGATGGCAAAGAGGGAATCACAGCCTGCTCCTAGATCTTCCTTCTGTGACTGCTCACGGATGATAGCAGAGAGGGAATCACAGCCTGCTCCTAGATCTTCCTTCTGTGACTGGTCAGGGATGACAGCAGAGAGGGAATCACGGCATGCTCCTAGATCTTCCTTCTGTGACTGGTCAGGGATGACAGCAGAGAGGGAATCACAGCCTGCTCCTAGATCTTCCTTCTGTGACTGGTCAGGGATGACAGCAGAGAGGGAATCACAGCCTGCTCCCTGATCTTCCTTCTGTGACTGGTCAGGGATGATAGCAGAGAGGGAATCACAACCTGCTCCTAGATCTTCCTTCTGTGACTGGTCAGGGATGACAGCAGAGAGGGAATCACAGCCTGCTCCCAGATCTTCCTTCTGTGACTGGACAGGAATGATAGCAGAGAGGGAATCACAACCTGCTCCTAGATCTTCCTTCTGTGACTGGTCAGGGATGACAGCAGAGAGGGAATCACAGCCTGCTCCTAGATCTTCCTGCTGTGACTGGTCATTGATGACAACAGAGAGGGAATCACAGCCTGCTCCTAGATCTTCCTTCTGTGACTGGTCAGGGATGATAGCAGAGGGGAATCACAGCCTGCTCCTAGATCTTCCTTCTGTGACTGGTCAGGGATGATAGCAGAGAGGGAATCACAACCTGCTCCTAGATCTTCCTTCTGTGACTGGTCACGGATGATAGCAGAGAGGGAATCACAGCCTGCTCCTAGATCTTCCTTCTGTGACTGGTCAGGGATGACAGCAGAAAGGGAATCACAGCTTGCTCCTAGATCTTCCTTCTGTGACTGGTCACGGATGATAGCAGAGAGGGAATCATGGCCTGCTCCTAGATCTTCCTTCTGTGACTGGTCAGGGATGACAGCAGAGAGGGAATCACGGCCTGCTCCTAGATCTTCCTTCTGTGACTGGTCAGGGATGACAGCAGAGAGGGAATCACAGCCTGCTCCTAGATCTTCCTTCTGTGACTGGTCAGGGATGATAGCAGAGAGGGAATCACAGCCTGCTCTTAGATCTTCCTTCTGTGACTGGTCAGGGATGACAGCAGAGAAGGATTCATTGCCTGCTCCTAGATCTTCCTTCTGTGACTGGTCAGAGATGACAGCAGAGAAGGATTCATAGCCTGCTCCTAGATCTTCCTTCTGTGACTGGTCAGGGATGACAGCAGAGAGGGAATCACAACCTGCTCCTAGATCTTCCTTCTGTGACTGGTCAGGGATGACAGCAGAGAGGGAATCACGGCCTGCTCCTAGATCTTCCTTCTGTGGCTGGTCAGTGATGACAGCAGAGAAGGATTCATAGCCTGCTCCTAGATCTTCCTTCTGTGACTGGTCAGGGATGACAGCAGAGAGGGAATCACAAGCTGCTCCTAGATCTTCCTTCTGTGACTGGTCAGGGATGACAGCAGAGAGGGAATCACGGCCTGCTCCTAGATCTTCCTTCTGTGACTGGTCAGGGACGATACCAAAGAGGGAATCACAGCCTGCTCCTAGATCTTCCTTCTGTGACTGGTCAGGGACGATGGCAAAGAGGGAATCACAGCCTGCTCCTAGATCTTCCTTCTGTGACTGGTCAGTGATGACAACAGAGAGGAAATCACAGCCTGCTCCTAGATCTTCCTTCTGTGACTGGTCAGGGATGATAGCAGAGAGGGAATCACAGCCTGCTCCTAGATCTTCCTTCTGTGACTGGTCAGGGATGATAGCAGAGAGGGAATCACAACCTGCTCCTAGATCTTCCTTCTGTGACTGCTCAGGGATGACAGCAGAGAGGGAATCACAACCTGCTCCTAGATCTTCCTTCTGTGACTGGTCAGGGATGATAGCAGAGAAGGAATCACAGCCTGCTCCTAGATCTTCCTTCTGTGACTGGTCAGGGATGACAGCAGAGAAGGATTCATAGCCTGCTCCTAGATCTTCCTTCTGTGACTGGTCAGGGATGACAGCAGAGAGGGAATCACGGCCTGCTCCTAGATCTTTCTTCTGTGACTGGTCAGGGATGACAGCAGAGAGGGAATCACAGCCTGCTCCTAGATCTTCCTTCTGTGACTGGTCAGGGATGATAGCAGAGAGGGAATCACAGCCTGCTCTTAGATCTTCCTTCTGTGACTGGTCAGGGATGACAGCAGAGAAGGATTCATTGCCTGCTCCTAGATCTTCCTTCTGTGACTGGTCAGAGATGACAGCAGAGAAGGATTCATAGCCTGCTCCTAGATCTTCCTTCTGTGACTGGTCAGGGATGACAGCAGAGAGGGAATCACAACCTGCTCCTAGATCTTCCTTCTGTGACTGGTCAGGGATGACAGCAGAGAGGGAATCACGGCCTGCTCCTAGATCTTCCTTCTGTGACTGGTCAGGGATGATGGCAAAGAGGGAATCACAGCCTGCTCCTAGATCTTCCTTCTGTGACTGCTCACGGATGATAGCAGAGAGGGAATCACAGCCTGCTCCTAGATCTTCCTTCTGTGACTGGTCAGGGATGACAGCAGAGAGGGAATTACGGCATGCTCCTAGATCTTCCTTCTATGACTGGTCAGGGATGACAGCAGAGAGGGAATCACAGCCTGCTCCTAGATCTTCCTTCTGTGACTGGTCAGGGATGATAGCAGAGAGGGAATCACAGCCTGCTCCCTGATCTTCCTTCTGTGACTGGTCAGGGATGATAGCAGAGAGGGAATCACAACCTGCTCCTAGATCTTCCTTCTGTGACTGGTCAGGGATGACAGCAGAGAGGGAATCACAGCCTGCTCCCAGATCTTCCTTCTGTGACTGGACAGGAATGATAGCAGAGAGGGAATCACAACCTGCTCCTAGATCTTCCTTCTGTGACTGGTCAGGGATGACAGCAGAGAGGGAATCACAGCCTGCTCCTAGATCTTCCTGCTGTGACTGGTCATTGATGACAACAGAGAGGGAATCACAGCCTGCTCCTAGATCTTCCTTCTGTGACTGGTCAGGGATGATAGCAGAGGGGAATCACAGCCTGCTCCTAGATCTTCCTTCTGTGACTGGTCAGGGATGATAGCAGAGAGGGAATCACAACCTGCTCCTAGATCTTCCTTCTGTGACTGGTCAGGGATGATAGCAGAGAGGGAATCACAACCTGCTCCTAGATCTTCCTTCTGTGACTGGTCAGGGATGACAGCAGAGAGGGAATCACAGCCTGCTCCCAGATCTTCCTTCTGTGACTGGACAGGAATGATAGCAGAGAGGGAATCACAACCTGCTCCTAGATCTTCCTTCTGTGACTGGTCAGGGATGACAGCAGAGAGGGAATCACAGCCTGCTCCTAGATCTTCCTTCTGTGACTGGTCAGTGATGACAACAGAGAGGGAATCACAGCCTGCTCCTAGATCTTCCTTCTGTGACTGGTCAGGGATGATAGCAGAGGGGAATCACAGCCTGCTCCTAGATCTTCCTTCTGTGACTGGTCAGGGATGATAGCAGAGAGGGAATCACAACCTGCTCCTAGATCTTCCTTCTGTGACTGGTCAGGGATGACAGCAGAGAGGGAATCACAACCTGCTCCTAGATCTTCCTTCTGTGACTGGTCAGGAATGATAGCAGAGAGGGAATCACAGCCTGCTCCTAGATCTTCCTTCTGTGACTGCTCAGAGATGACAGCAGAGAAAGATTCATAGCCTGCTCCTAGATCTTCCTTCTGTGACTGGTCAGGGATGACAGCAGAGAGGGAATCACAACCTGCTCCTAGATCTTCCTTCTGTGACTGGTCACGGATGATAGCAGAGAGGGAATCACAGCCTGCTCCTAGATCTTCCTTCTGTGACTGGTCAGGGATGACAGCAGAGGGAATCACAACCTGCTCCTAGATTTCCTTCTGTTACTGGTCAGGGATGACAGCAGAGAGCAAATCACGGCCTGCTCCTAGATCTTCCTTCTGTGACTGGTCAGGGACGATAGCAAAGAGGGAATCACAGCCTGCTCCTAGATCTTCCTTCTGTGACTGGTCACGGATGATAGCAGAGAGGGAATCACAGCCTGCTCCTAGATCTTCCTTCTGTGACTGGTCACGGATGATAGCAGAGAGGGAATCACAGCCTGCTCCTAGATGTTCCTTCTGTGACTGGTAAGGGATGACAGCAGAGAGGGAATCACGGCATGCTCCTAGATCTTCCTTCTGTGACTGGTCAGGGATGACAGCAGAGAGGGAATCACAACCTGCTCCTAGATCTTCCTTCTGTGACTGGTCACGGATGATAGCAGAGAGGGAATCACAGCCTGCTCCTAGATCTTCCTTCTGTGACTGGTCAGGGATGATAGCAGAGAGGGAATCACGGCCTGCTCCTAGATCTTCCTTCTGTGACTGGTCAGGGATGACAGCAGAGAGGGAATCACAGCCTGCTCCTAGATCTTCCTTCTGTGACTGGTCAGGGATGATAGCAGAGAGGGAAACACAGCCTGCTCCTAGATCTTCCTTCTGTGACTGGTCAGGGATGACAGCAGAGAAGGATTCATAGCCTGCTCCTAGATCTTCCTTCTGTGACTGGTCAGGGATGACAGCAGAGAAGGATTCATAGCCTTCTCCTAGATCTTCCTTCTGTGACTGGTCAGGGATGACAGCAGAGAGGGAATCACAACCTGCTCCTAGATCTTCCTTCTGTGACTGGTCAGGGATGACAGCAGAGAGGGAATCACGGCCTGCTCCTAGATCTTCCTTCTGTGACTGGTCAGGGACGATGGCAAAGAGGGAATCACAGCCTGCTCCTAGATCTTCCTTCTGTGACTGGTCACGGATGATAGCAGAGAGGGAATCACAGCCTGCTCCTAGATCTTCCTTCTGTGACTGGTCAGGGATGACAGCAGAGAGGGAATCACGGCATGCTCCTAGATCTTCCTTCTGTGACTGGTCACGGATGATAGCAGAGAGGGAATCACAGCCTGCTCCTAGATCTTCCTTCTGTGACTGGTCAGGGATGACAGCAGAGAGGGATTCACGGCCTGCTCCTAGATCTTCCTTCTGTGACTGGTCAGGGATGACCCCAGAGAGGGAATCACAGCCTGCTCCTAGATCTTCCTTCTGTGACTGGTCAGGGATGACAGCAGAGAGGGAATCACAGCCTGCTCCCTGATCTTCCTTCTGTGACTGGTCAGGGATGATAGCAGAGAGGGAATCACAACCTGCTCCTAGATCTTCCTTCTGTGACTGGTCAGGGATGACAGCAGAGAGGGAATCACAGCCTGCTCCCAGATCTTCCTTCTGTGACTGGACAGGAATGATAGAAGAGAGGGGAATCACAGCCTGCTCCTAGATCTTCCTTCTGTGACTGGTCAGGGATGATAGCAGAGAGGGAATCACAACCTGCTCCTAGATCTTCCTTCTGTGACTGGTCAGGGATGATAGCAGAGAGGGAATCACAACCTGCTCCTAGATCTTCCTTCTGTGACTGGTCAGGGATGACAGCAGAGAGGGAATCACAGCCTGCTCCCAGATCTTCCTTCTGTGACTGGACAGGAATGATAGCAGAGAGGGAATCACAACCTGCTCCTAGATCTTCCTTCTGTGACTGGTCAGGGATGACAGCAGAGAGGGAATCACAGCCTGCTCCTAGATCTTCCTTCTGTGACTGGTCAGTGATGACAACAGAGAGGGAATCACAGCCTGCTCCTAGATCTTCCTTCTGTGACTGGTCAGGGATGATAGCAGAGGGGAATCACAGCCTGCTCCTAGATCTTCCTTCTGTGACTGGTCAGGGATGATAGCAGAGAGGGAATCACAACCTGCTCCTAGATCTTCCTTCTGTGACTGGTCAGGGATGACAGCAGAGAGGGAATTACAACCTGCTCCTAGATCTTCCTTCTGTGACTGGTCAGGAATGATAGCAGAGAGGGAATCACAGCCTGCTCCTAGATCTTCCTTCTGTGACTGGTCAGAGATGACAGCAGAGAAGGATTCATAGCCTGCACCTAGATCTTCCTTCTGTGACTGGTCAGGGATGACAGCAGAGAGGGAATCACAACCTGCTCCTAGATCTTCCTTCTGTGACTGGTCACGGATGATAGCAGAGAGGGAATCACAGCCTGCTCCTAGATCTTCCTTCTGTGACTGGTCAGGGATGACAGCAGAGGGAATCACAACCTGCTCCTAGATTTCCTTCTGTGACTGGTCAGGGATGACAGCAGAGAGCAAATCACGGCCTGCTCCTAGATCTTCCTTCTGTGACTGGTCAGGGACGATAGCAAAGAGGGAATCACAGCCTGCTCCTAGATCTTCCTTCTGTGACTGGTCACGGATGATAGCAGAGAGGGAATCACAGCCTGCTCCTAGATCTTCCTTCTGTGACTGGTCACGGATGATAGCAGAGAGGGAATCACAGCCTGCTCCTAGATCTTCCTTCTGTGACTGGTAAGGGATGACAGCAGAGAGGGAATCACGGCATGCTCCTAGATCTTCCTTCTGTGACTGGTCAGGGATGACAGCAGAGAGGGAATCACAACCTGCTCCTAGATCTTCCTTCTGTGACTGGTCACGGATGATAGCAGAGAGGGAATCACAGCCTGCTCCTAGATCTTCCTTCTGTGACTGGTCAGGGATGATAGCAGAGAGGGAATCACGGCCTGCTCCTAGATCTTCCTTCTGTGACTGGTCAGGGATGACAGCACAGAGGGAATCACAGCCTGCTCCTAGATCTTCCTTCTGTGACTGGCCAGGGATGATAGCAGAGAGGGAATCACAGCCTGCTCCTAGATCTTCCTTCTGTGACTGGTCAGGGATGACAGCAGAGAAGGATTCATAGCCTGCTCCTAGATCTTCCTTCTGTGACTGGTCAGGGATGACAGCAGAGAAGGATTCATAGCCTTCTCCTAGATCTTCCTTCTGTGACTGGTCAGGGATGACAGCAGAGAGGGAATCACAACCTGCTCCTAGATCTTCCTTCTGTGACTGGTCAGGGATGACAGCAGAGAGGGAATCACGGCCTGCTCCTAGATCTTCCTTCTGTGACTGGTCAGGGACGATGGCAAAGAGGGAATCACAGCCTGCTCCTAGATCTTCCTTCTGTGACTGGTCACGGATGATAGCAGAGAGGGAATCACAGCCTGCTCCTAGATCTTCCTTCTGTGACTGGTCAGGGATGACAGCAGAGAGGGAATCACGGCATGCTCCTAGATCTTCCTTCTGTGACTGGTCACGGATGATAGCAGAGAGGGAATCACAGCCTGCTCCTAGATCTTCCTTCTGTGACTGGTCAGGGATGACAGCAGAGAGGGATTCACGGCCTGCTCCTAGATCTTCCTTCTGTGACTGGTCAGGGATGACCCCAGAGAGGGAATCACAGCCTGCTCCTAGATCTTCCTTCTGTGACTGGTCAGGGATGACAGCAGAGAGGGAATCACAGCCTGCTCCCTGATCTTCCTTCTGTGACTGGTCAGGGATGATAGCAGAGAGGGAATCACAACCTGCTCCTAGATCTTCCTTCTGTGACTGGTCAGGGATGACAGCAGAGAGGGAATCACAGCCTGCTCCCAGATCTTCCTTCTGTGACTGGACAGGAATGATAGCAGAGAGGGGAATCACAGCCTGCTCCTAGATCTTCCTTCTGTGACTGGTCAGGGATGATAGCAGAGAGGGAATCACAACCTGCTCCTAGATCTTCCTTCTGTGACTGGTCAGGGATGATAGCAGAGAGGGAATCACAACCTGCTCCTAGATCTTCCTTCTGTGACTGGTCAGGGATGACAGCAGAGAGGGATTCACAGCCTGCTCCCAGATCTTCCTTCTGTGACTGGACAGGAATGATAGCAGAGAGGGAATCACAACCTGCTCCTAGATCTTCCTTCTGTGACTGGTCAGGGATGACAGCAGAGAGGGAATCACAGCCTGCTCCTAGATCTTCCTTCTGTGACTGGTCAGTGATGACAACAGAGAGGGAATCACAGCCTGCTCCTAGATCTTCATTCTGTGACTGGTCAGGGATGATAGCAGAGGGGAATCACAGCCTGCTCCTAGATCTTCCTTCTGTGACTGGTCAGGGATGATAGCAGAGAGGGAATCACAACCTGCTCCTAGATCTTCCTTCTGTGACTGGTCAGGGATGACAGCAGAGAGGGAATTACAACCTGCTCCTAGATCTTCCTTCTGTGACTGGTCAGGAATGATAGCAGAGAGGGAATCACAGCCTGCTCCTAGATCTTCCTTCTGTGACTGGTCAGAAATGACAGCAGAGAAGGATTCATAGCCTGCTCCTAGATCTTCCTTCTGTGACTGGTCAGGGATGACATCAGAGAGGGAATCACAACCTGCTCCTAGATCTTCCTTCTGTGACTGGTCACGGATGATAGCAGAGAGGGAATCACAGCCTGCTCCTAGATCTTCCTTCTGTGACTGGTCAGGGATGACAGCAGAGGGAATCACAACCTGCTCCTAGATTTCCTTCTGTGACTGGTCAGGGATGACAGCAGAGAGCAAATCACGGCCTGCTCCTAGATCTTCCTTCTGTGACTGGTCAGGGACGATAGCAAAGAGGGAATCACAGCCTGCTCCTAGATCTTCCTTCTGTGACTGGTCACGGATGATAGCAGAGAGGGAATCACAGCCTGCTCCTAGATCTTCCTTCTGTGACTGGTCACGGATGATAGCAGAGAGGGAATCACAGCCTGCTCCTAGATCTTCCTTCTGTGACTGGTAAGGGATGACAGCAGAGAGGGAATCACGGCATGCTCCTAGATCTTCCTTCTGTGACTGGTCAGGGATGACAGCAGAGAGGGAATCACAACCTGCTCCTAGATCTTCCTTCTGTGACTGGTCACGGATGATAGCAGAGAGGGAATCACAGCCTGCTCCTAGATCTTCCTTCTGTGACTGGTCAGGGATGACAGCAGAGAGGGAATCACGGCCTGCTCCTAGATCTTCCTTCTGTGACTGGTCAGGGATGACAGCAGAGAGGGAATCACAGCCTGCTCCTAGATCTTCCTTCTGTGACTGGTCAGGGATGATAGCAGAGAGGGAATCACAGCCTGCTCCTAGATCTTCCTTCTGTGACTGGTCAGGGATGACAGCAGAGAAGGATTCATAGCCTGCTCCTAGATCTTCCTTCTGTGACTGGTCAGGGATGACAGCAGAGAAGGATTCATAGCCTGCTCCTAGATCTTCCTTCTGTGACTGGTCAGGGATGACAGCAGAGAGGGAATCACAACCTGCTCCTAGATCTTCCTTCTGTGACTGGTCAGGGATGACAGCAGAGAGGGAATCACGGCCTGCTCCTAGATCTTCCTTCTGTGACTGGTCAGGGACGATGGCAAAGAGGGAATCACAGCCTGCTCCTAGATCTTCCTTCTGTGACTGGTCACGGATGATAGCAGAGAGGGAATCACAGCCTGCTCCTAGATCTTCCTTCTGTGACTGGTCAGGGATGACAGCAGAGAGGGAATCACGGCATGCTCCTAGATCTTCCTTCTGTGACTGGTCACGGATGATAGCAGAGAGGGAATCACGGCCTGCTCCTAGATCTTCCTTCTGTGACTGGTCAGGGATGACAGCAGAGAGGGATTCACGGCCTGCTCCTAGATCTTCCTTCTGTGACTGGTCAGGGATGACCCCAGAGAGGGAATCACAGCCTGCTCCTAGATCTTCCTTCTGTGACTGGTCAGGGATGATAGCAGAGAGGGAATCACAGCCTGCTCCTAGATCTTCCTTCTGTGACTGGTCAGGGATGACAGCAGAGAAGGATTCATAGCCTGCTCCTAGATCTTCCTTCTGTGACTGGTCAGGGATGACAGCAGAGAAGGATTCATAGCCTGCTCCTAGATCTTCCTTCTGTGACTGGTCAGGGATGACAGCAGAGAGGGAATCACAACCTGCTCCTAGATCTTCCTTCTGTGACTGGTCAGGGATGACAGCAGAGAGGGAATCACGGCCTGCTCCTAGATCTTCCTTCTGTGACTGGTCAGGGACGATGGCAAAGAGGGAATCACAGCCTGCTCCTAGATCTTCCTTCTGTGACTGGTCACGGATGATAGCAGAGAGGGAATCACAGCCTGCTCCTAGATCTTCCTTCTGTGACTGGTCAGGGATGACAGCAGAGAGGGAATCACGGCATGCTCCTAGATCTTCCTTCTGTGACTGGTCATGGATGATAGCAGAGAGGGAATCACAGCCTGCTCCTAGATCTTCCTTCTGTGACTGGTCAGGGATGACAGCAGAGAGGGATTCACGGCCTGCTCCTAGATCTTCCTTCTGTGACTGGTCAGGGATGACCCCAGAGAGGGAATCACAGCCTGCTCCTAGATCTTCCTTCTGTGACTGGTCAGGGATGATAGCAGAGAGGGAATCACAGCCTGCTCCTAGATCTTCCTTCTGTGACTGGTCAGGGATGACAGCAGAGAAGGATTCATAGCCTGCTCCTAGATCTTCCTTCTGTGACTGGTCAGGGATGACAGCAGAGAAGGATTCATAGCCTGCTCCTAGATCTTCCTTCTGTGACTGGTCAGGGATGACAGCAGAGAGGGAATCACAACCTGCTCCTAGATCTTCCTTCTGTGACTGGTCAGGGATGACAGCAGAGAGGGAATCACGGCCTGCTCCTAGATCTTCCTTCTGTGACTGGTCAGGGACGATGGCAAAGAGGGAATCACAGCCTGCTCCTAGATCTTCCTTCTGTGACTGGTCACGGATGATAGCAGAGAGGGAATCACAGCCTGCTCCTAGATCTTCCTTCTGTGACTGGTCAGGGATGACAGCAGAGAGGGAATCACGGCATGCTCCTAGATCTTCCTTCTGTGACTGGTCATGGATGATAGCAGAGAGGGAATCACAGCCTGCTCCTAGATCTTCCTTCTGTGACTGGTCAGGGATGACAGCAGAGAGGGATTCACGGCCTGCTCCTAGATCTTCCTTCTGTGACTGGTCAGGGATGACCCCAGAGAGGGAATCACAGCCTGCTCCTAGATCTTCCTTCTGTGACTGGTCAGGGATGATAGCAGAGAGGGAATCACAGCCTGCTCCTAGATCTTCCTTCTGTGACTGGTCAGGGATGACAGCAGAGAAGGATTCATAGCCTGCTCCTAGATCTTCCTTCTGTGACTGGTCAGGGATGACAGCAGAGAAGGATTCATAGCCTGCTCCTAGATCTTCCTTCTGTGACTGGTCAGGGATGACAGCAGAGAGGGAATCACAACCTGCTCCTAGATCTTCCTTCTGTGACTGGTCAGGGATGACAGCAGAGAGGGAATCACGGCCTGCTCCTAGATCTTCCTTCTGTGACTGGTCAGGGACGATGGCAAAGAGGGAATCACAGCCTGCTCCTAGATCTTCCTTCTGTGACTGGTCACGGATGATAGCAGAGAGGGAATCACAGCCTGCTCCTAGATCTTCCTTCTGTGACTGGTCAGGGATGACAGCAGAGAGGGAATCACGGCATGCTCCTAGATCTTCCTTCTGTGACTGGTCACGGATGATAGCAGAGAGGGAATCACAGCCTGCTCCTAGATCTTCCTTCTGTGACTGGTCAGGGATGACAGCAGAGAGGGATTCACGGCCTGCTCCTAGATCTTCCTTCTGTGACTGGTCAGGGATGACCCCAGAGAGGGAATCACAGCCTGCTCCTAGATCTTCCTTCTGTGACTGGTCAGGGTTGACAGAAAAGCAAGTCACTTGCAGCTGTTACAGTGCTCCATATGCTGAATGCCATAAATGTGCTCCTCTCAGTTGCTTGTATCTATTATATACATAATAAAAAATGTTCATTTTGTGATTGCGTCATTTTATCTATACAACAATGTCAATTTATGGTGTCGCATTAGTGGTATAAAGGATGTAACAATATACTGAGTGGTAGAAAATCCTTATAGGTCAAACAGGAGCTTATATGGTATCCAGTTATAATGTCGGTATATTCTGAATGTCGACATGGATGTTATCTTGACATGTCAACAGTTACTATGTCGACATGGATTAGGATTTAAATAGTGAAAAAAACGATATGTTGACATTGTAACTGTGACATGATGACGTAGTGTCAACATAACATTACATTCGGACCGTTGAAATTCTGAATGTCAATATAACATACCACACCCGCTTATACATGATATTTGGAAATCCTGTAATTTTAATGGTTATGTACAATAATATTGCCCATGATACAACGCCTAAAGCTGGGTACACACCTTACAAATATATCTGCAGATGATGGTTGTTTATACACACTAAACAACCATCATCTGTCTTCTGGCCACGGGTCCCGCGGGCCAGGGGGCTTATCGCCGGTGAGCTGTGTATGTGGGCACATGCATACTTCGCTAATGTATGTATATGGTCCAGGTGCCGGTTTGTCTTTTTGCCAAGACCCGGGTATGCTACGAAGAGCGGCGCCAGGAAGGAGGTGAGTATAGGATCTTTTTTCACAGGTACTCCCATTGGATTTCTACTTGGAGAAGGGGACCGATCGTCGGGCAGCAGATAAGTATGTGTGAGTGGGGTAGGTAGGTTTATGCAATAAAGTTATACTTTCTACGGTGTGTGTTGTGGTTTTATAACTATTTTTTTTACAGCGGGGGGACGGGGGCCGGCCGCCTGCTGGCACCTGTAGTTTAACAAGTGCCAAAGGGCAATCATGCATTGCACCTTTAGTTCCACTGTAAAAAAACAATTGTTTCTAATTTTTGACACTACTATTACCCCCGTACCCAATGCTCCAGGGGTTCTCGGGAGAGGGGGGGGGACTCCTTTATTGGGGGGTCCCCACCTCCCCTGAGATCCCCGGTTTGGGCTGACCGGCTTGGGGTGTTAATGCTTTGGCCGGGGAGACCCGGTGATAGGGTCCCCTGGCAGTGGTATTACACCCTGGCCAGATTTGAGTCCGGTGCTGGTTTAAAAATAGGGGGACCCCTACACAATTTTTCCCCCCTATTTTTAAAACCAGGACAGGCTCAGCAGGCCGGTCCTGGTTCTGAAATACGGAGTAACCCTACTAATTTTTTCCCCCATATTTTTAGGAACCAAGACTGGCTGAGCAGTCCGGGGCTGGTTAATCCCTTTTGGTGGGGACCCTATGTCATTTAAAAAAAAAAAAAAATACACCTTTTTTTACAGGTACAACACAAAAGCAGCCTTCAAATATCTCACTGATATGTGCAGGCTGCTTGTTCGGGAGAGTTTAGCAGAGAGAAAACACTGCAATCTCGGGTGAGTCATCTCTATCTAAACTTGCTATTCGTGGGAGATATCTCGATCTGCTTCACTATCGGAAAACTCACTCTCAGCTAAACTCACTTCTTAGTAAATTTCTGAATTTCAAAAGCATCAAATCACCCGAGTTTCGGCGTTGCAAATCGAGTTGAAAAAAAAAAACTCGATCTGCTCGATTCTTTATTCTGATTTTATTAACCCTTTATTGTCAAAAAGCATGGCTATCCCGCGCAATATCGGTGACACATGCACGCTAGATATGAGTGGCACAATAAAGTGCGATATGAAAATCAGTAATTATGGGAAGGAAATCAGAGGTATCAACACCTGATGAGTTTACAGGCTTGTCCTCCTGTGGGATTATCAAGCAAATATCATGACAGCTGCTGATATAAAAATGTGTCAAGTTTCTTTTCTGATGTAAACACAAAATTCTATTGGGAGAATAAGAGAGAGTTCATCCCTACGAGACGCTGGCTGTCATCGCCTGAACCTGTCACTAAGCTTAGAGGTTCCATGTCAGACTCCCCTAAACCGTTTTTTTCATGTTGAATCTCTTTAATTCATATACGCAGCAGACCATGTTGGAATACTAACTTGGTTTAGTTTTTCATTCATTTTATTTTTTGCATTTTTAAAACAAAGGGGTCTATTTACTAAGCAGTGTTAGGAGACAGAGTGAAAAGTGATAAGAAATAGATAAGGTACCAGCCAATCAGCTCCCAACTGTCATTTTTCAAACACAGCCTGTGAGATTACAGTTGGGAGCTGATTGGCTGGCACATTATCACTTATCACTTTTCACTTTCTCCTAACACTGCTTAGTAAATAGACCCCACAGTGATGCAAATTTAGTAACAGGGAACTTGCTATTACCACTTAGGGGCATATTCAATTAGGTGCAAAAAGCCGTTTTCGGCGAAAAAGTTTCGCCGGTGACGTCATTTCGCCAGGCAAAAACTTATCCCCGTATTCAATTCCAAAGACTTTTCGCCGGTGCGGAAAGTCAATGCATTGGAATTGGCGAAAAAGATTTGCCTTGAAAGCAGGCAGAAAAAAGTGCAGAATTGGGGTTTTGGGGTGCAGACTTGCGGGAACCCCCCAGCACCCTTTGGACAGTCCTCCAAAGTTAAACTGTGTCAAAAAAAAAAAACATACTTAACACCCCAAAAAAATACTTTCAATTTGGTGCCGAAAAAGACCAAAGTTGGGGGACAAATATAAAAACTAGCAAAATAGACTCCAGGGGGGTCTCCAAGTATGCGCCAGGTGTTTTTAAGATTGCAGGTGCTTGCAGAAGGTGGATTTTTTACGTTTTTTAAAACTCACTTTAGCAACTTTAAAATATGCTAGCACCCATTTTCATGTACCCCAAATTTGCTGGGACTATTTATTTTGAAGAAAAAATATTGCTTAATGCCATTCTTCACCACTAATGCAAAGACGCTAATAGCAAGCAATTGAGAAAACTTAAGTACCCAGATTAGCTTTATTAGGGGTACTAGTACATCCCTATAGTGATCCCCTTTGTTAGTGCAGCTTTTCGGGGGGTACAGGCTGTTTTCCCCATTTTTGACAGTACTTTTCGCTAGCTCCGAATTCGTCGAGCGCCGTTTTCGACAATTTCTAATTAAATATGGGGATAAGCGGGGAGGTGCGAGATTCTTTTCCGCATGGAAAACCAGCGATGACAGCGAAAACCTCGCCAGGCGAAAAGTTTTCGACTTTTCGCACCTAATTGAATATGCCCTAGAGCAGACCTGGCCAACCTGTGGCTCTCCAGCTGTTGTGAAACTACAAGTCCCAGCATGCCTTGCCACAGTTTTGCTATTAGGGAATGCTAAAACTCTGCCCTAGAGTCATAGAGAAAAACATTAGTTATATTAGAGACTAGTTACATTTCCAAAACCATTACCAAGATTATCCCCCCCATTCTACATTTGGCTACTGAACTTTGTACATTTCGCCAGCGGAGTTTGATGGTGTTCGTGCGGAATTCCCCTCATCATTTTTTTTTCTACTCGTAATCCCAGATTTGTTAATTTCACCTTGCTTATTCCTAGTGCAGGTGGATCATTTTATATGGGGGCTTTACGGGTTTGTATTTTACTTTATTATTTATTTATTTATTATCAATAATAAAAGAAGAAAGGAAACTTATTTTCCTTTTGGATGAAGAAAGAAGGAAATAAGATTTTTTTCTTTTAGAAATTATAATTGATAGTTAATCAACTGTTTTGGGGAATGTTGTATTTAAACAAACTTTGTTTTGGCAACTTTTTGTGTGTCTTATATTTTATACTTATTACCTTTAATGGCCAATTGCCTATGTTACTGTGACCAGGTGTGGTAATCAATTGGGCAGAGGCTCAACACTTTTTGTAGTGAGGTGGTAGCCTCTGGAGAAGGGGCGAACTGGTTTTTGAGACCTCCCCATTGAAGCAGCAGCCCGTCACTGGTCATATCTACCCCACATCTCCGTGTTATAATGGAAACTAACACAGGATATCTAATGTGGGAACTGGCTGAGGGATTGGGGAGGTATGCTGCCTGTTGTTATTGCTTTGTGTTTTATAATACTTGGGAAACTCGAAGGGGGGAGGGGGGCAGGTCACTTTTCCCAGCATTTCCTCTAATGCAGGGGTGTCAATCATGTGGCCCTCCAGCTGCTGTGGGACTACATATCCCAGCATTCTGTGACACAGTATTAGCATGCCCTAATAGCAAAACTATGGCAGTGCATGCTGGAATATGTGGTTCCACTACAGCTTGAGGGCCGCATGTTTAACACTCCTGCTCTAGTGGATCGGGCCTGATGCTGTGATTTATATATATATATATATATTACATTATAGCACATTAAAACCTGCACTTTAATCAAGCTGTAGGTTAGTAAATCTCCCCCATAATTTCTCCCCATGACTCCTATAAGTTTTATCCTCTCTCTACCAGACTGCTCACTCTTTAGTTATAATCTTCCTGCATCGCAACTTCATCTCCTATATGGACATTTCCTCAGGCATAACCTGCACAGGGTGATTGCCACGATTACTCTCATTTTCTCCATATTTGTCTAGGATTGCTCCCGCTGAGTGAAATGAGCATACTATTGCCCATACAATACCACAACATTTGTCACAATATGTCAAGTAATCTGTAATCGCTATTTGTTAAGAGTCATTCTCAGTGGCTGACAGATGGCACTTTTGCTACTGCGTAATTAATAGCATTTGAATTGCATAAAAAAACATTGACCCTGTAATTCATAATCTACACAAGATAAAATCTACAGAGCTTTTAAACACAACTGCTGTAATACAGAACATGATTCATTGATTTCTATCCTTTGGTATATTGCTATTTGACATATAAGTATTTATCACTGCTGTATGTCCATATGTGATTTATATAACATGCAGGAACCAGATGGCTCTGTGTTACAGGTGACAGATTCAGTGTAAATCTTCCAGTAAACTGGGATTTGCAGATCCCATAGTAATTGTTGAATGATGGGGCGCACCGTAAGCTGGTGAATGGAGACATGAATGCCTGCTCTATCGTAACATCCGGGGGCTCCCCAGTTTTTGAGGAGTCCCGGAGGAGATGGTAAACTTCTAGATTTAGAATGTAAGCTCTCATGAGCATGGCCCTCTCCCCTCATGTGCTTCTCCTTCACTTGATTATACTTTAATATACAACAGTACCCCACCCTTGGTTGCCGACACCATACTGCTTATCTAAGTGTTATACAGCAATGTATTAATCATGTATCTGTCCTGCATTGTTTGTACTATTAATAACTGTTTTCTTGTGTGCTCATTTGTTTATGTACATTGTAAGGCGCTGCGGAACCCTTGTGGCGCCATATAAATAAAGGATAATAATAGATTTAATAGCTGGATCATTGTTGCAAATGCTAATGATAGATTGGAAGCATCAAACAAACCACTTTATTAAAAGCCGCAGGGACGGTGACCCCTGAAGGCTATAAGAGAGGTAATACTTGATTACTACAGAAGTTAGTCATTACTGCCAAACAATATGTGTATCAAAGCTACGCAATTGTTTCTAATTAAATACATTATATATACACAGTATATATATATATATATTTTTTTATAAATGTATTATAATTATACTTTTGCATTTATTTTGTCGTGGAATATGTTTTTATCTTTTGTCAGGTCACTTTTGCACGGTACTGTGCTCTGGCAAACTGCTCTGCTGATTTACAGATCTCAGGAAAAGTTTCCCTCCCAGGGTAAGTTAAAATAAACTTCAATCCCGTTTTATCCTCATCTTGCGGACAGCTGCTCCTTGATGTTAGTGGTATCCTATGGCAAGCATAGACAATAGGATACCTAGGTTTACCTGGCTTCAGTTGTGTAAAAAGGAAAATCAAACAGTCAGCTAAACAAATCTTTATTTGATACTTTCAAGAATCTGCGCACTTGCAACTTCATTCTTTGTAAGTCAGTCTGTTTGTCCAGCTAGTGCATCGCAAGGTACATGCCCGCTGCACGGTCTTTGAAAACACACCGGTAAAAGTAATCTGCATGTAGGTTGGAGGGTTTGACGGATGCTCTGGAAAAAGGGCATATTTGGAAAGTAGAAAGTGAAACATCATACCCAAAGTCCAATCACCCTAGGACGACGGTATTTCAAGGTTTCCATTTTTCTCCTAAAATGCTCCTCAGTTTAACCTAACGTATGGCTTAAATTAATTACAAGAGCAGGGAGACATTAGAACTATCTTTTTTGAAGGTGCCACGATTATCCCATTTGTCTAATGGTGCAACTGCATACACACTTAAAGATTTTCTGTCCAACCATCCAACTAGTTGATTGGTTGGAATGAAAATCTGGTAAGGTATGAAAGCAAATGACAATCAGCAATTTGCTCCCAAACGTCGGAAAATGGAAAAAAACTGTTGTTTGAACAAATTGTTTAGATCAAACATTTAACAAACTTGTCTGACGTCCATTTTCATCTGTTTTCTGACATTTAGGAGCAAATTGCTGATCATCATTTACTCCCATACGTTACTAGATTTTCATTCCAACCAATCAGCTAGTTGGATGGTTGGGCAAAAAATCTTTACATGTGTACCCAGCCTTATACCCCTTTTACACTGGAGCTAAAACCCGGGTTATTGCAGGGTTAACCCGGGCAGCTCCTTGGTGTAAAAGGGGTGAGGGTTGGATCGCCGGGTCGAGTGCCCCAGCAATCCAACCCAGGTAAATATCAGAGTTTAACACGGGAGTAACCCGTGAAACCCTGCTGTGTGTATGGCGCACTCCGGGTCTTGATGACCTGCAGTGTGCCGCAAGCCGGCCGATTGGTCCGGCTTCAGTGGCGCTTGGAGTTGATGTCATCTCCAAGCGTCCACTTTCACGCCGGAAAAGCCGGGTCTATGCAGACCCAACTGCGGTGTGAGCGGCGCCGACTTGGGAATATCCCGAGTCGGCGCCGGCTAAATTCCGGGTCTGATCCGGAGAGGAACCCTGTTCCAACTCCGGGTCAGACCCGGAATTTTGGTGGAAAAAGGTATTAGAGAATTCAGAGCAGTTGCAGAAATTGGTGAGGTTGAGGGAGTGTCCAAGACTGTGAGTAATCTAGCCCACAGAAAACATTGCGGGCTGCCCTCCCGTAGAAGGAAACCACCTTGTGCTGTAAGCATTAGGGCTCTCCCCACAGTGCTGGTGCATTGGGTATGGGGTTAGCAAGTTGAAATTATTAAATATGTATTTTTTATTTATTTTTTGCTGGTACACTACTGGTTCCAGTAAGCCCTGGTATGCCAAAAGTGTTTGGGTGTTTGGGTATTTCTGGCACGATATCCCATGTGGGCTGTGTAGTTTAATGAAGGATGGAACGAGTCATCGTTCCGTCGTTCATTAAATCTTCCTAGTGTGTATTATTGCATAGTCCGGGGCAAAGGGTAATCGTCCAGACTATCTGCAAAATTGCCGGTCGTTCTAGTGTGTACCCATTCTAACAGTTTATCAGATTTACAAGCAGAGCAATGGAGCTATTTATTGAGATAACACAGTGATGCTGTAAATGTATTAATGTGTGATCAACAGGATATCAGCAGACTAAAGGGCTTCAGTCAGGATTAGATTTAACTAACAAAGAAATGTTATTCCACGTTTACGAGAAACTCTGTTAACTTCCTTTCCTCTTACGCCAAGATAAAATACATGATTGCAAGCTGACAACAATAGCACAAGATTACCTTATGCCAATAGTAATTATCTGATATGCAGATGTAGGCAAGTTGTACATGGTAATAGCCACTGAAACATGGAGCATCAGGAGGCTGTCACTACCAGACTGCAGTCGGGAGTCCGCTATCTCCAAATCGCAGCCAAAATTAGGGTCGGTTCTAGCGTCAGAGAATGCCGCAGCCAAACCCCTACAGCTCGCAGCTCAGACACATCTGTAAGAAATCAGACCGGCATTTCGGTCCTCCACATTCTGGCTGCACGAGCTGCGTTTAGCTGTAGACTATACAATTGTGCAGACTTTCAGTTTACACTATTTAGTTTATTTTTTAGTACGTAGATGAACACTGCCAAATCTTTATTTATTTTATTTGAAAGATGGGAATTGTAAAATAGACCCAAAGGATCTGTTTTGTAAATGTAACCCCTTTCCTAAAACTGTATATAACCATTGTCATTGGTTAGATACACTCCCTTGTAGATTACATCAAACAACAAGTACAGTTTGCAGGGTTTGGGCTAACACTATTTTAGTACATAAGTACAGTACATGACAAATACAATCACAGTGGAGTATGCAAATGAATACTGCCATTCTTTGTTCATTGTATTTAAAGGATGCGTCTGCCTCTGGAGAGTTATTGGAAATTAAATGGCAGTTTTTCTGCATATAACCCATAGCCGTTATATAACCACTGAAACATATTGGATGATTGTTCTCTGTAGTTACTTCCAAAGGCTGATGTCAGGCAAATGACACAGGGAGGGGTCTTGGCATAGACAAACAGCCCCACAAAGGTAAATAATCGGTTCCAAAAGGTACTTGTCAGGATGATATCCCGACTATGGCTGGTAAGTATTCAATCCATCCCTCTTCCCCCCCTAACCCTAACCCTCCCTTGGTGGTGCCTAACCCTAAAACTCCCGGGGTGCCTAATCCTAACCCCCCCTTCCAGCACCCTAAACCTAACCTTCCCGGGGAACGGGGTGCCTAACCCTAACCTCCCCCCAGTGGTGCCTAAACCTAACTCTCCCCCGCGGCTAATAGTTAAGACGCTCCGGACTTACCTCGATCGGTCCAGCTTCTGTCTGCCTTCCAGCATCGGGATTAAGATAGGCGTCGGTATTTCATTGCCTATTTGAAGTCCCGTGTCAGGCTTTAGGCGTCAGTATTTAGACCGGCGGCATTCAGTCTAATAACTACCTACCGTCCTGGAGATTATATCTAACTACTATCTATAGGAGAGATGTAATATTTGCAAATAGTGTATTTTGCATATTAACCTCCAATAAGTCCTTTAAGCAGGACAATTGTGGCTGCATATCATTATTTTCCAAAGTTTTGTCTTAGAGGTTTTATTATGCTGGGAATTTTCCCGGCAGTATTGGAACGATACGGCGTCTTATCTTCTTGATATGGGACCAGCAAATGTAAACTCTTTTTTCGTCTCCTGCTCAGAACAGTGATCTTGTATACATTGCACAATACACAGGATGTGTTTTGCATTTTGAGGTCTTACAAGGTGCAGTTTACAAGGATTATATTTAGTAAAAGTCGATTCTTGGTTGATGCTTGGTTGATTTTTGGTCTATTTTGTGTTTCAGGGTCTAAATCATCTCTACATAAACGTGTGATTTAGACCCTGAGACACAAGAATGAGCAAAAATCATCCCAAATCAACTTTCAGTAAATATACACCTAAATCACACATTTACTAACACATCATTTTTGACATTGTTTAAAGGATTATGTCAAAAATCATCTGTTAGTAAATGTGTGATTTAGGCCCTGAAATGCAAAATCGACCAAAATCGTCCTTTAGTAAATATACTCCCAAGTGTCTGTCCTACTTGTTTTCTTGCAGTCCCACCTTTATTATAATAGGTATATTGGGCCTATTTCAGAGATGTACGTAAATTCGATATTTATATACATCTCTGATGTTTGCAGATTGCGCAGGAGCAGCACTGAGCATGTGCAGATCTATTTCCGCAAGTCGTTGACATGCTGCTGGCATTTTTGGTGTAGGCAACAGGGAGTGTTCCAATAATTGGGGGCGAGTCGGCCTCGATTTTCTGGGCGCGCCAAAGCCACTGGCTGCGTCCTTGGACGGAGCTTAGCTGGCCCCGGTAATGTGATTTTTGTCGGACACCTCTGGGTTACACATATTTCCGATGTTTACACAGGTAATCCGATGCTAGTCTTCGGGTGCAGCCATCGGATCAGAGAATATGGTAGTGGCCGTCTTAATTGTAACACAGTCGCATTTATAAAATGTACAAGAGCTGTATTTAACACAGTAATAAATAACTATGGCACATAGGATTACATAAATATGTTATCAAATGTAAACGTATACAGTTTCTCATTAATCTTAGCACAGAAAAGTATTATTTTCGCTATTAGTTACAATACAAAAAAAATTTAACTTCGAAGAAAAAAAAAACCCTCTGAAATGTAATTGCTAGTTGCTACAGTGTTAGCAATACATTCCCCTCTAATTTGCTGTTGTCTTGGAACCTGGCTGTTTGTGCCTGCGTCGGAGCCAGCTGACTCCCTCAGGTGTACGGTGAGTAATGCTTTGCTTTCCTGCCAGATCCTTCTATAAATGGCAGCTTATTTGCCTGTTTTTTAGATTCTTTTTTTTTTACATAATTAAAATTAAATAAATGTGTCTGCATTTCTGTTTCATCCCCTGCCTGCTTGTTTTTGTGTTATTTCTATTATTTATTTTTTTTATAAAATAAATTGAAATATCATCCAAAAGTTACTGTATTTTCTTTTCGCTTATCATACTTTCCGTTAGTTGTTCAACTTTTACAATTACTAAATAAATATGCTATGCGTTAGAGATGTGCGCCGGACCATTTTGTGCTGGTTTTGGTTCTAATTCGTCGGCCGGTTTTGGTTTTGCCAAACCTCCGTGACTGGTTTTAGTTTTGGATTTGTTTCAATAAATTGGCAAATAAAAAGCTAAAATCACATAATTTTAGCCTTTTTTTGTACAGTATTATTAACCTCAATTAATTTGACCATCTCACAATATTGTTTTCAATATTCTATTTTGCGGCTGGTTGAGAGCGGTCATACTTGCTTCCCCTTGCAAAGGATTGTTTCACAGTCATTTTAAACTAGTCTTCTTGGTCCCCTTCTGGCACGAAAAGCCAGCAGCAGCAGCCGGTCTAGCGCAGAAGGATTCTTCTGCGGAATCCTGGATAGATAAAGGAGTCACCTAGCCTTAACAAATTGGATGCTTTATTCCCTCCGATCAACACTGTGGATATTAAGGATAAAGTTGTTGACGGTAGAGATTGCAGGTGCTGGGATCTAGTTGAACTTGACAGAAGGGAGCTGATGCTGGACTGCTTGTTGTTACATTTTTAGTTCCAGTTTCTGATGTTGTCAAAAACTTTTCATGAGTTCACTGCAAATGACATAACAGGGAGGAGGTTCCTAGATGGCTAATGTTCCTACCTCTACTTATCATGGTTTAACAAATGCTACAGATGGCTTGACAATTGTCAGGAATTCCACACATAAGAGGTGCATTTGTTGGTCCTATGCCCAGACATGACAATGGCCTTCCTCTTATCATGGCCAAGAGCTGCTTCCACTGGTGCCTGACTTACACAAACATCCTCATCCTCGACATCCTCATTAGCACTGGCATCATCTTCACAAGTAATCCCCCTCATCCTCTTGCACTTCCTCAGTGGCATCCTCAATTTCTATGTCATCAGCTATATTTGTGCTGCCCCTCCCCACATTTGCAGAGAGAGCAGAAATGGTGGAAGGCGGCTTCTCTGCGAGTACAACAGTATCAGAAAGGTCTGGCTCACACATCACACTCGTGGACACACTTAGGAGTATATTTACTAAAGTTATAGTTTTTAGAAGTGGAGATGTTGCCCATAGCAACCAATCAGATTCTAGCTATAATCTTCTAGAAGGTGCTAGTTAAATGTATAGTAGAATCTGATTGGTTGCTATGGGCAACATCTTCACTTATAAAAACTCTCACTTTAGTAAATTTACCCCTTAGACTCTCCTCAGGGATTTGTGAAATTTCTGTTTCTGAAAGCACAGTTTGTTCTACTGCCTTAGTGGTTTTCTTTTTTTTACACCTCTTCTACACTTTAAGTGATAAGGTCTTGCTTCGTCATGAGAGTCAGAGGAAGATTCCTCGCTGACACTTGCAGAACCACCACTCATAATTAAAGGCCAAGGCCTCAGTCTTTCCTTGCCACTAAGTGTGGTGAATGGCATGTTCACAATTTTATGTTTTTCTGCACCACACTTTCCCTCTATTAGATGTGTTGTTTTCTTTAGTACTGTATATTGTTTTTATTTTATTTTAGATACCCTCTGTGCCCTTGAGCATCAGCTTTAGCAGATGACGTTGAAGGACTAGCGTCGTCATCATTACTGGCGGCAGCAGCAGCAGCACCAGTAGTTGATTTCTCATCTTCTCTAAACGGAACGTTATCAATTTCCCAATCACTGCATGGCTTATATATGCACAAAAACAAAACAAAGTGCACCAAACAGTACAAACAATACAATTATTTTTTTTATGGCGCAGTTGTATTCATGTGTGGACTGGAGCCACAGGGCTTATATATGCACGTGAGCAAAACAAAGAGCATGAAACCGTACAAACAATATAATTTTTGTTTCTTACATGTCTCACAACCCCAGCCCCAGTGTCTCACAGCCCCAGCCCCAGCGTCTCCCAATCCCATCCCGTGTCTCACAATCTCAGCCGGTGTCTCACCCAGCCCCTGTGTCTCACAGACCTAGCACCTGTGCCTTTCCAGCCCTGTGTATTCCTCATCTTCATCCCACCTGTTACTTCATCTCCAGATTTCCCAACCGTGTCTCCCCAGACTCCACAACCATCGCCTGACCCATTTCTTTCTTCCCAAGCCACCACTTCCCTGCACCCTGCTCCTGTTCCCTGGTGGCTCAGACCCGGCTCCTCTCTGACCCAGCGGCATGATGGAATGATATCATGCGCGCTGTGACGGGACAAAAAAACTTAATTGTTCCAGGCTGCTGGCGGCCTGCCTCCTCTCTCTACTCTGTTTAACTGGGCTCCTGAGATTTCTGAGGAGCCGGGGCCTGAACAAGCCTGAACAATGCTTTTTTTTTACTTTCACAAGTCATTGGTGACACAATATCGACACTGACAAAATGGGCGGTATCCAATTAGCCCCAATATATTTTAGTGGGTGAAAAACGTGGCTTTTCCGATGATAATCCCCATTTTTCAACAATTTTTTTTTTTTTACCCCATCCTTTTTGTCTCGGGAGAACAAATAGATGAATTCGCTTGAAAATGCATGGGATCTGTGATAAGTTCACGGACCTGTTTTTGTCATTGTGCTGGCAAAAAAAAGTTTTCGGGACACATCAGGTCCCGGAAAAAAAACCCTGATGTGACGGCGTCGGGCGGGAGTATGGGGCTTATTGGAAATGTTCGTGGCTAATTGTATATCGCCCATTGTCTGAAGGGGAAGATGTACACAAACAACTACAGAATGTACAGTAATGGAAAACAAAGATGCTGTGTACAAACCCATAGCAACCAGACATGTAATTTTCTAAATGTTATTTGAATAATAGAATAATGTGTGTAGTTGTTATAGATTATAGTATCAACTTTCCTAGGTAAACGCTTTGGTATTATTTGTCTGATGTATCTGTAAAAAACAAAAAAAAAAGAGTATTCTATTGATAAGATTTCTTTAAACAATTGTGACAATACCCACTGTATTTTCCTGCGGTCCAAACTGTACCTTGTATTACAGAAATTATAGAAACGTCACTGTAGCATCAATGCATATATGTGTCTGTTCCTTCTGCAGATCTGAGAACAAAACATATCTGGTGGTTGGTGGTATGAAGACTGTAATGATCAATATTTCACTGTACAATGCTGGGGATGATGCCTATCAGTCTACCTTACACATGAAGCTTCCCAAAGGACTGTACTTTATCAAAGTTTTGGATCGGGTAATATACTTCTAGCACATTATCACTGATACTGTGGCCTTTATTTAACAGCCTGTGAGTCAGACACGAGCGCAATTCTGGCGAGTTAGGCCGTTTATTCAAAGCGGCAATTATATCAGATGTATAATAAATAAAGTTTTGCCTTTTTTACACTTTAAATATATACACTAACTCGCTGTAGTTGTTTCTGTGTCTGACTCACAGGTCAATGGCCATTGTTACTTTATTAAGTTAATGTTCTGCTCTTCCTGTTTAATTGACCTGGAAGTGTGGGTTTTTAGATGTTACCCATAGCAACCAATCAGATTCTAGCTATTATCCTCTAGAAGGTGGTAAATAGATGTTAAGTGGAATCTGATTGGTTACTATGGGCAACATTTCCACTTCTAAAAACTCGTACTTTAGTAAATATACCCCTCAGTGTCTGCAAGAGCACTTTGTTACTAACAAAGTTGTCACTTTATGGTGTCTCTGTTTCATTCACTCATGTAGAAATGGTGCAACATTATATTAGGCTTACAGCATGATTGGGCATGTATTGCCAAGCATTCCCAGAGTACCAGGTCCCGCTAGCTAATATACATGGATTTATGGTTATTTTTACCATTAGCAATTATTTATAGGGCACTAGTACAAAGATCTACAGCAGCCTAAAGAGCAATGATCCAAAATAGCCTAAACAAAGTAAAAAAGTTACATTAATACATAATTGGTTTAGGCCTAAGGGGATTGATGAAAAAAGAGGAGTAAGGGCTTGTAACTGCTTACATTGTAAAGGGTAGGGGAAGGAACAGGACCGGATTAAGGGCCACATGGGCCTAAGCCTGAAAATGATCAGGGGCCTTTTGTGAGAACTTGAGGTGTGACCAGTGTTGTGTGGGTGTGGCCAGCGCCATGTGGGCGTGTACACTACATACTCTTTTAGTCCCAATGTCTCCTTAAGGGGGTGATGTATCAAACCTTTGAGAGCGATAAAGTGGAGAAGTTGCCCACAGCAACCAATCAGCTTCTAACTGTCATTTATCTAGCACAGTCTATAGACACTGCTTGGTTGCTATGGGCAATTTCTCCACTTCATCTCTCTCAAAAGTTTGATACATCTCCCCCTAAATGTGTAATAAGTAGAAAAATTGTATAATTTGTGAGGAAAATATAAATTGTATTTTCATACCTCCAAGCATGCTGTCATGACGATAGGCCTATTGCTATGTGCAGGCCTGGAGCTGTAGTCCCATCCACCCCATGGGGTGATACAAGGGGGTGAAGGATGTTGGGGGGGGAGTAACAGATCAGTTTAATAGGCTTGAGTGAATAGGAGAGTTTTGAGGGAGCGTTGGTAGTAATTTAGTCTGGGAGATAGTCTGATATTGGGAGGATATAGAGGATTATGTGAGTGAGCGGGGCTGTGTGTTACGCTTCAGTGCATTTACGTGTACTAGACAAGGGCCTGCGTAGGCTACTTCAGCTATAATCAATGCGATCAGGTAATGAGTGAAAACACTAGACATGGCCACACATGGACTGAGCCCTGAGAAAAGGACATATACATATGTGGTCTAATCTGCTGAGATGCTGCCACAAGGTGTATAGGCCAAGTGCCCACATTACTGTGGGGTCTATTTACTAAGCAGTGTTAGGAGACAGAGTGAAAAGTGATAAGGTGCCAGCCAATCAGCTCCCAACTGTCATTTTTCAAACACAGCCTGTGAGATGGCAGTTAGGAGCTGATTGGCTGGCACCTTATCACAGACTTATCACTTTTCACTCTGTCCCCTAACACTGCTTAGTAAATAGACCCCACAGACTCCACTTTCACCTGGTAGTTCTGACGGAAACCAGTCTCATTCCGGTCATTTACCAACATACTTCATATTATTCCGGTCTGATTTCAGTCAGTGTCAGGCTCAGTATTACAGAGTGTGTCACGCTTATGTACCTGTTATTTGCAGGATAGTAAAAAGTGGAAAATCGATGAGACAGAGAAAATAATACAGCCACAAAGCTTCAATACTGCGGTCAATGAAATGAGAAATTACGAGTTGCAATTTGGTATAAAATAAAGAACTAGAGAATAGAAAGTAAAGAATGACTGTTTAAGTAAATGAGAGGATAGAATAAATAAAATAAAGTTATTATTGGGCATTTTTTCCTGTAATAATTTGTATTTGTTCTCCTTTACGTTAAGGTGGAAAAGCAGATAAACTGTGCAGTTAGTGAAGAAGAAAATCAATTGACAAGTCTGAGCTGCAACATTGGTCATCTGTACATCGATTCACTCTCAAAGGTCTGTTCAAAAATAGTTACCGGTGGCATTTATTTAGGGGAATAGAGGTGTAATGGCTTTGGGCTATCCTCATACAGCGCACACTATTACAGGAGCAGATCATGTAGATCTAGCCTCCCAACTCTATAGGAGGATCAGCATCTTCTTGTAGATGGAGAATTAGTAAATGGCTGCACGATGGGTACAGTAGTATTAGCGTGTGAATATGCAAATTGCTCACACATATAAATGTTACGCCATGAGTGTCACATAGGGAGGAATAGTGTGGTCCCCTACAGTGCACGGGGGATGTGGGAGCTTGAGCTGAGATATCACTAATTATTTTCCTCCTGTGCAATATTGACAGCATTAGATCAGAGATAGGCTACCTGTGTTATGGAACTACAAGTCCTAGCAATTCTTGGAAGGTGAAGACCTGGAAGGCATGCTGGGATTTGCAGCAACATAACAGCCTGAGAACTACAAGGTGGCTAAACCTGCTACAGACAAGGGTCGGTATAGACACTAGGAACTATTAAACAGTTGCAATTCCAAGGCACATACACTGTACACCTGTCTGAGCACTATTATAGGAAAGGGGACTACACACACACATATATACTTCATGTACATTCAAAAACCCTTATGGTTGAATCTTAACATGTGCAATCGATTATTTATACATTAAGAGGTGTTTTAGAATATAAATTGTTACTAAAATATTTTTTTTGAATAATGTAACTATATAACTGCTAGGGGAAGATGTATCAAGCGTTGGAGAGGGATAAAGTACCAACCAATCTAACTGTCACTTTAAAGGCTGTGTTTGTAAAATCAAAGTTAGGAGCTCATTGATTGGTACTTCATCTCTCTCCACTTTATATCTCTCAAAGCTTTGATATATATCTCCCCTTTAAAGAGTATGGGGCAGATGTACTAAGCTCTACAAAGTGATAAACTGGAGAGTAATAAACTACCGACCAATCAGCTCCTAACTGTCATATTTCAAACACAGCCTGTAACATAACAGGAGCTGATTGGCTGGTAGTTTATCACTCTCCAATTTATCACTTTCCAGATCTCAGTACATCTCCCATATGTGAGGAATCTAAAATGTAATGAAATTGCAATATATAAATATATATATGTATATATATATATATATATATATATATATATATTACAGTCAGGTCCATAAATATTGGGACATTGACATAATTTTCATATTTTGGCCTCTATTCACCACCACAATGGCTTTGAAATGAAACAAACAAGATGTGCTTTAACTGCAGACTTTCAGATTTAATTTGAGGGTAATTACATCCACATCAGGTGAACGGTGTAGAAATTACAACGGTTTCTATATGTGCCTCCCACTTTTTAAGGGGCCAAAAGTAATGGGACAAACTAAACAATCCTAACTCTAACTTTCACTTTTTAATACTTTGTTGCAAATCCTTTGCAGGCAATTACAGCCTGAAGTCTGGAACGCATAGACATCACCAGACGCTGGGTTTCATCCCTGGTGATGCTCTGCCAGGCCTCTACTGCAAATGTCTTCAGTTCCTGCTTGTTCTTGGGGCATTTTCCCTTCAGTTTTGTCTTCATCAAGTGAAATGCATGCTCAATCGGATTCAGGTCAGGGGATTGACTTGGCCATTGCATAACATTCCACTTTTTAGCCTTAAAAAACTCTTTGTTTGCTTTTGCAGTATGCTTTGGGTCATTGTCCATCTGCACTGTGAAGCGCCGTCCAATGAGTTCTGAAGTATTTGACTGAATATGAGCATATAATATTGCCTGAAACACTTCAGAATTCATTCTGCTACTTTTGTCAGCAGTCACATCATCAATAAATACAAAGGAACCAGTTCCATTGGCAACCATACATACCCACGCCATGACAATACCACCACCATGCTTCACTGATGAGGTGGTATGTTTTGGATCATGAGCAGTTCCTTTCCTTCTCTTCTCTTCCCATTACTCTGGTACAAGTTGATCTTTGTCTCATCTGTCCATAGGATGTTGTTCCAGAACTGTAATGGCTTTTTTAGATGTTGTTTGGCAAACTCTAATCTGGTCTTCCTGTTTTTGTGGCTCACAAATGGTTTGCATCTTGTGGTGAACCCTCTATATTCACTCTTGTGAAGTCTTCTCTTGATTGTTGACTTTGACACATATACATCTACCTCCTGGAGAGTGTTCTTGATTTGGCCAACTGTTGTGAAGGGGTTTTTCTTCACCAGGGAAATAATTCTTTTGTCATCCACCACAGTTGTTTTCCGTGGTCTTGGTGTTGCTGAGCTCTCCGGTGCGTTCTTTCTTTTTAAGAATGTTCCAAACAGTTGATTTGGCCACACATAATGTTTTTGCTATCTCTCTGATGGGTTTGTTTTGATTTTTCAGCCTAATGATGGCTTGCTTCACTGATAGTGACAGTTCTTTGGATCTCATATTGAGAGTTGATAGCAACTGATTCCAAATGCAAATGTCACACCTAGAATCAACTCCAGACCTTTTACCTGCTTAATTGATAATGAAATAACGAGGGTATAGCTCACACCTGTCCATGAAATAGCTTTTGAGTTGATAGTCCCATTACTTTTGGTCCCTTAAAAAGTGGGAGGCACATATTGAAACTGTTGTAATTCCTACACCGTTCACCCGATTTGGATGTAATTACCCTCAAATTAAATCTGAAAGTCTGCAGTTAAAGCACATCTTGTTTGTTTCATTTCAAAACCATTGTGGTAGTGAATAGAGGCCAAAATCTGAAAATTCTGTCAATGTCCCAATATTTATGGACCTGACTGTATATATATATATATATATATATATATATATATATATATATATATATATATAGTGGCCAATGCTGGTCACCGTTTACACTGACGGTGCTAAGTTGTATTGGTAGAATTGGGACAGGACAAGAAAGAGAGTACAGGATAATTGTGTGACACTATACTGTTCGGGAGATGCACCAAGCCTCTAAATAGTGGAGAAGTTGTCCAGATCAACCAATCAGCTTCTAACTGTCATTTTGTAGAATGTACTTGATAAATTCTAGCTTTAAGCTGATTGGTTGCTATTGGCTTCTTCTCTACTTGTTCACTATTTAGAAGATTTCATACATGGTTAGGTGTTAGGGTTAGGCACTAGGGGGAAGGTTAGGCTGCAGGAGGGGAGAGTTAGGATCAGGCTGCAGGCGGTGGTGGGGGCAATTAGGGTTAGGCTGCGTGAGGGAATGGATAGGGTGAAGCACTATGGTGAGGGTTAGGGTCAGGTTGCGGGGGGGCGGTTAGGGTTAGGCTGCGGGAGGGGAGGTTTAGGGTTAGACACTAGGGGTAAGGTTAGGGTTAGGCTGCGGGTTGGGAGGTTTAGGGTTATGCACTAGGGGGAGGGTTAGGGTCAGGCTGCGGGGGGGACAGTTAGGGTTAGGTTGAAAAGTTAGGGGAAAGGTTAGGATGCTTACCTGCATAGTCATATACTCTGCAAAAGCACTTCAATGCAACCCGGCATTGGAGGCACTGTAAGAACTAGTCCATAGACCCCCACTGCACCAACAGACATCAGTACAAGGGCTTAGCTGTTCATCTGTCCCATCAGTGTGGTGATCATCAGGATACTGCAATATGAGTCTGCACTGTGCATGCCTATCTCCCTCCATAGCTACCTATGGAGTAAACAAAATGCTGCACAGCGCAGGATAACAAATATAATACCATATCACTGTTACTCATTAAGAAACATGGTACGAAAATTCAGACGGAGTTCAGACATAAATCAATCATGAGTCAACATCTGTACTATTCAAAAATATATTTTTCACCAAAGAAATGGAATCAAGATTTCCCAAGCCTAAAACATCAGCAATACCACATAAATAACACATATAACCTAAAACATCAGCAATACCACATTAATAAAACATATAACCTAAAACATTAGCAATACCACATAAAACATATAACCTAAAACATCAGCAATACCACATAAATAACACACATAACCTAAAACATCAGCAATACCACATTAATAAAACATATAACCTAAAACATTAGCAATACCACAAAAATAACAAACACATATAACATAAAATTTATATGTAGATCAAAGAAAGTAGACAAAAATAATATATAAAATATCAATAATTAAAACAAAACGCGATTTCAAGTATAGGCCGATATCCTGGACTAATTAGGATTTATTAACAGTATACACCAGTCATAAACCTGGAGATGTAATATAAGCTTTGGATAAACCAATCACTCAACAGGGTGTAGGGCGTACATATATCCCAAAATATTCAATAACAAAAACACCCCCACTACGATGTCAGCGGGCGCTCTGGCGTAGAATTAGCATATGATAATGTAATGTCACTTTTGAAACTTATATTGTATGCGCATTTTGGTCTGATGTTTTGAATGTGGTAGAACAGCGCTCAGCCTCTGGTTTAGATGAGGAATTCCATATAAGTCTATGAGTATAGTATTATCAGGCTGGGTGATGACAGATCTCCCAGTGATTACTTTTAGGGGTCTATTTACTAAGCTGTGTTAGGAGACAGAGTGAAAAGTGATAAGAAAGTGATAAGGTGCCAGCCAATCAGCTCCCAACTGTCATCTCACAGGCTGTGTTTGAAAAATGACAGTTAGGAGCTGATTGGCTGGAACCTTATCAATTTTCACTCTGTCTCCTAATACTGCTTAGTAAATAGACCCCAAAGTGAACAGTGGTAAGGTACCAGCCAATCAGCTCCTAACTGCCATTTTTCAAACACAGCCTGTGACATGGCAGTTAGGAGCTGATTGGCTGGTACCTTATCACCATTCACTTTATCTCCTAACACAGTTTAATAAATAGACCCCTGTCTAGGGGGATAGCATAAAACTCCAGCGTATACATCACCCACTGAGAGGCACAGCTATGCAAACAATAGTTTTATGATTAGGGGAATTTTCACATTGTAGACTTAAACATTAATTGTCTCATGTATACATTGTTTACAGTCAAATAACTATGAAAAGCATTAGTAAAACTAACCTATTTTTATTTCCACAGCAAGAATTTTCTTTCTTATTGGACTCAAGCTTCCTCAGTAAAGCAGAAGATGACCTTGTAATTAATGTTACTGTGAACTGGTAAATATTCATATTTCATTAAAACATACAGTACTGGCCATTTTATTAGGTGCACCTTTTTGGTACTAGGTCGGACCTCCCCATTGGCCCCAGAATAACCTGGATTGCTCACGGCATATATACAATGAGGTGCAGGAAGCATTATGTGCTGATATAATAGCATCACACAGTTGCTACACATATATACCGGTTGTTCATCTATGCTGCAAATCTCAGGTTCCACCACATCCTAAAGGTGCTTGGTTGGATAGAGATCTGGGGACATGGCAGTACAATTCATTTGTCATGTTCATGGAACCAGCTTGTGGTGAGGTGTGCTATGTGACATGGCGCGTTACCCTGCTGGAAACAGCCATTATAGATGGTTAGACTGTAGCATACTTGCCGACAATCAGTTCCCTCCTTCCGGGAGGGAGCTGATTGTCGGCTAACAGTGGGGGGGCGTGCCCGGCCAGTGACATCACATTGGGGGCGGAGCCGGGGCCGCGTTATTTTCGGCATTGTGAAGCAGGGGGCGGGGCCACGATGACTTGAATCAGTGCGAATCGCGTCACCGGCCTCCACGCTGCAGGTGTTTTTAGTTTATTCTGGGGGGAGGTCGGGAGGGTTGCTGGCTGCCGGGAGGCTTGCCTGCCTTTCCGGGGGGCTGGGAGCGGCACCCGAAAATCGGGAGGCTCCTGGCCAAACCGGGAGGGTAGGCAAGCCTGGACTGTAGCTATAAAGGGATGATTATAGTCAGCAACAATACTCAGGTAGGTTGTGGCATTTCAATGATGCTCAGTTCCCCACACCATTACACAGTGCACAAGTCAGGATGGATCCAGGTATCCAATCACATTGTTGATATGAAGGGAATTCGCCTTGACTGCCCGTCTTTGTAGTGTGTACCCAGCCTAAGGCTTGTGGGGGCCCCAGGGAAGTTAACTTGTGGGGACTCCTACCAATAAAATTGTCTATAAAATATGCTAGTGATGTTATCAGAAAGTATAATGTGTAAATAATCTCAGCACCACAAATGTGTTAAAAACACTGTAGTGCCCCCTGTACATATTATGCCACAAAGAAACCCCAGTCCACGTTTGCCATAGTGCCCCCCGCATTGGTGATGTACAGTAGCTATGTATGGGGGCTCCCCTAGTCTGCAGGGGCCCATGGACAACCACAACTGTCCTGTTTGTTGTTAATCCGGCACTTAGACAAGCCATTAGCTAGTATTTGAAATAAAACCAGTTTACTTTTTTGTCATCCGTAAAACACAGAAATTCTACCTAAAAAAAATTTAACTTTTTGTTATGGTCTTACTAGAACTTTAGTTACTATTTCTCTATGTGCAGATAAAACAAGATAGAATGTCTAATCAATGTCATGTTTCTTTATGGTATTTAACCCACAGTGAAAATGAGGTAGATGAAAGCTCACTGGGAAATAATGAAGCCATTTTTATCATACCAACAAGATATGAGGTCAGCGTCAATGTAATTGGGTAAGTCCGTTGTAGACTATTAACCTGTCACCCAACTGCCTGCCTCTAATAATACTGTATTTTATGATGGTCCAGCAAGAAGTAGGTATTCAACAGGACTGTAACTAGGGTGGTGTGACCTGTGCCATGGCACCGCAGGGCAGGGGGCACTGTTTGGGCCTGTCAATTTTCACTTGTAGCTTCCCCTTCTTCTATCCCCAGCAACTTCTGGCCTCCCCTATCTCTTCCCTGGCCCTTTTTAGGTGCACTTTCTTATGTCCCTATTTGAAAAATGGGGGGGAGGGGAGCGGGAGCGCCAATGCTCTTTCTGGCACAGGGCACCAAAAAGTCTAGTTACGGCTCTGGTATTCAATATTCTCTACAACAGCAGGAACAATCAGTGATGTGCCAATCTCTCACAGTTGTGCCCACTGACTGAAGTACAGTGTATATATATACATATATATAAGTCCAACAGGTCCGGCTCTCCCAGTATCAGATGTTATCTGGTCCTGGTGCCCTTGTAATAGTAAAATCTAAACAGCCAGAGGACGGGGAACTCGAGAATTATAAATGCAGTATTTAATAAATATCAGTAACAACATTTCAGTGCCTCTACAACCGACACCGCCTTCAGGATAAAAGAACAAAACAAAATTACATACCTTAAATAATTAAGGCTGATATATATATATATATATATATATATATATATAAAATGTGTGGTGGTTGACCATATAACACATTGCACTCATATTTATGCCTTAAAACAGAGGTCTCCAACTCGGCCCTGAAGGCACCCTAACGGCCCAGGTTTTAAGGATATCTATGGTTGAGCACAGATGGTTAAATCAAAAGTCTGAAATACTAATTAAGTAATCTGTGCCCAAACATGGTTGTCCTTAAAACCTATATATATATATATATATATATATATATATATATATATACACAATACAATAAATAAAGTAATTACTTATAATAAACATATAACCATTTCTAAAGTGACTTTTGTCTGGTGCTGCCCTAGGACTTTGTCTAAATGGTAAAAGCACAGGTACACAAGAGCAGAGGCGCTGAGACATTGGGCGGGTATGGGTACTGGGGGAGTGGCCACTGGAGGGGTGTGGCTAAGCCCCATCATGGAGCATTTCCCTATGGTGAGCGACAGAAGAGTTTCCATAGCTGCATTTGCCCCCCATTATGGTTAGTGCAGACTTTGAGTTACTGTCACACGAGCCAGCATTTTGCAGTTCCACATGAGCAGTTTGCTTCTCTACCCAGACAATAGTACAGAGGTCATTAGCTGCAAACGTGTTTTGTTGCAGTCCTGTATGACATCAGCAATAGGGAAGAGAGATGTTATCTTATAAAGTACAATTAATAAGTTTGTTTCCTTATTTTTAGTTCTGTCTCTCCGATATTATTTGTCTATGGGCCGTCTGAAGATGAGAACATTTTGTGTAATAAAGAAACAGTAAAGTACACATTCAATGTAAGATTTCAAGGTCCTGTTTATAAATATTATTTCTAAATGAATAAACACTGAATAAAAACCTTTATAATGTCCATATAGTAATAGCATTATTATGTCACTTGTCAGCTATAACTGTACGCTATTGTTGCTAATCTGCAAATATCATGTCATATAAATTTACTGACTTTAAATATTTTGATGGAAACGTTTTTTTTAAATGGAATAATACAAATTTCCATTTGGTTCCCTGACAAGTGGTTTGGTGGGGTATATAAGTAAATGCTCTTTTCTGGGTGATATGCTTTTCAGATCACTAATGTGGCTTTACAATGTATTATTTGCACTAGACCTAATACTTACTGACTTAATATTTAAACATGTATCATTCATCCCGTTAACGAACTCACTCTTTTATATTTCAATAAAGGTGATTAATGTTGGACCGAGCCTTGTTCCTAACGTAGTGTTTGAGATTATGCTGCCCAACACTTTTGCTCCAAGTGACATTAAGCTGTTTAATATTCTGGATGTCGTTGTAAGTACCATGTCATGTTGTTTATGGGCATGAGAAATGACTACTTATGTCTTGTTTTCACAGAGTCCCTGCACTGATCAATTCAGGGGGTGCCATGCCTTGAAAATATTTGTATTTTTTTAGTGTCAATGTTATAAAGAATTACTGACATCCAGCAGTTTTTGCTGACTCGGGATAATGCTATATCAGCATTTGTCCAGGACTGAAGGCAGAAGCAGTATACAGCAAAAAATCTGCTAGGGGATTGTAAATAAGGGGTTGTAATACATGACTCCATCTTGGAATCATTGTGTAACACTGCTATGTGTATTATTGTAGTATGAAGATGGGGTTTGATTTTCTGACTATTTTTATTGACCTTCAAAAACGTTACTTATGTTTTCTGACACTCTGGAGTATATTTACAAAAGTGCGGGTTTTTAGAAATGGAGATGTTGCCCATAGCAACCAACCAGATTCTACAGTAGCTACTATCTTCTAGAAGGTGCTAGATGAATGTTAAGTAGAATCTGATTGGTTGCTATTGGCAACATCTCCACTTCTAAAAAACAGCACTTTAGTAAATATACCCCTTAGAGGGCCATTCAATTATTTCTAGCTCCCATCTAAGCTACGCGGGAGCTATTCAATTGTTTGTGCTACAGCCCCGAGGCTGCACTTATCACGGATTTCTACTCACACCCACCTGAGGTACTAGCAGAAATCCGAGTTAAGTAGGGCTTTGGGGTCGGTCACAAGGGCTGCACAGTTTAGACGGGAGCTACAAACAATTGAACCGCACCCTTAGTCTTTCTTAGTGACGTGCGGTGAGGTAAATGGCTGGGGAGGCTCTGGCTAGTATCAGAGCCAGATTTACAGATACATATATGAACCGAGGGTTCATGTGGGCATTATACAAAGGTGCAGCAGTATATGGTGCTAGAAATTCGGTGTGTTTTGATCAGGGATGTGCGGAAAAGCTAGGCAGGGGAGGCAGTGCCTCACCTGTCATACACTTTTTACTCCAGAGTTTTGAATATAAAAAGGATTAGAATAATACAAAGAAGATATTTATAATAATTTCTTTACATTTTTCTTATAATTTTTAAAGTAAAAACTGTGAGGTATACCTACTGTTAGTAGGACAGGTGAGGCACTGCCTCACCTGACCGCACATCACTGGTCATTTTGTTTAAAGCATGCTTGCTAAGAGATGCAAGTACTGTATGTGTACTAATGCTCCCCACAAATTAATTCACCAAAAACATACATTGAAATAATGTTAAGGCGAAAAAAAGTCTATGCATAAAGGAGCCCTAACAAATATGTGTGGTGGATACAAATATACGGTAGGGTGATGAGATTTGGATTATAGTTCCAATTGACACCACAGTTAGGGTTATGTTTAATATTTGTAGGTCAGGCAAAGCAAAGATTGGCATTAGGAATATTTTTTAAACATTTCAGCTTGGACGCAGGAAGTCTCAGATGTAAGAGACCATAGGCAGTTGCCTTTCTTAGTTGCTTTAAGGCCTGATTCAGCAAGGATCGTAACTGCGATTACGCACGCAATTGGCCGATTGTTGCGTTCTGCGCATACGTACACATCGCTGTACGTGAACCAGCCGCTGAAATCGGGACTGCGATCACAGTGACTACACAGACCCATCGCAGAGTGATTGACAGGAAGTGCCGTTTGTGGAAGGTGACGGGGAGTGGTTGGCGAAACGCAGGTGTGCCAGTGAATTTGAATGCCGTTGCAGGGGCAGGTATAAATTAGCCACTGCAATGCCATACGCAGCTTGGGCTTTCACTGCGTGCGATGAGGTTAGCAATTTCTGAGTAAGATCTGACCCTATGCAAGTGTGCGTAAGGCTCCGATTGTACTCGATGTTACCGATGGTTTTGCAGTCTTGCCAAACATTACGGATGTGTGTACGGTAAGGTGGACGTCCTTATGTTGTGCTGTGACGGCATAGCGATCGCAGTGGATTAGCATATCATCGCAGTGAGACTGCGTGCGTAATCGCAGATGCGATTTCAGTTTAGATCCCTTGCTGATTCAGGCCCTTAGTGTCTTGTTTTTACTTTAGGAAACAAATCCATAGGCACCAGATATCTGCGGGTTATGTGAGCGCTCTATATATTCAACAAACGATTTTCATTCATTTATTTTTTCATGGGATTGCTGCTTTAGTTTACTATAATTTTCAGTGGAATGATTTCATCCGAATTATCCTTAAGTACTGAGGGGTCTATTTACTAAGCCTTGTAAGGAGATAAAGTACCAGCCAAACAGCCCCTAACTGCCATGTCACAGACTGTTTGAAAAATGACAGGAGCTGGTTGGCTGGTACTTTATCTCCGTTCACTTTATCTCCATCCAAGGCTTAGTAAATAGACCACTGAATTTCTGAATGTTGCAGAAGCAATGACTGCCTCATCAGTAATAACGTATACAACAGCTTCATTCTGTAAATGCATCGCTTGTGCTTCCTTCCAGACTACGGCAGGAAACTGCACTTTTAAATCTGATACAAATGTCTGTGACTCACCGCAAAGTAACACAACAATATTTGGGGATCTAGTGGCCTTCTTTTCCCGGTCGGGGAGACGGCATTTGGTAAGTATTAGATGACTGTAATCCTGTTATTTCACTAATTTATTAAAGATGAAGACCTGCACCCTGATTACCAGTCAGCCACTGATTCCCAACTAGTAGGGTAGCACAGTGGGTGTCCAAAACTGGGGAGCAAGGGACAGACAGGAGAATATATGTATACAATATGGACATAAATAAGGATCTCATTTAACATAAAATGAAAGTGACATTTACATTACGTATAACATTATTATTATTATTAATATTTAATTATATAATAAATAGCATGGAATAATAATGCCACGTGTTAAAGGTTATATTAGTACAATATGGCGCTGCGCTGTGAAAGGGGTCTGTCCCGGTTTGGAAGCGTGTTCCAAATCCCGGGTCGGACCAAGTATTTTGGTGGAAAAGGGGTATAAGTGCGTCTAGTTTCTTCCTTTTTGTTCTTTCGGCTACTATCGATGCCGCCACTTGTTTTAAAGACAATTTTCGCTGCAATACCGCTGTTTACAGCTACGCAATTCTGCACTGTAGAATTTATTTTTATGCATCATTTCTATCGTATATTAGCCAATGGGCTTCTTCACAATGTCAATAATTTAAACGATTATTTATCAGATTATTGGGAGTCTGAATGCAGATTCCCGATAATCGGGAATCTGCGCAGGCGCCAGACCTGTACTGCGCATGTGCAGCACGGCTACTGGGTGTTTGCATGCAGAGCGGCAGCAGACTGTGAGTGACTGACAGTCTGCTGCTGTTTGGGTGGAGACTAGGGTGGGCACCACCGTTGGCGGGGAGGGAAGTTGTCGGCTGACGGAGATATCCTGACCTCTTTCCCTCATCTGTGATGGTCGGTCTGCGTGACCCCATGGTCACTCAGCTGGCCAGGGATCACGCAGATGATCTGATGCTATGTCCGTGGACGCAGCTCGGCTCATTAATGCATGCAGTAGGCGGGACGCCTCCTCCTGCATTAACATAACTGCAAGGACGGAATTGCAGAGTTGCTTTGCGCAGTTTTGCACTTCCGCCCACTACTGAATCACCCCCTTAGACAGTATATTTTAGGTGTAAAACTCTTTAAGCTCACTAAAATATCACCCTAAACCCTTCTTGTTTATCAATAATGATTAGAGAATTCAGATCAAATTGGTGATGGAAATGACAGTTTGGAAAAACTATGGTGATTAGGACTGAGATATAGCATAATACAGTCAGGGCAGTTTCTAGCCAATCTGGCTCCCAGTGCGAGAATTTAAAATGCGCCCCCCCCATTATAATATTTACTTCTCTGAGCCATGTAATCAGTGACATTACTAATAATGAAATCATATTTTACGTGCAGCTCACTGAGGTGTGGAAAGGGGATTGCTGCGTGCGGCGAAGCCGCGTGCACCTGGAAAGGGGGTGTGGCAAACTAGGAGAGGGCGTGTCCCAGTGACATTTCCCCAATTTGTCACTTTTGAGGGTTGGTCTCTCCAACTTCCTTTTTTACAGCCTCATGCCCCGTCTCTCCAGCCTTTACAGCCTCCTGCCCCATCTCTCCAGCCTTTACAGCCTCCTGCCCGTGTCTTTCAGCTTCAACTCCTCTTGTGTCCCTCAGCCTACCCCGTGTGTCAATCAGACAGACCTCGTTCGACAATCAGCCAGACCTTTCCCTGCTTGTCAATCAGCCAGACCCCCACTGTGTCATTCAGCCAGACCCTCCCCCTTTTTGTCAATCAGCCAGACCTTCCCCTTATTTGTCAATCAGCCAGACCCTCCCCCCATTTGTCAATCAGCAAGACCCTCCCCCCTCCATTTGTCAATAAGCCAGACCCTCCCCCCATTTGTCAATCAGCCAGACCCCTCCTGTTTCTCTTATGTGTCCGCAGCTACCAGCCTAGCGCAGTGCACACTTACCTCCTTCCTGCTGCTGCTTGTTTCTCAGCGACGGCGTCTCCTTCTGCATTGCTGCGCCTGCTAGCTCCCAGCCCCAGGCCAGTCCTTTCCTCTGCGCAGAGCCGAGACTGAGCGCGCACTGTGATGTCATCACATCGCGCGAGGCTGGGGTAGGAGTAAAACTTAGATGCAGCAGGGGAGGCGTGGCTCGGGAGGTTCTAACAAGTAGACCGGCTTTTACTTACCAGACGTGCTGCAGACTGGCTAATGAGTGGTCCGGTGCACCGCCAGACCACCCCTTAGTTTCGCCTATGGGTCAGGGCTGAGCGCCCCGTGCGATTGCACGGGTCGCCTGCCCCTAGAAACGGCCCTGAATACAGTTTCATATAAGGTTGATTTATAGAATGTCCGTTCCTGTAGATTAATTTCTTTATTGTTACACGACTGGTCTACTTTGCTAAACCACCGGCTACCATTTCTGAATCCATTGCATTACCGCCATCCATATTTTGGGTTTTTACGATCAATAAAGCACTGTATAAAATTCAGGTTGTGTAAATTGGCTTTATTTGTACATCTATGTTTATTTCCAGTACTGCTTTAACGAAGACAAAACCTGTCTACGAATAGAATGCAAGTTTGGAAACATGGAAAGTGAAAATGAGGTGACTGTGGACGTGAGGCTGGAAACAAACCATGCACTTCTGGAACTGGTCAGTACGTTTGTAAAATATAATACATTTGTTCTAAAGCTCTACAGATGCCAGAACCTGGATGACCAGTGCCTGGTGTTCTGCATACTGCCCAACTGTCCCTTGTTTGAAATCAAATCCTCTGTCTCTGTTTTCCCTTTCCTAATTGTTTCTTTTTTATAGATAAAGGGCCTGATTCAGACCCACTCGCGAGCGGCTGTCCGCTCGCAAGTGGGTCGATGTTATGCACTGAGCATGCGCACGACGGAGGGAGCTCCGTCGTGCGCATGCGCCAGACGCGACGAGCGAAGGAAAGTCCTTCGCTCGTTGTGTCTGATCAAAGGGGGCGTGCTGTCGATGTTGATTGACAGCACGCCCCCTTTGGTGGGCGTGCCGGGGGCGTGCCTCCCTGACGGGGGCGTTCCCACGGGAACGCCTCCCGTCAGAAGCCGGCCCACTGACATCACTAGTGATGTCAGTGGGAGTGATTTTGGCTCTGATAGAGCCAAAATCACTCCGGAGCTTGCGGTTGAAAACCTCAACCGCTGGCTCCGGCTCGCAGATTCGATGGTCGCGATGGTCACGACCATCGCGGCCATCAAAATGCACGCTCGTATAGGCTGTGGGTGGTGACCCACAGCTATACGAGCATCCAGGAGGACGCTCCATTTTCATGGAGGGCGGCCCTCATTCAGAGCGTGCGCTCTGCTCAGAGCGTACGGCTCTGAATGAGGGCCAAAGAGCGGTCTGGATAATCTCATCTGTCTGCTCCCAAATGTGTCTGTTTCACCTGTTATATGAATAGTCCCTCCTGCTGTATAATATTATATGTTAGTGCACTTTTGTGTCAGAAGTTGGACGTACAGGCCGTGGTTTGTAAAAATGTTGTGACAAAGGGCCTGATTCAGAGACATACGCTGACCCGATGGATAGCGCACATCTCCGATGCTTTCTAATCTGTGCGTGCGCAGGATCCATTCTGCGCGTGTGCAGAATGGGTCCTGCCATGCCGCAGAAGAGTTTGGGGGCAGCCTGCGTTCCTGGAAATAAGGGCATGTTGCCCCCGTTTCCTGGGAGTGCTGAGGTCAGGCTCTGCGTCCAAGGACGCAGACTTCCCGGCCTCACAAGCCGCCAGGACCTGCCAAATTATACAGACACCCTGGGTAAATTTACTAAAGTTAGACTGATTTAAATCAATTGAAGTTGAAACCCTACGGATCATAAATTTGCAGATTTTGCACGTTGATGTTGATCAATTTAGATTTTAAATAGGCCTAAATCGACCCTTGGTAAAGTTATCCCTAGGGGGTAAATTTACTAAGAATTGAGAATGGTCAAGTTTAGTTTTATTTTATCTCGATTTGCATCACCGAATCTCGGGTGATTTTCCCATTTTTCTACTCGCAAATTTACTAAGAAGTGAGTTTAGCTGAAAGTGAGTTGGCCGATGGTGATGCAGATCAAGATATCTCCCCTGAGTTGCAAGTGAAGATGAGATGATTCACCTGAGATTGCAGTGTTTTCTCTCCATACTCACCTCACCTATGCGTAGTTCACGTCCTCTTCTCCAAGTAGGCATCCATCGGGTTAAAACAAAAAAACGGGTGCTCCCGAATCCAAGCTGGACTAAGTAAAGGTATGTATTTCCACGTACCTTTACTCCGCGCGAATGACCGGGGCACACGTGTGCCCAGTCATTGAAGGAGCCGCCAGCCAATCAGCGGGCATCTCCGTCGGAGCAGCTCGCTAATTGGCTGTGTGCAGTCAGCCTGTTTCCCCCATAGACTTCAATGGAGAGAAATCTCCATTGAAGTCTATGGTGGGAACCGCTACATTGTATGGTTTTTTTTTTGTTTTTTTCGCATTGCTTTAGTTGTGGAACTACAAGTACCAGCGGGCCCGTAATGCCCCGCATGCTGATATTTGTGGTTCTCCAAATACCAGCATGCAGGGGAGGCTTGCTGGTATGTGTAGTTCTACAACTAAAGACAATATTAACCATTTATTTTACACTACACACTAACACTATCAACCCGGCACCCACTACCCTAGGGTGCCGGGGATAGCCCCGGGCTATAAGCCTAGGACAGGGGTGCTCTGGAGAGGGGGACCCTTTATTGAAGGGGTTCCCAACTCCCCAGGGATCCCTGGCCTGACTAGCGGTCGGGGCTGATGCTGCGGTTGGGGGGCACGGTGAAAGGGCACCCCTGGCTTTGGCATCAGTCCCCCGCTAGAAAGGGTCTGGAGCTGGTTGTAAATATAGGGGTAACCTTACACCAATTTCTTTCTCCCTATATTTAAAACCAGCTCTGTCCCTGCTGCCTGGTGCTGGTTCTTAAATGACAGTGGAACCCTACACATTTCTTTCCCTGTAATTTTAAGAACCAGGACTTGCTGGCAAGTCCGGGGCTGGTTAGTCTTTTGGGGGGGACCTCACGTCATTTAAAAAAAAAAAAATCAACACTATTTAAACAAGTTACAAAAAGAAACACACACAAAACACAATGCTTTGCGTATGTTTCTGCCAAACTCGCAGCTCTGGAGGTGAGTGCTTAAAACGTCAATTTGGCAGAGAGTTTGCAGGCATCTCACCCGAGATTGTTATATCAATTCTTGGTAAATTTGTGAGCTGTCTCTTTTAGGTAGTAAAAAGTACTTCATCGTTTGGCCGATGGTGAGAAGATTCGAGTTTGCTAGCTCTCCCGAGCTTTACGAGCGAGATGAGAGAAATCTCTCTGTAACTCACCCGACTTTGCCTTTAGTAAATTTGCGATTTGAAAATCATGCCTCATCTCACCCGAGATTGCAATCTCACCCAAACTCGATTCTTAGTAAATTTACCCCTAGGTGTCTTTATAATTACCAGAATGAATAGAGAGGGAATAAGGGTTTTTTTTTTTAAAACAGCAAATTATATTTTATTTTTCTTCCCCATTAATTTGATCTGGGAAGCTCTGCACTGTATAACAGCTGTACATATAGAGGGAGAGGACGTGATCACAGTGCAGGGAAAGCTCTTACTCCTCACAGACTGTTGGCTGGGATCCACTGGCCACTCTTTCTGGCAGAATCTTCTGCATGACGCCAGTGCTGTACCCTCCCACACAGTTGTTTTAGCATTATTGCTGAAGGCAATAGTGACAGATAACGAGGTTAGTGAGTTATAGCAATTAGGATTCTACACACACACATATAGCAACCACTTCAAACCAAAACTTACACCACTACCTGCAGCAATAACTTTTATGTAATGTTTTAATTGTTTTGCTTTAGAACCCCTTAAAGTAACATTCTCTGGCCATTTGGGATCCTGACATATGCATGAAGAATGGAGATGTTTGTAAACAAGAGCAATGACAAAATATACATTAGTACCTTTAATTTATTCCACATTTATGTCACATTACATTCTCTGTTAAACCAAAAACTAAAGCCTCTTTCTATGTAAGAACTATTGGAAATGTGTATGTTTGTATTATGTAGGTTTATGAAAACGGGTTATATTTGATATTGATATTATGGTGGAGTCATTAACTTCCTATGCACAAATCTAATGACACTGTTGGCAGTCTAATAATAGACTTAGTTACACGCACCCACATATATTACATATAAATCATCATTCAAAACACATTTACATATTTATGTAGTGTATTATTATAACCTCTAGGTGTCACTCTTGTTAGCATAGGGGCTGATTCAGCAGATTCACAAATATCGGCTATATCTCTGCCTGATTGACAGGCATAGGCATTTTTGGGGCGGTGTGGGGGCGAGGATGTCCGGGTTCCCAGAAAAGGGGGTGTCGCCCCCATATTCTGGGAGTGGCAAGGCCAGTATCTGCCTCCACGGACGCAGTTCCCTGGCCCCGCAAGCAGGCCACCCTGTGAGGCTTACTCAGCTGGCCGACGCTGACCACCAGCGTGACCGATGGTCGAGATGGTTATCCCAGCCTGCGACGTTGGTCACAGTGCTGGGATCGCAAATGCAGCAGAGGGTGTCATACACAAGATGGAATGCTGTTTGTGCGCAGCTTTGCAATTCCGCCCTATGCTATCAGCTCTCCGCTAACAGCATCAAGAAACAGAGACAACGGAATACTAAGGGACTTAGGCAACGGCCTGCGACATGCAGGCACAGCCGTGATTTCTGCGAGTTAGCCTGTATTTATAAAGCAGTAATAATTTAAAAAGCAAAACCAACCTTGTTTTGGCCTTAAAATTATTGGCGCTTTAAAAATACGGGGCAGCTGTGCTTGTCTGCATCTCGCAGGCTATTACATAAGGCCCTAAAAGAGACGCGCTTTATGCTCTATAACCATTGTCGCTTTATCAATTAGAATTATGCATCTACCAACAATGAAAGTACAACAGTACTTTCATTGTGCCTCACAAGTATTTGTCATTGCCTGTCTGCATCGGGTTGGGTATGGGAGACCAGCAGTCGGGATGCTCAGAATCCTGACAGGGGCTAGATAAGTATCCTAACCCTCTTTCCTTCACCCCCCAACTCTCCCTTCTTGCATCCAAACTCTAGCCCCCTCCCCACCCTAACCCTCCCGGTTAGTGCCTAAACCTAACCCTCCCTCCTTAGTGCCTAACCCTAACTTTCCAGCCCCGCAGCATAAACCCCCCCAATGCCTAAACCTAATCCTCTCCCCCCCCCCCCCCACAACTAACCCAGGCCACTATATTTCCGATCAGGATTCCAGCATCGGCATCTCACCTGATGTCGGGATTCTGGCGCCGGGATTTTGCCTGTCGGCATCCCGATGGTAGGTAATCTGACTACGTCCCGTCTGCACCTGTATGGTGTGTTGAGAAGTGTTGTATGATGTAATGTACATAATGTGCCCTTAAATATAATCTTTATGTAGAAATGATGAATAACCGTTCTGCTCTCTGTTGTATTTAGGATGACTCATCATTACTACAGTTTTACTCAACAGCAACAGTGAGCTATAAAGAAAACCACAGAATAATCAATCTCAGTCAGCAAGCGTTCACACATGTAAGGAGCATTTATAAATGTATATTGTATTATGTATTTAACATTTTTCTGTACAGTGTCAGATCGGTGCAGCGACAGCTCATAGTAACTGCAATCCTTGTATACCGACCTCTCTCATTGGAGCTCTGCTATATGCACACACAGGCAGCTATCAGTGGGAGCACCTTTGTTTCGCAGCAAGGGGTCCTACACTAAGCTCTACCCCAGGCAGGGGCCATTACTCTTTAGGTGGGGCCTACGGGAAGAGACATTTCCCACCACAGAGAGCCATCTATTGAGTTAGGCTAGATCAGACAAACGGAATGAGCTACTACATAGTAGAGTACAATGGCTACATTGCAGACATTACATCCTGCCAGGAGTATCTTAAGAGAGGAGGGGGCCTGTGTACATTATCCGTGCAGGGCCCCCTCCTCTCTCCCTGAAACTGACGCAGCTGGCCGGCCACCACAGAAGCAGTAGACTCTGGGAACTAGAGTGTGCCCGGAGTCTACTGCACATGCGCAGAACGTCGGGAAAATGGTTGCGGTGGCCATTTTCCGGTGTTCTGTGCAGCGCTGACACTCGACGCGGGACCACAGATAGGTGAGTTTTAAATTATATGGGTGCACCCATTATAGATACGCCCCTGGATCCTGCCCCAAAGCATTCCCAAGTTTGCCACTGTAGCGGGGGCTGCGTAGTAGTAATAATAATAATTTATATAGCGCTTTCTCCAATAGGACTGAAGGTGCTTAACAGATAGTGAGAAGAGAGCACAGTCCAGACTCTCAATGCATTACAATGTCCAGCAGTAGCCATTGCACAATATGTGACCAAATGTGGCGGTAATACAATAGCACCAAGCGAATATTTATTTATTAGCAGTTACTTCTATACAGTAGTGCCAGCCTATTCCCTTGTGCTTTACAATGGGGAACAAAACAGTAATAAACCAAGAGGTAAGAGGGCCCTGCTTGCAAGCTTACAAACTTTAGGACATGTTGCATATAAGATAGCTCAGGCATGAGTCAAACATTTGTCCTGTAATTATATTCATAAGATGTTATGTAATGGTAAATGTCATTTGTTTGTATTTGCCATCAGCATGGAGATTGTATACTGTATATGTTGCTATTTTGTCATATTAAACAGCTAAGACAATGTGTTTGCCAAATACTTTGCATGGTACAAAAACAAATCTAAGTATAGATCAGGCCATGGGTATATTGGTAAATGGACTCTAAAGATATCTACGACCTGCCCGCAGTGACTCCTTTATCAGTGACCCAAGCAGACGTATGTCATCCAAATAGGTCACTTATATGTGCGCCGTATATGGCCAAACTGGGCAGTGACAGTGGCAGCTACGCAAGTTCCAGACCACCATCCTGAGGCCCTTCCCAGATGCCACAGGGCTGGCATGTATGCGGTAAAGCCCAGGATGGAGAGCAGTGCGGGAGCCTCAGGAGGGTGGGCAGGTAACACCGGGCCCTGCTACAAACATTGCTATGGGACCTCATCAATACTGGTTTCCACCCCATGGCAGGGATCCCACTGCTCGGGCAGGAGACGCCATCTGTGATGTTACTGTATGTACTGAAATACATCTGATGATAGTGGAAATGCTCTACAGTCTACACTGATAGAAACTCCCATTGTAGCTTATTGCTAGGTCACTTTATTTACTCATTCAGATTGCTATATTAGGACTAGAACAGACCTTTGCAGAAATATGGCAATGTGCAGTGAGCAATATATTTTTAAAGGTCGGTGTACGTGAAGCATTGTCACCTGGAAGATAACACTGTATAGCACATAATAACACTGTACAGCACATAACACTGTACAGCACACCTACTCCAGCGTACACTTTTCCAGGTTGGTACTGCTTTCAGTAGTATCAGAAAAGGTGTGCCTATAAATGATTTAACAATTACTATCTCTCCATTCATACAAACTGGAAATATTTAGCATGAGATTGGTAGGTATTTACCATTATTGCTGATCGTTATCTGCATGTACAGATTATCACAAAATGAAATCCCTCAATGCAAATAAATGCGATTTTACATGACATGTTCAGCATTAGGCACGGGAGATGTGCAAATCTCCTGCACATACAGTACGGTAACCTAACGTCGTGCATTTTCCTGCATACCCCTATGGGGCTACGATGTAGAATGCACAAAGTATGCGCCATGTAGTCTGTGTTCCCATGTCGTCCCAAACGCCACATCGCCGATAATTTTATTATCCTTAGAAAATTTTACCTAAATGCTAAAATACATCACAGCTCCCTAACCCCTGCTGTCTGTAACTAATCCCACAGCTGACAGCAGGGCCGTAGCTAGGGTAGTGCGGCCGGTGCCACCGCACAGGGCACCACAGGTCAGGGGGCGCTGTTTGGGCCTGTCAAATTTCTGTTTATTATCATTCTTGCTTGTAACTTCCTCTTATTTCATCCCCAGCATCTCCTGGCCTTTCCTATCTCTTCCCTGGCCCTTCCCCATGAAGCCATGGCCCTTTTTTGGGTGCATTATGTCCCTTTGAAAAATTAGGGGGCGCCAATGCTCTTTCTGGCACAGGGCACCAAAAAGTCTAGTTACGGCTCTGGCTGGCAGTGCACGATACTTATCCCCTTTCAGTTTCAAAACCAGCACAGAGCAATACTGCAGTAATCTTCTGAGGCGGACCTGCAGCATTAGAACAGGCTAAAGCTTACATAGGATACATCAGAGAACTTAGTACTGCAGCAGTGTGGCCTCTCTCCCCTACGCTGGTTTACACACTAGAAAGAAGGAGCATGTGCAGTATTCCCACAGCTGAGTCCAGCAGGACCTGGCCTCCAGTTAGGCTAAGAGAACCCATGATGGCATACCCTGTGGCAAGAATAAGTGGAGTGGGGGGGTTATTTTGGTATAGGGAGATTTCAATAACAGCCATATAGAAAGCAGTATAACGAAGCCACACATCCTCATGTGCTAAGTCAGTGCGTAATGATGCTGACACTTTGCCACCCTTCATTAAACAAAATCATGCAATTAAACAGCACAGTTGACATGCAAACCCTCATAATTATTTTAAAATATGATCTGTACCATAGCGCCCAACAACAAAATGTTTATTCACAATAACCCCGGTTCCTCATAGTAGCAGCAAATGATTTAGTACTTGTTTATCTTATGCCACATTTTCAGGTGCCCTAGAAGAGGGTGAATCATATCATCTCAACTTCCCTTATTTGTTAGAAAAACTCTGTTTATTTTGAAAACAGAATTCACACTGCTCATTGCCATATTCCTCTGAAAGTCCTTTACCACTGACGGGTTCAGCAAACAAATAAAAATAAACAGATTTTAGCATATGAAGATAAAGAACCTTAAATATGACTAAACTCATCCCTTTAATAAGGGATACACATACAATTGAGCAGGTTCTAGGGCTGGTTTATAGGGACCAAGTGATATAGTGTTGAGATATAGATATTAGGAAATAAAGTCACCTGGACGACAACATCCAGCCACAGAACTTGAGTAAATCATATACAGTCAGGTGCATAAATATTGGGACATTGAGAGACCTTTTACCTGCTTAATTGATAATTAAATAACGAGGGAATAGCCCACACCTGTCCATGAAATAGCTTTTGAGTTCATAGTCCCATTACTTTTGGCCCCTTAAAAAGTGGGAAGCACATATAGAAACCGTTGTAATTCCTACACCGCTCACCTGATTTGGATGTAATTACCCTCAAATTAAATCTGAAAGTCTGCAGTTACATCACATCTTGTTTGTTTCATTTGTCAATGTCACAATATTTATGCACCTGACTGTATTTGTACCTAATTAAAAATATGAGATATGGTAAGAACTTACCCTTGTTATCTCTATTTCTACGAAGTCCATAGGGTTCCACAGGATACCTTGGGGTATAGGTGTGACGTCAGTCGCAGGGCACCAAAGAGTTAAGCTTTCAGCCTCCCAGGATGCACTAGGTCCCCCTCCTATACCCCGCCCCCGGGCCAAGGCACCTCAGTTAGTTACCAAGCCATAGGCCGGAGGAGGAGAAGGAAGAGAGAGAACAAAGATCTGGACACATACAAGAATCACATTCTCACCAGAGGGAGACGGAAAACCGGTGACCAGAGCAAAGCCCATCTGCAGCACAGGTGCGACAGGGCGGGAGTCCTGTGGAACCCTATGGACTTCGTAGAAATAGAGATAACAAGGGTAAGTTCTTACCATATCTCATATTTTCTACTTCAGGGTCCATAGGGTATCCACAGGATACCTTGGGGATGTCCCAAAGCAGTATCCTTTAAGGGTGGGGACGCTCCTGTGCAGAAAGGAGAATCCGCCGCCCGAAGGAAGCATCCTGAGAGGCGAAGGTGTCAAACCTGTAATACCTCACGAAGGTATGGACAGAAGACCACGTAGCAGCCTTGCAGATCTGAACTGCCGAGGCACCACGTCGAGCTGCCCACGAAGGACCCACAGACCTAGTGGAATGAGCCTTCAGCGAAGGAGGGACCGGTAGGCCTTCATGAAGATAAGCTTCAGAAATAGCCATACGGATCCAGGCTGCCAAAGTTTGCTTTGAAGCAGGCCAACCCTTTTTACGGAAGCCAAAGAGGACAAACAAAGCGTCCGACTTCCTAAACGAAGAAGTGCGGTCAACATAAGTCCTTAAGGCCCGCACAACATCCAAAGAGGCCTCACCCACGGAAGACCCGGTGAGTTAAAGGCCGGAACAACTATTTCCTCGTTAATATGAAACTGGGAAACAACTTTGGGAAGAAACTCGGGCCGAGTGCGGAGCACTGCCCTGTTCCCATAAAAAACCAAGAAAGGGGGTCTACAAGAAAGAGCCCCTAACTCAGAAACACGTCTGGCCGAAGCAATGGCCAGAAGGAAAACAGTCTTAGCTGTTAGCCATTTAAGATCCACTGAGCCCAGTGGTTCAAACGGCGGTCCTTGGAGAGCCCTCAGGACCACAGCCAAATCCCAAGGCGCCACAGGTGGAACAAAGGGCGGCTGAATGCGGAGAACACCCTGCATAAAGGTGCGCACATCCGGGATTGTAGCAATCCTACGGTGAAACCAGACAGATAGGGCCGAAACCTGTACCTTCAAAGAAGCAAGGCGAAGCCCATGATCTAGTCCCGCTTGCAGGAAGGCGAGAATCCGAGACAGACGAAACTCCCGCGGTGCATAACCTCTCGGTCGACACCACTGGAAGAACGTATGCCACACGCGATTGTATATCCTCGCGGAAGACGGTTTCCGAGCTCGTAACATGGTACGCACCACAGAGCTGGAAAACCCCCGAGACCTCAGCATGGCCGTCTCAACAGCCACGCCGTCAAAGACAGCCGAGTCAGGTCCGGGTGAAGGCAAGGACCCTGAGACAGAAGGTCCGGTCGTAGCGGCAACCGCAGAGGAATGTCCACGGACAGACCCTGAAGGTCTGAGAACCAGTGCCGTCTGGGCCACGCGGGAGCTATCAACAGGAGCGTCCCTCCTTCCTGTTTGAATTTCCGGATTACCCGTGGAAGAAGGGAGACCGGAGGGAACAGGTATGCGAACCGGAACGTCCACCGGACGGACAGAGCATCCACCAGAGACGCCCCTTCGTCTCTTGTGCGAGACCCGTACACCGGCAACTTGTTGTTGTGCCGGGACGCCATGAGGTCGATTTCTGGAAGACCCCACCTGTCCACCAGTAGTTGAAAAACGTCCGGGTGCAGGGACCATTCCCCCGGATGAACGTCCTGGCGACTTAGAAAGTCCGCCTCCCAATTGAGCACTCCCGGGATGAAGACCGCTGATATGGCCGGAAGATTGCGCTCCGCCCAAACCAGGATCCGAGAGACCTCTACGAGAGCCGCCCGACTGCGAGTTCCTCCTTGCCTGTTTATGTAGGCCACGGTGGTAGCGTTGTCCGACTGGACCTGCACCGGGCGACCCTGGAGAAACCGCTGTGCCTGCTGGAGAGCATTGAAGACCGCACAGAGTTCCAAGATATTTATTGGAAGCTCCGCTTCTGTCGGCGTCCACCTGCCCTGGAACAAGTGTGGACCCGAAACTGCTCCCCAGCCCCGAAGACTGGCGTCCGTTGTCAACAGGACCCAATTTGGAACCCAGAACGGACGTCCCTTGTTGAGGTGGGTCGTCTGTAACCACCACGTAAGGGACAGGCGAACCTCCTGGGTGAGCACAATCGTCTGGGACTTCAGAGACTGAGTCAGCCCGTTCCACTTGGACAGGATCAGGTGCTGCAGAGGTCTGGAGTGAAACTGGGCGTATTCCACCATGTCGAACACCGACACCATGGAGCCCAGTAACCTCATCGCCGAGTGTAAGGACACCCGGCGGCTGTGCAGACAACTGCGCACCCTTGACTGTAAAGCAGAGATCTTGTCCTCCGTCACGAAGATCCTTTGCTGTCCCGAGTCCAATAAGGCTCCAAGATGCAGAATCCTCCGAGACGGGATTAGAGTGGACTTCTGCCAGTTGATTAGCCAGCCGTGCCGTTGCAGCAGTGCAATGGTCAGGTCCAAGTGGCGTAACAGGAGCTCTGGAGATCCTGCCACCAATAACAGGTCGTCCAAATACGGCAACATGCGGACTCCCTGCAGCCGCAGAGAAGCCGCCATGACCGCCATCACCTTGGTGAAAACACGTGGTGCTGTTGCCAGGCCAAAAGGTAACGCCCGAAACTGGAAGTGGTCGCTGCTGATTGCAAACCTGAGGAACTGTTGATAGCGCCAAAGAATAGGGACATGCAGGTAAGCGTCCTGTATGTCCAATGACACCAAGTAGTCCCCAGGTTCCAGCGCCAGAATGATGGACCGTAGGGTCTCCATCCGAAACTTCGGGACCCGCAAAGACTTGTTGAGTGCTTTGAGGTTGAGAATCGGACGATATGACCCATTGGGTTTCTGTACCAAAAATAGATTTGAATAGAAACCCTGGCCCCTCTGGGAGAATGGAACCGCCACTATAACTCCAGCCTGGAGCATAGTGTGCAATACCTTCCGCAGCTCCGTAGCCTTGTTCCGGTCTGATGGGAGACCCGTGGTGAAGAAGCGAGCCGGGGGTCTGTGCCGGAAGGAGAGGGCGTATCCGTGGGAAACCACCTCCAGAACCCAAGTGTCTGTCGTAGTGGTCGACCAACACTGGGCGAACTGTAGCAGGCGGCCTCCCACCCTGGGATCCCCCAAAGGGAGGCCCGGACCGTCAGGCCGCAGGCTTGTCATCTGGCTTGGGGGCCGGACGTCTGGTACTCCATGCCTGCTTCCGGGGCTTGACCGATTTCTTAGGGCCAGCCTGTCGAGGAAACGACTGTGGTTTGGGCCTGCCCTGGGCCCTAGATGACCGAAAGGACGATGGTCCCGAACCAGAAGGAGCAGCGGCCGACGGGAGACAGGCAGATTTGGCTGCCGCCAGCGTGGCCACAATCTTATCCAGATCCGGACCGAAGAGAACTTCTCCGGTAAACGGCAACGCTTCCAGACCTTTCTTGGAATCTGCGTCCGCCTTCCAGGATCGCAGCCACAAGGTGCGACGAGCAGCTACCGCTGCTGAAGAAATTCTAGACACCAGAGTACTAATGTCTAGAGCCGCCTCGTTGATGTAGGTGGCCGAATCACGGAGATTGCCAATCAACTCCGCCTGATCGGCCGGACAGTCGGATTCAAAAGAAGCCTCTAATGAATCCGCCCAGCGCTCCATCGCTCTGGCAACCCAGCAAATGGCCATAGCCGGCCGTGCTGCCCCCCCTGCAAGGGAATAAGCGGACTTCAGGCAGATTTCTACCTTGCGGTCCGTAGCATCCTTAAGGGAGGACATGGATGGCATCGGCAATGTGGCACTACGGACAAGACGGGTCACGTGAGAATCCACCTGTGGAGGGGATTCCCACTTAGCAAAATAATTATCCGCGAACGGATAAGCCACCGCCAGGCGTCTCTGCGGCTGGTATCTTTTGCCAGGTTGTTTCCACGCCTCCTCTAAATGGTCCACCAACTGACCCGAAAGAGGAAAGACTGTGGCATCGCCCTTCACATCTTTGAAAAAGGCATACTTAGATTTAGCCGCTGGGGGAACTTCGTCCTCAATCACCAAGGCTGTGCGGACCGCCCGAATAAGTCCAGGAATATATACTTTGGACTTAGCATCAGCGTCCTTAGTATGGAGAGGTTCCTGATCGTAAGGAACAAGAATCTCCCCATCATCAGACGTCCCTTCGTCATCCTCATAAGGAGCGGACAGAGACGCCACCGGCCTTTTATGAGGCCGCATCACAGACTCCCCTTGCAACACATCCGACAAGTGCTGTACAGAACTCGTCAGGGAGTTAACCCACGCTGGCTCCTGAGAACCCGGGAGCGGGGAAATAGGGAGACTGTGGGGTACCACCAATTGTCGTGGGAACCCCTGCATGGGTGACGACACCACAGACTGCTGGGACAAACCCATCGGAGTAAACGCGGGCTGCGGAGCTAACTGGCCCACTAAAGCTGTTAACGCCTGAGCGAAACAAGCCCAGGGCGGCTCCTGTACCGGTGCTGTAACCGTAATAGGCCGCGCCATGGACAAACACTGCCGGCAAAGGCCCTCCGCGCTACCCTCCCCCTCCGCTAACGGTACTTTGCACGTGGTACACTGTAGCCGGAGGGGAAAATCACTTTCAGACATGATGGCACCACGTATGTGACCTCTCTCACCAATTAAGTATTAAATAGGCGAGAGACCACCCTGCAGCACCGCACCGCAAGGGCTTTAGCAGAAGAACAGGGACAGTAATAAAGCTGACAGTTTAGAGAAGTAAAGTTACAGGCAGCAGCGCTAGCACAGTCACATACAATGCAGAAAAATAACAATTCCTGCACTAACAGCGCTGATCACTCAACTACACAGACACAGGGCCTGGTAGGACACAGCGCTGCATACACAGACCTGACCACAGCGGAGGAGAGGTATGCGGGGGGACCCAGACCACGATGCTTCCGTCCAGCGCTTCCAGCAGCGTTCACCATGCGTTCTGGAGAAGATGGCCGCCGAGGAGCAGAGAGGAGGCTGGCCTGGGGGAGGAGCGCTGCCACAGGACCAGTCGGCAGCATGCAGAGAGGGCTGTGTGCAGCGGGGGAGGCGCCGGCTGTGAGACAGGGAAGGCGCGCTCCCCTGGCATGCATTTAACCCCTGGGACGCCGCAGCGCTACCGCTCTGCTGCGGTCCGCTGTCCCAGGGGGTAGTGGAAGCGCAGGTTGGTCGCCTGGCTCCACGCTGCAGCCAGTCCCCAGGGAGCCCCCTGCCTGGGGACTTAGGACCATGTGATCAGCGGGGACCCACCGCGGGACCCCGCTGCTTACCTCTGTCCCCCTTGAATCCGGCCATGGTCCGGAGCATCTGGGGTCACCGCTAGCTGTGACCCCAGACGCCCACCAGCATCCCCGGATCAGTACCGGCGTTCTGGTACCGGCGGGGTGTAGGGAAGACAGCATGGACGTCAGGACTGACTGTCCATGCTGTTCATCCAGATGTGCAGCCACAGCTGCATGAATAAGCTTCAGGGGCTCTTCTAGCCCCCACTCCAACAGGTGCACCCGACTCCGGCCGGGCACCAAACTAAACTGAGGTGCCTTGGCCCGGGGGCGGGGTATAGGAGGGGGACCTAGTGCATCCTGGGAGGCTGAAAGCTTAACTCTTTGGTGCCCTGCGACTGACGTCACACCTATACCCCAAGGTATCCTGTGGATACCCTATGGACCCTGAAGTAGAAAGGGAGGGTTTTTTATTGTTATTTTAAGCCTGGTAAATGTGCTCTCAAAACACCAAGTGCAAAAAAACGCTTTAATGAATAGAACCTTACAGAAAGTGCGCTAGGTGCAGTCATCCAGATCTGCCCCAAAGAAGGAGGTCTCTTTCTTTTACCAAGCTAGAAGGCTACAGAGAGAGCAAGGGTTGGCTTGTAGTGAAGGGGTGTCTGAAGGCACTTGACCTTTGCTACTGTTGAGGCCCAGGGATCTGCTATAGCTTCACCCAGGATGCAGGATCTTCTACCCTCTAACCCTCACTCTGCAGAGTGATTGGGGGGTAAGATTCAGAACACTTAAGGATAAACACTGGCAAAGAAAGGTGTAAAATCTTGTGGCCAAAAGCGGAACAAGGAGAATAGTTGATGGAACAATTTCGGAAAGAAAATTCTCATCTCTAGAACTTATAAACAATACTAATAAACATATCGCCCGTCTCTGGTGATCATCACATTTATGTCACTTTTTATGTTTTAGGTCCTGCTAGAAGCAGTGCACAATCAAAAGCCAAGACGTCATGTTATATTTACAATCATTGGAATCAGCCTAATAGTAGGACTTCTATTATTTTCACTACTGACATTCATCTTATGGAAGGTAACACATTGTCTGCTCTATTACAGATATGCCGTCATCTTTATAAGACCAACTTACTATGTCAATTTTGTGTACAAATCACTGAGTCTCAATCTTATCCATTTTGTGTGACCTAAACAGGTTATATTACGTAACCCATATAGTTGCGAAGCACAATGTACTGTAAACACCTACTGTATATCTATAGCTACCGTCTCAATAAGAGAGTGAGAAAGGCATTAATGGGGTTCAGCAGCTTAAATTAATTAATTGGCAATTATTACATTTTGTCTCTCTTGCATTTGTTTGTTGGAACTTTGGGGCTAATTCAGCATTGCTGAACGCAGATTCCTTACCATCTAGGTATCTGCGCATGCGCAGGACCCGTTCTGCGAATGTGCAGAATGGGTCCGGCGTGATCGCACACAGCCCCTTCTATATCTCTGCCTGATTGACAGGCAGAGGCATTTAAGGGACGGTATGGGGGCAGGGTCGGCCGGGGTTCCGGGAAACAGGGGCGTGTCGGCCCAGTTTTTCGGGAGTGGCAAGGCCGGGGGCTGCGTCCATGGATGCAATTTCCTGGCCTCGCATGATGGCCAGCCTGAGTAAACTGAGGCTTACTCAGCTGGCTGGCAGCCCGGCTATGTCCACCATCGCAATAGTGATCTCAGTCTGCAGCCTTGGTTGTAGTGATGGGATCAAAAATGCAGCATTGGGGTGTCATACACCTCCTGCTGCATTTGCATGTTTGCAAAGACGGAATTGCAAACCTGCTTGCGTGCAGCATTGCAATTCTATCCCAAGCTGTATCACCCCCTCTGTCCAGGATCACCAAGAGATCAGGTGGCCCCTATGTTGGTGAATGGTGAGGCCATGGGAGACGTGCCTATGCCCATTGGGTGTGCTTTGGTAGAAGCACCATCTTGGAGCAAGTCTAGCTTTCCTCCTAGAAAGGCCCGGTACTTTCTAGCTGTACCCCCAATCGGCAACCCAGACTTCATCCATCTGTTTTTCAGTAACCCTCATGGTAGTAATGCTGATTTTCTAAGCTTTTATACCCAAAATGCTCAACTCGTTTTTGTTGGTTAGATCATCCAGTGGAACATTTAATCCAATTTTGGCAGCTTCATCCATTTTTTTTTCTTTAACCTCCATGGTAATGATACGATCTCTCTTATGGCTTTTTAATTAGTGTCCCAAATCCTTTCTTTCCTATTAGATTATTTTGTCTATTTTATGAGCTATTAGTATAATATAAAGCTGAAATAATAGTTGAAATAAGAAAAGATACAAAAAATATATAAATTTCTTCTAAATTTAAAAAAAAGTTTCAACATGTGTCTTTAACCACTTAACGGACAATTTTTTTTCCCACAAAACTGCTCTGAAATTATCTTTTTTATTATTTAGTAAAGCTTAGAAATTATTTTTTATATTTTTAAATATTTTATTTAAAAAAATCCATGTCCATAGGCCCCCATTATAAAATAAATTCCCACCTCCCCATTGGCAATAGACCCTCCCCCCAGTGGTCATAAATCCTAGTAATAGATAGTACCACCTCACACCCCCCTAGTAGTAAAAAAAATAAAATAATTATATATATATATATATATATATATATATATATATATATAAAATATGTGTTCTATAAACCAACCCCTCCCCCTGTAAAAAGTCTGTTTATTTGCACCCCCCTCCTTCCCTCTATCCAATTTTTTTATTTTATTATTATTATTTTACCCCCCTTCCCAGCATATCATATCTCTCTATGTCCCCCCCCCCCCCTCTCCCGGGGTGGTTGCCTTCCATCCCCACATGCAGAACATGTGTCAGGGAGGACTGATGATCCCCCCCCCTGCTGCAGCTGATCTCTGCACTTGCATGTGATGCAACCTTGCCAGCTGAAGCACTTCTGGCTCACATGCGACGTCACCAGTTAAGGGTTTAAATTTCATGTCACTAGTAAGAGATTTATAGCTACACTCTCACAGTAAAGACTACTTCTGCAAATCTGGAGATAGAAATTGCAGATTTAAAGTAAAAAAAATCTGGTAATAATTATATCTGTTGAACTGATCTTTTTAAAGAGAGTATTTTAAAAATGTTGGCATTAAATATAACTCAGTCTGTTTTAAGACATTTTTGCTAAATGGACCAATATTAACAATATTTTGAGCTAATTACATTTTTGTGGGTTTGTCAACCAATGTTTTGCCAAATATTTATAGAAACCAGTAAAAGTAAAAACTGGAATGTAGTTTATTATTGTATGTTTTTTTAAATATGTGGTTTGCCCATTTGTCACCTGAATAAGTCTTCTTAGTCTTTGTGGTCACTTGATGAGAGATGTGTATCACTGCAATTAACGTGCTATCTTATTGACCATTTGATAACTGAAAAGTCGAATCCCTTTTCTTTGGGTGTGGAATGAAAAGTCGACAGTCTGTCTACGTGGACACTAGGTTGACAGGAAAACCGTTGACATTCACAAATGTTGACATTTAAAATGTTCTACACCAGAATGTCGCCCTACAGGGTTTCTTTTGTATATTTTAGCCTAACCCTCAACCCTAAAAATAACACAAAAATGTACCGTCGACTTATAAAGTGTCAACAGTATGAACATTAGTGGATGTCATCATTTTACATGTCAACATTTTGAATGTTGGCATTTAGAACATGTCGACATTCTGACCGGATACCCCCCTTTTCATCTACCTATTTTATAATGTCCCCGGCCTCGTGATTTATGTGACACTTGATCTATATTTTTGGTAAGTTGCAGTTTTGCTAATCTGTATCACTGCTTTCTAGATGGGCTTCTTTAAAAGGAAATACAAGACCTTGGATTCAGAGACGAATAGAAAAGAAAGTTGGAGTTTTCTCACCCAGGATGATAAAGATGAAAAGGAAGAAAAATAAAATAAATATGATACAAGACTATAAAAAAGAAACACGAGAAGAGGAAATTAAGTTTATTTTGTTGTACAAGAGACTTATAATTTCTAATGCTATTTATCTAGATATGGTGAAAGGTGAAGAACTTCCAATACAGTCTAAGGATGGAGGAATGAATATGCACTGTGGCCTCGATAAGTATGTATATACAACCAGGGATCTCAGGAATGTAACCTGTGATGTTACTTATCACGGAATGTACTTTCAAAGTAGCGTCTGATTATGTACGTCTGTCAATTCAGATTTCACTGGAGACTTAGGTTTCAGGTTTGCATGTTAGGTTTACTAAGATGGTGGCCCTTTGGGGCCACAGGTATTCTAAGCACATTGTATTTCACTTGGGCTAAAGCAATTTTGTTTTAAAACACTAAGCTGTGTATAGAATGGCCCTGTAGTGGGCGCCCTTTATAGCATCAGCATTAGCTGTTACCATACAACACAAAATATTGTATATCTTATACAGAGTTTAGAAACGGAGCTAAAGGATATGACAAAACAATTTATAATTTTCTGACTGTAGAGTTCAATGTATTTTTTAAAATCTGGATCCTCCCTTCCCTTTGCGGCCCAAGACACTTACTAAAGAATACGAGATCATAACAAACATATTACAGATAGCCATTGTGTGCGCCAGACCAACATAAATCTCCCCTATACAGTAATGTCAGTTTTCCCTGTGGTCAGGTTACAGGTGTAAAAACAAAAAGGTGATACGTTGTATTATCTCTTTCTTTGCCACTAAACTATTTTTAACAGCTGTTTTACCGAGCACTCTTTTTTTTTTGTTTGTTTTAGAACCCGGTGACTAAATACTAAATTCGTATGGTGCTTTCACTTATAGGGGTATATTTATGAAACAAATTTTGTGGGAATCCCCCCCCCCCAAAAAAACTGACATTTTTCATGGGATACCTTCATAATACTAAGTATTCCCTAGATGCATTACAGGGGTAATAGCAGCTCCCATAGGTTTCAGTGGTGCCTTTCATATTTGTGAGATTTACCCAGCAGGTCCCGTGGCTCAAAGTTACACATCGCAGGGACCTGGATGTTATTTTTAATACATCCAGGTGGGATAGAATTGTTTTATTGCCGGGACCAGCGGTGATAAAAAAAAATTCTAATTATCATGTCTAAAACCGATAATTGATAAATGGGCTCCATAGGCTGTACAAAAACATTTGCTACCACTCTATGTAAAAAGTGTAATGGTGCCATAAGTATTCGATGTTATAAGAAAACTGGCTTATTTCAGGGAGCTGCTAGAAGACAAAATATCACATGATTAAACCACAGAATTAATATATCCTATGACTAGTAGTCATTTCAAAATTATACCTCATAAAGCTTCAGGTGGATATAGCTCATACTGTATAGAAATATTATTATCTGTCACCAGTAGTCAAGAATCACAGGACTAAATGGGGTAGGACAACTACAACATGTGGAGTCATAATTCTAGTGAAAATTGTGTATTCTACTGGGTAATAATTAAATAAGTAACAATGCAATCTAAGTACTGTAGATATTTTACATAATGTATAGAATTACTTTCTGGCAAGAATGACAGATGCTCAAGAGGATAGCAAACAAATAGCATAAATTGACTTTCTAAAGAAAAATAGAACACACAAATAGACTATTAGAGCACAAATCAATAGCACATACCATTTTTTTAACACAGATCAAAGATAAATTACACGTACATGTATGCTATTACATACCAATTAAAAATAAAACATTCAAGTGTTCTATCACATCCTAAAGAGGAATAGAACATAACAAGCATAGTATCAAAGACCTAAGAGAAATAGGTCATGCAAATATCTCAAACAGTATTATATCATAAAGCTATAAAAGCATAATAGGAAAACACATCAGGACCAAAAAACTTGGAATAAGAAAGAAAATTTCTAGAATAAATTTATGGTTGACAGCGGTTTGGATAGATTAAAAAAATAAAAATAAAAATGATACATAGGATATTTAGAAAACTTCAGAGCTTTAAATTGTACAGCAGAGGAATCTAAAAAATAAATGCTAAAAAAATGTGCTGCTCCTGTTCGCTTTATGTCCTGACGCAAGAATAAAAATAATTTGCACCAAAATCACAAAATGCTGAGTCAATAAGTTTTACAAATTTACTGCTGTATTTAAAGAGCAAATATCTATTTTGATATCAAATTTTCTAACTGTACATAGTATAGATACATTTTTAAAAAATATTTTGTTTTACTACAAAACAATACATGTAATGTTTTTGTTTTATGAATATATACTGTATCTTCACCTGTATAGCTAATGAATTGTTGACATAAATGAAAACAGATGAATAAGGGGTTGAGCTGAAAGTTAGGGGTATATGTACTAAAGTGAGGGTTTTTAGAAATGGAGTTGTTGCCCATAGCAACCAGATTCTACTTATTTATCTAGTATTTTCTAGAAGGTAATAGCTAAAATCTGATTGGTTGCTATGGGCAACATTTCCACTTCTATAATCCCGCCCTTTAGTAATTATACTCCTAAGAGAGGGAAATCAGTAGACAGGCCACAGACCAGGTTATTAGTGTCAATTGTATTGTGACCGTCCTACAATTGTTTAATACTATAGTTTCCACAACACTGAAGAAGAGCGCATGAGTTAAAAACAAAAGACAAGTTTAAATTAAGTTGGCTAAAAATGCTAAAAGACAAAGTGCATATAGAAGCTACAAGAGTTTGCAATTAATAAATGTTATTAATGTTGTTCTCTGGGCTCAATCAACATGTCTGGTACATGTATGAATTTTGTTTAATGTGATAATTCGTCTGAGTCGCTGTTGTGGTGCCTTATAATGTATATCAGTTATGAAGTGTGTATTCCTGTATTACACGGGAAGCGATTGCCTTCAGAACTAGCATTAATCGATAACAAAGAAGTAAATACAAGTTGCAAATTATATAGCATTCAATGCACTTTTAGCCAGAGTAAGTTATTTGATGCTGGGTCCCTAAAACAACGTTGTCCTGAGTGTGTAGGAAATATAAAATGTATATGATAAATTTATCATTAAAGATAAATTTTGTAAGAAAATGATGGTTTGTAAATTAAAAACTATAATTTTTCTTTAATGGGGATATTTGCAATATTTAGATTTTAGGTCATCATAACTGATATGTACAATCTTATATTTACAGAAATAAAAAGTCAAACAAATTGTTCTATTTGATTGTAAAATATAAAATGTATAAATAATAACTTGCTGGGTAACCAATATATCAATACAATGTATAGCATATTATTATACAGAATTGCACATTTTAGATTTAAATTTTCTCTGCTTTAAAAGTTAAAAAGTACATATTGCTGTGTTTGTCTAAGAGCTGATATTTTGCTGGCTGCATTGTGTACCAAATTGTACCCTTATCTGTAAAGTTTTTTTATACTAGGATTTACAATTTGCAGAGTGATCAATTTGTTTTAATTTGCAATGTGAGGTTTGGCGCAGCATAGAACTGCAAAAGACAAGTGAGGATAAAACATGGCAGTAAACCAGCAAAGTACACATCAAAGTCCAGCCTACTTCCTCCTTATGTATCATTTTTATTGCAGTGCTTGAAGTGCAAATACTTTGTGCAAAAAAGGGAACACCTCTTTAAGTATTGCAGTTAGTTGCAAAAAGAGAAGCACTCATGGATCTAATCTTTAATCTGCAAGCAACGCAATTTCTGCCCATTCCACCCTACTCTTTCCATGGGCTGGCACCAACTTTCGCACCTCTGCATAGTGTAAATCCATTTACTTTCCCAGAAAACTGGGTGCAGCAGAGCTTGGATGGAACACCCGATGCCTGCTCTTTCTCTTGGGAAATGTTTCCTAGAGTCCCGCCTCTTACTACTTTATTATAACCCCCTTTCAAAAAATAGATATTTCTGTTATTATTCCAGTGTAGATTAGTCACGACAACTAGGGATTATGGGGATTGACTTTTACACATATAGCAATTGTGTGTGTTTGAACTTATTTGCTCAATGTGCACCTGCAAATGCATTTTTTCCACTAAACAGCGACATGAATGGGCAAATTGAGCCCCACTAAATAAATATATAGGACAAGACTCAAAGACGACAAGCCCATAGCTGGTACAAAATGTAACTGCTTGGCACGGCCATAAATCTTTCCACCCTTTGTCTCATTTCAATAATCTCCTAGTTAAAAGGATATTCTGTTTCTGTACTGCCTCACGAAACAAGCCATCCCAGTGCGCAAAAGCCAAAGCATTCATAGGACACTCAATTTACCAAGCTCCTCTCTGTGCAAACTTCTACTTCACCATGAATGTCCCTATCTGGCTCCATAAATCCATGCACCTTGTTGGCGCTCTAGATACACTTTGCAAATCGAGACCGGTCTAATGGTCATTTTGGCTTTTATAAATTTCCTTCATTGTATTTTACAAACACGATCCAGGAACATTATCAACATTTTAGTTTTGGTATTCAGTGCTCCTTTGATCTTTGATTTTCATGCAATATTTATACTTTATCAGACAATCAGTAGACTCCCAGAATTGAGAATGTTCATTTCCCCAAGACAAGAAATGCCACAATAATATCTGTTTTTCCTAAAGTGTTGCTTTTCTCCTACACACTGTGGAGGCAGAAGTTTTGTGGGCTGAACCAAACTTCATGACAATTTAGAGGCTCGATAAGCTGCCTCCGCTGTGGACACATTCTAGTACACACATTTCTGGAGTGAAATTGAAAAAAAATAAAAACTCTTAAGATTTGTAAAAGAAAACATTTTATTGCAAATATTTGAAAATGTTACTATAAAATCTATAGTACAACTTTAATATTTCTAAAAAATATATATCTATTAAAATAGAGTTTTCTATGGTTTTGTTCAGCATCAGTTTTTTTTGTACTACTATTTTAATTTAAATGGGGTTTGAATGTAGCTGGATGTAATTGTGTTATATTAACGTGACCCTTTCTAATTCAAAGTGAACCATTAAAATATCTCTGCTGTCACAGATCAATTAAAATGAAATTTGTAGAAAATCAGAATGTGTTTTTTTTTCATGTACTTCTAAAGACAACTGCATTTTCCTTTCACTTCATCCAGTTCTTCAATGTTCCTCCCATATAGATTAATGAGTTCTGGATGCAATCTATGAAATGAAAAAAAAACCATCTATTTTAAATTTACTGCCAAAAAAAAACCAGTTGATCTTTTAGACTAAAATCATTAAATAAAACAATAAGAAATTATTTTTTAAATTAATCTTACAATATGCATATGCAGTTCAGTACAGTACAGTTAATCAGGTATAAATATAACGGATTGATGCTGCAATCAGGTTAATCACAACTCTAAAACTGACCCAACTGCTATAGCACAATCTCTCTATTCATTGCGGCTTGGGTTTTCTGGCAAGTGGGTGGGACTTCGCTGGAACATGGCTGTGGTTGGACAGGTTATAGAGTGTTTTGTGTGAAAAAAAAGTGGCATGAGGAGGAAGTTTTTGTTCTGAGTTAATGTTGCGAAGTTGCTTATAAAATGACCAGGTCCATAGTTTTCGCTGTGCAGATTATATACTGGATTAGCATGTAAAAAAAAAAATAAAAAAAAAAAAGCGAATTTGCTCCCAAAAAACAAACAAAATGTAAATTGTTTAACATAGAAACGTTAGTGTAGAGTGTACCAGAGTGCACCTCACTGCTCAGAGCCGCCTCTCACTAAAAGGAGGAAGCCGGCCGCTCCCTCCAACTCAACCCTGGCCCACCCTGTTGGAGCAGCCCCAGCAGGAAGGAGAATGCCTGGCCCACCCTGCACTGGAGGTAAGCATTGCAGCCTCACAAGCCTCCCCCCCTCTCCTACCCGGTGCCCGCCAAATAGTAAGCAGCGATGCTGGATTGGAGGGTGCACGATGGGCTGCTGCTTACCTGCTCTTGGTCCGCACTATAGACCCGCCAACACACCCTGGTAGCGCGCACTAAATACACCTTCCTTCCTCCCTTGGCAGCCTCATACTGCCACCTGGCAAAAAAGATTTATTATATATGTATATGGGAGAATATGGGAGAGGAGGGCATGACAGATGGCAACCCATTGAAAACGAAGATCACCGATTATAAAACTAATACAGCAAACAATTAAAGGAACTGTACTGGTCTGGCAGATTGCTTATGTACATTTGTGCTAATTATGCAACAAACATTTCTGTCCAGTCTTATTACCAAGACACGTCTGTGAAGGCAGTTTCAACCTTATTAGTTAGCTCAATGGCAATCACGTCATGACGCCTTTCAGCAAATCACGCAGTGCCCTCATAAAATAATGGAAAATTGGTTGCGCCAATACAGTTTTCAAGAAGTTAATTCCACCGGTTGGTACTCACCTAACGTGTACCTCAGAGGGTGCTTCCAGCAAATTTCCATCAACATTCCATGGATGAGCATCTTCTCCAGCGATTGTGCGTACTTTCCCAGTGTGATCATATGTGCCATTAGCGTGGCAGCTGATGTTCCTGTGGTGTAATTTTACTTCTTTAACCAAGTGAGTTTCAACAAAAGGAAAATTAAACTAGGGAAACAAAATAGCAAATGATTGAAAGAAAGGTTTAATCATCAAGGTCTGAAGCAGTTTTATCTCAATGATCTCAATCTATAAACCTGTACCTCTAAATTACAAATGATGCTATGCGGCATAATCTCATTATGTACTAACCTCTCTGGAGATCTGAAGGCTAATACCGGGTCTAAATACTTTACTAACTTATTTCCTTTAGCTCCCGAATATACATCATATTCACCCCATGAACCTGCAGCTCTTAAAGTTCACTTTTGTAGATCTTCCCCTCTTTAGAATTGGTCATTCACCCGTTATCTGCAACGAGAATCTTCCCAGGCCACTCTCTCTGTGTACTTGCAGTGTAAAGAGACAATTCCAGCAATTTACCATAGAACCCAACAGAAATGTTCTATTTGCTACATAGGGTGCAATGTAGAAAGGGAATCGGTATGAAATGCCGACAGTCGGGATCCTGGTGGTCAGAATCCCGACAGGGTTAACATACCGACACTTGTTGGTCAATATGCTAACCCTCCCCCTCTCCTAACCCTCCCTGTTTGGTGCCTAACCCTAACCTCCCTCCCTAGGGCCTGAATCTAACCTCCCCGCACCCTAAACCTAACCCTTCCCCCTTATTGCCTAACACTCCCCTAGTGCCTAGCCCTAACCCCAACCCTCCCCCCAACCCACTTACGGTCGGAATTGCTGGCAATGGGATTCTGACCGTCGTCAGTATTGTAAGCGTTGGCATCCTGACCGCTGGGATGCCGAACGCATACCGTAGAAATAGGGAAACTTCTATTAAAGTGAAATTTTCCTTTAATGAAACTCGACTCTTGAATCTGTTTTAAATAAGACCTGCCACCTATATATAGTGGGTGCTATAGTATATATCTATAGCATCCACTTTTGTTGGCTGAACTTGTATGCAGCCCATCGCTTTGCTAGGCTAGAGTAGTATTGCCTTACTAATATTAATGAGGCTGCCGCATCTAGGTGACAGGAGCTTAGCCTTCCACACAGTGTAAACTTAAAGTGCAGATTACACTTTTATACACACAGCAGAACAAGTTATCCATTACCAAAGTGCACATGTGCCCGTAACCCGTAGCAACTGCCACCTTTGTTAAGTAAATAATCCGCTCTGAGAAGACATATTCAAAAAAAATCACAACTTTATTACTTGACAATGTCTTCTTTTCAATATCTTTGATATTGATGCATGTGCTGTTCTCCAGCTCACTGGCTTCAGTAGTAAGCATTACTAATAGTATGGGGCATGGATTACACGGACTAAGCTGCATTAGTCTGATTTGTGATTTACAAATCAGTCACATAATTGCTAATGTACTCTGACAGGGTAAAGTCTTCTTAAGAGGACATCAACATTAATCTGTCTGTTATTTAACAAATACTTTGGGGGTGAGTACCTGGTTTTTCACAGTGGCATAGCGTTTCAAATGCCTCACAAACTCTGGTCTTGAAGTATCTCGTACAACTGTAAGTGACATAGTTCCGTCGTTTAACCTAGAAAAGAGAAAAAAGCAGCATATAAATGGAGAAATATTTGAGTAAAAAAACTAACGAAATTATCTATTAGAGTTGTGCAGTCCCACCAAGTTATCTGTCCTCTCGCACATGTGATGCCACACACGGAGTGCCTACTGTACATGTGATGCCACACATGGAGCTCCTACTGTACATATGATGCCACACACGGAGTGCCTACTGTACATGTAACGCCACACACGGAGCACCTACCGTACATGTAACACCACATACAGAGAGCTTACTGTACATGTAACACTATACAGAGCACCAAGCTGTAGCTCACAGAGAACACCTACATGTATGTCACCCACAGTATACCTACATGTAAAGTCACACACAGTACATCTATATGTACCTCACACAGAGCATACCTACATGTATGCCACACACAGTACACATACATGTCATACAGTGCACACCTACATGTAATGCCATAAACCATATACCTACATGTAACTACACACATAGCACACCAATATGCAGATCCACACACGACACCTACATGTAACGCCATACACTGCACACCTACATGTAACGCCATACACTGAACACCTACATGTAATGCCATACACTGCACACCTACATGTAATGCCATACACTGCACACCTACATGTAATGCCATACACTGCACACCTACATGTAATGTTATACACTGCACACCTACATTTAACACTATACACCGCACACCTACATGTAACGTCATACACCGCACACCTACATGTAACACCATACACCGCACACCTACATGTAACGCCATACACCGCACACCTACAAGTAACGCCATACACCTACATGTAACGTTATACACTGCACACCTAAATGTAACGCCATACACCGCACACCTACATGTAACGTCATACACCGCACACCTACATGTAACGTCATACACCGCACACCTACATGTAACGTCATACACCGCACACCTAAATGTAACGCCATACACCGTACACCTACATATAACACCATACACCGCACACCTACATGTAACGTCATACACCGCACACCTACATGTAACGTCATACACCGCACACATACATGTAACACCATACACCGCACACCTACAAGTAACGCCATACACCTACATGTAACGTCATACACCGTAAAACTACATGTAACGTCATACACCGCAAACCTACATGTAACACCATACACCGCACACCTACAAGTAACGTCATACACCGCACACCTACAAGTAACGCCATACACCTACCTGTAACGTCATACACCGCACACCTACATGCAACGTCATACACTGCACACCTACTGTACATGTAACGCCATACACTGTACACCTACATGTAACGCCATACACCGCACACCTACATGTAACGCCATACACCGCACACCTACATGTTACAACACAGATAGCACACCAATATGCAGCTCCGCACGCAGCACATCTACATGTAATGCTACACACAGTGCACATACATGTAAATATGCATACAGTATATAATTCATTTTCAGCACAGTACTACAAATTGGGTCACACTTAAATATGAGCCAATGAACATGGCAGACATAAACTGGTTATAGGAGCAGATAATAAGTAGATGAAGCTCGGTCCTGGAGGTGAAGCAATGGGAGAGTAATATTGTCCGAGGACAAAAATACTGTATTACGTTCATCTCATGAGGACATAAAGCGGAAGGAGTTTGCACTTTATATGTAAATAATGATAATAAATGACTGTGTTGCTGAACCAGGGTTTCTGCTGGGATGGAAGATTCCTCATTTGGTGTGATATCAGGTATGTAGCTTGGATAGAAAACGACTTCTAGCACCAGTAGGAGGGGACATCATGGCTCCAGTATATGACCGAGACAGTGCTGCCTACCCTCAGCCGCGCCAGGTCTCCCCTACTGAGGTGAGACTGTCACCATGCGTCATTGCAAAAACAACAGCCAAGCTCAAACCTTCATTTCATTCAACAGTCATTTATAACTAAACGCTGGCAGTAAATAGATCCCACACACATAACCAAACCCGTTTATTCAAAGAGAGCATTAATCATGTTATACAACTGTATTGTGATCACGGCCACATGCCTATACTAAACTGGTTACCGTGCAGCATCTTATGATATGTAACAACCCCCGTCCCCTCTCCCCAACAGAATGACATCTGGCTACAAATCCATCACTGCGGTCTGTGTGCACCATATTGCCACTGAAGCCAAACGCACCTTTTGCAAAACCTCCCCCCTAATTCCTGTGTGTGTCACAAAGCATGCCAATAATTTATATTTGCCACTTATGATATAAACAATAAATAGTATACGATCAATGCGTATATATATATATATATATATATATATATATATAAACTGCTGCCAAATTCATGCAAAAATAACGTTGCAATATATTTTTCTAGGGTGACATCATTATTCAGACACCTGATGCTTTTTTTTTTTATGATAAATGTATATTTTTACAATTTTATACAAAAAAAAGTGCCTTTAATACGATGAAATTAATGGTCATAGGATACAAGTTTGTAAAAGTTGTGATCTTTTACTGAGTTTGCAGCAAAATCAGCACTTTTACAAAATCATACTGTATTGGCCCGTACACACGGGTCGATCAAACAACGATCAGATATCGTTATCTCATCGTCCTCCATGTGCTGGATGTTCAATATCGAACATCCAGCAACATGCACCAACCCCATAACGACTTAATGATCGCGGGTCCCTAGAACAAACAGGCTAAACTGGTCGATATCGACCAGGTTGGCCTGTATGCACAGGCGATGGTCGATGTCGACCATCCCTGCCCACGCATCGACCATCGTTTGTTCATTAGAGGGGTTGAAAAAAAGAACGATTTAAATGATCAAATGATATTGTTACCGTTTATATCGTTCTTTTAAGTTGGACCACGTGTATGCACCATATATCATTCCCCACTATGTACTGACATGGAAATGGTGCTCCAATGGTAAGTATGATTATAATTTAGTTTAACAGTATGATTCCTAGTTTAGTTTAACAGGTGGAAATACAGATTGGCCCTGTCTGAGGTTTCCCTCTGGGTACCGTACACGAATAACAAGTTGAGAAACAGTGCCCTGAACACCACATCTATAACCTGGGTTACTCCCAATGTAATACAATTATAGTAAATATATTTGGAATATTCTAGCCAGACTACTTGACCTAATTTTACAGATCCTGTAATTGCTTCTAATCCTTAAGACTGACTGCAGCCTGCCTGAGAGGACAGGAGGAATCCATCAGCGATTTGTGGAAACGTTTCAGGAAAGGTTTAAAATGAAAACTGGTGGTGTTGGGATCGGTAATTCTTGTAAGCTTCTACTGACCTGGTATTAGGCGCCAAACCTCTTGGGGCCAAGGAACAGAGGCAGGGGATTGCCATAATGCTGACATTCAGCAGCTCGCCCTGGATGTGCTGCCAGCGGTCCTCGCTCTCTAAGAGATGTAATACACAGTTACCTTGGCTCATTATTGTACAGTAAGACAGCATATAATAATTGCCCAATCTCCTTATTATTATACTCACCAGACTGATTGCAATTATCATTGTTTTTATTTCTACGAGGAAAGACAACAAGCATCAGTATTAATATAGGCACGTTTGCTTAGATATTATAGGATCATTAACGAATAATTCACATATGCAAAAGGGAATGACCACTAAAATACAAATAAATCTCAGAATTAATATTATATTTGTCATACTGGTTTAAAGGGACTGTCCTCTATTGCTACTATTACTTTCAATGAAGTGAATGGCAATATACTATACATACACTAATTGCATCATATAGGAGGATCAACATAAACATCTATAAAATAAATCTGTCCTGTCTCCAACAGGAATGTACAGTAGAGCCGGAGTGCTCGCACCAATGGCTCCCACTGCTAAGGAGTCAGGACAGACCTAGCCTAGGGGGAGGACGGGGAAAGGGGTACGTGTGGAGCGGGGTAGGGTAGGTGGTCGCTTTACTAGCAATTGTATAAAAAGAAAATAATTCCTTCGAATTGTTCTGAAATATTAACATTTTCAGAAAAGTTGTATCTTGGTTATAGATTTTTCTTGGATATAGATATATCTTGGTTATAGATACTTTAGAAATAATATTTCGAGGCTCTCACCAGCAAGGCCCTTCTTCCTCATGCTCCTCCCTAGCACTAACCTTGCTACATTTCTCCTAGTTCCATTCAGCGACTCTGGCTCTGTATTCTTGCCCTTCACTGGGTACAGTGTCATGGAGTGCTGGACTGCCCCCAACGCCACCTCCGTGACTCACAGATACTTGCCAGTCAAGATAGAGTGAGTTATCCTGCCCTTACTTGTTGTCCTTAGTTTGTTGGTTTATTATACTGTATTTTTCCTAAGATATGTCAACCTGCAGTTATTGTACCATTGATATGTCAGTTTCTCTGTTACTTGTACAGTATCTTCCCTTACAGGGCTGCAGAAACTATGTGGTGCCTTAAGAAAAAGTTAATATTATTTTGATATTTATTTTTTCTTAAAATAAATATTTATTATATAAGAAATAAATGCAACAGAACTTGAAACCATAAGCAAAAATTATGTATTATTAATAATAATAATAATAATAATTATATCATTATGAAACATAAAAGAACAAACAGAAGGTGACTTTGCTTATTGTGAAGGATTGGATACTATTAATCTTATTAATTTATTATAGGGATGTATAGGCTCGGATAGGTTCGAATTTGCACGCCGAGTTTTTATTTTTCCCTCCAAAAAACGGGACTCAGAAAGAGGCAAACGTCATCTTGCATGGACAAACATCATCATTCCTGGACTTTTGTCCATGCAAGATTACATTTTGCCTCATTCCGAGTCCGGTTTTTTGGAGGGAAAAATCCGAACTCGGCGTGCAAATTCGAACCTATCCGAGCCAGCACATCCCTACTTTATTATATAACAAAGTCAATTTAAATTGCTTCCTTACTTGTGCTCCCCATGAAATGTGACTGGATGATCCGTTACTGGTAAAAATGACAAGTCACAGCTCTCCGACCTGTAAGACATGAAAGTCATTTACTTGTAACAGTGGTCACCCAATAGACATTACTTATCGGAAAAAGATAACTTTGGTATATAATCAATGTTTGTTTATTTACTGTTAAATATGCACCCGAGGACCTAATTGATTTTATAGCATAAAAACAAAAAGTTCTAATACTAAGCTACATGAAATTACATTCTTGTAGTAGCTTACGGACATGGTTTAAGTGTGCTATTAACTTATGATGTCAAAGTCCAAATATTTTCATATTTTTCCTTAATATTTTTATAATGGTTCCAGAGAAATCAGAAAAATAATTGCAAGCTGCGCAACGTAGAAACGTGCCAAAAATGCTTATATAATTCAAGTGCTCAACTTGCTTTTATATGGTTTATATGTTTTATATGGTTTATATGTTTTATATGGTTTATATGGTTTATATGGTTTATATGGTTTATGTAAATGAACAGGATAAAAAAACTTTAATGCAAATTAATCTATTTTCATTGTATTGTAAATGAGTTTGGTTCAAGCACTATCCTGGAGGAAATTTAGCCTGAAGCAGATATTCTTTTACACTAAAGAGGACAATTATCAGGACAAACGCCAACAATAATCAAAACAAAGCTATTATATATATAATTTTTTTTTAAAAAGGAACATTTTAATGAAGACATTTTTAAAATAATCATTAGGAAGCTCCCCCTCCTCATAAACACAACTTTGAAATCTTTGTTCAATTTCCAGTGTAGTATAGAATCATATAAATGGCAGAATGTAATACGCATCGCATTTCGCATGTAGTACATCCCTCCACTTATCAGGTACGGGATCAGTATGAATGACCGCCGGGTTCAAATCCCGACGCCAGAAGACCGGTAGCAGTGAAGATCCCGACAGGTAAGTAAATTAACTATACCTAACCCTCCCCCCCCTAACCCTCCCTTAGGGATGCCTAACCCTAATCTCCCCCCCAAGTGCCTAACCCCCCCTCCCCGCAACCTAAACCTAGCCCTCCCGGGGGTGCCTAACCGTAACCTCCTTGCAGGGGTGTCTAACCCTACCCCCCCTTCCCCTAGCCTAACCCTCCAGGGGGGGGTGCCTATCCCTAAGACCCCCCCAGGAGCGCCCTAACCTAAAACCGCCCTTCCCCGCGGCTGTCTACACCCTCCGCCTGGCTCACCTTCATTCGTAGGGATAATGATAGGTGTCGGGATTTCTACACCTATCATTAGTCCCCTGTCGGGATTGCACAGTCTGGAAGCTGGCAGTCTTCATTTCGACTGTCGGCTTCCTGACTGCATCCCATCAGGTACATATCAATAGGTGCACCAATATGCCACTAGAATTGTCTTTAAATTGCAAAGGACAGCTTTTCCAAAAAGATCTGTCCTTTGCGGACTCTGACCCAGAAGTCCCTCTGCGCGTGTGTCGTATAATGCACAAGCTGCGGGGGATGCTGGGTGGTATCTGATTGGATCCAATCCAGGGCACGAAAGCCCAGGAAAGGCTTCTATAGATGGCGTTGTCCACCGGGTCCAAGCTCCGGGGAAGTAACACATTCCGGAGCTTGATACACATGGGAATGCTGCCAGAAAATATTAGATTGCTGAGTTTTGGCCACATTTTAGCCTTAGTACATCCCTCCCAAAGGCTGTAAACCGATTAAAAATGTAAAGTGAAAAAAGAAGGCGGTAGATGATAAATAATGTGATTTACTCAGTCTGACATGGTTTTTCTACCAATCTTTGGCATGCCTATTCCTTACAAAGAGTCTTTGCCAGATCACGTACTTCTCAACACTAACGTCTCTACTGCTAAACAGATCATATAAAATGAACCAACTTTAAATTTGCAAGAGTTTTAATAATGGCAAAGTCTCTTCTCTGATTCGAGGGCATCCATCGATGTTTCTCTGCAAGAGCGAGAGTCCTTCCTCCAAATCCAAACATGGAGGAAAAGCCAAACCGCAGGAGCTTGTCGTCGCTGCTGAAAGTGCAGGCATCCACCGCTTGTATGTTCCCTGAAAAAAGCTACACATTATAGGAGATGCATAAAATAGTTACTGCATTATAATACGGCATCACATTACCACTGAGGACAGGAACTTTAACACAAACTAAGGGCCTGATTCAGAGCCGCTCGTAAGCGGCCGCTCGTTCGTTCCGAGCGATGTTTGCCCAACTGCGCATGCATACGGATTGTAATACGCATGCGCGAACCAGTCAGTGCTGCCGAAAATTGTTTGTTCGCTAAATAGCGAATGCCTGCTATTTTGAGTGACATGAGGAGGCGTATGTGGGTGGTAACAGGGGAAGGTGCTTGAAAACGGGGAGTGGAGATCCGATCGCAGGCGTGCTTAAAGGTCAAAACGGGAGTTTTATGGGTGTGCATAATTAATACAGCAGCGTCATTGACCATGTCACTGGGTTATTTTATAGTCAGAACTGCTCGCAAGATTGTGGTAGGAAAAACCAACCACAAGAAGAGCGAGCAGTTCATATGCTGGTCGATGTACTTGATTAATCTAATAAATAGCGGACATGACGTAGGATGCGAGCGGCCAGGGGGCGTAGTTTTCCAAAAAACTACCACAAGTTTTGTTCGCTCGTTCAGACCTAGAGGCGTGAACAGACCGCAAAGAGCGAACAGTTCATTTGAATAGCCACCCCTTTTTTCTGAACGAGCGAGCGCAAATAGCGTCCGGCTCTGAATCAGGCCCTAATTTCCTTAGGATTGAGCATATTGTTGCCAGCAATAATTAGGCTTTATTAAACAATATATTTTATAAAAAAATGACAACATGATTCTAATAGAACACGATAAGCAAATTATAGGCAAATAGGTAAGTATTTGGCAATCATAAAACATTAAAATATCATGAAAAATGTCTAACACACAGTACATTTCCTTAGGATATTCTTTAGTAGGATTCCCACACGGCTGTTAATGGCTTAAAACTAAAGTCACTATATATTGCAGCTGTGCTCAAAAACTAATTATTAAGGAAAGGCGTATCACTCAGCATACTGATTATAGGTAGGCATAATCATTTGTACATAAAAGTGGAGTTACTCATCAATGCAATCTATATTTAGATGCTCTAATGTTGGACGGGAAATGAGACTAGATGGCAGGAGCATTTAAAACAAATAAGGGGGGTCTGTGTTAAATTATTTTCTGTGGAACACCCCCCCCCCACCAGACCCCACCGCAAGCAGCCCGGTAAAAGTCTACTCTGGATACAGAGTGAGGCAAGGGCCAGTGTATGCTGCATATCCTGCACTCATTATAGATACGCCACTTTGGGATGGTAAATTGGACACATCTCAGCATGAACAGTTCAGCCCCACCCACTTTTATAGACCATACTATAGAGCAGGGGTGGGGAACCTTTTTTCTGCCGGGGGCCATTTTGATATATATAACATTATTTGCGGGCCCGATGCAGGCTATGCCCCCTCCGTTTGATGTCACACAGAGGCGGGGCTACAATCGCCGGTGATTACAGCAATGCCCAGAGCATCCTGAGGAGGCTCCGGAGAGCTTTAAGGGCAGCGGTGTGACCGTCTGAACGCTCCAGATGGCACTGCTGCATAGATTCTGGCTGCAGGTTGCCATTCTAGGCACCTTGTTAGCCAAATGAGGCTAGCATATAAAAGCTCAGAGGGCCAGACCAAATGATTCTGGGGGCCTTACATGGCCCCAGGCCTGAGGTTCCCCATTCCTGCTATAGTGGTAACTCCTACTCAATGGCTGAGATTGTAGAACTAGCTAAGTCAGTATACAATATCCATCATCCTTATGTCTCTTACATGGGGCTGTAACATCAATGTTTGCACTTTATGGGTTTAGTCGGTTTAAGGCCTGAAATTGTGCGGCTCTGGTAGAGAATAACGCTTACCCATAATGATGTGCAGCGTCGCAGTGACCGAGTGTCTAATTCCATGAACGGAGTAAGCCAGGACATTGGTGGTGCCTGGAAAACAGTAAGTTAAAGATTCTATAGATGCAAAAATAAAGGTATGGTGGTACTATGCGTGAAACGCAGGGGCATCTCTCTCCGCATCACTTCACCCTGTCAGTGTCATAGACTTAGGAATATTGCGTCACAAGCAGGGACAGGACTATTTGCACAGTTTTGATGGACACTCCAGCTAGGCAACTCCCCCGAAACGGTTACCCCCCCCCCCCTTGCCCGCATGTGAAAGTGGGCAGTTCAGGGAGGGGTGATGACACGATTTGCGCTGAATGGCATCATCACAGCCCTGCCCCCTGCTTTACAATGCCAGTAACATTGGCATTGTAAACTGGGGGCGGGTTATATAAGATGCTAGAAAATAGTAACGCGCAGCATATTATTATGGTAAAACATTTCACATTAGCGGGTTCATGGGCAAAGAGCAGAAGTTCTGGCCATCTGTGCAGGCTCTTTCTGTGACCATTGCAGAGTTTTTGTTTTTACTGTGGCAACAGCACAGGGTTTGAAATACTCAAATACAGTTCTTGGTACAAAGAACAGCCTTCTATATCACATTTGCACCTTACCCCCATTACCTGTGCATATATACCGTGCATCCGGAAAGTATTCACAGCGCTTTACTTTATCCACATTTTGTTATGTTACAGCCAATTCCAAAATGGAATAATTCATTTTTGTCCTTAAAATCCTACACACAATACCCCATAATGACAACTAGGGGTGTGCACCGGCCACTTTTCGTGTTTTGGTTTTGGATCTGGATCTTTCTTCGTGTTTTGGATCTGGATTGGTTTTGCCAAAACCACCCTTCCGTGTTTTGGGTTCTGGGTTTTGTGTTTTGGATCTGTATTTTTTTTTTAAAAAGCATAAAAACAGCTAAAATCACAGAATTTGTTGGTTTCTCTGCTCCTATGCTATTATTAACCTCAATAACCTTAATTTCCACTCATTTCCAGTCTATTCTGAACACCTCACACCTCACAATAGTGTTTTCATGTCCAAAAGGTTGCACCGAGGTAGCTGGATGACTATGCTAAGCGACACGAGTGGGCGGCACAAACACGTGACCCATCTAGGAGTGACACTGCAGTGGCAGACAGGATGGCAGTTAGAAAAACTAGGCCCCAAACTGTACATAATGCAAAGAAAAAAAAGAAGTGCAAGATGGAATTGTCCTTGGGCCCTCCCACCCACCCTTATGTTGTATAAACAGGACATGCACACTTTAACAAATCAATCATTTCAGCGCCAGGGTCTGCCACACAACTGTGGCTGAAATGATTGGTTCGTTTGGGCCCCCACAAAACAAGCTGGCAATTAATGTGTCCCTGCACAAACTGGCTCTACGTAGGCAAGATGTCATCCTCATCCTCCTCATCCACCGATTCCTCACCCTCTTCAGTGTGTACATCCTCATCCTCACAAAGTATTAACTCGTCCCCACTTGAATCCACCACCACAGGTCCCTCTGTACCTTCTGGAGGCTGGTCTCCCTGGAAGAGCTGATAATTCATTTTGATGAACATCATCTTCTCCACATTCTGTGGAAGCAACCTCCTACGCCTTTCGCTGACAAGGTTCCCGGCTGCACTAAACACTCTTTCGGAGTACACACTGGAGGGGGGGCAACTCAGGTAAAATAGAGCCAGCTTGTACAGGGGCCTCCAAATTGCCTCTTTTTCCTGCCAGTACAGGTATGGACTGTCTGACATGCCTACTTGGATGCTGTCACCGATAAACAAAAAATGGCAGCTGCTCAATCAATCTGGTAGTACTTTTTTCAGGTGCATGAAAGGGAGGGGTCATACCAAGTAGAAAAGAGAGGGGGGTTTATCCCCCTATTGTTCCTCAGCACACTGAATTATACTAGCAACAATATATGAACACTATATGGTAATAGAATTTCAGAGATATTAGTTGCATGCATTTGCAAATACATGGGATGCTGCTAGGCCTCGTCAAGGCTTCTCTGTCACTAGCAGTCCCTACACTAAACGGTTCACGTACAGGCGCAGAGCACCCCAAAACTACGTACAGCCCAGGACCACCCCAGGGCATCACACGAAAAATGGAAAAAGAGTGACAGTGCAGTGTAAAGTATAGTAGTGTGCAAGTATAGTAGTGTGCAAATGCATGCAACTAATATCTCTGAAATTCTATTACCATATAGTGTTCATATATTGTTGCTAGTATAATTCAGTGTGCTGAGGAACAATAGGGGGATAAACCCCCCTCTCTTTTCTACTTGGTATGACCCCTCCCTTTCATGCACCTGAAAAAAGTACTACCAGATTGATTGAGCAGCTGCCATTTTTTGTTTGTGGTTATGAGATGTATGAATGAGCCAGCATTAGCAGGGCATGCTGGTTCTAGTAGTGCTAGTTTGAGTTCCCAGGGTGACTCCCAGGTAAGCTGGCTCTCAATTCGGATGCATATATGTATGTGCCTTTATCATGAGGCCTTACATTTGCCAAAAATATATATGTGCCTTTATTATGAGGCTTTAATTGGCATACATTACATTTGGGGGTGAGCGTTTGGGCGTAGGGCCGCCGAGGCTGCTCTGGCTGGGCCTCCTGAGGGCATCACCACTTAATACACATAGTTACTTTTCACATCACCTTTTATGTTTGTTTATTATTCATGTAATTTTTCACATATATTTTAACCCCTTAACACTTAGTAATTACTTGCACACTACTATACTTTACACTGCACTGTCACTCTTTTTCCATTTTTCGTGTGATGCCCTGGGGTGGTCCTGGGCTGTACGTAGTTTTGGGGTGCTCTGCGCCTGTACGTGAACCGTTTAGTGTAGGGACTGCTAGTGACAGAGAAGCCTTGACGAGGCCTAGCAGCATCCCATGTATTTGCAAATGCATGCAACTAATATCTCTGAAATTCTATTACCATATAGTGTTCATATATTGATGCTGTCACCGATGTAATCCTCCACCATTCTGTCAATGGTGACAGTATCATATGCAGTGACAGTAGACATGTCAGAAATTGTTGCCAGGTCCTTCAGTCCGGACCAGATGTCCAAACTTGGTCCTGCCTGCCCTGCATCACCGCCAGCGGGTTGCTTAGGATACCGAAGTTTTTTCCTGGCAGCCCCAGTTGCGGGAGAAAATGAAGAAGGAGCCGTTGACGTGTCACGTTCCGCTTCAGCTGACAGTGTGTTCACCAGCAGGTCTTTGCACCTCTGCAGGCTTGTGTCGGCCGGAAAGAGAGACACCACATAGGCTTTAAACCTAGGATCAAGCACGGTGGCCAAAATGTAGTGGTCTGATTTCAACAGATTGACCACCCTGGAATCCTGGCAAAGCGAATGAAGGGCTTCATCCACAAGTCCCACATGCCGAGCGGAATCGCTCCGTCTTAGCTCCTCCTTCACTTTCTCCAGCTGCTTCTGCAAAAGCCTGATGAGGGGAATGACCTGACTCAAGCTGGCTGTGTCTGAACTGACTTCACGTGTGGCAAGTTCGAAGGGCTGGAGAACCTTGCACAACACGGAAATCATTCTCCACTGCGCTTGAGTCAGGTGCATACCCCCTCCTTTGCCTATGTCATAGGTGGATGTATAGGCTTGTATGGCCTTTTGCTGCTCCTCCATCCTCTGAAGCATATAGAGGGTTGAGTTCCACCGCGTCACAACCTCTTGCTTCAGGTGATGGCGGGGCAGGTTCAAGAGTGTTTGCTGGCGCTCCAGTCTTCGGCACGCAGTCGCTGAATGGCGAAAGTGGCCAGAAATATTTCGGGCCACCCAAAGCGTCTCCTGCACGCCCCTGTCGCTTTTCAGAAAATTCTGCACCACCAAGTTTATTGTGTGAGCAAAACATGGGACGTGCTGGAATTTGCCCAGATGTAATGCCCGCACAATATTGGTGGCGTTGTCAGATATCACAAATCCCCAGGAGAGTCTAAGTGGGGTAAGCCACTGGGCGATGATTTCCCTCAGTTTCTCTAAGAGGTTGTCGGCGGTGTGCCTCTTACTGAAACCGGTGATACACAGCGTAGCCTGCCTTGTAACGAGCTGGCGTTTCTGAGATGCTGCTACTGGTGACGCTGCTGCTGTTGCTGTGTAAGGTGATACATCTACCCAGTGGGCTGTCACAGTCATATAGTCCTTAGTCTGCCCTGTTCCACTTGTCCACATGTCCGTGGTTAAGTGGACATTGTGTACAATGGCATTTTTCAGGACACTGAGGACACTTTTTCTGACGTTTCTGTACAGTCTCGGTATCGCCTGCCTAGTGAAGTGGAATCTAGACGGGATTTGGAACCGGGGACACACTACCTCCATCAATTGTCTAAATCCCACTGCACTAATGGCGGATACCGGACGCACGTCTAACACCAACATAGCAGTCAAGGCCTCAGTTATACGTTTTGCTTCAGGATGACTGCTGTCGTACTTCATCCTCCTCGCTAAGGACTGTTGGAGGGTCAATTGTTTAGCAAAAGTAGTGGTGTTCCTACTTCCTCTCTGGGATGATGAACGACTCCCAGCAGCAGCAACAGCAGCAGCAGTAGGCGTAGCAATGCAGGATCCTCCAGAGGAATCCCGGATAGGAGAGTCAGTCATGCCAGTGACATGGCCTGCAGGACTACTTCCGATCCTGACTAAGGAGGAAATTGACGAGGAGGGAGTTGACGGTGTGGTTTGCAGGCGCTTGGATACAACAGGACAACGGGATTTAGGTGTCCCTGGACTGCTTACGGTCTTAGCCAAAGTTTCTGAACTTGACAGTAACTTTTTATGAACGCGCTGCAGGTGCCGTATAAGGGAGGATGTTCCTAGGTGGTTGACGTCCCTACCCCTACTTATTTCACCTTTACATATGGTACATATGGCAAGACAGTTGTTGTCCGGATTTGGATAGAAATATTGCCAGACCAAAGAGGTGGAATGTTTGGTCTTCTGCCCAGGCATGACCGTGATGGGCTTTTTCATCCCACGGACAACAACTGTCTCCCCCGGAGCCTGATTTAAACAAACCACATCACCATCAGAATCCTCCTCGCCAACTTCCTCCTCAGCGCCAGCTACACCAGTATCCTCATCCTGTTGTACTTCAACAGTGACATCTTCAATTTGCATATCAGCAAGTGGACTGTGGGTGCTCCTTTCAGCACTTGCAGGGGGCGTGCAAATGGTGGAAAGAGCCACCTCTTCCCGTCCAGTGCTGGGAAGGTCAGGCATCGCAACCACCACCACACTTGGACTCTCCTTGGGGATTTGTGATATCTTCTTAGAAAGCACAGTTCTTCGCTGTGCTTTTGCCAGCTTAACTCTTTTGATTTTTTTAGTGGGAGGAGGGCTTCCATCGTCATGTGAAGCTGAACCACTAGTCATGAACATACTAGGGATCGACCTTAGCCGTTCCTTGCCACTCCGTGTCGTAAATGGCATATTGGCAAGTTTACGTTTCTCTTCAGCTGATTTAAATGTCTTTTTCAAGGTCATTTTCCTGAACTTTGCCATTTGGGATTGTATGTGCCCTCTACTATGACATTGGGCATCGGCCTTGGCAGACGACGTTGATGGCATGTTATCGTCTATGTCATGACTAGTGGCAGCAGCTTCAGCACTAGGAGGAAGTGGTTCTTGATCTTTCTCTATTTTATTTTTATCGGAGAAAGTTTGGTCCTCCATTTATGTTATATCGATTTGATATATACGTGCGGCTAAACACAGAAAATAATTTTTTTTTTGGTTTGGACTGGAGTGTACTTTGGGGGTTACAGCACCCTTTAACGGTCAAGCCAGCCGGCCCTTATGACACAGGCGCACTCTTGGCACTACTTTGTTGATGCACGTGCGGCTACTGCGCACACAATTCACAAACACAGAAAATAATTTTTTTTTTGGTTTGGACTGGAGTGTACTTTCGGGGGTTACAGCACCCTTTAACGGTCAAGCCAGCCGGCCCTTTACTTATGACACAGGCGCACGCTTGGCACTACTTTGTTGATGCACGTGCGGCTACTGCGCACACAATTCACAAACACAGAAAATAATTTTTTTTTTGGTTTGGACTGGAGTGTACTTTCGGGGGTTACAGCACCCTTAACGGTCAAGCCAGCCGGCCCTTTACTTATGACACAGGCGCACGCTTGGCACTACTTTGTTGATGCACGTGCGGCTACTGCGCACACAATTCACAAACACAGAAAATAATTTTTTTTTTGGTTTGGACTGGAGTGTACTTTCGGGGGTTACAGCACCCTTAACGGTCAAGCCAGCCGGCCCTTTACTTATGACACAGGCGCACGCTTGGCACTACTTTGTTGATGCACGTGCGGCTACTGCGCACACAATTCACAAACACAGAAAATAATTTTTTTTTTGGTTTGGACTGGAGTGTACTTTCGGGGGTTACAGCACCCTTAACGGTCAAGCCAGCCGGCCCTTTACTTATGACACAGGCGCACGCTTGGCACTACTTTGTTGATGCACGTGCGGCTACTGCGCACACAATTCACAAACACAGAAAATAATTTTTTTTTTGGTTTGGACTGGAGTGTACTTTCGGGGGTTACAGCACCCTTAACGGTCAAGCCAGCCGGCCCTTTACTTATGACACAGGCGCACGCTTGGCACTACTTTGTTGATGCACGTGCGGCTACTGCGCACACAATTCACAAACACAGAAAATAATTTTTTTTTTGGTTTGGACTGGAGTGTACTTTCGGGGGTTACAGCACCCTTAACGGTCAAGCCAGCCGGCCCTTTACTTATGACACAGGCGCACGCTTGGCACTACTTTGTTGATGCACGTGCGGCTACTGCGCACACAATTCACAAACACAGAAAATAATTTTTTTTTTGGTTTGGACTGGAGTGTACTTTCGGGGGTTACAGCACCCTTAACGGTCAAGCCAGCCGGCCCTTTACTTATGACACAGGCGCACGCTTGGCACTACTTTGTTGATGCACGTGCGGCTACTGCGCACACAATTCACAAACACAGAAAATAATTTTTTTTTTGGTTTGGACTGGAGTGTACTTTCGGGGGTTACAGCACCCTTAACGGTCAAGCCAGCCGGCCCTTTACTTATGACACAGGCGCACGCTTGGCACTACTTTGTTGATGCACGTGCGGCTACTGCGCACACAATTCACAAACACAGAAAATAATTTTTTTTTTGGTTTGGACTGGAGTGTACTTTCGGGGGTTACAGCACCCTTAACGGTCAAGCCAGCCGGCCCTTTACTTATGACACAGGCGCACGCTTGGCACTACTTTGTTGATGCACGTGCGGCTACTGCGCACACAATTCACAAACACAGAAAATAATTTTTTTTTTGGTTTGGACTGGAGTGTACTTTCGGGGGTTACAGCACCCTTAACGGTCAAGCCAGCCGGCCCTTTACTTATGACACAGGCGCACGCTTGGCACTACTTTGTTGATGCACGTGCGGCTACTGCGCACACAATTCACAAACACAGAAAATAATTTTTTTTTTGGTTTGGACTGGAGTGTACTTTCGGGGGTTACAGCACCCTTAACGGTCAAGCCAGCCGGCCCTTTACTTATGACACAGGCGCACGCTTGGCACTACTTTGTTGATGCACGTGCGGCTACTGCGCACACAATTCACAAACACAGAAAATAATTTTTTTTTTGGTTTGGACTGGAGTGTACTTTCGGGGGTTACAGCACCCTTAACGGTCAAGCCAGCCGGCCCTTTACTTATGACACAGGCGCACGCTTGGCACTACTTTGTTGATGCACGTGCGGCTACTGCGCACACAATTCACAAACACAGAAAATAATTTTTTTTTTGGTTTGGACTGGAGTGTACTTTCGGGGGTTACAGCACCCTTAACGGTCAAGCCAGCCGGCCCTTTACTTATGACACAGGCGCACGCTTGGCACTACTTTGTTGATGCACGTGCGGCTACTGCGCACACAATTCACAAACACAGAAAATAATTTTTTTTTTGGTTTGGACTGGAGTGTACTTTCGGGGGTTACAGCACCCTTAACGGTCAAGCCAGCCGGCCCTTTACTTATGACACAGGCGCACGCTTGGCACTACTTTGTTGATGCACGTGCGGCTACTGCGCACACAATTCACAAACACAGAAAATAATTTTTTTTTTGGTTTGGACTGGAGTGTACTTTCGGGGGTTACAGCACCCTTAACGGTCAAGCCAGCCGGCCCTTTACTTATGACACAGGCGCACGCTTGGCACTACTTTGTTGATGCACGTGCGGCTACTGCGCACACAATTCACAAACACAGAAAATAATTTTTTTTTTGGTTTGGACTGGAGTGTACTTTCGGGGGTTACAGCACCCTTAACGGTCAAGCCAGCCGGCCCTTTACTTATGACACAGGCGCACGCTTGGCACTACTTTGTTGATGCACGTGCGGCTACTGCGCACACAATTCACAAACACAGAAAATATATTATTTTTTTAGCACTTGGGGGGAGCACCCCGATGGACAGAGCACCCCCTGGACAACACTGCAGCACTTCTTTAGGACTGGGACACTGCACAGGACTTTGGAGTGGACACAGCCCCTATGGAGAACTGACTGCACAACACAGTCCAGCCAGCCCCTATGGACTTTGAAGTAGTGGACACAGCCCCTATTAACAACAGCAGCACAGCACAACACAGCCAGCCCCTATGGACTTTGAAGTAGTGGACAACAGCAGCACTACACTACACTACACTACACAGCCCTAACTCCCACCCTCCCTCTTCACTGTCCACAGCCGAGTGAGAAAATGGCGCCGACGTGGGTACCTTATATAGGATCCAAAACCCGCGAGACTCGGAAGGCGGGATGATGACGTTTTGCCTCGATTTCAGATCCGAGTCAGGCGGGAAAAGTCGAGCCTGATTCGGATCGGACTCGGATCGGGGGGGCTCGGGGGGGTTCGGATTTCAGAAATCCGAACCCGCTCACCCCTAATGACAACGTGTAAAAAGGTTTTTGTTTTTAGATTTTTGCAAATTAAATAAAAAAAATAAAAAAAAAAAACCTAAGAAATCACATGTACATATGTTTTCACAACCTTTGCTCAATACTTTGTTGATGCACCTTTGGCAGCAATTACAGCCTCAAGTTTTTTTGAATATGATGCCACAAGCTTGGCACACCTATCTTTGGGCAGCTTCGCCCATTCCGCTTTGCAGCACCTCTCAAGCTCCATCAGGTTGGATGGGAAGCGTCGGTGCACAGCCATTTTCAGATCTCTCCAGAGATGTTCAATTGGATTCAAGTCTGGGCTCTGGCTGGGCCACTCAAGGACATTCACAGAGTTGTCCTGAAGCCACTCCTTTGATATCTTGGCTGTGTGCTTAGGGTTGTTGTCCTGCTGAAAGATGAACCGTCGCCCCAATCGAGGTCAAGAGCGCTCTGGAGCAGGTTTTCATCCAGGATGTCTCTGTACATTGCTGCATTCATCTTTCCATCTATCCTGACTAGTCTCCCAGTTCCTTCTGCTGAAAAACATCCCCACAGCATGATGCTGCCACCACCATGCTTCACTGTAGGGATGGTATTGGCCTGGTGATGAGCGGTGCCTGGTTCCTCCAAACATAATGCCTGGCATTGACGCCAAAGAGTTCAACCTTTTGTTTCTCATGGTCTGAGAGTCCTTCAGGTGCATTTTGGCAAACTCCAGGGTGGCTGCCACGTGCTTTTTTACTAAGGAGTGGCTTCCGTCTGGCCACTCTATCATACAGGCCTAATCGGTGGATTGCTGCAGAAATGGTTATCCTTCTGGAAGGTTCTCCTCTCTCCACAGAGGAATGCTGTAGCTCTGACAGAGTGACCATCGGGTTTCTTGGTCACCTCCCTGACTAGGGCCCTTCTCCCACAATCGCTCAGTTTAGAATGCCGGCCAACTCTAGGAAGAGTCCTGGTGGTTACGAACTTCTTCCAATTTATGGATGATGGAGACCACTGTGCTCATTGGGACTTTTCAAGCAGCAGATATTTTTCTGTACCCCTCCCCAGATTTGTGCCTCGAGACAATTCTGCCTCGGAGGTCTATAGCAGCGGTTTTCAACCGGTGTGCCGTGGCCGGTTGTGAAGTGTGCCGCGGGGCTGTCAGAGCTACCGGGCACATTTTACTGTACTTCAGCATCCCGGGCCACTGAGCTCCTCTGGGAGACTCAGGCGCGCCCGGGTAGTAACCTGCAAAGACGCGGCGGCGTGACATCAGAGGTCACGCACGCCGCGTTGTCCACTGCCCTCCAGCCCACTCTACCAGCCAACGCCCTGCGCCAATCAGCCAGCCCGCGCTCTGTCTCTCTTTGCCTCCCGCCCGGCGCCAAACAGCCAGCCTGCACTCTCTCTTTATCTCCCGCCCGGCAGCATGCCTGGAATCCCGCCCGCACGCGATCCTGCTGCAGTGTGAGTGACAAGGGGGGAAGAAATGTGGGTTTTGTTTATGTCGGTGGGGACCAGACATTTTTTTCTTCTTAGTGGGTACCAGCCATAGTTAATTTTTTCGTGGGAACCAGTCATGTCATTCTTTTTAGTGAGAACCAGCCATATGTTATCCAGCCATATATTTGCCTATTTAGTGGGGAACAATGTGTTTTGTTTTTTGTTTCTCTGGGGCCAGCCATAGATTTATTTTTCTGTGGGGAGCAATGTGGCAGTTGTTTTCTGTGGGGCGCAATGTGGTATGGTTGTTTTTTTCCTGTGGGGCGTAATGTGGTATGGTTGTTTTTTTTTGTGGGGAGCAATGTGGGTTTTTTTTTCTGTGGAGGCCAGCCAATGAGATTGTTTTATTCTTGTGGGGGCAAATGTAGTGTGTTTTGTTCCTGTGGGAACCAATGTAGTGTGTTTTTCATAGTCTGCGCACACCACATCGCCGGATAGTGTGCCTTGGCAATTTTAAAATCTTGTGTAGTGTGCCGCGAGTTGAAAATCACTGGTCTATAGACTTCATTCTTGGTTTGTGCTCTGAAATGCACTGTCAAGTGTGGGACCTTATATAGACAGGTGTATGCCTTTCAAAATCATGTCCAAACAACTGAATTTACCACAAGTAGACTCCAATTAAGCTGTAGGAACATCTCAAGGATTATCAGTGGAAACAGGATGCACCTGAGCTCAATTTTGAGCTTCACGGCAAAGGCTGTGAATATTTATGTACATGTGATTTTAGTGGGTTTTTTTTTATTAAATTTGCAAAAATCTCAAAAAACTTTTTGCACATTGTCATTATGGGGTATGTGTATAGAAGTTTGAGGACAAAAATTAATTTATTCCATTTTGGAATAAGGCTGTAACATAACAAAATGTGGAAAAAGTGAAGCGCTGTGAATACTTTCTGGATGCACTGTACAGGAGCAGATAGACCTAAATCCAGCAGGTAAGCAGGACATCTCCCATTCGCCTCTTTCTGTGCTGGGACTCCCATTCGCCTCTTTCTGTGCTGGGACTGGGAGAATGGCGCAAGTTGCTGGCAGGGCGGCTCTGTGTAGTGCATGGCACCCTACACACTTGCGTAGTCTGTGTAATGGTCGGGCCGGCCCTGCATATATACAACCACACACACAGGTATGTAGTTACTTTGTTGACATTCAGAGTGCCGACACTGAACACAGAATGTCGACAGTTGATTTTAATGTTAGGGTTAGGTTTCATCTACAATATATATATATATCAGTTGCACATAAGGCAATTTTATGGCACGCCCCGCAGGTGGAGCAGGGCACGCCCCATCAGCGCTGTGCACTATCACCCTGAAATGCTTTTTCAAAAGTAAAGAAAATATGAATTCTGTCTTTGTCTTAACTTCCCCGGCTCTACTACATATTACCATTGTTAAATACAGTGCATTCAAACGTCATCTATGACAGCAGCATGAAAATGTATCTGGTATAATTATCCTACTACATATAAATAAAGAAGAAAGGGGAAATGTACTGATACATCTGCAGAGAGGGTGAGTGTGCGCAATGCCAGACGTGGGTAAGAAACGGAGCAGTGCAGACGGCGAACAAGGACGGTGACGCCAACAGAACACTGCAAGACAGGGGTAACGAATGCCCGTGGATGAGGGAGGAAGCACTTTCTGCAGGATAATTCCGTTAATTAACCAGATGTAATGAATATTCATAAGGCTGTTAATGTCTCCCACGCAGAAGAGGTAGATGTGATGTAATGAGCTGTCGTTCAGGCACGGCTAAAATTCTCCTGAAAAGCTAAACAACACTTCAGTATTTTATCTAGAACATAACAGAGAAATGACCAGCCCCACGGAAAGGTTTTATTCCATTGCCATTCATTCTAAAGTCACTGATGTTCTAGTACAAGCTGCCCACATGCCCTCAATGTGCCAGTGTATGAGCTGTATAAGTATTATGTAGGAACGAGGGGCCGTGTGTTCCTCTGCACATGACAGCTTTATCTATAAATTCCTTGTGTTTGTCCTTTATTATACATATTAGTGACGTCCTTGCCTTTTTGGAGCCTCTCTAACTTAGCCTATTTGGCTGCCTATGTACGGATTACACTGCCACAAATGCCAATGGAAATAGCTGACACAGTGGCTTCAGGCCCTGCCATATGTCCCTGCATTAGCAATAAGTGACTGGACAATCTCTGCTTCCCTATAGCAGCGGACATTAAATGGCTGTCATAGAACACGCAATTCAGTTACATTCTCTTATTAATAATTGGTTTTCTTAGCAAAGGCGTATATACGGCTGATGTTAATTCACAGCTCCTGCTACAACGGTTTGTGGCTTTCATATCAATTCCTTCAGCAATAAAGCTGCAAACAGAATTAGCTAAGAAAAGATTATTAGTATCAGGACTCGCTCTTTCTTACTTTATTCCCAAATCAGAATTAGGCCCATAGTACGGGTAACATTCATAACTAAGCACAATAACAAAATAAAAGGAAAATTAAAAATACAATCAATGTGCATTTAAATGATGATAAATCAATTACTTGATCATTTTATTAAAAAAAAAGCTAAGAACATCCCAAAAAAGTGCTTTCATTTTTGGGGCGAAAAAGTAAAAAGTGGGGGGACAAGCATGAAAACTAGCGAAATAGACTTCTTGGGGGTCTGCAAGGGGATGTAGTTTGGAAGTAGACGGTCTAAATGCCAACCGCCGGCTTCCAGACTTTCTAATTCCGGCGTGGCACTAATGACAGGCGTCGAAAACTCGACTCCTGTCATTAACCAGACGCCGGAAGACAGAAGCCCGGCATACCGAACAAAGGTAAGCCGGGCGCCGGCAGCCCAGGGGGGGGAGGGTTAGGTTTAGGGCTCCCGGGGAGACTTAAGGTTAAGGGGGGGTTAGGGTTAGGCACCCCGAGGGGAGTTTAGGGTTAGGCACCCCCCCCCCCCGGGGGACATAGGTTTAGGATGCGGGGAAGGGGGGGTTAGGTTTAGGCACTTAGAGGGGGGATTAGGGATAGGCACTTGTGGGGGGAGGATAGGGTTAGGCACCCCTAAGGGAGGGTTAGGGTTAGGGGGTAGAATTAGGTTAGTGATACTTACCTTAGGGACGATCGGGATTTTCACCCTTGCCGGGATGCCGCTGTCGGGATTTGAACCGCTGGCCATGCGTCCGGCGGTAATACCTACTACACCCTCTGCAAGAATGGGTCAGCTGTTTTTAGGATTGCAGGTGCGTTTTTGAAGAAGTTTTTAAAAGTTCACTTTAGAGACATAAAAGTATGCTAGCACCCATTTTCAAGTACCCCAAATTTGACTGGACTACTTGTTTTCGCCAAAAAAAAAAACTTTATGTCATTCTTCACCACTTATGCAAAGACGCTAATAAGAAGCAATTTAAACAACTTAAGTACCCTAAACACTTTTATTAGGGCTATTAGTACACATCTACATTGATTCCCTATGTTACTGCATCTTTTTGGGGGGTACAGACTGATTTCCTCACTTCTGACAGTACTTTCCGCTTGTTCCGCATTCGCCACTTTCCGTTTTCGCCTGTTTAGGAATTGAATAGGGCGAAAGGGCGCATAAAGTTTTCGCCTCTGAAACCGGCTGAAGGAGGCGGAAAGTCAGAAACTTTTCCGACTTTTCGTCCTGTAATTGAATACGGGCCATAATGACAAGTCAAAGCCAGATGACTGAAAATAGAAATATACCTACCTCTATAAAAGATGGATTTATTCTATTGCTATCAGTTCATGAATAAATCTGATACATCCTTATATGCGAGCTAGTTGGGTCAGATGCTTCCCCCCGCAGCCGCGGACCTCCCTCTGGTACCACGATTCTATTCTTTCCTCAGTGTCTGAGGAGAGAAGGGAGAGATCTGTAACAACAGGAGGGATCAGAAAAGATCCCTCTCCTGCATAACCTGCCATGTAATCGGCAGCTTGTGCATGGTATTGGATGCCTTACGCCATCTCAGGATGGCGTACAGTAACAATCAAAAGTTCTGAAAAAAATGCTTTTTCGTAACTTGATGAATTACACAATTTCCCCGGACTGTGGAAATTATTGGGGGAGAAATGTAACCAGGAGATATCAGTGATATCTACTGCGTTACACTGTTAATGAACAGGCCTGACACTTAATTTCTACAAAAGTAGGTGATAATGTTAATTTTCACCTACTCTTGTACAAATTAAGTGATGATAAATATGGCCCTAAATGTGAAAGAAGGATGGAAAGATGCATTCTGTAATAAACCACTGATAGAGCTTGATTTTCTGTAAGGTGCAACAGTCATTTGTCCATCACCCAAACACAGTCATAGCCAGATAGCCATAGACATAGCCTGATAAAGAACAGGGGGCTTATTATATTGTGAAGTGAATCATAAACTGCCAAATGGAAATCTATATATATCACTGTACACATTAATATTTGTAGCCACAGTAGCACCCTTTGGGCCATCTTTACTTTGAGAGCAACATAAAGTAACATATTTACTAAGCTACTTCTGTGCTTAAAGTATGCAGTAGTAGTTTGTTAAATATGTCCCTATGTGCATTGTGCATGCTTGGTCAAACAGCGGGTGCGATCACCTTACTCCTTTCTCCACCCCCAGGCCGAGCTCATGGCTACAGGTTCATACATACATGCCCAAAAAAGTTCTATATTTCTGCGATATACATTCATAAGGAACATTAATTTTCAGGGGGGAACTGCAAGTTTTAATACCTATTTCCCTTAGACTGGCTGTATTTTAACAGTGAATTAGGACCCCATTTTTTTAAAGTGAGGGGTCCCCAGGACCCACAATTTTTTAGCTCAGTGCGATCACTGGATACAATGAATAAAATTAGTTCTCAGTGGAAATAGAGTGCTGATAATTAATTTCAAATAGTATATAGCGACAAGCTGAAAAAGCATAGCGTGTGTGCCAGTTGGGTACCCAGAAATCTCACAGAAGTGCAGATGCGACAACGAGTTGAATCATGCAAGAACGCCGTTCGAATGTCGGTATGGATACCCGATTTCCTGACATTGATTGTGATGTGTGACGAATCGTGGATTCGTCATTATGATCCAGAATCCAAACAACAATCCAGTGTATGGAACCACGTGAATTCGCCTCCACCCAAAACATTCAGTGTGATTCCTTCGTCGTGTAAAGTCATGCTTCTGCTGTTATTTGATGCGCACGGTATTATACTACAGCACTGGGTTCCCCCGTGGACAGTGGTGTCACAAGGGGGGTGCGGGCCGCACCTGGGTGTCACCCTCCGTGACAGGAGCTGGGTGCTGCAATGTAGCATTACGTTCAGCACTCGGTCCTGACACAGTGAGGGAGCCAGCACTGCACATAGACTGGTCCCCGAGGGCAGTCCTCATCTCCGGGACGCACGGAGTGCCTAAAAAGGGGGTTCAGGCCGCGAGGCCACGCCCAGTGCCCCTGCTTAATCGCACGCCCTTCAACCCTCCCACCACCAGGTGTCACCACGGGGAGGGACGCCACTGCCCGTGGACAATTAATGGGGATATAATGCTCCAAGACAATGCTCGACCACATGTTGCTGCTGTTGCATTGGCAGCACTGACTGAAATGAATGGGACAGCACTGGAACACCCTCCATAGAGCCTGGACTTAGCGCCCTGTGATTTCTGGACAGTTGAAGTGAAAAATGCGACAGCTGCAACACTAAAAGTGATGTCACAAAACAGTCTACTGCACAGCTTTGAAACGCTGAAAAAACTGATTTAATGTGAAGGACGCTACTTTGAAAAATAAAAATGTTCAGATCTTGTGGAGTCATCTGGTTCTGGATCAAAAAATCAGTCTTATTACTTTTCAATGAGCCCTCGTACTGACTACATGAGCTAATGTGCCCAATAGTGTGAATTATAAATCAGAAGTAAAAGTATAATGACTTGTTAAGGTTTGGGATGAACGCACAGTGTTGCCTATCTAACACCACTTATGGGAACCGCAGTGTCCGACATCCAAAGCTGGATCCCTGTAGTCCAGTGCTAGAAACTATTCTTCACATAAGGAGAAATGACAGGAGAACAATGTAGTATTTAATCAAATAGCATCAGATATCGGGTTAGATACAGGCAGCTGCTCATTGCCAACGAGAAGAGAGAGCGACATACCCGATAACCACAGAGCGGAACTGGATGTAGATTGTGCATTCCAACTGCAATCTTATGTTTTTAATTCATTTAAATCAGGGTTGCACTATTTAAATCAAATGATTAAATCAACGATTTAAATCAAAACGTTAAACTACAACTTTTGCTTAGAAAGAGATAGACGTGTAGGTGGGGGCAGTCTTTTTTTTTCCAGCTCAGCTGGGGAGAATAATGGATGGTGTATAGGAGATTCCCCATAGCTCTTCAGTTTCACTTTCACTTTTGGGATTATCATGGCTTTCAGTTTCACTTTCACTTTTGAAGTCTGAACAAGCACATGACCTCAACATTCCAGGAGTTAAGAAACATAGCATAGCTATTATTAAACACTTCAGAAATGTCCATTTTTCAGCAGCTAAATACAAAGAAGCAGGTGGGAAAAGGTTTATACTACCAAGTGACGTACGCTGGAATACTATGGCAGACTTCATCAAGTGCAAGATTTGAAAGGATTTTTTTTCAACGTACGGTTTTGTACAATCCAAAACATGCAAGAGCTTGGGAAATGAAAAAGCAGCTAAGCTGGTTGCATGCTACAGAGCCTTTTCCGTTGAGGACGTGGACAAAGATATGTACATGTTTGACTTAGACTCAAATAACTGATTGAGTGAAATTCAGAGCCGAATTGTACTTCTTGATGCAACTTTTTAGTGTTTTTTTATTCTATTACTGTGTTCATTTTGTTACTGTTCTCACTGTTCTCACAGGTTCTCAGAAGCACAGGTCCCCACCAGGCCGATCCGGGTACCGCTCGCCTCCTCGCCCGCCCCGGAGAGGGGGGAGGAGGCGGTAGGTCGAGAAGACCCGAGACGTCGCACTTCCCGCCAGCAGGAGCCGCTGGGTCCGGACACGGGCGGGGGACGGGTTCCGCGGCCCGTCCCCTCGACCCGGCCCCCCGGAGGGACGTGGCGGCCGGGGCGCCCGGACACCAGGGCGTCGTTTTTCCTGACATTGATTGTGATGTGTGACGAATCGTGGATTCGTCATTATGATCCAGAATCCAAACAACAATCCAGTGTATGGAACCACGTGAATTCGCCTCCACCCAAAACATTCAGTGTGATTCCTTCGTCGTGTAAAGTCATGCTTCTGCTGTTATTTGATGCGCACGGTATTATACTACAGCACTGGGTTCCCCCGTGGACAGTGGTGTCACAAGGGGGGTGCGGTCCGCACCTGGGTGTCACCCTCCGTGACAGGAGCTGGGTGCTGCAATGTAGCATTACGTTCAGCACTCGGTCCTGACACAGTGAGGGAGCCAGCACTGCACATAGACTGGTCCCCGAGGGCAGTCCTCATCTCCGGGACGCACGGAGTGCCTAAAAAGGGGGTTCAGGCCGCGAGGCCACGCCCAATGCCCCTGCTTAATCGCACGCCCTTCAACCCTCCCACCACCAGGTGTCACCACAGGGAGGGACGCCACTGCCCGTGGACAATTAATGGGGATATAATGCTCCAAGACAATGCTCGACCACATGTTGCTGCTGTTGCATTGGCAGCACTGACTGAAATGAATGGGACAGCACTGGAACACCCTCCATAGAGCCTGGACTTAGCGCCCTGTGATTTCTGGACAGTTGAAGTGAAAAATGCGACAGCTGCAACACTAAAAGTGATGTCACAAAACAGTCTACTGCACAGCTTTGAAACGCTGAAAAAACTGATTTAATGTGAAGGACGCTACTTTGAAAAATAAAAATGTTCAGATCTTGTGGAGTCATCTGGTTCTGGATCAAAAAATCAGTCTTATTACTTTTCAATGAGCCCTCGTACTGACTACATGAGCTAATGTGCCCAATAGTGTGAATTATAAATCAGAAGTAAAAGTATAATGACTTGTTAAGGTTTGGGATGAACGCACAGTGTTGCCTTTCTAACACCACTTATGGGAACCGCAGTGTCCGACATCCAAAGCTGGATCCCTGTAGTCCAGTGCTAGAAACAATTCTTCACATAAGGAGAAATGACAGGAGAACAATGTAGTATTTAATCAAATAGCATCAGATATCGGGTTAGATACAGGAGAGAGCGACATACACGATAACCACAGAGTGGAACTGGATGTAGATTGTGCATTCCAACTGCAATCTTATGTTTTTAATTCATTTAAGTCAGGGTTGCACTATCTAAATCAAATGATTAAATCAACGATTTAAATCAAATGATCAAATGAACGATTTAAATCAAAATGTTAAACTACAACTTTTGCTTAGAAAGAGATAGACTTGTAGGTGGGGGCAGTCTTTTTTTTTTCAACTCAGCTGGGGAGAATAATGGATGGTGTATAGGAGATTCCCCATAGCTCTTCAGTTTCACTTTCACTTTTGGGATTATCATGGCTTTCAGTTTCACTTTCACTTTTGAAGTCTGAACAAGCACATGACCTCAACATTCCAGGAGTTAAGAAACATAGCATAGCTATTATTAAACACTTCAGAAATGTCCATTTTTCAGCAGCTAAATACAAAGAAGCAGGTGGGAAAAGGTTTATACTACCAAGTGACGTACGCTGGAATACTATGGCAGACTTCATCAAGTGCAAGATTTGAAAGGATTTTTTTTCAACGTACGATTTTGTACAATCCAAAACATGCAAGAGCTTGGGAAATAAAAAAACAGCTAAGCTGGTTGCATGCTACAGAGCCTTTTCCGTTGAGGACGTGGACAAAGATATGTACATGTTTGACTTAGACTCAAATAACTGATTGAGTGAAATTCAGAGCCGAATTGTACTTCTTGATGCAACTGTTTAGTGTGAATTTATTCTATTACTGTGTTCATTTTGTTACTGTTCTCACAGGTTCTCAGAAGCACAGGTCCCCTCCAGGCCGATCCGGGTACCGCTCGCCTCCTCGCCCGCCCCGGAGAGGGGGGAGGAGGCGGTAGGTCGAGAAGACCCGAGACGTCGCGCTTCCCGCCGGCAGGAGCTGCGGGGGCTGGACGCGGGCGGGGGACGGGTTCCACGGCCTGTCCCCTGACCCGGCCCCCCGGACCCCGGAGGGACGCGGCGGCCGGGCGCCCGGACACCAGGGCGTCGTTTTTTTCCTGCCCCCTCACTGTAACGCAGAGTACCCCTGCCGACCGAGAAAGAGAGAGAGAAAAAGCCACGACTCTCAGCGGTGGATCACTCGGCTCACGGCCCTACGCCTGTCTGAGGGACGCTCCCCCATCGATTGCCCGCCCGCTCCCCGCCGCTGGGGCCGTCCCCCCAAGCGCAGACCCCGCCTTCCCCTCGGCGAACCCCAGTGCGCGCCCCCTCCGAGAGCGCCGCGCGGTTGCCTGCGACCGACGCAGGGCTGCCGCCGGCCAGGGGGGCCGAGAAGCGAGGGCGAGGGGCAGCGAGGATCCCCCCCGTCCACTCTCCCGACTGAGACCTCAGATCAGACGTGGCGACCCGCTGAATTTAAGCATATTACTAAGCGGAGGAAAAGAAACTAACCAGGATTCCCCCAGTAACGGCGAGTGAAGAGGGAAGAGCCCAGCGCCGAATCCCCGCCCACCCGG